>OY796659.1:78905936-80109270 GCA_963680705.1 Rhagium mordax | reverse complement strand
CACCCGAATTTTTATTATTATTTTTTTTAAATGAAATTGCTAAATAGTCTAAAACGGCATTTTTAATTTCAGTTTTCAAATTTCGCGCGAAAACGCTAACCGTCATTTGTTTGGGTGTGACGTCAATATGATAGTCAACACGCGCATGCAGATACGCTTTATATGGTATTATAATTAGTTTTCTATTTTAATTGTCTAATAATGAGTTATAATCTCTATCATTGGTGTGTACTGTGTGGTCTGTGTGTAGTGCCGAATTGCAAAAGTACAAGTATAAAAACACTAGAAAAGTTGTTTATTAAAGTGCCGAAGGAGTGTAAGTACTGTATTTTTGTAAAAATCATTTCGATATAAGAACAGTGCACTTATGTCTTTTGTATCTTGTATCAATTAATAGAAATAAAAAAAACGAAAAGTAATTATTGTCATAAAATGTCGGTTTTCGTAAATTAGAGGTTTTAATATGTTACAGTTTGTAAATAATGTTCCAAAAAAGCTGTAAATCAATGAAAAAGAAATAAATTTTTTGTATGTTTAAGTTGAAAAACAACATGGACGATTATATCGAATATAAAATAATAGATTCGGTTAAAAGAATCCTAATGAAACCAAATTGCAAACCATCCAAATTCAATGCATTGTTAAACTGATGGGAAACGTTTAAGTTAACCTTTTATAATATGTGCATAGGGACGTCACATAATATGAGACCATCATGGCAGCTAACGTTTCAATATAGACTAAAAATCTCACTTTTTAAAACTTGAATATTAAATTAATCTTGTATTTTCAATAATGGGCCGCATTAGTGGGACGTCACATAATTATGCAACCGTACGTACTACTATTATGACAGACGGGTTGCGTTCAATTTCACTGGAAATTGACCCTTAATGCATATGTGCATAAGGCGACATTTTTTGGTATAGAAACTTGGCCTGGAGTTTTATTTTATTTCTCCTGTGGAAGAAATATATAAGAACTTTCAGTTATCATTTATCATGCACAAGATATCGGAAAATATACAAAAGTATAAAGCATTACGAAAACTTTATTATTAATATAATAAATCAATATTAAAATAAAAGTTTACAGTGCTGCTAACTTCATTATACATCTGAGTCGTTAAAGCTGCCGTTAGTGTCAGTGTCGCTGACGCAAACTTTATAACCTCTTATCTTGGTGTCAGTAATACAATTAATATCAATTAAACCTATTTAAAAAAATATAGAATATAAAAGAAAACGCAGGTAATTATTTAAGCATTATTTTGTCTTTACAATTTACATATCCCATATTTAAGAAACGATGATCAAACTAACATACACATAGCTTTACCTCCTTTATTTTAATTTGGAATCCTTTGGGAAACTAAACATTTTACATATAGTTTTATTGATATGATCACACTCAGGTGCAAAGCACAAACCCACATTTGAAATTAAGCACAAAAACGAGTTTATTAGGTAAAATAGTAGAATAGATTTGAAACTGAGAGAAAACTTAGTTAAACGTCAAGTTCATTGTCAAAATGAACGAACATGAATTAAGTGTTTGAAGTTAGCTGCAAACTCATAATTTGAATTTTTGCATTCTTTATTTCCATTGGAGGAAGAAAGAAGTTTTTATAAATCATACGTGGATACATATATTTTAATATATTTCTTAAATGTGAAATAGGTATTGGAAGTGCTTAAATAGTCTTTCAACATACAGAAATACTATAAAATTCCCGACAATGTTTTAGTACTATATGTATGGACAACGCAATACGGGTCAGATTCCCGTATTACAGTTTCGGCCGTAAACTTTTATTCCAATAGAAGTGGGGGTCATGACGTCGCAACTAATGGAGTCTATAACCAATATATTTAGGTTTCTCCTTGCCCAACAGACCATCGTATTTTCATTATTCCACAATTAATTTTTTATAGTGTAAAATACCCTATTATTTCAAAAACAGTTCTGTATTAAAATAATTTTCTACTAGTTTATGCTTCAAACTTTTTTGTTTCTACAACTTGCAGACTATTATGTGGTTTTTATCCACTTCTATTTATGAGCAATAATGCGGCTGTTCAAGTATAGAAATTCTCTGGTACTACTTATTAATTGTACTATATTAATAATGGAAATGTCTTATGACCTAAGACAGTAAATTATTACCTGGTATTACAACTATCAAGTCGGTAATGAATATTACCTAGAAAAAAAAGTCGATAGACGTGTTTGAGTTATTGTTAAATGTAAAAATCCATTTCTTCATCATAGATAATGTATACAAATTCATTCAATAAAAAATTGAATTTGTTATTATTGGTAGTTTTTATTAATTTGGTTTAATAGGTCTGGGCAATCACATAATCAACTACAAGGTGGCTCAAATAATACACAAACTTCTGGATCAACAGTACAACAATCAGGTAACACTTTTTAAGATATCTATTTATGTATTAATTAGTTGGTCGTGGATATTGTTTATAAATTTGAAATTGGAAAACTTGTAAAGTTTATTACATTGGTTACAAGAAGGAACACATAAATACAAGTGTACAAAAATAAATAAAGTATGTACAAAGAGGTGAATACTACGAGTATATAAAAATAAACAGAAATAAGGGAAATGCCTATATTTTACGGTGTAAAGGACCTTCCAATTTCTTTTTGTTAAATAAACCTAGCCTTAAATTATCTAAAGTCTCTAAGAAAGCTGCATGTGCAATATATGTTTTTGATAACACTGTACAATATAGTTTGTTGTAATCTATTTTTAGCAAACTTGAATATATCCCAGGAGAACAACGTAAGTGAAAGAGAATTATCTCGTCGAGAATCCTTATCTTCGATCAGTGTGGAATCTTTGGGTTCAATTGAAGCCGAACAAGCCCTTTTAGAACAGTGTATATCATCAGGAATGCCAAAGAGTAATTCCGTTTCTCCTACGAAACCCCTAGACGTACCCAATACTAGGTAATTATAAATAATTACTTATCACCACCTAACTTTGTAAGCTGTAAAAAATTTATCATCAAAGTTTAAAATTTAATAACAATTTGATTGTATCGCAACAGATTAGGTTTATCAAAAAATAAGATAATGCAATCATTATAAATACGCTTTCTCCCACCAGATTCAGTAGGTCTCATTCGATGACATCAAAGTATTTGAAAGATTAATAATATAAATTTATTATATGTCATATGATTGGCAGCAAATCTCCGATACAGTTATAAATAATATGCTAACACTGATAATATAATTACTTTTAGCGCCAATATAAGGAAGGTAATGGGGAAAGCATCTAGTCGAGAGCATCAACCAGAAGAAGAGGCAAAGCCAAAAAACGTGAGTGCTGCGTCTGTTGCCGGGAGCACAGCAGTTCAAGCCAGCGGAGTGTGTCCCGACATATCACCCGCGGCGGCAGGCGTAGAAGAAAATCCAGAACTAAAGACAGGGACAAAGATAAGGAACCACGAGCTCACTCAAAGGGGGTCAGAGAAAACAGAGACCCTAACAGATATGTCACAGGACAAATGCTTGCATTCCGAAGAGAACTTATTGACAGGTTATTGTTTTTTTTTTATATATAATATACAGACATACATTTTTTTTGTTAAATACATCATTGAAAATATTTTAGGTCTAACGAAGAGTGGATCTAACAAATCTCTTGGCAAAATTCTAGAGACCAATGGTTTTGAAAACTCGACCGTCGATTTTTCCTTCCCAAATTCGGACAATATTGTAATTATTGAAGATTGCCTCGCTAAAAGTTGCGAAGACTCTAGGGCTGTTGACAATCGAATGCTGGATCCAGATGCGATGATCGAATCCTTGGATCGTTTTACTGCCGAGTTAGTTTCGCAAGCAAGTCATCTGAATAAAGATGACAATTACAAAGTATCAACAGGAGACAACACTTGGAATGATGATACGTCTCCAAATGAGGTTACATTTCCGAGCATTTCTGGAAGTGCTCCGAATGTAATCACATTTAGTAACGAGGAAGATTCAAATAAACTAGATGTTGATGTGGTGGATGGACTTGACGGAGGGACTGAACCTGAAATGCCCTCGAATGATTTCTCATCAGTTAACACCAGCACAATGACTGAGAGTACTCTGATAGCCATAGAAGCAAGCAAAATGGCGACTGCATTTAAAAATGAAGCTGAAATGTCACTGAGTATAACGAGCGTCAACTCTTTAGAGCTAGACCATGTACAACCTCCATCTCACCTAAATTCACTGACAAACAGTACTGTTGGCTTGGAGAAACTACATCCAAAAAGTCCTAAACTTATTGCTAGGAAAAAATCATTTCCCGCTGGTCTCATGGTTAGAAGAGCTTTAAGCAACTCTTTAAACCATGGCTCCAGCCTGGAGAGCCTGGAGAATCATAGTTTATCAAATTTGGACCATGTTAATCCACCGTCAGATCTCCGTGATGTTTTTGATCTCGAGGGCAGCATGACGAGTGTTGCAAGCTTACCAAGTGAAAATGACATTAGAGCAGACTTTGTTATAAATGGCATAGTCAACAAGGATATGCAAAGCCATCAACATCCTATTTTCAACGTGAAGCAACCCTTCAATGGATCCCATTACAGTTGTAATGAGTTAGAGAACATTAACCCACCATCATTGTTTAATGAAATAACAGACTTCTGCAACTCCTTGGCCGACATTGCTACAGAAGCGATTTGCAGTGAGACTGACATTTTCGAAGATTGCTACACGCACATGGCAGATTCTACCCTTCGAGATGAAAACGTAACACTTGCCGAAGATGATCTAACGGAATTCTCAGATGCACACAGTGCCACTCCGCAGCATTCTGATTTGAGCAGTTCTGAATCGACCCCAAAAAGAATAAAAAACTTAAGTAAATCCATGACTTCAAAACAAAGGAGGAATCTTGCAAGAGATCGTTATAAAACGTACACAGTTGCGGCTGAAATGGTTATGCGCGAAGAAGGTGAAAAGCAAAGAGAGACCAGTGAATCTATGGAGGATTTTAAGACGGTCCATACAGAGTCGAAGCAGAGCCCAAACAATACCACTTATGTCTCGCCAACTTACAGCCTTAGTTCGCCAAAGTTGACGCCTAAAGAAAGGAGACAGTTGAATAGGTAAGCAATTTCAAGAAAAAAAAATGAAAACATACCAGTTATTTTTTTGTTTAGTTATTTTGTGGGTTGTTTGAATTCGGAGAAATGTGTAATATCTTTTCACAGATAAACTTAAACAAATAGAATTTGTAAACATGTACAATATATCTTATAAAAATTTAAATAGAGTAAAAAAGGTGTGTTCATTTAATTGTTGTTTCTTCTTTTCCCTTTCTAAATACAGTCTGTTGCAGGTCCCGTTTTGAGACACAAGTCCTGGATGAGGCAATAACGGACATTTTGCAACAACCGCTAATAGAAACCCCTCCACCTGACAGCCAAAATCAGAGTTGTGACTCGAATAGCTGCAGTTCGTCCCCTGCACAAAGTCCAGCTAGGACTAAGCTGAGTATACGTAGAAATTTTATGCAAAAACGACTTGAAAACAAAGATCGTTTTAGAACACAAACCCTAAGCGAATCCAGCTTTTCACCCGAGGTTTCGTCTGCTTCTCCGCCATTGGCAAATGGAGAGGCAGAGTTACACTTGCATTTACAAAAAGAAGCCGACTTAGTGTTAAGGACTTTGAGAGATACGAAAACTACACAAGATGAGTTAATCGATTGCGAAACGTTGAGCTTGGTTAGTAACGACGATGATTCTGAGCACAATTCTGGGGGTTCTGTAAATTACAGAACGTATCACAAGAGTTGGGGTTTCAGAAAAAATAACATTCCTGTTATCAACTCTAAAAGTAACAATGAAAATGGTCTTGTGAATTGCCAGTCCAATTTAACAAACGATCCAGAGAAGTTATCTGCCGACACCCATTCGAATAACGTAAAATATGATGATAACACCAACAGTGAAAATTCTGAAGAGAATGAACACAAGACAATTGGGAAACCAAAAATTGTAAAACCCAGAGAGAGACATATAGAACAGTTGGAAGATACCGTCGATGAAGAACAAGGAAAAGGAATACGTGGCCGTAGAAAACCTTTGTATCCAAAGAGCAATCTGAATAACAAAATTGCGTCTAAAAGCATTAAACCTGTTAAAACAATGACTTCTAATTTGGTGAAAAATGTGACATCAACTTTGAAATCTGGTACTGCCTTGAGGTCGGTTGTGAATAAGCAGATTAAAACGGTTTCTGTAAAGCAACCAGTAGTACAAAACAGGACATCTAGTGGATATGGAAGCAAGCCACTGTCCAATTCTAATTCGCCAAAAACTAGCCCCGCGAGAATACCTTCCGTTAAAGGTAGCCTTAAACAACCTGCAGTTCCCAAACAACAAATGACCACTCCAAAGGGTAAGCTGAAAAAAAATAATTAAAAATATCTGGTTATTTCTTATTTTGGGCGGTCGTAGGTAAAATTATTGTACAATATTAATGCATTATTAATATACCTGGCTGTCGCATCGTGTAAATTTTAAATTAAAAACAGAAATATGCACCTAAACGACTAAACATTTGAATGTGCGTGAAATTTACAGAATATAAATGTATTAGTAAATGAATATGCCAATAATGTTAAAAAAGAAAAAAAAATCACTTACGTTTTAAATATCTCTTATTATTATTTGCGACAGATTTTTTATCGCCTGTATGACAATGTTCTTTTATGACTTGACTGTTTAAAGGTACCCCTCCTATGGAAAGACAAGGCACGTTCACCAAAGACGAACCAAGTCCAAGTGGCATTCCAAAAGTATCTAGTAAAATTCCTACACCAGCTTCGGTCACAAAAATACCTACGTTTGCATTAAAAACAACTCGATCGGTTATGCCAGTTACATCAAAGATTCCTAGTACCACTTCGAATAGGCCGCCGATGGCAAGAAATGATTATGTAAAATCTGCCAGCTCTGACAGGGCGAATAAAAACACGAGAGTTTATAATCGTTCGACAAGTGCAGATAGTAGAGAACCAGTTAGAAAAATGCAGACATCAACTTCAAGTCATAGTTTAAAGAACGACGCAAGAATGCAGAATGTTGTGGTTAAGAGGTCATCGATACCTAGTCCAGCACAAAGGTGAGTTTATAAACTTCTGTTTATGGAAACTATTCCAAAATATTAAACTGCTAGCAGTGAATATAATTGTGCAATACACGTCATACGACAGTGCGTATCATATTTATAATATCGAAACAACACTTAAGTAAGAAATTAATGATTTACTATTAAAAGATGATTAAGTCATTTAGAAATTTAGCATTTAACTAAAAATTACTTTCCAATAAAACATTTGCCCTCATGCATCGAATCAATCCAATCGCCACTGTTAAGGACATAATTCACGAGCCTGACCGATCGCTTCCTTATGTAGTGTTTTGAAATGAAGGCGCGTTACTTACGGGTAACTAGACATATTATATTCACGGGTGTGACAGATTGAATGCATATGACAAAGCAATATATAAATGGTAACATTTATATGGTAACATTTATAACTGGACTTTTTGTTAATGATTGATAATTTTAATCATGATATTTCTGTAGGTCCAACAGCAACACTAGCCTGAACTCGAATGGTAGCTGCAGCACTAAAAAACAAGTAACAAGTAAAATAGCAAGCCTTTGGAAAAAAATTGAGGACAGCAAAAAGCAGCCCCCCAAAAAAGACACTAGAGTGTGGATTCAACCTGAATCTGAGCCCGACCCCCCAAGATTGATTAGAAGTAACACATTTGATAACAAAGACGGAGTTATTTTGAGAAATAAAGCTCCCATAGATGGAGACCCTACAAAGCGTGTTTCTAGGTTAGGATCTTTTATAATAATGGATGAAAGTGAAGATGAAATTAGGTTGCAGCAAGCAATAAGTGCAGCGTCAACAAAGAATGGTGTTTAATTTTGGTTTTAGACTTTTTTAGTTATTACGTGTTTAATTCTTTTGCATGTTTCGTATTCTATAACTTATACTCAAGCATTTCTTTTCTTTTCTTTTACATGAGAAAAACTTGGAAGTTTTCTACTTCTAAGTAATGATAAATGATAAAAGTATTTGTTTTAGATGTGTTGTGGTTAATTGTATTTTTTTTATGGAAGATGTTCTCTTGTAAGAAGGCATTCTGTTTTTTTTTTCAACTTTTGATACACCACCAACCTGTGTTTGTATCTAAAATGTTCAGCATTAAACAGTTTGTGTTCTTAGCAAATTGATGAAATGTTTAATATGTTAAGCCATAAAAATATATTTCTAGTCCTTTTTTTTTTTTTTTGTCGTAAGCATTTAATTATGTAAAGACTGTATATTTATTCAAATAGTATTTATGTTACGTGATATTATATTAGCTACGTAGGGATAAGTATAATGTATATATCTATAAATATATATCATTTTTAGGAAATTAGGTTTATAAAGTCAATGTAGTTTTATAATATTTGTATTTGTTACTTAATCAAACGATCTTATGGTAAATGATAACAGTGCTGGATACTGCTAGAATTTTTGTAAAACTCGTAGTTTTAGTTGAATTCTAATTGGTCAGTGTCTCTCAAGATTATATGTTCGTTTCTGTGAATATATGCTTTAATGTTTCGTTTCTGATGTCTTTTGTCTACCCTTTCCTCAAATTATTCTGTATAATTTGTTTAGTATGTCTTTACGTCGAGCAATTTCGATCGTAAATGGTAAAGTATTCAGGTTTAACCGATATATGGAGCTTCTTCATATTTTTGTATATACTAAATACAGGGTTCGCCATAAAGTTGGCAACAGATAACGACGCGACCAGACCGTTTCACAAGTATTTGATTAGTTTGGGCACAAACTTTTTACATTCCCGCCAAACCGATAATCACATGACGTGTCAAAATGTGTTTCTTGGTTGTCAGATGTGTGGGATATCAATTAACAATACATATATTTCAGCCTATTAAAAACAAATAAATATTCTTATCACATGTTGAGATCCAAATTAAAATTATTAAAATAAAAAAAGTTATGATTTAAATTAAAAAATAGGCGCCGATTTTATTTTTTATCAGTTTGTGATCCATGTGCAATAATTTTGAAACCTTTATTCAATATTAGTATTTTTTGCCCTTCACTGTCAACAAACGTAATTTCTTCTGTTTCAATTTTAGCTTGCTCGTTTTCATTTTCTGCTATTCCTTGAGCATTCAGGTCATTATCGCGCATGCGCGTGTTCCACGAGGAAAAGTGTCCTCAGGACATGTCCAAGGCCCATCTCTAAGAAATATCAATAAAAATTTTTCCCATATGAAGCCAACTTTATGGTGGACCCTATATATAAGAATTTTCACTTGTAAAATCAACTCAAAAAAGTTATCGATGCAGTTTTACAAGCGCACGTTCGCCTAAAATGTCCAAATACATAAATATTACTTGTGCAATTGTAAAAAATCAAACTATAGTAAATTCCTTGTAAGCTGATTGATTTAGACAGATGACAGTACAAATATAGTAACTTTTTATTCAATATTCGTATTTCATATTGATCACTGACCTCGACCCACCTCAGTTCGTATCCGCCTAATAAAATGGTTCCTCTAAATTAATGATAGTAGGCAACTAACAATACGGTACTTCAATTTCATGGTTGCATGTGCAAGAAAAATCCGTTTCTGTATATTCGGTCGATTTTATTAATTATTTCTGTTTACGTTTACATGTGTGTATGTAAACGTACCCAAACTTAATAAATACAACAATTGCAACAAAATATTCAACCACGAACCTGATACCGACAACTTTTAACAATAACCTCAAAACCAGAGGAAACATGACACCAATCGCCCATTATAGAATAGAATAGGCATTTATTCACCATAAATTCTGTTACATGATCAAATATCGGTTTTGTACTCCTACCCTACGCCAGTTTACGATCCAGGGACAAATTTTTTAAAAGTATTTCATCAAGTCACGATGTCTGTCGAAATCGTTCAGCTTAACGTGGAATATTCTATATATACAAATGCTCTTGACATTGACAGTAAACACAATGCTGGAATTATTCAATACGAAACGAATATGATTTTAAAAATATAACAAACAAAAATCTTCTTTATCTACCATTATAACAATAAATATACTAGCCTTTGCCAGAACTATTACTTAACTTCTTTAAATGTCAAAACTATTCAAATGGCAAATCACTTTCCTCCATTCAATAATAATGGACCATTCTATATTCTATTTCACCGTATTGGAAAAGAATTTCTATTGGACAAGCCAGGCATGAAATTAAAGGAGATTGGTATAACGTGACTTTTTACGAATATAACTCCACGCTGTTTGTTTATGGATAGTATTATTAACATTAACTGTTGAAAACCAGTTGATTAATTATTCCCAGTTACACAAGGAATATTTATATATTTAAATTGCCCATTGCCATTATTAATAATTATACTAATGTGTGAACTGTCACCAGAAGAGTGAATGCGATTGTTGGGGCGAAAAGTCCGTTTATGATGAGGTAGAGTCCAGGGGTTGACTTCACATCTCATTTTTTTCAATGATAATTAGTTGACAAGTATTTGCAAGGAAAAGAAAATATACAAAAAAATCTATAATAATAGTAGTTTATTGACCTTAAAAACTAAAAGCACATACTCACAAACGGTTTTAAAGAGTGAATAAGGTTACAGCAAAACAAATACGCAGTTTTATATACAATAATTAATCCGAACGATTTGCTGTCAATTAACTAAATTAACACTAATTTTAATCTAGGAATAAGTATGGAGACATCAACTAAGGTTAACTACCATTTTCAAAAATATTTTACAATAATAAATGGCATGTAACCCTAGAGAAATGTAGATGACCTATCTGACAACGAAAACATTAAAACGAAATGGAAAATGAAACATCACAATTATTTTAACATCATCAAGTTACTATATAGGTATATACAGTTTTACGACTTAAACGATGTATAAGGAGTTCCGAACCACTTCTAATGTATTGTTTTAAATTTGTGCCTCTAATTATTTTAACACCAACACATCTGACAAAGTAACAACATATTTCTATTTGTAAAGAAAATGCTTGAACGCATTTTTACGATTTACTGCATTAAATTGAAAGTATGGTCTACAGTGTCCCTCTGAAAACCCCAAATATAACTAATCACAGTACCACTAAATGAGTCATAAAAAAAAAACATTCTGTTCTTATAAGCCATTTTCTAAACATCTCCCCGTCTTAACAAATATTTTTGATGTGTAGGAACATATTCACAAAATTTCATATACCTAATTTTGTTGATATCAAATATAACAAAATTATATCATATTTTTTTACGTAGAAATTTATTAGACTAAATTTGAGTTTCTGGTATTAAATAAAAACATTTGCCAAAATGAATTAATTATATTTATGTCTGCCAAACCAATAAAAACATCCGACATTTCACCATTCATGTGCATGGCATGTCGACTGTCAATAAATAAGCCTTAAAATTTAAATTATGTTTATGTTATTTCATCTCATTTGATCCTCTTAACGAAGTTGTAATCAGTGGGGGAAAAAATTTAGATTATTCAAGCAAATGACAACACATACTACATTAAACATCAAGGACACAATACGACAATGACCAAGATAATACTTATAAGTTGTGGCAAAACCCTTTGGAGTCGCTATAAGTTAAATAAGTTTTTTGTTTCAAAAAATAACTATCATATTGGTACTGCAACCGGTATGATTCGAAGTTTGCCTGGCTACCCTACAACCTGTCACGTACTATTAAATAATTATTTGCAAGGCCAAATAGTCCATAAAAAAATATAAGATCCTTATATCACGTTTACCCTTAACACAAACTGTGTATAACTTCACATGTTCATTTACTACCAGCTGTCTGCCACATTATTATTCTGCAAAATTGCATAACCAAGAAAACTTAAACAATAAAGTTAGTTAGAATGAATATCTTAAATTGTCTCTCTAAACCAGCCATTGCACAGTTGATAATGAAAGAAAACACTTGGTATGGAGACTTCAAGGAAACTTCAAGGATTAACAAACACTGGCCAGAGATTAAAAATTTTAAATTACCCAATATAAATACAAAAAAGCCTACAACAAAAAGTCAGTCACTTATTCCATTCATTTACTGGAACAAAAATCACAACATTTCACTATGATAATGGACACATTTTTTTTTAACATTACTACAGTGTTTTGCGGATGTCTAATTTGATCATTATAAATTTTGGAATGAATCTTTATATTTCCTCGACAAAAAGAAGGTGTAGGCACTAAGATAATTTTATAAATTTTAATTAAGACAATTTAGATTATTTACCAACAAAACAGACATCAAATAATGATGTGTTGTTATATTTTAAATATAAAGAATAAGAAAACAAATGATTGGCATGGCAACATACTCTTAACCATCTTCTTTGGGTGGGGTGAACCAACCTGGAAAAAAACGTGGCATTTATCACAAAATTTATCAATAATCATGTAATTTAATAAGACAAAACTTACGTGAGACAGCCTCAATTTTACAAGGTTTTGTGTATTGTAATTTCTAATATTGTATTATTTAATATTACAATTTTATTAAAACTGACTTTTATAAATTTTTTTGCCCATATCTGATATTTAAAACCGATACTTTAAGATTCTTGTCCTAATTCCTACTTGTTTGAGTCTGCACAGTTCATGCATATTACTGTCGGAACAAACAAACAAAAATCGTTGAAAATTGTTTATATAATATTGGGGATGATGTGAATCTGGTGTTATTTAATTATGACGTGTTGTAGTATTTGTAGTAAATTATTTTTAAGTCTACCACAAGGATCCCCCCTATCGCCGTTATTATATAATATCTACAGCTACGACATTGCACAACATCAAAATACTAGTCAAGACGAAACCTATATACTCCAGTATGCGGACGACACAGCAATTATATCTCACAACAAATCTATGAATAAAGTTATGGAAAATTTGCAATCAAAAATAAATGCCACAGAGGAATGGTTTTCTAAATGGAGACTTGTACCCAATCCTGCTAAGTGCCAATTTACAATTTTTAATCACACTGTATCTAACACATCCCCAACAATAAACGTGGGTAATCAACAGATCAATCCATCACAGTCGTCCAAATATCTCTAGGTATAACACTAGATCATAAATTAAATTTTAATATGCATACAGTTTCAATGAAAACTAAAATCAAAAACAGAGCCAAACATTTTCGGTCACTGACGTTCAAAAAAGAGGCATTTCGACAAAAACTGCATCTATTATATACAAATCCATTTGTCGTCCAATAATCGAATATGCAAATATTTTGTTTATGACCTGCAGAAAACCAGCATTACAAAACATCAAAGTAGCAGAAACCTCAACCTTAAGAGCCATTACTAGAATGAGGCATCCAGATAACCCACTATACAATCCATCGAATGAACCGTTATTTACACGAACACATATAAAACCAATAGACATTCGCTATCAAGATTTGTTAACTAAGTTTATATCTCGACCCCACAATATTGATTTGATACAATCACACTGCAGAGTTCGAGACCCGTCAGATGAGATCCAAACATAAATTCCCAGAGCTGACCCTGTATGAGGAAATTCAGACTGCAATTGGAGAAGATCGGCAATAATATATTACTTATTTACTCAATCAAATTTTTCCCTTTAGTTTTTTTTTTGTGCTGTAAAGTTACAAAAATTTCTTATGTTAAAATATAAAATTTTGGAAATGTAAAAATTATTTGTACAGAACTTATAGGCTGAAGGACCCCGGTCAATGGCCTTTTGGGTTAACAAATAAACAACGTTTATTATTATTATTTATTTATTTTTAAGTCCTCTCAGAAGTGTAGTTGAAAAAGATATCATATTTGACAACATTGCATTGTAGAGTCCAGTAAACTTGATGAAAAAACCGGACGTAGAATTATACCTGCGAAAATATAATTTGGAAATGAGGGGACTTGTACAAAGATTAGAAATCCGCTGAGAAAATTATGCTAAAGCTGCTAAAAGAACAATAAGCGAGAAACGAAAGTCCTCTTCTACATCAGGATCAGCTTCAAACTTGAGAACAATATTTCCTATTTTATGAAACTGCACAAAAAAAAATGAAAATTGTATATGAAGTTTAAGACATTTCCAAATATTAAAAATAATATTATATAATAATAAATTCTAGAAATAATAAACTAATTTCTTACTCAATTATGTAATTACTATTATTTTAGTGATGTTAATATTAATCAGCAGCGGCAAATATAAATATTTTTATGTGTGCATATTGCTGTAGCTCCAATTTTATTACTGCTGTTTTTAACACAGAAATCGCAGACAAACACCATACCTACTGACATTGACATTGCCAGTGCCAGCGCTAAGCCTCGAACCCAGTCACGAAAGACAGTGCGACCAGAGTCATGCTTGTCACTCATGCTCTAAACCGCTGCACTACCAGGTCGATATATGAACACAAACAGTTCATTTTCTAAATTGATAAAATTAAAATCTCGATTGCGATGTGTAATTGCAGCAACAGTGTAACTTATAAAATTAAATGTTCGGTCAAGGGCTAGTAATTAAAAATTAAAAATTCTATGGCTGGTGCTTTCAAGTTATTGGCAAATATTAAAAAAAAAAAAAAAAAAAAAAAAAAAAAACATAAAACACACCACAGAAATTAGACAACCCCCAAATCCAAAGCCAAAGGCTGTCCGGAAGGGGGCTACACATTTGTTTAGAATTTCAGCTGGACGAATTAGAAAAGAATAAAATTAGTAATGCAACGTATTACTTACCGTTCTTCTCGTGTATTTGTACAAGGGACTTGAAGCTTTGTTGGGCCCGTGCTAAGCTGTATTGACCTTGTGAACAAACCTTCGGCGCGCCAAACTGTATGCGAGCCTTTCCCTTAACCAAAGTGGCTGAGATCTGCATTATGACTGCCTCCACAGTGTATGCGCTGGACCAACCTTGCTTGGTTAATAGCTCCATACAAATTGCTCCTCCCACCAGAACATAACCACCTAACACACAACAATAATTAAAACACACAGGTAATAAAAACAGCTGGGATCATGAATATTTATTTATGACGATGTTCTCTTGAGCAAATGGCTATAATCTGAGCAGGCATTCCAACAATCTTTATTGATCAAAATTTGGGAACAATCGCATTTTGCTATAATTAAATTGCGCTATGATACGATAGTTTTTTTGAAGGCAAGCACACCTACGTTTTACCTACCTGAGATGATGGGATGTACCACTCTAACGAAAGGTGGTTCAAATGGGTAGGTATCCTTAAATAGCATATTCAGTAAAATGGCATCTTTCCCTTCTTTCTCTTTCAACATTTGTAGGTCATGGCTTAGAGGGCTGTCTGGATCCACACTCATCAGACGAACGTTCCATTCATATAGTGAATCGTTAACGAGCTCTATCTGGTACATTTTATTTTTAAATGAGTCAGATCTATAAATATCTCTAAGTTCTTTCATAAGTCTATCTGTGGCCTGCACGGAACCTGATACTGAACCCTATAAAGAAACAACGAAATATAAAATATATGATTACCATGCACATCTGTTGTCATCGTACTTTTAAATAATCCTGCCTTTGGTTTTGTCTTAAGCGTTCTAATGTGGCTAAGTGTTCTACACCCATCTCGTCAGCTTTTGGTCTGTTGTCCTCCATCTCCATAGCCAAATCTTCGTCAGCGTCACTATCCTCTTCAGCATCACTGTCACCTATGTCAACATCTGCGTCACTGTCCAGTCCTTCATCTTCCATAGCTTCCATTCCATTACTACTTATCCTGATACAAACATATAATTTATTTCTGTATTTGTTAAAATTTTAATAAAAGTATAGATAGTTGCAAACCTTAATCAATGCATACCAACAAAGGGTGAAACTTTGCGGTTTGCAAAATATACCACCAGATAGATAACACTTTACTAATGAGTCAGTTACATAAAATAAAAAATAATCATTGTACAGCTGGTAGCTGAATGTAATCATAAAATCAAGCTCGAACCATGGCGCAACCTTTTGTAACCCTCAAATTAACCTTGATTACATTTCAGCATAAGACAATTAAGCTGTGTATAATAAATAACAAATGTACATACAATCTGTTAATTATAATTACAGACGAGAAGACAAATATTTATAGTTTATATTTAAAACAATTACAGTTTATCGCTTTAACTATAAATAGTTCTATTCCTAGCAATTTATTCTTGAATATTATGATTACTGCTTCAATTATTTTATCACAACTTTGAACTGCTTTACCATTGATAAGCTACTTGTATGAATCACCTGACTTTTTATGTATTTGTCATCTAAGTATTGTCGAGGTAAATTGTTTAAATAAATTTATTCGAGAGTTAGTGATTGTACTAAAGAACATCGCAACTGATGTTTTCCAAAAAACTCACTTCTCAAATTTAAACACTAAACACAAAGATGCATTACTCATTGTAAAGAATTTTACGATGTAAAATTACATAATATAAATGGATTGTAACCACACCTACCTATTCTTTCTTCAAATTATGCAAATAATATCGTTTCAAATTTTGGCAACTGATTTAGAAATACGCCAAATGATATTAATGTTATGAACAATTAATTAATGTGCTCTTACACCTTAATTGAATTAAAGGTTTTTAATAGATTTACCTCAAAGTTAAATGCATATATTAAATATAACAATGCAATAAATTTTCGTAATATTTCGTTCTTAAATAAGTTGTATCAATTTCAAAATAAGATTATGTTTGTTGCATGGAAATCCAACATCCAGCCTATTTTTAATAATATACAGTATTAAAGCTTTATATATCTTCTGTCTGCGAGTTTCTAAATGTCATAATGGATCCATGTTAAAATTACAAAAATTAAAATTGAATATAAATTTACAAAAACAAAAAATTAAAGGTTATGTAAGTCACATGATGTACATGATCTATATCAATGGTCGAGTTCATCACGAAATAGCGATATATTATCATAACGTGACTGATCAGTTGTGTGCTGAACCGTGCTTTCTATAGCCGTGATGTGCCAAAAGTTTTAAAATCTTGTGTGTCAGATGTCAGAATAAAGGTGTGAAACGTAAATTTCTATTGTTAATGCCTTCTTCAGGAAGTACAATTTACTATCATAACATTATCGCCAGAGATGGCGCTGCAGTATAAAAATAGTTTCCAACCGAGGGAGCTTTGAAACATAGGTATGCCATTCGATTAAGAACTAAATTTTATGCAAAATCGTTCTTATTCGAAAAAATCAGATCTGCAGTGTAGTTTTTGAGAAATTTTATTTTTATTGTTCAACTTTTTAGCACTGTATTTTTTTTTTTTGAATTGCTGTAACTTTTTTAATACCGAAAATTATTTCAAATTGAAAATTTAAATGGAAAAATAACAAATAAGGTACCTACTTTTATTTTTTAACAATACAAAACTTTTACATGAAAACAAATAAAAAACTGTAGTATTGTCTTAAGTCTTTCACAGTAAGTATTGGTCAAAAAGGTAGATAACGTCGTTACGGATTTAGATTTGCAGAAACCACTGTGTATAGAATTTTGATACTTTTTAGAAATAATACTTATGTGAATAACCCATTACACTCCCTTCCAAACAACCTGCTCTACCAAACAACAAATATTAAACCAATTGCCCAACGTCTAGACCACCTATCCACCAAATTCGCAAAAAATGAAAACACCATACCTGCCATTGAACCATTCTGTAAAACACGAGGACAACAACAGAACCCAAAACACAAATACCCAGAAAGGACAATACTGGAGCTCATTAAGGAACTTAAGAATAAGTGATTTTTTTTTTTTTTACAAAGTGTATATATATTCTTATGTATTATCATATTTAATAGGGAAAAAAAAAATGTTATGTACAACTGGCGGAAGGACCTCGGTCGATAGCCATTTGGTTTCTACCAATAAAGTACTTTTATTATTATTATTACTTATGTGATGTATTCTATACATTTGTAAAATTTTAGTTTTTTATCTCGAATGATAAAGACGATTTTGAGGGCGTATATTACCTCGGAAGATAGGTACTTACCCATACAAGAAAATTATGACATTTTGTTAGGTCTATATGGGTTAAGGTACTGTTGTATTATCCACAATCAAATCGTTTTAATAATACAATAATAGTGAAGGTTATCAATAAAAATGTAAATATGCAAGTTGGTAAATATTTATACAATGTTATCTTACTTTACGTTACTTCGGCATAATTTTATACCGAGCCCAAGAAAACTGAATGAAGTTAGGTCAAATCTAGGTCTAGCATGCTTTATTTTCTCATACTTTTGTCTTTATATCTAATATAAATATAATATTTTAATCAGTACAGGACAGTACAATAGAATCATAAAAATGTTTTGATAAATAGGGATAGGGATGAATCAGTTTTTAGTTCATTTTAAACTCTAAACTCTATCGATATATACATAGTTCTATTATACTAGATGCGACTAAGTACTACTAAATAAATATAATACAGTTATATTGATTACCATAATCTAGCTATGTTAAAGCCTTAATATAATATTACAAGAATAATTATGTATGACTCACCGATTAGTAGTTTGGGGATCTAATATTTGCAGTCTATCTAAATCTGGGGGTTCCGGGACAGCATGTAGCCGGCATAGCTCCCGAAGAAGTATTATCACTTGATGTAGGACATGATTGTCCAGTCCCTCTGTATTGCTTAATATTTGCACTGCATTTGTAATACTTGTTTCTTCAGAGTCAGCAAACCATACTGGGGGCACAGAGGGGTACGTTTCCTGTAAGCAATTATATTTTAAGAGAAAATAAAAGGAGTTTGGAAATAATGTCAACAATGTCAAATAGTGTGACAAACACAGCTGTCTGAGCTACATATGTTAAATGTCAAAAAAAAAACCAAGATGGACAAGATCCTTTGTTAGTGGCAATATTTTTGAGAAATTTAAGAGCCATTAAGATCTTTTTCGAGTCAACGAGTGAACAATATAGGTGTTGCAAAACCTGCTTACCGTTATATTTGCATGGATGGCGTATTTTTTACCGTTTTTTCCTATAAATCTACAACTTAATTCGTCAACACTCGCAGAAACGATCTGAAATCGTTCATGATTTTTGGAAAATATCGACTCTAATGTCCTTATTTCCTGCTTCAGGGTATTTAAACAAGCCATATGTATCACTAACTAATAATTTTGATAATTTTTCAGTGCCGAAAAATTATTTATAGCACAAATTTTAAGTAGTTGAGCACTCCCTACACATCAAAATGGCTGCTCGATGGCGACTAATGAAATGAAAAGATTTCATCGAGGCTTGTCGGCAATCTTCGGCCGGGCAAATTTTCAAACGATAACCGGGATTAACGGGACTTCGAACTAGGATTTGGGCCAGCCGCCCCACTTACTTTTAAAAAATGTCCTATATTTTTAATAACATGCAAATTAAATAAAATTAGTGTCAACGTAGGTGCACAAATTTAAATTGCCCTTTTTGAGATCTACCAAACACCGTATTCTCGTTAGGTTTTTTTAGCTTCATAAAATTATAAATCGAATAATTTTAACTACCTAGATGAATATGTTAATATTCTTAATATAAGAGAGCATGAAAAAATTATAATTTCGAGAATCCAGTCAGCGCTAACAAGATACTTATTTAATCTATAGCGCTAACTTTACAGGACCGGTTGTAGGAAAAATTAGGAGACTGATTTTTACACACTATTTTGATGAAAATAACGAATAATAGGTATTTAAACTCTATTAAGCAGGTAAGTATACACCTCCAGAGAAACAAAAATATAATAACGAAGCAAAATTGTTGGTAACTTTAACAAAATATCAATATTAGATAAAAAAAAAAGAAACCCAGGTTATTACAAATGCTATAACCCTTCCCCTGGCGGTTTTCGGTTTAAATTTCGGGGTTGTCTTATTTTTGGTGTGCTTTATGTATTTTTTTTTTTTAATTTAGAATGTTATTAAAGCTATAGAGTGTCCTCTGCAATACTGTATGCTTATACAATAGAGATCACACGAAGGATGCAATGGTTAGTAAGATTCAAGTTACAATATACAACATATATAGAATACCTACAGGGTGTAACGTGGTGGATGTAGACTGCCTATATATATTTATTTTCTTCTGGCTAGTCGGCATGTGCGGATTGAGTCGAGTCACACTACTGCCAAGTGCCAACAGTACACTTCGGAAGGTCAAATATAGTAGAGCGTAGAGCGAAAGAAGTTTCTCATACATATATAATAAGCTTAGGGATTTATGGAAATGCTTCATTTTTGAGACACCGGTTAGAGTTTTAAGTTTCAGTAATTGGACGGTACTCTTTTTCCATTTCTAACTTGTACATCAATGACTCTCCTGGGAGATCTGATACCACCCCATAGCGAGCAATTTTCTACAAGCGAGAAGATTTTGTATCGACACCATATTTTTGGAAACATGACAATATATGGTTTTCATATGTTCCAGTTCTTCAGAAAACTCATTGGCGCACAAGTTATTAGAGATAAAAAAAAGTCCTTTACTTTGTCTTAATTCTACAGGAACGTAAAATAACTCGACTCTTTGAGTCTCGCAAACGTAGCCATTTCATTTTTCACTATTCTATCCGAAGTTACTTATGAAAATTTTTGCTGAATTTTTGAAAATTGTAATGTTCTAGCCTAATATATAGAAAATAACTACAAAGTGTTATATATTTTTGTAAAGCCTATATGACAAGCTGATGGATCCAACTAGTAAAAAATAGGGTGTCCCTTTTAAAATAACCTAAGTCTAGACTATATATCGAAAATTATCGCTTCTAGAAAAAACAACTGAGTACGCCACTGGATTTTACCTAAAAATATATGTAAGATGCAGCTTTTACCCTTCCAATCAACCGTATGCCCTAAAAGCGCAAATTTTCAATTTCGCCCTGTATGAAAAAACTGTCTCTGTCTTTAGTTTCACAAAAAAATAGCAACGTGTCGCGCATCTCCACTAACTTGAGATACCCCGCAAATACAATTTGGGACATCCTGTACACTAAATTTCAACAAGAATAAAAATAATACATTTTCTAACTGCCTTTCTACTTCTACCTACCTACCTACCTATCTTCTTACAGGTACAATATCTTTTGTAATACCTACCTACTCGTATCGTATTTTGTCTGTGTAGTGTGTACCTATTCTAACAAAGGTATTTTCGATTTATTTTAATAATAATAAACGCCCTTATTTAAGGGCGAAGTTTGTCTATACGACACATTAAGTAGTAATAAATATAAGATATTTTTGTTTAAACCGTAGAAAAATTCAACCTCAAGATAATAATTATTCGTTACAGGCACTTCTACTTGTAGGCAATTTTAGAAGCGGACGTGTGCGTAAAATCATTGATTGCACTAAGCTAATAGTGAAGGATCTATGAATTACAATTATTAATATACATGAGTTTTCCGTATAGTAAAATCTCGTTTAAAATAGATCCTTTACAGCAGTTTTTTTTTGTAAATTGAAAATGTTCAGAATTTATTTTGTGCAAGTGAAGAAATTTCGTTTGAGGCATCGTTTTGGTTAACAATTCGCAACATAATAATTATGCGTGGCGCTTGAGATGTTTCTGAATTCAGTGGTATACCACGGTTAGATTTTTAATAAAAAAATCGCTAATCAAATTTGTCCATTTTTAACATCGAAAAAAAAAAAAATTATACTAGGTCTTGAAAATTGAAATTAATTTCTAAATTTTTGTCATAAAGTAGAGTTTTCGATGATATATCTTTTTTTAAAAAAAAGTCCTGATAAAATCGGATAATAGACACATTTTTTACAGGGGCGTTTCCATTCAAAATGGTCAGGTGTATTTTTGCTGTTCAATATTTAATATGTATAGCAAAGAAAACTGTCACCAATGTCATGCACGCAACTATATTCACGTTTTTCACGGACTACCTTTTCCAAGCCGGAAAAGGATATACATACTATATTATGCATATTGTATAATGTATAACTATACGAGAGGAAATCCAATATGGGATGCTGAGTATCTAGTATCGAGTATCTATATAAATTTCGTCAAAATAATAATAAATGAGGCATTACTTAGTTGACGTATCGCGCATAGAAAAATAAAGTAAAATTTCGGTATACATATTAATTTTGGATTTTCTTTTGAGATTTGTTAAATTGTTCAAAATATTTACTAGTACGTTTTGTCGTGGAATAATGTAATTATTGTCCTTGCAGTTCCAGCCTCATCTAGGCAAAATAATGGGCATATTTATAATAACAATTAATGAAAATGTGACATGATGATATTCCGAAAAGACAAAAGTGCAAGTGTAGCATTCTTGATATTGTACTTATAGACTAGAGATTCTGCAAATGTTCATATAAGGATCTTGCCTATATTAAAAGCTTCAAAAGCTCCACATGCGATTCTTTTCCGCTAGCTGGTGGGGACAAAAGTGCTCTCTATAAGAAGAGGTGACCGTGACTTTGAAAACAATTCGCGAATTGAGTAAAGTTTGCCGAGGAATAAAAGGACCGGGCTGGGTTCACGACATAATGTTTACGGAATCGTGTACCATAATTTTATTAACAATAACGTGTGGTGGTTTCGCCAAACCTGACTATGAGACAAATTCCTTTCTGGTAGGAGGTAAGCCAAACTCTTCGATTGTATCTAACATCTGATAATTATTTAGATCTAAAAGCTATTCAAATTATATGAAACATAACTAACTATAAGTATGTACATAAAGTTTTTTCTGGGAACATTTTTCCCAAAGGTTATAATTTCTAAATTTTCAATCGTAGGCATGTATTTTTACGAATTCTTGCTATAACTAAATTATAATTCCATTCATTTTCGCTGAATTAACTGAATATTACTGTTGCACCGATTGATAATTCTACATATTTTCATTAAATGTAAACTAATAATTTACCTTATTACAATCACTCCTACTATTTTTGCGGGAAAAGTGGAATTATTAAGTGGAAGCGTTTTGTTAAAAAGCTAATAGCATGTAGAAGAGCATTATAATTTTTGAGTAAGTTATTTAAAAAATTCCATAAATCTAAATCTCACCTATTCAAACTTTGAAAACCTTAAAAAGAAACCAAAAACTGTGCATATAGTGTGCATTTTTACTAAAAAAATTGGTCTTTGGACCCAAGGTCGTTTCGGTAGGAAACTCCAAGTTTAAGTCCATGTAAACATTATCAATCTAAATCTTATAGCATTGAAATTTTGAATTTTTAATTTTCGTCGAAAAAGTTAATGACCTGTACATAGTATCCGCTAGTATAATTTTAGATGAGACACGTAAATAAGCAAAATTGCAAATATTGTTTCATCGCCATTCCATTTTGGGATTGTTTACCGTTTGGTGAGAATTGTGGTGGCGTATGTAGGAAGACGTCTTGTGTTGTAGTAGCTATATATTGCTAAACCAAAATCTAAAATCTAACCGTCCGCGTCCTATTCGTAGGGAATAATGGGGATGGGAAAAATAAATTGAATTAAATACCCGATAGTGTTTAGAGGATAAGCCTAAAGTTTATGTATTGACCTGGAGAGACATGAGGAAAGTCCAGAAAAAGAAAACACAAAACGAGTTATGTTAATAAATGTTTTCTAGTCACTACGTCTATGTAGTGTAGAAATTTAATAGAATAATAAAGGATCTTTTAGAGCCTTCACGGATAAAGGGGGTCATAATTTCATGTGGTGTTATCTACCTCGGTCTTTGACAAGGATAAGCTGATATTAATTTCAATAACTAAAATGTATCCTTGGATGGGACCCAGATGAATTGCACAATGATGAATTGATTGCATTAAAACCCAATACATTCACCTTCTTTCTTGGTATGGCCAGAT
This sequence comes from Rhagium mordax, assembly GCA_963680705.1. NCBI lineage: Eukaryota > Metazoa > Arthropoda > Insecta > Coleoptera > Cerambycidae > Rhagium > Rhagium mordax. The sequence continues at coordinate 80,085,209 of OY796659.1, read as the reverse complement.
CCGTTGATTGACGTTTATAAATTGCCTAAAACCAATATGAGAATGCAATTCAGCATTAATGGCCGTGACTCTTGCACCTAAATGCATATAGCTCCCTTTGTCGACCCAATCGATGGGTACAAGCAGCTTTTATAATTAACAATTAATGACAACTGCAAATATAGGGGTATATGTAATTAATTGTTTCAATAATTAGAACTATTGACGGAAAAAATAGTATAAGAATATTTAGAATAGTTTTGTTGCGCTTCATTTATTTTTTATTTATTCTCATATTGTAAGCATATAATATTACCCTTACCTCTTCAAAACAACTAAAAATACATGTACCTTGCTTGCAGCACAAAAATCGAATGTATCGTCACTGAAACCAAAGCAAGACATCAATCAGTGGAATGTTGCCTTAGTGTTACCACCCGGCGGACAACTTCCTCCACAGCCACCACAATCAAGTCAACCGCCCATTGCAACATCCCCAGGATTTGTCTGGCTACAAGTACCAGCTTCTTACCTCCACAATAAGCCAGGTGGTTTTCAAAACCCTTCGGAAGCGCCACAGATTTCTGTGCCCCCAAAGGAAGACTTACTACATCAGAATTTATTGCAACCGGTTGGCCCTGCGGTTCACCCTACACGAGTACCACCTTCAGGTAAGCAGTATCAATTAGTTGTTGTCATGAGAAAAAATACCGCTAACGAAATTATTTCGGGTTATTACGTAGTCGTAGTGAAATGAAGGAGATACTGTGGGAATTTTGGTTGACAGGGTGATCCATAACTCTCTTTTCATCATAAATAATTCGGTTGCTGTTAATATATTTGGTTGTTTTCAAATGTATATATATGTAGAAAGTCCTGCAGAATTCGAATATGTATTCAGAAAAACAATTGAATGCCAATTTAAAATAATAATATGTAATAAAAATACGATTTTCTTAAAAAATTTCACCCTGTATATTATTGCATAAAATGATATGGCAACATATTATAGACATACACATGATACTCATTGGTGTGTCCAATTTCCGGTTTGGCCGGAAGTGCTTACAATTTATAGCAATTTTTTATTAACCCTGTCAATTTTAATTATTTCAGATAATACTATCGATTACGAATCCAATGATATATAAAACATTATAGTTTCACCATTTTATAAGTGAAATAATTCACAAAATTCAAATTTTATGATACATAATACAATATATTAAATACACAGATTTTAAATTAATTATTCTAGTAGGCTGCATGCTGCATGCTTGAAAAAATTGCCTATCCGATTGTAACCCTCATTACTATATGATGATATTGTTAGTGCGTTTTCTGTAATCAAAATGAAATACTCAATTAGTGAAAGATATGATATGATTGAAATGTTTATTTTCAATGGAAAAAATGCAAGAGCTGGAAGAAGCCTACTTCAAGGAATTTAAAATAAACATTTTGATTACAGAAAACGCACTAACAATATCAATTTTATAGTAATGACAGCTGCAATCGGATAGGCAATTTTTTCAAGCATGCCGCCTACTAGAACAATAATTTAAAATCTGTGTATCTAATATATTGTATTATGTATCATAAAATTTGAATTTTGTGAATTATTTCGCTTATAAAATGGTGAAACTATGATGTTTTATAAGTATATCATTGGATTCGTAATCGATAGTATTAATTATTAATAATTAATTAATAATAATAATTAAAATATACAGGGTTAATAAAAAATTGCTATAAATTGTAAGCACTTCCGGTCAAACCGGAAGTTGGACACATCATCAATGAGTATCATGTATCATGTCTATAATATGTTGCCATATCATTTTATGCAATAATAGATATACAGGGTGAAATTTTTTAAGAAAATCGTATTTTTATTATTATTATTTTAAATTGGCATTCAATTGTTTTCCTGAATACATATTCGGATTCTGCAGGACTTTCTACATATATATATATATATATATATATATATATATATATACATTTGAAAACAACCAAATATATTAACAGCAACCGAATTATTTACGATGAAAAGAGAGTTACGGATCACCTGTACACTATACTTTGTCTGTCCTTTAGTTGGAGAATTAAATAAAAGCTGTATAAGACCTACTGGACAATTTCCTAGTGCCTCTTGCAATAAGTTTATAAATTGTTGGAATGGAGTCGCTATAGAGCAATCTTGCCCCGAAGGACTTCTATTTAGTGCTAAAGGATTACATTGCGATTATCCCGAAAAAGTTGACTGCAGCCAAAGACCTGTTGCAGGTAAGGAAATCTCGTCGTAAAAAATTTCAAAACCTCTACCTTAACTTTCCCGACTCCCTTGTAAATTTTTTTAGAATAATAATTATTAATCATTACATATACAGTGCCGCCCATCGCAACAGGAGCACATAGAAACCAGAACCAAGCTTGCTTGATTATAAACTTTTATTTTTTCAGAAAATGAATTTTATAATCCTAAAACTCACACGAGTCACTCGTATTATTTTTCTATTCAACTGAACTAAAATCATTCCTGTTCTATAGAGACGGTCCGATCTGTACATGCGAGTCTCGTATTGCTTCGTTCTAATTTTTATCTGAGTTTCACAGTTACTCCATCTCAAGAACCTTCTGTAACAATAGGTCCTGCAGTTCTCACCACACAAGTTCCAATTTCCGGTAGGTGTTGCGTTTTTCAAAAACATTCAGATCTACAATTAATTTTATTCACTTGAAGATTTTTTATATTATTACTGACTGCATATTTTTCTATATATTTTCAAGTTGCAACACAAGGGGTGATTCCTCTAACACCAGGTCTTATTGGTCCGGCAACATATGCTCCGCCTACAGGTAAGTTGGACACTCTGAATGAATTTGCGCTCTAATTGCATTAGGTCGACGATGTTTAATTATATTTCTTCCCTTTTGTTCGTAGTAGGCGCACAGGTGAATAATTCATAAAAATAAGTAGTTGTTTATTTCTGCTATTTTTAGGTGGCGAACTAAATAACAAGTGTTTAAAACCGCGTGGCCAATTCCCCAGCAAGGCGTGTAATAAATTTTTGAATTGTTGGAATGGAATAGCTACAGAACAAGAATGCTCTAAGGGGCTATTATTTAATGCCGCAGGATACTGCGATTTTCCTGAACACGTAAATTGCGCCGGGAAGCCTATTGAAGGTAAGAAAAATATTTATTTGAATAACACAATCTCTGATCTAACTGCATTTTCTGTAAAATCACGTAGGATCTACGCCCGCATCTGCCATACCCGATGACGCCAAATCTTCAACGGCATCTCCAGTTCCAGGTCAGTCATCTCCTGCTCCCACAACGTCATGGACTGATCCCACAACTCTATCGCCGCCAACGACTGCTACTTTGCCCACAGGTAAATTCGCAAGTTTTTTTATTTCAAATCTATGAATTTTATCTGAAAGGTGGGTTTTTTCTGTAAAAGGAAATCAGTCATCGATAAAAAATGTCAAGATATCTGTAAGTATAATATAATAGGTATATGTACAGGGTGTCTCACCGGGAACTGAATCGATCGATATCGGGAAAAGTACCAATGTAACAAAAGGTTTTGAAAATTTTGGGAATTACTAAAGCAAGTGTGGCCAATCCAAAAAAAATAATTGCAATCATGTGGTATTTGTGGTTTTACCGAAACTTGCTTATTTTAAATGGAACCCCTGTATATTCTCGATTTTTCTAAATGAGCATAAAATTTAGTTTAGTATTTTCCAAAATTTCCAAAATTATTTGTTATACATAGGTATACTTTTCCCTATAACGATCGGTGATACTCTAGTTTTAGTAGACCCGGTTAAATGTTTGACACAGCGGGGACAATTTCCAAGTGCTTCTTGTAACAAGTTTATCAATTGCTGGGACGACGTTATTTTGGAACAGGAGTGTCCAACCGGATTCTTATTCTCTACTAAAGGATACTGTGATTTTCCTCAAAATGTTAATTGTGGAGAACGAAAGGTGACTTTTACACGTAAGTAGAAATAACGAACTCTTTCACGAAGTTTCCCTGTATTACACTTTTCCGACATTAAATTAATGGTTAGTCAGTTACTTACTATACAGGGTGTCCCTTTTAAAACGAAACGCCCTTAATAACTCTTGACAAAAAAACTGTATTGAGAATTGCTGAGAAAATTTTTTATTTTTTTTTTTGACATAAAGCCCTGCCGTGTAAAACCACCCTTTTAAAAAATTTAAATGGGACCATGTCTTGAGTTAGAGGTTCAATATTTAAATATCTTTAGGTACAGATTCAGAATCAGAATGTCCAACAGAAAATGGAACGTTCAGAGATAAGATTAAGTGTAATTCTTATTATATATGCATTTCGAATAAAATAGTGGCCAAGTATGAGTGTCCTGAGGGATTTAATTTCAATGATGTAAGTAAACGCGTATGAATAGGCAAGGCACTATGTTAATATAATTATATTTTTTAGAATATCGGTGTTTGCGACTATGCGAATAGAGTTGACTGTTCGAAAGATCCATTGATTTTCCCAGGTAGACGTAATGTCAGCCCTCAAATAAATTACGGTAATAAAAATCCTAATTCTTATTTATTTATGGTACAGGGTGGTCCATCTAAGCGGAAACGTTGACATACAAAATTTGAACGCTGAAAAAATGGTATTTTTTCCTGGCATTCCGAATCTGAGGTCAAAGAAACAATAGAACATCAAATGGTGAAAATATTCGCGAAAAACCTGTTTCGAAAAAAAAATCACCTCGTATATTTCTACTGGAAATGAAATGTTGTGATTCTATCAATGATAATAAGTATTCAAATTCAAAATTTGCGTTCGAATTGGTTGCAAAATCGCAATGAAGTTCGTATTTTCTAATCAACCCTGTATAATTAAAAAAAAATCAGATTTAAATTTTTTTTCTGATTTCAACGATACTATATTTGATATACTTGCTACAGATAGTTCCTGAGGTATTCGAGAAAACGGTATCCCACATTTTATTAACAACTAAATTACAAGCGATAGTAGTAAGCTATGAAAAACATTGGTGTTGAAGCATTTGAAAGTAATAACAATATTGACAGGTAGAATACTTATATTTTTGTTTAATTTCCAAAGCCAACTTGGTGCATAGAGTTGCAAGGAATGCTTCAACACCAATGTTTTTTATGTTTTTCATAGCTTACTATTATCTCTTGTAATTTAGTTGTTAATAAAAATGTGGGATACCGTTTTCTCGAATACCTCAGGAACTATCTGTAGCAATTACTTATATCAAATATAGTATCGTTGAAATCAGAAAAAAAATTTAAATCTGATTTTTTTAAAATTATACAGGGTTAAATAAAATAAAATAAATAAAATTTTATTCACATTGTGTATACAGTGTGTCTCACTTTTCACCAGTACACCCCAATATCTAGGCCATTTGTTGATCGATTTAGATCAAATTTGGTATACTTCTCTTCTTTCAGATTGTGTTTAAAAAGTTATTAATAAAAAAATTTTTCAAACTTAAATACGCCTACTATGATTAAAAGAAATTGCCAAAAATTAGGAATTTATATTAGCGATTGAGATAGGGTTTTTGTTTTTACAGATTCTTGTTCAGCATGACCTAAAACGCCTGTATACCAAATTTCGTTAAAAAATATTCATTCCTTTACAAAAAAAAAAATTAATAAAAATCTAAGATTTTAATAATAATCACCCTACTACGCCAGTTATTTATTGTCGGATATTTACATAACTTGGTAGTCGGGTGATATAATGACGCTAATTAAGCATTAGGACACTATTTTTTAGAAAATATCAAATAACTCAACTTTTATTATTTTTTATTATTGAAATCTTAGATTTTTATTACTTTTTTAAAAAAAATTTTTTTTAACGAAATTTGGTATACAGGCGTTTTAGGTCATGCTGAACAAGAATCTGTAAAAATAAAAACCCTATCTCAATCGCTAATATAAATTCCTAATTTTTGGCAATTTCTTTTAATCATAGTAGGCGTATTTAAGTTTGAAAAATTTTTTTATTAATAACTTTTTAAACACAATCTGAAAGAAGAGAAGTATACCAAATTTGATCTAAATCGATCAACAAATGGCCTAGATATTGGGGTGTACTGGTGAAAAGTGAGACACACTGTATATGGTAAGTCAGTGTGAGAGATATATAAAAATATGATTAAATATAGTTTAACAATAGATAAATACAAATAAACAATAGACAAATAAATAACAAATAGGTAAAGAAGTACAAGAACAACCATTTAAAAGTTAATCATTAAAAATAATTAACAGTCAATTAAAATAACAGTTTAACAAAAAGCAATACATAATATGCAATGCATGTTAAATGACGGCAACAAGAATTAAAAATTGATTAGAAAATACGAACTTCATTGCGATTTTGCGACCAATTGGAACGCAAATTTTGAATTTGAATACTTATTATCATTGATAACATCACAACATTTCATTTCCAGTAGAAATATACAAGGTGATTTTTTTTTCGAAACAGATTTTTCTCGAATATTTTCACCATTTGATGTTCTATTGTTTTTTTGAACTCAGATTCGGAATTCCAGGAAAAAATACCATCTTTTCAGCGTTCAAATTTTTTTCCTAGTACAGCCGTAAAGCCCCTATGTCAACGTTTCCTCTTAGATGGACCACCCAGTACCTAATAGCATTGCTAAATCATGAGCAGGACCGTTGTTCAATTTCGTTTTACAGAAAATTTTGAAATATTGGACACTAATAAAACTTCTTTATAATTTCCTTTTCAGCCATGTCATCTGAAAACTTTCTCGCTTTAGTTAATAAAGGTAAATGATATTAGATACTTTCTCTACTCCATTCACAGAAATTCTTCTCTCTTATACCCAATCATTTCGCAACACATTAACACTATTTTTTATACATTTTCAGAAACTCCAGCGACGTCCGAGTGTCCTGTTGAGTTTGGAACGTTCAGAGATAGCAAAAATTGCAGCACGTATTTCACGTGTGCTTACAAAAAGATAGTGGCCAAATACGATTGTCCCATTGGGTTTAGTTTTAATGATGTAAGTGCCTGACAATACTGTAAATACTTGGATAATTATTTTTGATCATAACTATTTCTTTTTTGAATTTTTATTCAATAATGACATTTGGAAAATTCGAGGGAAAATTATATCACTTAGTTTTGACATTCTCAGAAAAATCAATTAATATTTTTTGATAAAATTCATAATTAGGGTCGTGTCTACAATTTTTTTGACAATATTTCGATGAAAAAAAGTTGTTGACCAAGAACAGTAAATATTTTCTCTTCTCGGGTCTCGTGGATTTTGATTCACACATTTTTTGAGAAACCTTTTTCATCAATTAAAAAAAAACGAATTAACAGGAAGAAAAATATAGAGGAACAATCAATCACGCTATACAAAGCGTTTCAAAGTTTACGATAGAGGGTATACTTTGGTGGTCTCAAATCACCCATCATTATAATACTTACTGAAATACAAGAAGTACAAGAACGTTTATTGGTTTTGGCTAAATCTTTCTTTATTTATTTAGTTTAGTTTAGTAATTTGTAATTTTGATCATTATTTCTAGAACATCGGCGTCTGTGATTATTCAGAGAGGGTTGATTGCACATTGCCCCCAAAAATATTTCAAGTGAAACAAAATATTTTACCACAAATCTCAGCCGGTAAGTTGAGAAACATGAAATAATATGATATTACAGTATTCTTATATTATGATGGTTTTTTAGATTTTAAAGATAAAATCGACAAATGTACACCCGGCACAATGTTTCGCCTCAACCCACAATGCACCTCTGCATGCCTGTGTAGAGACGGCATGGCTGAAATTATTCAATGTCCTGCAGGTCTGGCCTACGATTCTGTTTTAGACAAGTGCATTTTGTCGCATCTAGCTAAATGGTAAGAGTAATTAATTGTTGAATAGCTGTATTGTCGGTATTAACTCTATTATCTACTTTAAAATCACAATATTAGTGAGAAGAAAAGTGAGATGTGCAGTTTAGTTTTCTATAGACTATATACCTACCAGCTTTATGTTTTATAGCTGTTGTTAGATATACCTAACTTAGTATCTGTTTGCCGGACAATCATAAAGGAAAAATTATTAATAACATAAAAATATGGTCGACATCTGATCCAGATAATTAAATTTTCTGTAATATGTTTCTTTAATTACCTATTTATTATCTATTCAAAATAAGAGACTTTAATACTACATCAAGAAGCAAACCTCATAATTATAAAACTTCCAACACCTTTAGCCTTTTAGCTGTCATTAATCATTAAATAAATATAGAATAAAAACTTAAATACAAAAATTGTAGGACTTTTCCTTTATTATCTTTAGAATTAAAAAAAATTTATAATAACGTTAAACATTTGAAAAACAAATACAATTTACATTTTTTTAAATGGAATCGACTTCATGGCAATCTAGATCTTTTTAAATTAAAATAGTTTGGACTTAAATATGTCTCAAAAACTGCCAATTCAAATACCAACATAATGATAGGAAAAAAAGGTGAAAAAAGTCGATATCTAACATTTAAAAAATGTAAGTTGTATACTTATTTGTTTTTCAAATGATTAACGATTTTTAAAATTATTAAATTCTCAAAATATATCTAATAAAGGAAAAGTCCTACAATTTTGTTGTACTGTTGAATGAGAGACTTCAATAATACATTAAGTACAAACGAAACCCCAGCAGGACTTAATAGGTATACCTAGTGCCAAGCGGATAAGCAAAATTCTCAAACATTACACATATTATGTAGAAAATCAATAATGAAATTTCGTATCTATACGTCTCTTTGTCAATTGTCTCTACAAGAGCCGTTCCTGTCTAAGAAAAAAGGGCTTAATTCAAATACTTTTCTATAAATTTTTCTGTTTATTTTTTATCTCATTTTCCTTTTTATTATTTTGAAGTTTTGTTAAATATTCTCTATGTAGGTTATCGTGGGGCACATATTAATTATATATATTTTTTTAGCTAAAATCCTGAAGATAAAGACTGATTACTTTGTGCCAGAAAAAGGGCAAAAGGAAACTTTTCCTCCTCTTCTATTTAAGTATTTTTATTTATTTCTTTTCTATTTATACTTATTGCTATACAAAAATGTATCGAGTGAAAGCCCATGCATTTGGGGATGTGGTGGTGGTATTTATTTTCATTCTGTACTTTTCTCCTCTATATACTTAAGGATAAATAAATTTGTGATTTCGAGATACCTGAAATATCGTTTTATTTGCATATTTAGGTACAAGTACAAGTTTTGTTCACTGTTAAGTGAAACTGATATCTATAAGAATACGTTTTATAGGATTTTATAGGCACAAAACACAAATCACATAAAATTGAAAACAATAGATAGGCACCTTCTAGTCCAATAAAATGTAATCGCGTTTTATATATCATTGCACAATAATTATATTATTGCAAAATAAAGTTGCTACTAAAGCGTTCTTATGTTTTGATCTAGATTTTTCAATCAGTATTAGGTAAACAATTCAATACGTATATACCATAATATACCTATAAGTATAATACAACAACATTATTAGTGAAAGTTCATATACGCGCCCTATGCAACTTGACTTAACACTTTCACTGCCACAAACGTTGGGTCTCAAAGTAGACTGCGGGCCAAACTATAGGTATAATTACTTGCAAAATGTGGTATTTTGAAATATTCACATATAAGCAACATTTTTGGAAAACGGAAAGGCAGTAAAAACTGAATACCAAATAAAATAGTTTGCTATACAAATTAATTCATTTACATAATACACGTTTATTTTATATAAATTATAATTTATTTTTATTTTTCTTAAACACTCGACCAGTTCAGCTGAACAGTTGCTTAAGATTTGTAACAAATTCCTTTGAAATGCTGTTGAATGTAGTAGGTATAGTAGACATTATATAAAACAAAATCAAATATTTCATTTAAGTTTACTCAATAGTTACCTATATCAATATTATTGCAACATTTTCTCGTTTCACATCTTCACATTATTTATACACAGGGTGTCCTCTATAAAGCGCCTTTTAATGCCGAATAACACTTATGTCTGCATGCGGGAATCACTATGCATATATATTGAAAGTTGCAAAATTTGCAACTTTCAATATATGCATAGTGATTCCCGCCTGCAGACATAATGCAAAATATATCCATGATTGAAAATTAATTAAATTAGTATTACTACTTATGAGAAGATGCCCGGTATCGGTGCTGAGCTTTTGAGAATATTTTTGTTTTTTTCATAATAATACCTAAAGGTCGAAATCAGTGGCTGGCTGGTGGCTGGCTGGTTGTACTAGTTATTGCAAACTTATAGCTCCGCACCGACAAACTTATAGCTCCGCACCGACATCGGGCATTCATAATAATACCTCATACTATATATATGTCGCAGGCTTATTGCAAAATCAGGCATATTATAATACACCTAGGCTTTTTCAATCCGACTAGAGGCGTATTGGCGTATTGTAATAAGTACTACCGAAATAATTGAGAATCTCACAATTTGACTGATAATTTTAGGCGCATTATAATACGCCTGCCGCTTGTTAGGCCCGCCATAGACGAGCTGCTTGAAGCAGTCGGGGCCAGCTGCACGAGTGCAGTCAGCTTGCAGTCAACTCCCACCGCAAGCCGACTGCATTCGTGCAGCTGGCCCCGACTGCTTCAAGCAGCTCGTCTATGGCGGGCCTAAATGGGCATATACACGGTGAGGCATGCCGTCGCACCTACCTGCACGTTTTGAGGTTCGCGAGTAAGTGCTAACGTGTGTATGCCGAACTGACGGCGCGTTCTAGGCCTGTGGCGCGATGTGAAGCATTCTGACGATGCTTGATTTTTCGAGGAGCGAATGTTATGTGCCCACTGAGGATTAAATTATTACAGCCACATCATGGTGGGGGGGTGTACTAGACCCCCATACAAAAAATTTAAACCAAAAGTACAGGAGACTTCAGTTATGGGGATTTTAAGAAAAATTTTATTTAATTTTTGTCACGTGACAGGGGCCTTTTTGAAATTGTTTACGTTTAAATCTTCTAGAACAAAATTTCGTTCTGATTTTTACTATAAAAGAAAAACCAAATTTTGGGAATATTGAGTTCCCGCCGAGCATTCATAACATCAACGTCGGTTCTTCTCCCGAAACTAACTCGTCACCAGTAAGCGTCGGCGTAGTAGTTCCGAAACTTCATACGTGTGTCATCCATCGCGAGTGCCTACCTTGTGCGTGTATGTCTGCTGTGAAGTGTTTCTAATCTTAATCAAATACAACTCATACGTGTAATAACCAACGCGAGTGCTAACCTTGTGCGTGTGTGTTCGCTGTGAAGTGCTTCTTACAAACTCGTCACCATTAAGCGTCGGCGTAGTTTAGCTTTGAACATTCATACGTGTATCATCATCTCGAGTGCTTACCTTGTGCTTGTGTGTTCGCTGTGAAGGGTATACAACCTAACCCTACTTTAACTCATTCGTGTGTAAACCATCGCGAGTGTGAGGTGTTTATAACCTACAACTACACTTTACGAACCTTTCTATATATATACTCGTATTGACCGTGTGTGTCCGTAGTCAGGAATTTTTCTACAAATACTCGTATTGACCGTGTGTGTCCGTAGTCAGGAATTTTTCTACATATACGCGTATTGACCGTGTGTGTCCGTAGTCAAGACTTTTTCAACAAATACTCGTATTGGACGTGTGTGTCCGCTGCCGAGGGTTTTTTCGAACTTTTAACAAATACTACTGTGTATCTAGTGCGTGCTTCTTTAAACCAATACTTATGTCGTGTTAAGCCCTAGTGAGTCTTCTGTAACGCTCAGGATTATCAAAGCGAGACGTAACCTTACTCCAAGAGGGTAAGAGAACTATTTATTGGCTATTGAACTAGAACATTGACATTGCCGCCTGGCATAAACTGTATCGCGATCGACTGATACTATTACATTGGCTACTTATAGAATCATAGAGCATTTATTTTATATTGTTAATGACTTATTGTATTAAACTGTTTATGTTGATGTGATGTGTAACTGAAGTAACCCGTCCAACTTTCAGGTGGTCAAGGCCAAATATACTAACATTAAACAGAGCTAGGAATTTATTCCAATATTTTTTACTAGTCCAGTCATTAATGGTGAACCCTTCCGGTTACACCGGTTGCAATTCATATAAAGCTCAAGTGCCAGTGCTATTATTTTTTAAGTTCACCTTAGACCTTCATTATAAGGTAAGTGCAAGTACTATAACTCCTTTGTTGATTAAGCAACACACCCTGAGATCAATCACATCAAGTACGACCCGGGATCGAGATCTAGTTAACACGCTGCCACTGGCGCCCAACAACTTTTTTTTAATATACAAATTTGTGGTGGTCACTTAACTAACCCCAGCCAGTGTCCAGGCACCTTCGGGGAATTTTTCCAAACACTTTCAAATCTCGTACCCCTAAGGCGTTGTCACGAACAGGTAGGTTTCAACGTGTGTAGGCTTCTCGCGTGCCAAGCCTTCATTTTTTATCAGTAAATATCGAGATATTTTTTGAAAACATTAATGATTATTGTTTTATGTTTAATAAAATAATAAAGTAATCTTATTAAAAATGACTACGAGGGAAAAAATAATTTTAACAGAATTTTAGCCCTTTTTTTGGTGACACGTTTTCGAAAGTGTTGCGCAATATCACGAATAGATATTGGAAAGTTGAAAATAAACACCAAGTTGGTAAATTTCTAATGGAACACCCTATATATTTTCAAAAAATCAAATAGATCTTTTTCATCTGAATTCAAAAATATATGATATATTGATATTTGGTTTAGCCGTTTTCGAGATATTTGCATTTAAAGAACGAGATTATAGGTATTGTTTTGCCTATCGCGGTTGCCATGAAAAAACAATTATTTCTAACATTTCTCCTTCTGTATAACCCATTTTACGGATAGAACGAAGAAAATGTGATACCCGAATAAACAATAATTATTATTGATGTTTGGAGCATTTGTCTCTTTTGTATACCTAACCTACCTACGGAAACGGAGAATATTTTAATTAATAAATTGCGTAAAACAAAGTTTATTTATCTGTTTGCAAAGAAAGTTATCATCACATAATACAAGCCGTTGATATAATCATTCAACTAACCAGTAGTTTATTATTCTATTGGATGTATGCAAATAAATAAATTGTACCTACCTACCTAAATATATGCAGAATTGTTTAAACATTCATACGAAACAGTAAAAATAAAAGGTCACTTGAAGAGAAGATGCATATAAATATGCTAATCGTTAGAAAGGCAAATCTATAATGTTACGATGTTTCAATTGATAATTAAGTAGTGTCTGGCTCTCATTTCAAAGAGGGATCAGTGTTATTATGTATTTATATTGTATAAAACAACAGAGCATTTTCTTATAAAAATTGACCACCGCCAGAAATTATTCAGAATTTCTGAAACAGCAATTTTATTTGAAAAATATACATCACCTTTTAATATGAACAATTTTTGGAAACTACTTTTTTCTACCGTTTTAACCACAAAACAGCCCTTGGTAACATTTTTAATAATGCTCTGTATATCATGTGGGCAATCGAGGATTATTATTATTGTATCGTGGACACGATTAACATTATCCTTGGCAAGTAATTCCTGGAGGTTGATCCACACCTTTGCCATGAGCATAAGTCATTATATCTAATACACGACACACATTCATGTTTTCATAAAACATCTTCTTTATTAGAAACTCTTCGTAGGATGATTCTCATGTATAAATACTATTTATACATGAGAGTTTCAAATAATACTGTGACATGACTATTCACTGTTAAAAAGAGGGCTCTTCTTTCGAGTACAACGTGTATGTATATCATATACATATTTATAGTTATAAACAGACATTGTTGAGCCAGTTCAATATATAAACGGTCATTGTGATGCCCAAAATGACACTGTTGAGCCCAGGTTCGTGCTCAACAACGTATCGTGGTGTATACCATCATCATTTGGTTAAATATGGCATTTGGACACCGCACGCAAATTTTAAGAAGGGCTCAGCAACGTACTAGTCCCACCTTCGTGTATATCAACGATATAGCAACAACGCTGGGCTCAATACCGGTGTCTATAAATACCTTGAGTACTGTTTAAAAAAGACCAAAAATGCGATAGAATTTACTGATCTATATTGGTTCTAGAGGACGGGATCAACAGCGACCTGTTGATATATCGCGCTCAACAATGTACCGTTTATAAGTACTTATACAATATATACAGGGTGATTCATAAGTAATGGTACAAGGAGCAACAGCAGATTTCTAACGTAAAAACATCGCGATTTAGCCAAACTTACCTTAGTCCAAAAGTTAATAGTAACCAAGATACAGGGTGTTAAAGTTTAAATTTATTTTTTAATTTTCCTTTGTAATTTAATGAGTTTTTATCATTTTCTTGTAAAAATCGATGATCGGGGATTATTTGGGATGAGAAATAATAATATACCATTAATTTTTGTATAGCTCCTAGAGGGCGCTACGTACGCTACGTTTAATTAATATGTTAAGAAGGCCATAACTTTTTTACCCGCACCTGTACGTATAAAAATTATATTCTTCTTTCATTTCTTAACAAAAAAGGTATACTTGTTTCAAGTGTCTAAATACAACAGTTTTTGAGAAAAGTGAAAATCAAAAATTCCATGCAAATTTATTATGCAATGTGAAAAAATATTTTTAAAAGCAGGCGTTGAGGCAGGCTATCAGAGTTAAATAAAGATACATATTTATCAAGTATGCATGAAAACAAAACGTACCTGTCAAACAACCAATCTTTCAAACAATAATTAGTTGTCACAGAGAGTATTATTTAGTGTTGTGTTTTTCATTTATTTCTAAAATTTTTGAAATATGTAGAACATGCCTCGGCATACAGTCATCCATTCATAGGCTAATAAAGAAAAAAAAACTTAACCATATCACTTTACAAAGTAATATGACTTCTACATATTTCAAACATTTTAGAAATAAATAAAAAACACAACACTTTCTTAAATAATATTCTGTGACAACTAATTATTGTTTGAAGGATTGGTTGTTCGACAGGCACTTTTTGTTCTCATGCATACTTGATAAATATGTATCTTTATTTACTCTGATATAATGCTTCCTCGACCTCGACCCCTGTTTTTAAAAATAATTTGTCACATTGTATAATGAATTTGCATGGAATTTTTGATTTGCACTTTTCTCAAAAACTGTTGAATTTAGAGACTTGAAACAAGTATACCTTTTTTGTAAAGAAATGAAAGAAGAATATAATTTTTATGCGAAATCTGCCGTACAGGTGCGGGTAAAAAAGTTATGGCGTTCTTAATATATTAAACGTAGCGTACGTAGCGCCCTCTAGGAGCTATACAAAAATTAATGGTATATTATGATTTCTCATCCCAAATAACCCCCACTCATCGATTTTTACAAGAAAATTATTAAAATTCATTAAATTACAAAGGAAAATTCAAAAATAAATTTAAACTTTAACACCCTGTATCTTGGTTACTATTAACTTTTGGACTAAGGTAAGTTTGACTAAATCGCGATGTTTTTACGTTCGAAATCTGCTGTTGCTCCTTGTACCATTACTTATGAATCACCCTGTATACATGTTATTGAAAGATTATTTTCCAATTTTATTTTTGTCCTTATACGGAGTAATGCTGAAGTTATTTCATACATTTATCAAGGTTGCTTAGATCCTGCTCCTGATGAGTAACAGTGGATATATTTTTTTACGAAAAGTGCGCACTCTCTAATGACGCACCGGCATGCATTATTTTAATTAAATCTCAAATTGGTTGACATTCATCTCTAAGTTTATTCGCCTGGTTCCTGTTGTATCTTTGACTCATCGATCGATATTATAATAATTAACAACCATATAGCAGTTTCATTGTTCCGTTAATTACAATTAGTATTTATTTATAGAACCATGCTGTGTAGAATGGATTAAAATTAGATTGTACAGGGAGTTTTAATACAACCGTTACATATTTTAAAGTTTAATAGAATGCCTGGTTATTTTGAATGAAAACATTGAAAACTCTCATCAAAATTACTGCTGAAATTAGTGTATAAGGATCGCTTTCGAGCGAATATTATTGATCAATAAATGAAAGCGACAAATTGCCAGCATCTCCGTGGCACGACCCGGGAGCCCCCCCAGCCCCTGCTCTGCGCATGGAATTCATCATGCTCTCAAGGTCCAATTGTGCCCATCGGCTGGACATGGTAAAACGACTGTCCGCTAAATATTGTAATATATTCTCGTTAATTCACTTTCACTGAACACGCCCAATCGGCCACTAGGTACACTGGGTGATTCTACGCCCCTGGATTTGTAATGAACAAGGAATGTTTGTCGTTTAAATGTACTAAGCGTAACAGTCTAGGTTTTTCTAGATATGCAGTACGATTGAATTAAATGGTAATTTTATTTATTTATTTGAAACATTCATCTAGAGAGATCTATCGGCAATGTTGATCAGTAGAATGGGCTCTTATAGCCTTTTGCGAATTTCAATACCTAGGAGCCACGTCAATTCATATTTAAATTACTAATATTTTTAGTTTTGCACCAAGTTGTTGGTAATGATTTCTTTTGGGTTCTTTTTGGACATCTAGGCCTAGATTGAGTCTCTCGTGATTTTGAACTAACAGTTTATACATGAACGCAGAGGGAAAAAAATAGGTAAACATTTTCCTTCTAAAAAGTCAATTGACCTTTAAAATCAAGAAAATGGCACACCAGAATAAATTATTATATAAATCTGACCTTGGCGTTTTCATATAGGTACCTATCTAGTGAAGGAATTTCGTTAAATGGTATTATAAATTAATTGAATTAATTATAATGATAATCATACCATGAACAATGTTAAAAGTAAGATATTCTGTAACGTTTGATTGCAAACCGGAACTCCCAAAAATACTTTAAATGTTTTTACACAAGTACCCGCACTACCCATAATATGGGCATTTCTAGAAGTAACTTATCCAGCTTGGCTGATTTTCTTGTCGTTTGTCATTTTATTGGCAAAGAAATTATGGTGGCTCAAATAAGAATTGTCTTTTGTCTTGTATTTTAAGTCGGAGAATATGGCGAGAAATTCAATTAAAATTATTTATTACAACACACTATCTGATAAGATAAAAGAATTTAGACTGTGACGCCTACTTCGACGTTCCATTGTTTTAAGGCACGTTACCAAAATATTTAGCACTGGCAATACAGAATAGAATACAATGCCTCTTATGAGTCATTAGCGAGATTAACATGATAAAATAGCAAAATAGCGGTATTTAATTAATAGAAGTACGTTTTGTAACTATCGCAGGCACTTGAAATCAGAGATATTAACGTCTAGAGCTTTTACGTGCATGTTTGTAGATTAGAAGTAGGGTAAAGTTTTTATTTTGTAATTATTTATATTATGTAACAGTCCATACTCCATCAGTCTGTAGCAAAATGTTATCATTGCAAAGTTACCTATAAATTATATTATATAAGATACATAAAATATAAAAAAACCTATAAGTAAATTAATGAATAAGAGAATTTCATGAAAGTATTCTTAAAAGCCAGGATGACTAAATGTACTTATAAAAATTGATGTTTTGGTCGGGCAGAACATAATATACAGGGTGAGTCGACGGTGCGAAAAAGTCCAATATTTCCTTTATTGTAGATAATATAAACATCCCTGTAACAAATAAATCAATTCTTGTCTAAACTAGTATTTAAAATAAACCTCCTTTTAACCCGAAATGAAAGGGTCCTTGTTTAATTTAAAACAGTGACGAAATAACAGTAATTTTATTGAAAAAATGCTGAAAATTTAATTTTTTTCTTAATTTTCCTAAATATCCAGATAACCATAGGTTTTATAGACTATGATATCCTCATATTATAGAAATATCGATAATTTCATGGAGAACTCAAATTTTTTTAAAAAATTGACACCTTCATGATTCACCCCGTATATTTCGAACTAATTTTAAAATGTAGTCATTTTGGTCTCCTACAACTTCTATATAAAATTTTTGTTATCGATAATAAAGGAAGTGTTGGGCTTTGTCGCATCGTTGACTCACCCTGTACATATCCAAAATAATGCTCAAGCGTTATAGTAAATTCAGGTCAGAATTATTATGAAAGAGAGAATCGGCATTTTTTCTTAATTCGTGAGATTTTAATTGCTCGGTTTTGTGCATGATCCGTTTACGTAGGTGTTCTGTTACGCCATAAATAGGTATTATATAAATACTGTTGGTATTCTAGTATTAACAGCCATTGTTCTTCGCCAATGCAATATTTATATTTATATGCATTTGGTTTTGCCTGTACCATCAGGCATTTTTATGACCGGAATCTTCATTGTTGTGAGTATTTCTATTACTAGTATAGACCTGTATCGCGTTCTTATATTATGTTGCGATACGAACAATTCTGTGAAGATTGCATAATACAAAAACCAGATTAAGACGTATTAATATTCGACCAGTGCAGTGGTGTGGAACTCAAATGGGAGTTTTTTCTCTCTCGCTTTTAATGATCAAGTAGAGAAATCATTTTGGGTAAGGATGAAATGTTAAGGGCCGTGGGCAGACGACATGTTTCTCGTGAACATGCATGGATTAGGCTCATAAAGACGATAATTTTAATGCTAGTACTAACTGAATGCCAGGCGAGTAGAAGCCCTTTGAGATGTCATAAAACACAAAGAGACATCAAATTTTCTCAAATACAACATATTATTTATATATATTTCGCAGGGATACATCAAAGTTGTTATTTATTTAGTAAATATTTATTATTATTGATACAAATAAACAAATTCGTTCCGCTCTGAATGTTGTTCAGCATAAACCAATTTTCACTGGCGCGTTCTATGTTCTTTACAAGGCACAATTATCACAGATGGTCAAAACAGTAAAGCAGCCGTTAATTATTTGTTCTCAACAGATATGTTTTTGCAACAACAGTGGTTTATTACAAAATTCAATTAATTTGTTTGCGGCACGACCTCTCGGTTTTGTTTATAGGTGCATAGCTAACGGTATGTGGGTTTTAGATTCATAAAAGGAGAATCAAAATTTACATTTCATTCATGAAAGGTAAATCCAAATTTACATTTCGTCGATTGTGGACTGTTATTTTATCAGGGACGTGCGGCCATGTGGTTTCGTAGTAATTTTTTATAGATGTAAAATTCTTAATTCGATTAAATATATGTCCATCAGGTACAAACCCAACCTCTGGCTACCATTCATGTGTATTTTTCAGCATTTAACTAAAAGCTGATCAGATTTTAAGATTGGTCCATGCAGAGTTAAATATTGGGACAAACGTGCAAGGTTAAAATAATATAAATAAATGTTAAATGAATATTCATTTCATATGAATGAATGAATACAACTTTTTGTACCTACATTTGGATGAAAAAGATATTTTCTAAAAAAATTATATAGCCGGGAACTGTGGGAAGTAAATGCCTGCCTATTCGGTTTAATTTATTTTGGAAAGATCCGCCCCTGCTTTTTTAAATAAATATATGCATGCAAGTACACTATTTAATTAATACTCTGACTTCCGTTATTTTTACTACGCACACCAGACGGCGAAGACGAGTTAGAAAATCACGTTTCGCCGCCTCCAAAGGAAGTCACGGTTAGGAGCGACGTCCTGTAAAGAACATTGATTATATAAGGTATGTTATGTCATAAGAAATTCAATTTGCTGAGTGTATACCGGGTGGTCCCAAAAAAACCGGAATTTTTTATTTCTCTAATAGTTTCGCCAATTTTTAACCGATTTTAATTATTCAAAAACTAAATTATAACTAAATGATCACGTTATGAGGTAATATAAATATATTTTAATGCCGTTTTGACTAAAATAAATAATGATTTTAGACGAATGGCATAGAATATCAACAAAATAGTGATAAAACGGTTTTATGTTACGGACTATATCTTCGAAACCAAATGGTCTATTTTAGTGTTTGATGTCTTAAAATATTCACAAATGTTTATTCTATTATACTTCCTCAATCATTTCATTGTTTATTTAGCAAAAAAAGTTCCAGCCAATCTTAAAGAAGGCCCAAGTTTGATGACTAACGCCATCTACAATTTCAATAATAATTAAAATATATTTATATTACCTCATAACGTGATCTTTTAGTTATAATTTAGTTTTTGAATAATTAAAATCGGTTAAAAATTGGCGAAACTATTAGAGAAATAAAAAATTTCATTTTGTTTTTGGACCACCCGGTATATCCAGTTCAGAATGTATGTACACTTGGACGTTTTTCCTCAACATACGACTTTCACGTAATAATTAAGATATGTCAAGGTAGACCTACCACTTTAAAATTTTTAAATCGCTCTCGCCCCATTAATTGTAGCTTTTTTGTTCCGATTTTGTTGCGGAAAGAAAAGATTTGTAGCTCTTCATTTTTTAAAAATAACCTATGGTAATACTAACTTATCAGTCAAGATAACATTACCACGTACAAAAATCGCTTTAAAAAGTGCAGACACATTAATTATCATAAAAACAATTTGTTGCGAATTTGTTGCGCACGACTACTACGAATAAATTAATTTTTAATTTTTTGTTCAATAATTCCTGGTGATGCGAATTGGATGGTCAAGATAGCATTAAAACTCACGAAAATCCCTTTAAAAAATGCAGAAATAATAATTTTAGCATGGAGAAATTGTTACAAAGATAAAACACAAAATTTTCAATAGCA
This sequence comes from Rhagium mordax, assembly GCA_963680705.1. Lineage (NCBI taxonomy): Eukaryota > Metazoa > Arthropoda > Insecta > Coleoptera > Cerambycidae > Rhagium > Rhagium mordax. Next base: position 80,064,326 of record OY796659.1, on the reverse strand, counting down.
ATAAAGAACGAAATTTTCAGATAACAGGTTTAAAATGATTTTGTGGCCAAAACGTTATGTAATTTATATTGAGAACATTTTGTTGTTTAGTTGTAGAAGCTATTTATGCGAAAACTTTATTATTTCTCGGTGCAACAAATTCGTACACGATATACGCCACAGTGTATTGAAGTGAAAAACACATGGAGAAATTTGCATTTGCGAAGGTTATTCGTAGGGGTAGTACCAGGTTGCTATAATAATTCACGATTTTATCGAAGCAGAATTTGGATGGACAATCTGTTACTACAGAAAACCCCTTCAAATGAGCTACAAATCAGATGTGAAAAAATGTTAATATTTCATTTTTTCCATATATTTTCCTTCAATAAATCTAACGAGGTGTTAAAGTAACCTCAAAATTTTGATAGACTATAGAGACTAGACTATAAGCGCCACGCCACGGTACCACCGGTGTTTAAAATTTAAAGCGGTGTTTCTAGGCACTATATCTATCTACCAAACATAAGTAATCATAATAAAATGTTTAATTTAATTATAGCACTCAATACTTGTATAAATTTAGTAAATATTACTCACCAACCTTGAAGGTTGAACGTCTCTCTTCACACAATTCTTACAAAATGAAAATAACCTAGTAGCCGCACACTTCAATAAATACTACACGCCTAATTAAAACAATACACTAGCCATTCATTTTCTGATTATTTAATTATTATTTGCCCTCGTTAAAACGTTTAAAAACACGTCTGTCTGCAAGCATTGCGTTTCCACTACTCAAACTCAACTCAACCTTCGACCCGACTTCGGTTTCTAATTAGGTCAGCCGGCTTGGGCCGACCGCCGCCGAACGGAACCCGACCTTTGTTGTTGTTAATTTGCCGACTTCGCCGCCTCACCGATTCCACGAATTCAATAGGCTCAGCGTATGCGTCTGTCTTCCATAAAATCCATCTGTTTATTCTGGGCTTTTTAGGTTATGTGTTGTCTTGTGTTAATGTGCTGGTTGTTTATTATCTATGGCGTGTTTGTAAATATAAACGGCATTTAAATTTCGATTAATAAATATATGTGAATAGTGCATGTTTTGAAGCGATGCACAGTGTTTTTAGCTTGTGGTTCATTAGACAATACTTCTTGGGTTAATATTATTTAAGGAAAATAATTGTTGTTGAGGTTTATTATTAAAACCAAGAATATGGAAAGTCCCTATTCAGTCCTAAAATATGGTAAGTCATTTTAACTATTATTTTCTAAAAGTCGCGAATTTTGATAGGGCATCTAGGCAAGAGATTAGCTGGCTAGTAACTTAAAATGGCTTTAAAACCCAACATGAGGCGCCAGCACTTTGTGCCCTGCTAAATTATTAAAACAATTTGTGATTTTTGTACGTGGTAATGCTATCTTGACTGTCAAGTTAGCATTACCATAGGTTATTTTTAAAAAATGAAGAGCTACAAATTTTTTCTTTCCGCAACAAAATCGCAACAAAAAAGCTACAATTAATGGGGCGAAAGCGATTTAAAAATTTTAAAGTGGTACTGCTAACTTGATATATCCTAATAATTAGCGCTTGTATCGTACATATTGTAACGAAGCAACTTTATTTACGTTGGATATTAGTGGGCCAAGACATGAATTTCTTCTTCTTCGTTCCTTTGCGTAGTGGTTGTAAATATTATCAATATCAAGACATACCAAGAAATCGCGTTCTCGTTCGCATTGATTTATTTTGAGTTCTTGACGTTTTGTACTTGCGTTGCCTCAGAAGAAGACGTCGTACCCGGAAATTTCTCTACAAATCATCAGTTTTGCGGAGGCCTTAAAATCAAAATGTAATCACACTATTTTTTCACATAGGTACACGTCAAAAATGTTTTCAATCCAAATTAACCAAAACATACAATGATATGATATGATATGATATAGCGATCAATGTAAAAGTCTGTCGTTTACGCTCTGTAAATCCTAGAATGTAGCCGCGTTTACTGAATTGTATCAAAATGTTTAAACACGATTAACCTTAAAATATAATTAATAACAATTTATTATTATGTATAATTAATTAATGTTTTTCTTTTTGCTACTTCTAGGTATATTTAATTGTATGTCCCATTTACTATTATACTAATTTTAATTTATTATGTAACAGGTTTAATTATAAGTCTAGTTGTTTTTCATCTGGTCACATACTTTATATTTGTTTAAATATGCTAGAATTAATGCCCCCCATTTTACATATTTAAGGGAGTACATCCTTCCACGTCATAAAAGAAAGGAAATAAGCATTTAAGTGAAAAACTGAATAATAAGATTAGAGAAAATTATAAACCAAACCATGTGTACAGGGTGTCGCAACACTTTGGTACAAAACTTTAACTGGCACATAGGAAACTAAAACTAGTTCAAAATTGTGTTGTCATGTAGAAGCCAATTCCTGTATTCAAAAGTTTTTTTTGCCGCAACAAAAATTTTAATTTCCACCGACAGACCTAATTGGTACCCACAAACTTTTCCTACGCCAATGGTTGTATTTTAAAATTGCCATATGAATTACACGATTTCGTCAATCACATCCTAGCTAGATATTATGTAAAAATGCAAATGTCTTATCCTAATGATTGAAAAAGAGCTAAAAATTATCATTTTTACATTGTTCACCGAGGCATTTGAAATGATTTAAATAGCCGAGAGCTATTATTAGAATGAAATGAAAAGTTGTTCTCCTTGGAGATGGGCATACGATATTATGTGAACAGGTTTCAGATTTTCATTACTGACACACTGAACTAACGTTCCTGTCCGGAACATTTAGTAAAATTATAAAAGGCTTCTTTCTATAATTAATCTAGCCTATAGAACCGACTGGTTGTGAAGAATATGACTTTCGTCACTAGTTTTTTACTTGTTCTAAAACAGCGTCAGAATTTTTAACAGTTTAAATTTATGCTAACAGTCTTGAAGAAGTAAAATCCTTATACTACATACAGGCTGCCTTCTAAAAAACGGCCAAAGCTATAACTCAGTGAAAATTTAATTATTATTTTTTTTATATAAAATATGGAGGTACTACTTCCGGTTTTACCGGAAGTGGCTTCATTGTCATTTTTTTAAATAGCACCCTATACATTTTTTTCGAAATTTCTACTAAGCATAAAATTTCCTTTCCGATGATGTGTCACAAGTCAATATTTCAATATTTTCCCACCAATAACCTCCTAACAACTTAATTCTTCTCGAGGTAAGATAAATTGCTATTAAATTATCAATTGTGCCGTGAAGAACAAAAACAAACACACATGTCAACAAATCGACATTTAACATTAGTTTCACAGTTTTTTTGCACTTTGTTTTGTTTTATGATGTTATAAAAATAAAATCTCTTTCCATGGCACAACTGATAATTTAATAGCAACTTGCCTTACCTCGGGAAGAATTAAGTTGTTAGGAGGTTATTGGTGGGAAAATATTGACTTGTGACACATCATCGGAAAGGAAATTTTACGCTTAGCAAAGATTTCGAAAAAAATTTATAGGGTGCTATTTAAAAAAATGACAATGAAGTCACTTCCGGTAAAACCGGAAGTAGTACCTCCATATTTTATATGCTGAAAAGAGCGTTTCGTGGGCCAATATATATTCCCCAAATAAAAAAAATAATAATTAAATTTTCACTGCGTTATGAATCATATGAATGAATCATAACCCGATTCAACCATGAATCATAAATCGATCCAATTATTAATCATGGAGTGATTTCATTATGTCACACTGATTCAATTATAAATCGATTCAGTCTTGAAGTTGCTGCGATAACCGTACATTGAAAACACATATTGGCTGTGAGGTTTCCATAGATTGACTTGCGGAAGGATCGAATATACCGGATATCCGGAAATAAACATTCATTACGCTACATATTATATCGTTTCCTAATTCACTTTATTTGGAATGTGAATTTAATTCGAAATATTCCGTATACCATATACATATTTACTCATAACAGGCATTCAGATACATAAAATATATCTTAGTATATTGACATTTGGAAAATAATTTATTCGCATACGTTTAATGAGTTGCCAAATAAGTTCTCAATATTAAAAGTTATGTTATATAATCTATTCAAAGTTGCGTATGAGGCAACACGCGTCTGTCTCTCCGTAGGAATTGTTCGGAAACTTTAAAACGACTTATAGGAGCTTGAAATTTGAAATACTGATTGATTCTGAGATGAAGTTCCCCAAACACAAAAAATCAAAATGGGGAGTTCCAAATAATAGTATAGCTGATATAATTTAACATTGAAAATTAATTATTCACTGTCTTATTTTTATGCAATTAAAAATTATGGAGCTTGGAAGCTTAATTTATTATAATTGTGTAGCGTAGAAGTATGGGGCAGAGTAGAGTGAAATAGAGAAACTGTTCACTTTTTGTTAAACGATAAGTTTTTGATTTTGCTGGCCAAGAAAGCAGTTTTAAAAATAGCGAGTCTCTGTCAAGAAAAAAATGTCCAAATTGTATTTGTCTGTCTATTTATATTCCATCTGTTTAATTTAAATATTTAAGTACTCAAAACAAATAAAATCAACTAGTAATTGAATTTGTTTAAATAGACATTGCTATATTTTTCATACCTTCCGAATATTTGAATTGAGGATAGAAAATGTATTAAGAAAAACTTGCCACTGCATTTTTCCTCGCCAAGTACAGGGTTATTCCATATATTTAGAGAGCGTCTACCTCGCTTATATTATAAAAGATAGAAAAAAACTTTAAATACAAAAGTTGTAGGGTTTGTCCTAAATCGTTAGAAAGTGTTGACAATATCACGAATAGTTATTGAAAAGTTAAAAAAAATCACCAAGTTGGTAAATTTCTAATGTTTTCAAAAAATCAAATACATCTTTTTCATCTGAATTTAAAAATATATGATATGTTGATATTTGGTTTAGCGTTTTCGAGATAGGTATTTGCATTTAAATAACGTGATTATATTGTTTTGCCATATCGCGGTTGCCATGAAAAAACAAATGCTCCAAACGTCAATAATAATTATTGTTTATTCGTGTATCACATTTTCTTCGTTCTATCCGTAAAATGGGTTATACAGAAGGAGAAATGTTAGAAATAATTGTTTTTTCATGGCAACCGCGATAGGCAAAACAATATACATAATCACGTTCTTTAAATGCAAATATCTCGAAAACGGCTAAACCAAATATCATACATATATTTTTGAATTCAGATGAAAAAGATCTATTTGATTTTTTTTAAATATATAGGGTGTTCCATTAGAAATTTACCAACTTGGGTGTTTTTTTTTTTAACTTTCCAATATCTATTCGTGATATTGCGCAACACTTTCTGATAGGACAAACCCTACAACTTTTGCATTTAAAGTTTTTTTCTATCTTTTATAATAAGCGAGGTAGACGCTCTCTAAATTTTTGGAATAACCCTGTAGAGTGTTCTAACATATTATGCTGATAATAATTTAGGAACTCGAAAAAATAATAGGATTTTTCATTTTATTATTACTTTCCATTCTATAAAACTTCCATGCTGAATGTTTCTTTGCAAACCAAACTTTTAGGACCAAACCAAACTATAAACTTCAATTCAATAAACTTTGCCATTAAGAATATTTTTTGGTGAAAGCGTAAACATTTTTGGTCTTTAACATTTTAAATACCACTCTAGGGACGTGTTGTGTTTTCACTTCTTAACCTTCAAATTGGTTTTTAATAAATATAATGCTGTGGACTGCGGCACTTTTAACATTCTACCTATATAGGTGACATTTGAGTTTTAGAATAATTTGCGCTGAAGACGTTAGATTTGTGTGTACCTATTACGAAAATATTTCAAAATTATTTTACTGCTATTTTAAATAATTCCAACATAATAATATACCGGGTGACCACGAAATGACGCTCGCCCTTATATCTTCTTTGTTTTACAAGATATAAATTTCAAATTTGGGCACGTCAAATAACGGTTAAATATGCATTATTTCAACCATTTTATCACTTTCTGTCGCTTCCGGTTTCACCGGAAATGATACTAACTTTCGTTTTTTAAATGGAACACCCTGTATATTTTTACATTTTTGGATTCAGGAGGTCATTTTGAATACAGTTAAGGCATATTGAGATAAAAATATTATTGACAGACATTTTTATGAGCAAATTTAATTTTTGATCTAGGCGGCCGTGACCCCAAAAAAATGTTTTGTTTTGCTTCAATAATTAATTAAAAAATACAATTATGATATTATGTCGTATGACATTTGTGTTATAAGATCTTAAACATTTCGGAAATCGTTTTTCCAGAATAACTAATTTTTTTTAAATGGCACCACTATGTTATTTTAATAAAGCATTTCATTATCGTTAATTTGGTACCAAACACTTCAGTATTTGTTCATATTTTAATACATAAAACTTACATTCAACAAGATATAAATGAAAATAAACTCATAATATTTAACATTGAATTTCTATCAAATAGGTGCCTTCGAAATGTAAGGAAAGAAACAAATGTATAGTTTGACAGCTCAAATGATATTTAAATCTATGAGAATCAGGTATTATTTTACTGTGTATTAAAAAATTATGGTTTATTCACAAAGTGACAAAGTGGATATGCTGTTGTTATACGGAGAATGTCGCAGAAATAGTCTGGCAGCCCGTGTATGCAAAACACTATCCAATAAGAAATCATCCTGGCAGACACTACTTTCTTAGAGTAGAACATCAGGAGCTGAGACAAGAGTAGATCAAGAAAACCACTTTGTCACTTTGTGAATAAACCATAATTTTTTTAATACGCAGCATAGTAATACCTGATTCTCATAGATTTAAAAATATCATTTGACATTTGAGCTATGAAACTATTCATTTGTTTCTTTCGTTACATTTCAAAGGCACCTATGATGGAGATTCAGTGTTAAATATTATGAGTTTATTTTTATTTATATCTTATTGAATGTAATTTTTGTGTATTATAAGTATGAACAAATAATGAAGTGTTTGGTACCAAATTATCGGTAATGAAATGCTTTATTAAAATAACATAGTGAGTCACCATGGTGCCATTTAAAAAAAATTAGTTATGCTGGAAAAACGATTTCCGAAATGTTTAAGATCTTATAACACAAATGTCATACGACATAATATCATAATTGTATTTTTTGATTAATTATTGAAGCAAAACAAAACATTTTTTTGGGGTCACGGCCGCCTAGATCAAAAATTAAATTTGCTCATAAAAATGTCTGTCAATAATATTTTTATCTCAGTATGCCTTAACTGTATTCAAAATGACCTCCTGAATCCAAAAATGTAAAAATATACAGGGTGTTCCATTTAAAAAACGAAAGTTAGTATCATTTCCGGTGAAACCGGAAGCGACAGAAAGTGATAAAATGGTTGAAATAATGCATATTTAACCGTTATTTGACGTGCACAAATTTGAAATTTATATCTTGTAAAACAAAGAAGATATAAGGGCGAGCGTCATTTCGTGGTCACCCGGTATAAATAAATCGTGGATTTATACTTTTTCAATTTATAAGCTTTGTTCGATCTTTTCTGTTCATTGTGTGATTACCTGTTTTACTAGTTAATGAATTTGATGTTACGTAACTTATGTAATACATTAACAATAATTGACCGATGATGATCTGAGTAAGAGTGAAAGTACACATTAATAATGAATAGCTTGCAAACTGTTTACTTAGATTACCTACGTATATTCTCTCTTTATTTTATGGAATACACAAGGAATACACCGTTTCTTTTATTAGGTGGATTTGCTACTGTATAACTGTATGTCTTTTGTTAAAAATAAAATAATGATGAAGCACCTGAGGTTATATTGGTCCTTATCGGTATATTCTAATGAATGACAACGAGGTAGAATTTGAACACTAGTCATTATACCGTCATTATCGATAATAACAAAAGGGTGAAGTGGAATGAGTGGGTTTAATATTTTTAATTAATAGGAGTATAAATAAATAGAAAGAATCTTGCTCTTTCGAATTTTGGTAAGCATAAATTATGAGGTCAAACAACTCTTACTTCTTGTAAATAAACGTTTATTTCTCTTCTCACCAAATCTCCTCAAGAAGATACAGACATTTTACTAACGATTGGAAGGTTATCATGATATTTCGCTTAAATAAATGAATATTTTGTTATGTATACGCAAAAATTCTTGACATTTAGGTATGTTTGATTTTGATTTATTTATGCGGTTGCAATTATTTATTAATTAATTGGTACCATCCTAATCTATAAATATAAACGCGAAAGCCCTCATTGTTTTAATACGACTTCCACTAATGTTGATTTAAGGGAACTTATTATGAATTTTCTTGGGCTTTTGTTCGATTTTTAATTAGAAGCATTGCTCTCCCACACTAAAAAAAATGGTCAAAAAGGCCAGGTAATGACAGTATTATTCTGGTATACAAATCAGTGCTAATAAATAAACTTTTCTTTTCCTTGTCAAAGTAATGACGCAATATGTTTGCTGTTTTATTTTTTACCACCTAGTAGTATACTAATCGATTTAAATTCTATAATAAATAAATGTGTTTCTATTGGAGAAAAGTAAAGAAAAAGTGCAGTTGTTACTTATTATTCTCCACTGCACGTATTTTATACGGCTTTGAAGGCTCTGAATAATGTTTCTCGCAGCAAAAATTAAGTCATGACTGGAATACCATCGATTCAAGTGAAATAATAAAACGGATCTTTCAACTGTGAAATTTTGTTGCAATTAAAATTAATGTAAGAATAGGCGTGTGTGAAAGGAAGGCATTAAAATGTATGGGCGAGTGTATTTATTATCTTATAAATTAAAAGAAATAGTGAGGATTTCGGCCTTTTATCTTTTAATGGCCTGTTCACGATTCACTTTATTTTAGACTTTTGCTTGCAGCATAGTATATTGATACCCTCCAAGATTTAGATTTCATATTAAATTATAGAAGAACAAAGTGAACTAACTTAAAACCTAAAAAAAAACAATACGAATGATCCAAATAATAAAGTAGGTAGGTATAAGAATTAAGAATACAAATATATTTTTATTGAAAGTGTTACCATACAGACTGACTGACAAACACTTATTGAGTTTATAAACCTGCGATTTCGTTAAAATCCTGATTTAGATTTACCCGATTACAATATGTACTTCCCTTATATAATTTCATTATTGAAAGAACGTAAACATGCAAATGACGATGTGCTGTTGAAATTTTAATTCGAACTTTCGTAAATTTCTTTCGTTTAAATAATTCGTTGAGCTCGCTGCGGTTTTTATTAAAATTTTGTATCACGTAAATGTACGTAAGAAAATTACATACATTTTTATTGTAAGATATACATTATGAAACAGCGATCATTGTTTTTGAATACGAAGGAGTTCAATACAAAATTTTCTTTTGGGCTCCTGATGTGTAAGCAATTTCTGCGCGTTTTCCATTATCTTGAAATAAACATGTTGTTCCTGCTAAGTACGCGCACATGGTCATTTTTTACACTTGAAAAATTACTATAATTTCGTTCAATTCTCAGGGGCACACATAGTAGAAAAGCCTAGGGCTACATTTATTTTATTAGCGGTGTAGATCCACTTATTAATTAATTTTTTTTAACTACCTATTTTCTATATTCGTTTAGTTAAAGGCAATGTCACAGCAGGGCTTGGTACGATCTTGATCCACTTTATATTATATTTGTAAATTCTTCAAACAGGCCATCGTAGCCCTCGCCATAGCCTTGGATTATTACCAATGACAAACGAACGTTGTCAAATTATGGCAGGAAAACGTTTTCATTTACTATTCGACGAGACACATTTAACCTACTTTTATTTAATTGCAACGGAAAGTAATATTGTGAAGTGATGCAGTTTAAAAAACAACTAGGTTATGACTATTATTTGTTATAAAAGGAAAACGCAAGTTGATTCGCATTATTGCATTCTTAAGGTAACGAATGCTATCGTGAATGCATTAAGTGATTGTAAGTATGAATTACATCCTGTATATAAATATATTTTTTTGTCAATATACTTACACATCCGTTTCCTATCCTTACTAATATGAAAATTAAGAATCTTCCAACAATTCAAAATCCATTAAATATGCAGGTAAACATTAGAAAGGCACGAAAAAAATGTTTTTATTAAATCATTCGATATCGACTCAATCCACCAACAGAAACCAGAAACCACAAAGTCACCTTGCACAATCTCAGAGGATACGCATATTTAAGGATGCCCTGATAGGTAAAATGACTAGCCAACCTGGTTTTACACTTTATAATGGGTCATTATTATCTCGAATGGCCCCAAACTCCAAAAAAACATTCTAAATTTATTTTATATTCTTAGTTGGATAAATCTCTAGGTACAGGGTGGTCCATCTAAGCGGAAACGTTGACATAGGGGCTTTACGGCTGTACTAAGAAAAAAATTTTAACGTATTTTTATCGTATTTTCTAATCAACATTAAATAATTTTAAAAAAATCAGATTTAAATTTTTTTTCTGATTTCAACGATACTATATTTGATATACTTGCTACAGATAGTTCCTGAGGTATTCGAGAAAACGGTATCCCACATTTATGAAAAACATAAAAAACCGTGGTGTTGAAGCATTCCTTGCAACTCTATGCACCAAGTTGGCTTTGGAAATTAAACAAAAATATAAGTATTCTACCTGTCAATATTGTTATAATTACTTTCCAATGCTTCAACACCAATGTTTTTCATAGCTTACTACTATCTCTTGTAATTTAGTTGTTAATAAAATGTGGTACACCGTTTTCTCGAATACCTCAGGAACTGTCTGTAGCAAGTATATCAAATATAGTATCGTTGAAATCAGAAAAAAAATTTAAATCTGATTTTTTAAAAATTATACAGGGTTGATTAGAAAATACGAACTTCATTGCGATTTTGCGACCAATTCGAACGCAAATTTTGAATTTGAATCCTTATTATCATTGATAACATCACAACATTTCATTTCCAGTAGAAATATACGAGGTGATTTTTTTTCGAAACAGGTTTTACGCGAATATTTTCACCATTTGATGTTCTATTGTTTTTTGACCTCAGATTCGGAATGCCAGGAAAAAATACCATCTTTTCAGCGTTCTAATTTTTTTCCTAGTAAGTACAGCCGTAAAGCCCCTAAGCCAACGTTTCCGCTTAGATGGACCACCCTGTACCAGCAAAGACGACAGGGAATAAATTAGACAGCTGAACATGTTTACGTTTATAACAAAAATAAAATGTAAACAAAGTCCAGAAATTAAATATGCTGCTATAGAAGAAAATTTTAAATTAGAAATAAAGTAGACTACCTATTGTAAAAGAAAAACCCCAAAAAGTATTGCTAAATATATGAAACGGGGACTACTCGTGTCGGGCGAGGCACAAATCTGTGAACTGCCTTGTGTTGATGAAAGTCGATAGCCAGAAACCGTCCCATGGATCGATTCTGTGTCCCGCTCTACACTATTTCAATGGTTTTACATGGAAGGTGACTGGGTGAAGAAAACGACTGTGAGTAAATAATTACTACTATTTAAATGTTCGAAGTATTTCTCAATTTATTTAATTAATACGCTATAGAAGCTACGAACACAACTTTGATCTTTTTTCAGCATGCCATGACTTGTGCAACAGTTCTGGTTTTTGAATTGAATTGAAACATCCTGTATATTAGCCGCAACTTAATTTCCTTATGTGCAGGATTGTGTCAATGTTTCGTTCTTTGTGTATGCAATATTAAACTTTAATGTAGTTATGTAAGCACAGAAGATTATAGAATTTACGAGGAGTCATCATAGGTCAAAATTAATGACAATTTATTTATCCAAATTTTTTTTTAGGATTATATTAGATAATAAATTAAAATTCGAACATTACGTAATTCATATATGTATGTATGTATTCAAAGGATTTCTCTCTCAATTGATTTTTTAGTAGTAAATTAATGCATTTTGCAATTTATCAAGTTGCTTGCATTGAAAAAAGTTCATTAAAACAAGATTTTATGAAAAGCAATCCCTTTTTTAAATTCTGGTTATTAGTAGAATTTGTATAAATAACATTGCCATCATCATCATGTACAGGGTGAGTCATGAGGAACTGCACGTACCTCTAAGGATGATAGAGGGTCCCTTGACTATTCACGAATATAGAAATTTGTCTGTTGCGCTTAATTACTGGGTGATAAACTACTTTATGGCCAATATTTCTTTTGGCCAGAACTTCCTTACTATTTATTACAGTTTGTTGAAATTTTATACAATTTGTGTACTTATTACAGTTGATATAATGCCGTTTTTAATATTTAAAAATTCCAGGACCGGACTTTTCCGAATAATTATTGTATTTGTTTGAGAATCACTTATAAAAGATTGCTAGCTGCCAACAAATTCTGTCGACAATTTTAGAATTCGAATAAACATGACGACGGCCATGATCTTCGTTGTTATCCACATGTCACACACCTCGACACATACACTCAAAATGGAGCACAACTGTTTCCAGTGGCTGTAAAACATTCTATTGTGATTTTATTTAATGAAATGAAATGAGGATATCTCTGTATATAACCACTTTTGATTAGAAGAAATTCGTCATTAGATGTATTTGACTATGAGTTTTTATCTGTTAAATTTTTTTAATAACACCCTGTATATACAATACATATAGGTCATCCATATATTTCTGCGTTTCACCATCATGCATGTCTGCAGTAAAAATGCAAACTTTATAATTTTTTATAATTTATTCGTCAACTACAATATCCTTTATAAATATATATGCACTGATAACTGTTCGAATGTTATTATTGGTTTTTGCAATACTGTAAATATTCTTGCCCGAAGTACTTCACTAAGGCTGTAAACCGGTGACCGCGGAATGCAGATGTAAAGGAATCGGATCAAGGCAGTCCAGATTTGGGTGTGGTGTTGCCGCTCGTACAACTTACATACTACCTTGTCTCTGTACTCCTATATATGAGGAAATGAATTAACTGACGTGGATATGTTATTATCACACACAATTCTCGTCATCATTACCAGCCTTACAATGTACTCATGTGGGATAGTGTTGCAAATTATTCTAAATAATTTTAAAAGTTTCCTCAGGGTTATTAGGAAGTCCTTTCGTCAGCCATGCATCGTGCAAACCATCAGAGGCTCTAATATTGTACCCTGTGGCCTGTGCGGAATGTCAAGTCACTACAAATAATACAGGGTGATTCTAAAATGTATGGCCAAATTGATACAGCGTCAACAGGAGACCAAAATAGGTTGATTGAACCCAATTTACCTATATACAAAAATGCACCCCTAAGAAGTTACAGCCCTTTAAATTTCAAATAAAAAAAAATGTAATTATTGATTATTCCCAAATGGCTGTAGATATCTTTATCTAATTCAGTGTACATTCATTACCAATAAACGCCAATGTTTTGAGATTAACAGCAATAAAATACATTAAAGGGATGGGGTAATTTAGGGGCAGTCACCCTTTATTTCACACCCTTATTTTTCTGTGCGTTAACGTATAGTCGATTTTCCAGTATCATTTGATAGATAATTTAATTTGGAAACTTTTTTCTATCTTTTATTTTTTTGATAATATCAATAGTTTGCAAATTAAACAAGAAAAAGAAGAAGATGCATCGAACTATTTTTAACCTCAGTAGCAAATATGTAATATTATTATTTAATGTACAAGTAGGCTGCTTAACAATTAATTAAGTTAATAATTAATTAATAATTAAATAATAATAATTAATAATTAAGTTTTTTTTATTTGAAATTTAAAGGGCTGTAACTTCTTAGGGGTGCATTTTTGTATATAGGTAAATTGGGTTGAATCAACCTATTTTGGTCTCCTGATGACGCTGTATCAATTTGGCCATACATTTTAGAATCACCCTGTATAATATAGGAGATGTAATGTATCATTTTTTCAGATATATCCAGTTAGACCTACCACTTTAAAATTTTTAAATCGCTTAAAAATTTGTAGCTCTTCATTTAAAAAAAATAACCTATGGTAATGCTAACTTGACAGTCAAGATAGCATTACCACGTACAAAAATCGCTTTAAAAAGTGCAGACACATTTGTTTATCATAAAAATAATTTGTTGCGCACGACTACTACGAATAAATTAATTTAAAAAAAATTTTGGATGGTCAAGATAGCATTAAAACTCACGAAAGTCCCTTTAAAAAATGCAGAAATAATAATTTTAGCATGGAGAAATTGTTACAAAGATAAAAAGATAAAACACAAACTTTGCAATAGCAATAAAGAACGAAATTTTCAGATAACAGGTTTAAAATGATTTTGTGGACAAAACGTAGACATACGTAATTTATATTGAGAACATTTTGTTGTACAGTTGAAGAAGCTATTTATGCGAAAACTTTATTATTTCTCGGTGCAACAAATTCGTACGCGATATACGCCACAGTGTATTGAAGTGAAAAACACATGGAGAAATTTGCATTTGCGAAGGTTATTCGTAGGGGTAGTACCAGGTTGCTAATAATTCACGATTTTATCGAATTTTGGGAAAACTTTTTTCGCACCAAATTTTATCTCGGTGCAACAAATTCGTACACGACACGCTACAAATTGTTCGCTCCAATCAAAGATTTGATTTGAGTTAATTGACCGTTGTAGTTAGGTATAGGGAAGGTAAACTATCCATATTTTTAGCCGTAGATGTGACAAAATGAATGAAAAAAATTGAGGTTTCTATTTGAATAATGGAGGATATTTGATGTTTCTGAATTTAAAGTTGGGACCACTCTTGTACTTACCCTGTATAATATTTAATTTTTTTAAATAATTATCTACGGCTATGGGCTTGTTATACAAAGCGGCCTTGGAATTCAGAAACCTAATTACCTGTCTATACCGATAATAAAACAAGGGTGTTCCATTTAAAATAACGCTGTTGACATCTGCTTCCGCTAGAACCGGAAGTGATAGAACTGTCAACATATTGTTCGTCTGTAAGACGCAAAGCAGAATTTGGATGGACAATCTGTTACTACAGAAAACCCCTTCAAATGAGCTACAAATCAGGTGCGAAAAAATGTTAATATATCATTTTTTCCATATATTTTCCTTCAATAAATCTAACGAGGTGTTAAAGTAACCTCAAAATTTTGATAGACTATAGAGACTAGACTATAAGCGCCACGCCACGGTACCACCGGTGTTTAAAATTTAAAGCGGTGTTTCTAAGCACTATATCTATCTACCAAACATAAGTAATCATAATAAAATGTTTAATTTAATTATGGCACTCAAATACTTGTATAAATTTAGTAAATATTATGAAGGTTGAACGTCTCTCATCACACAATTGTTACAAAATGAAAATAACCTAGTAGCCGCACACTTCAATAAATACTACACGCCTAATTAAAACAATACACTAGCCATTCATTTTCTGATTATTTAATTATTATTTGCCCTCGTTAACGTTTAAAAACACGTCTGTCTGCAAGCATTGCGTTTCCACTACTCAACTCAACCTTCGACCCGACTTCGGTTTCTAATTAGGTCAGCCGGCTTGGGCCGACCGCCGCCGAACGGAACCCGACCTTTGTTGTTGTTAATTTGCCGACTTCGCCGCCTCACCGATTCCACGAATTCACCAGGCTCAGTGTATGCGTCTGTCTTCCATAAAATCCATCTGTTTATTCTGGGCTTTTTAGGTTATGTGTTGTGTTGACAATACTTCTTGGGTTAATATTATTTAAGGAAAATAATTGTTGTTGAGGTTTATTATTAAAACCAAGAATATGGAAAGTCCCCTATTCAGTCCTAAAATATGGTAAGTCATTTTAACTATTATTTTCTAAAAGTCGCGAATTTTGATAGGGCATCTAGGCAAGAGATTAGCTGGCTAGTAACTTAAAATGACTTTAAAACCCAACCATGAGGCGCCAGCACTTTGTGCCCTGCTAAATTATTAAAACAATTTGTTTTGTCATATTTATAAATAGGTATACAGGCATCTTTCCATAATGCTATGTGTTTTCAGTGTATGAAAATGTTTTCAGTGTATGAAAATTTCATTCAAACTGCACAGTAATGGGTGCTAATATATATATAAAACCTGAAATAGGTTCATACTATTTATATATTGCTGTTTGGTTAAATATTTAATAAACAAATTCAGCTAAAATTCAAATTCTCTAAAACGCAATCCTATTGGTTCTGTCTGACGTCAGTCCTCAACCTCATATCAATGGCGGATTGTTTAGCATGCTGTTTAGTTGTGTGGTTGTGTTTTGTAAGTGATTTTGTGGATTTATATAATTTACAGTGCGTGTTAAACTAAAAAATGGCTTCAGAAGCATTCGTTAAAGCGTCAACAAACAATTTACCAAGTGTACATATTTTTATGGTTAACGAATTTATTAAAAACGACGAACGCTTTAGTAGTAAGTACAGATATGTTTATTTTCTATACATAATTTATTTCAATCTTTAACCTCTCAACTGCCATAATGGTAGTAGTTAGCTATAACGCAATAATTAATTTCTTAAAACTGAATTATATTTGTAAATAAGAATCTGATTTATTATCGCATTTAAATTTTGAGGTTATAACCTACTCTGTATTAGCTTTTCGTTCGTACTTACATTAAAATGATCCTCGCAACAAAAAAACATTGATTTTGATTTGGGAACATCACGTCTAGCAGCTTTGAACCATAAAACCAAAGTTTACTAAATAATATATTATTTAGTAAACTTTGATAAAACTTTACGTGAATAATCCTGAGGAACAGTTAAAGAGAGCTTGTTTGGAGCACTTATTGACGTATTCTTGCATACTGGTACAAAACACCACTTATTTTGTGATCTATACATGATATATTCTATTAATAATAATATTCAATAAAACAATGATAATCACAATAACGGAAATAATAAAACGATGCCGAAAACTAATCAAAACAAACAGGAGACACTTTGTTGATATGAGGTGCTACGTCACAATCGGGTTAGGCAACCGACGATACGGGGTCGGCGTTTTTGGCGGAAATATTTGATTTGAATTTAAATTCGTTTTAAAAATATTTTGGAGACCTTTTTTGTAAAAAAAAAATATTTCACTATAATATATTATGCTATAACTACTTTCTATATTTCGACATTTTAAAAAATGTGAAAATACCCTGATTTTTTTTAAATTAATTTATTCGTAGTAGTCGTGCGCAACAAATTCGCAACAAATTATTTTTATGATAAACAAATGTGTCTGCACTTTTTAAAGCGATTTTTGTACGTGGTAATGCTATCTTGACTGTCAAGTTAGCATTACCATAGGTTATTTTTAAAAAATGAAGAGCTACAAATTTTTTCTTTCCGCAACAAAAAAGCTACAATTAATGGGGCGAAAGCGATTTAAAAATTTTAAAGTGCTACTTAGTGCTAACTTGATATATCCCATTTTTTCACACGGTTGATAAAATTATTACCTCATTTTTGTGGTGCTGATGAAATATGAAGTGTCGAAACAGGTCATACGAGGTCTCTTAAATTATTTAAAGTAGGTTATATTTACAATAAAATAAAGATGAGAGCACATTGTTGAGAAAATTCTATGCTGCAAATTATAAACAATAAAGACAATTTTTCATGCAGAAACGTTAATTTCATTCTAAATATTCCAGAATTACAACGATCACTCTCTATTCGAATTCATGTTCAATTTTCAATTTGACGCCTAATTATGTTTAACAGGATGTACCAAACTGTTTCCTTATTAAGCAGGGGCCGTTTATAATAAGTGTTTTTACCAAAGTATGCATTAAAATCGTTCACTAAATATTTTAGTATAAAATCAATGTTATTGACATTTAATTTATATTTTAGAATGCGCGTTGCTTGAGGCTGGCCTCCAAAAAAACTGTGGGAAAAATGTACATTTTATTATACCCACTTAATATAAATAGCTTAAAATGGTCGAGATTTGTAGGTATCTCAAACGAGATGAATTTGACGTTTGGTTTAGTAACATATTTTTGCTGAAAGTTCTGTGTTGCAAAAAAACTGTTTAGCAAACCCCTATTTTTGAAACAATTAGAGGTTATTAAAATCATTTGGGCACATCGTACGTTAATTAAACTTCGACGGCAAAAGGAACTAACGCAAGATTTTTTGTTACATCAAAAAATATCTCACATTTATATGTATATATATTTCTAACGTAACATAGGGCGAAATAGTGACCTATAATAGTATAGGTAAAGCAGAGGTAACACACAAAGTTTAAGTCAATAAAGAATCAATACCCAATTATAAAAAAATTAAGATTTGGTGAATTTTATATACGCTCTACAGCAAAAAAAAAAAAATGTCCGCCCGAAGGTCGCCAGGTACGGTTGCTAGTAATTGTTTCTTCTATGTTTCCTCCATAAATATTTCGAAATGTAGTACTGCTTGGTAAAATCTGCGCATTCCCTGAATGAATTAAATTGAATGCAATTAGTGCTGCATTTACTCACATAAAACGAGTTCCACATTGTTAAATGTTCCGTTAATACGCTATTGACGCGGTAATAAACACAATTATACGCCATGGAGGCAACCGAGAGCAACCTACTTAATCGGATCCATGTATTGCTTGATCGATTATCTTACTTGATTACTTATAATTTGATGTTTTTCAACTGTTGCTAAGTTTTGCTGGTAAAAATAATATCATACCCACATCTAACTTTCTTCAATCGATTAAAATAAAATGCTAGAAATGATTATCTTTGGTTAGAATTTTGTATATCTAATTCCAAGACATATTTTGACGATAATCCGAGTCGAAGGACCATAAAACGAACTACTTATTTCCAAAAGATTACTTGCTTAGCTGATATCATAGGGACTGTTGTACCTTCTAGAGGGATAAAGGAAAGGACTAGCTAACTAGTAGCTAGGCAATTTTTTCAAGCATGCCGCCTACTAGAATAATTTAAAATCTGTGTATTTAATATACTGTATTATGTATCATAGAATTTGAATGTTGTGAATTATTTCGCTTATAAAATGATGAAACTATGATGTTTTATATATCATTGGATTCGTAATCGATAGTATTATCTGAAGTAATTAAAATATACAGGGTTAATGAAAAATTGCTAAAAACTGTAAGCACTTCCGGCCAAACCGGAAGTTGGACACATCAATGAGTATCATGTGTATGTCTATAATATGTTGCCATATCATTTTATGCAATAATATACAGGGTGAAATTTTTTAAGAAAATCGTATTTTTATTATTATTATTTTAAATTGGCATTCAATTGTTTTTCTGAATACATATTCGGATTCTGCAGGACTTTCTACATATATATATACATTTTAAAACAATCAAATATATTAACAGCAACCGAATTATTTATGATGAAAAGACAGTTATGGATCACCCTGTACAGTTCGTCATGAAACACCCTGTATAATACATATTATCTAGTTATTATTGTGCTAAAACTTATATTATACGGATTATACCGGAATTCCCCATTATTAAATAGACACAAATTAAGATGCTATCACAAAGTTAAAGGATTTGTGATAATAAAATTGCAGTTGCAGAACAGAAACGTATTGTTTTAAAAGTACCTACTAAATTATTGTTTGGCAACAGCTGCTAATAAAATATTTAAATGCAGAAAGACAATGGACAATGGTAGTTAAAATAATGTTACACATTTTAAAAATATTACATCACAATATAATTTTTCAACTAGCAATAGTTTTATGAGGAGATATTTTTAATGTTTACCAAACAAAAAAAAAATGCGACAAACTTTGATACGCTCTTCCTCCGGTTTGCACAGCATGGTCTTTTTTGATAAACCGCTCCTCGTGTAAAACGCCTATCCCTTGTATTAACTATCATAAAAATTCTGAATATATTCCTGGACACTTTGTAATTTATTATTAGTGCTGGATTATTTTTAATTAAATTAAAAGAACCGGCGCATTCGCCAAAAAAGTCGCTAATAATTTTTATTCGCCTAACCTGGTAGAAAACCTTATTTTATTAATAAAAAATTTTTGTTGCAAAACAAATATATATAGGTACGTCTAATTTGCACGTAATTGTATCAATTTAATACAGATTGTAAATATGAATAATGGAAAATTGAAGTGTGCAAATTCTTCATCTGAATTTTAAATAACTCAGTTTTGCAAACAATTGGCATTTTGTAAGAAAAACAATTTATCAAAATATCGATTAGGAAAGATATTACGCCTTTCTGAATCTCTTGGATACAGTGCTCTTAACCTTCAGGAGTGTTTATGTTTAAACTCATATAAAAGCAACGTACACAATTATTTAGTTACGACTCAATAAATCTAAAGATACTGGATAGGCAAAAAAACTGGTTTTTAATCTCCCTTTTAAGTTCTTGTGACATGGGACACAATATACCTGTACAGGGTGGACCAAATTCGATGGGATTTGGGGTTTTCTCTGAAAGTATGCGAGATAGAAAAAACCGCTATAGGTGTTCTGGGCTCAATTTTGTTTGTTGAAACATGCTCACTACAGCCAACTCACACTTTAGTTTTTGACTCTTTTCGAGCCCAGGCCACCTATATGTCGATTTTTTCTATCTCTCGCATACTTTTAGAGAAACCCCCAAATCCCATCAAATTTGGTCCACCGTGTAAGTGCATGATCAAGAATTATCCGAGGTTTCCTTGGATAACATCCGAGGGGGCCAGAAAAACCGAAGAATCAAACACTTGGGCAGCGCGAATTAGAAATAATCACGTATTCAGTGGCGTGCACTGAAAGCAATATCGATGCCGGTGTCTGGCTGTTCAGGAAAGAGCTATCGGAGAATCTAGCAAGCGGGGGGACAGCCACCTATAAAGTAAGACAACCACCCGCAAAGATCCAGTGATTCGTACCTCAGAGAACAGACATGAAGAGCTTCGCGTGTTTATTAGTGCTTAGTGCACTCACTATCTCTGGTATGTACTAGTGAATTTTTCCTCGCCAACCTGATGGATTATTATATTGTGATTATTCGGTAGTGGTTTATATAGTAGAGAAAAAAGTGGAATTTTATTTTGCGGCATGCGGCAGTGAAAGTCCAGATTTTTTTTTGACAGAGAGACGTATAGTTACTTGATTTGAGGCCTATACGGGTGCATCTGATTCTATTCGAGTTTAATTTATGTGGATGGAATAATTTTATTGTGACCGATTTGGGTTTTCTACGTTGTTTCTAAATTTAATTTTGGCGGTGAAACTATATCTATTAAAGCGCTGTAAATATTAAATTTAACAGTGCTATTTTGAAATATCTAAAAAAGGGGGCATATTCTAAAGTATAAAATATATCCGTTAGCAAGAAGTATAAGCAGTATAATCAAATAACTATATCTCTGCAACTAATTAATTAATGTAAAATATTTGAGTTAAACATCCCTAGTTTACTCTTGTATGTATTGTTCTGTAAAATGAGAAATTTCACTATGATTTTTTCACAGAAAGTGCAACATATAATTGCGACACACACACTCGATAAGTAACTTTCATGTGGAGACTGCCTGCGAATAATTACGCTGTCACCACCATATGTTTCATTTTTTGTAAATGGCCAATTATATCGACTTTCATCTGGCATATTATTTATCAATTGTCAGTGTAAATAGTAATTATTGTTTATAAAGTGGAATCTTCAAATGTTATGTTACCCTTTTTTAAATTAGAAACAAGTCTATCTGTGTCTATTAAAATCTGCAAACCCTTTTTATTCCATTTTTGACGTTTTTTCCGTGTCGGCCCGTGCGCGAAGATCTGTTAAATTAGAAACAGAAACGAGACGATTTCGAAAAAAAAAATAGTCGCCGGTTTCTGATCCTCTTTTCATTCACATATTATATCTCCTGAACCGAAAACCGCAACGGGACCGAGCGGCCCAGGATGTAGTTGTAAATTGGACCCTTACCTTGGATTTCTTGCCAAAATTGGCCCACGGCGGCGGTTTTTCGTTTGAAAATAGCGTTTCAAGTTT
Source organism: Rhagium mordax (assembly GCA_963680705.1). Classification (NCBI taxonomy): domain Eukaryota; kingdom Metazoa; phylum Arthropoda; class Insecta; order Coleoptera; family Cerambycidae; genus Rhagium; species Rhagium mordax. Next base: position 80,042,206 of record OY796659.1, on the reverse strand, counting down.
TCGTAATTTTTTCAATTTTCTAAAACACGTCCCCCTTCCGAGCTTAATAACTCGCCGCTCGCTCCTTCGAGATGGCCGGACGGGATATTTTCTTTTGAAAACCAGATGAAATTTAGAAAATTGCAGGGCCAAATCGTTTTCCTCGATTTTGCTTCCTAAGAAAGTTATGATTTTTTAAGAGGCGATTTTTTCGGATTTTAGCGAATTTCCCGACACGTACAGGGTGGTCCATCTAAGCGGAAACGTTGACATAGGGGCTTTACGGCTGTACTAGGAAAAAAATTTGAACGCTGAAAAGATGGTATTTTTTCCTGGCATTCCGAATCTGAGGTCAAAAAAACAATAGAAGATCAAATGATGAAAATATTCGCGAAAAACTTGTTTCGAAAACAAAATTACCTCGTATATTTCTACTGGAAATGAAATGTTGTGATGTTATCAATGATAATAAGTATTCAAATTCAAAATTTGCGTTCGAATTGGTCGCAAAATCGCAATGAAGTTCGTATTTTCTAATCAACCCTGTATAATTTTAAAAAATCAGATTAAAATTTTTTTTCTGATTTCAACGATACTATATTTGATATACTTGCTACAGATAGTTCCTGAGGTATTCGAGAAAATGGTATCCCACATTTTATTAACAACTAAATTACAAGAGATAGTAGTAAGCTATGAAAAACATTGGTGTTGAAGCATTTGAAAGTAATTATAACAATGGTCGCGTTCATCACAGTGAGCGATCAGTGAGCGCTCACTGATCATTTCAATTGAACGTCTTTAACTGATTGATCACAGGTGATCGCTAAGTTATCGGCAGCCATTTTATGTAGCAAAATAATTTTATGATACATGATCCGTTATCACTTGATACTCTGCTACACAACCTAAATTATAATAGAGTTTTATGTGTGTGCCGCCGAGTAAATTAACAGATAGAAAATAGATCAAGTGGAAATTACTTATGAGTACGAAAATATGTTATATATAGTTGTAACCGATACTCTGCATAAGAGATTACAAAGCAGTAAGTTTTTTTTATCGTGACAAACGTAAATATATTTTTTGTTCGACCGACCAGAAGATACACCCTTCTGGAGAATTTTTCCGCCAGAAATTAACATTTCATAAGAGACTGGCAAAAGCTTTTACCGATTCCTGTTCTCTTTTCCGATTCATGAAGTATTAACGTTCATAATTATTGTGTATTTAACATAAATACAACAAAATAATTTATCCCACAATATTTAATGCCTAAATCATTTTCCTCTGCAATAAATAGCGCTAATTGATCGTCGTCCATTTTTTCATAGAGTAAAATTCGCAATTCAAATATACAAAAGTTGCACTATTCTGACATCTGACACGCAAGTGACACAAGATCTTAAAACTTTTGACAGACCACAGCGGTAGAAAACACTCGAGAAAACACCATACGTCTATGGAAAACACGGTTCAGCACACAACTGATCAGTCACGTGATGATAATTGATCGCTAATATATCGCTACTTCGTGATGAACGCGACCAATATTGACAGGTAGAATACTTATATTTTTGTTTAATTTCCAAAGCCAACTTGGTGCATTGAGTTGCAAGGAATGCTTCAAAACCAATGTTTTTTATGTTTATTTCATTTTATTTTTTCAATTTTAAAGAAGAAACCCTAAATTTTCAAGTCATTGATTGATTAGTACACGAATTTGAAGAAAATAATGCTTTAGTATTTATCCAAACAAAGTAAGCAATAAGTACATTCCCGGATATTTATCAAATAATTGCAAACAAAGAGGTAAAAGTTGTGAACGGAGTGACCTTCTGCTGAAAAGTATGCGTTGCACAAGCTATTTGTCAAGGCGATTGCGTTTTCCTAAAATACCTTAAAACGAGCGACTCAAAGTTACCTAGTTAAAACGGCAGGCCATGCACACATGCAAAGCAAGTGCAACATTTCGATATCATGATAATGACCTTTTGCAATCAGGAACTGCTACATTTCAGTCAATTCGTAGGAAAAAAATTCGTACCTGTTAACCTTCGGTACTCGCTGGAATTTGTTGAGCAACCTAACGTTTTGTTATTCATTTGTTTTATTAATCACGCAGAAATACATTAATAATAATGTGAATAAATTGAAGAAAATAACTGAGGCGACTTTGATATGAAATTAACCGTAAATACTTCCTTCTTTCTCTACTTGGCGCAACACCACGACGACAAACTATTTTCGTCATAGTTACAAAGAAAAGAAACGCATATAGGACTGATACACACAATATTGATAAAATTGACATACTTATTCCTTCCATGCATGTGGGACTTGTAAAAGCTTGGTTAATTAATTAAATAATATTACAAGGAGTTATATAATAAAGCGGCAATATCTAAATATTGAAATGTCAAATCAAGTAGGTACTTATGGTAAAAACCGTTTCGTAACTGACCAATTAATAAGCATTCCTGTTTGAAATTTCTTCGGTGATGCTAATTAACAATATTCGTATAATGACTTGTACTCCAACAATGTATGAATTTTTATTGTATGATTTTGTGACGCCTTCCTGTATTTTACACAAAATTAAAATCTTAATTAAATGTTGATAAGTCTTAATGACTTAACATAACTTAAAAAAAAAAAAAAGAAAACGTGAAGAAGCATAAAATTTCAAATTTGATTTAAAATAAATTAACAAGCAATATAACATACAATACGGCTCTTGTGCGTGGTGAAGTGCAACGGATTTTGTTTTGTGTTAAGTATATTATTGTTTAACTTTTTAGGAAACTATTTTTGCCTCCATCCACTTAGTTATTTTCCTACTATATACTTAATAGATTATTCTAAGGTTAAGGTCATTTTTCACGTGCAGACTGCCCAATTGCCTATTTAAACGCATGTAATTAGACGTTAATTACGTTCCTGTCCGACGATTTCCCGATTAAACTGCTGATAAACACTTTCTATTTTAAAGTATACCTATTTATGATGATGTATTAGCCATGAGAAATTCTCGTAGCTCTTTTATTTAAATTATCCACGTACCTACGTTTATGATTTTTATTCCCATGATCGTTGATTATATTATAGAGAAAGCAATCTTATTGAAATGCAAATTTATTAGCCCTTGCATAATAGTCACTGTTATTATATGATATGTCTACGTTGGCCACCTTAGCAAACTCTTGCTGCCCACTAAAGTTTTTCTCTAAATTTTATTTAATTTTCGATACCATTATTGTTTGAAATATTTGAGCACCTAAAATATCAGGCCAGCTAAATTATGTTATACTTTCTTAACGCGACATTATAAAATGTAATAAAACTAGAAAGCAACAATTAAAGCCTAGCTTGTGATAATAAATTTACAATACTATTTGTAAAATTATGTTGAAAATTACACCATGGACACTTTCACAAGATTTGTTGTGACAGTGGACGCGTATGTGTGTACATTCTGAAAATTCAGAAATATAATATACCGGGTGTAAATGAAATTAGACTCACCCCTATAACTTTTTTGCTTTTTCAGATATCATTTTGAAATTTTGGCAATTGCAATAACAAGTAAATTTGAATTAATGCATGTTAATAAAATGATTCTAGCACTTCCGGTTTCACCGGAAATGACCGTAACATCTATTTTTTCAATGGAACACCCTGTATATTTTTACATTTTTTGATTCAGGGATTCATTCTGCATACGATGGTATCAACTTCGAGGAAGAAACATAACCTCAAACATTTTTTTAAAGATAATTTAAGTTGGCATCTAGGGAGCCATGACTACTGAAAAACTTATCTTTCTGAGTCATTGAGTATTGGAAAAATAAAATCAGGATATTAAGTGAGCTAACTTTGCTTTTATAGCCATTTAAACATCTCGGAAATGGTTTTTTCGATATAAGTATTTTTTTTTAAATGGCATCATTATACCTCATTATGCCATTTTAATAGAGATTTTCGTTACCTACATTTCGATGCCAAACACATTCACCATTAGTTTAAAAATAAGTTACAAAAGATACTTTATGACCTTAGTTCAAATTTATTTTAGTAAGCTCTGACCGAGTCAAACATTTGATATGAAATTAATCGGGAATTATTAAACTAAAATGAACTATGAAAAACATTGGTGTTGAAGCATTTGAAAGTAATTATAACAATATTGACAGGTAGAATACTTGTATTTTTGTTTAATTTCCAAAGCCAACTTAAAAAATGTTTTCTTGGTGCATAGAGTTGCAAGGAATGCTTCAACACCAAAGTTTTTTATGTTTTTCATAGATTACTACTATCTCTTGTAATTTAGTTGTTAACAAAATATGGGATACCGTTTTCTCGATTACCTCAGGAACTATCTGTAGCAAGTATATCAAATATAGTATCGTTGAAATCAGAAAAAAAATTTAAATCTGATTTTTTTTTAATTATACAGGGTTGATTAGAAAATACAAACTGCATTGCGATTTTGCGACCAATTCGAACGCAAATTTTGAATTTGAATACTTATTATCATTGATAACATCACAACATTTCATTTCCAGTAAAAATATACAAGGTGATTTTTTTTTCGAAACAGGTTTTTCGCGAATATTTTCACCATTTGATGTTCTATTGTTTTTTTTGACCCCTGATTCGGAATGCCAGGAAAAACTACCATCTTTTCAGCGTTCAAATTTTTTTCCTAGTGCAGCCGTAAAGTTCCTATGTCAACGTTTCCGCTTAGATGGACCACCCTGTACATTGACTCGTGGCCACCCGGTATTGAAAAGTTTCGAAGGGAGTATAGAAGACCTTTAGTTAATATAAACAGATATAATACTTAATTGTGTACTTCTGTCAATAAATTTAAAAACATAAATTATAAAATACCTACCTGACAAGTTTTAAGAAAATTACTAAGTATACGACCTATAATATTGTCGCTCCTACGCGCCAGACTTTGCGTTTAATTATATTGTTACTTTCTATGAATAAATAACAATTTGTCAGTATGGAATGCGGGACATTAAGTAACTGTGTATGAAATTATTACGAAATAAATAATTTATTTAATGACCTATTAATGCTGGAAAATGTTTTCCGCATTATTTTTCTAAGGTCGTACACACCAGTTTACATACCATAAGAGAAAAATTTGTTTATTGTAGATTTGTACAAGAAATATTCGCATAACGCTGAAAGGTAAATTTAGACTTACAGGGTAGAACAAACAACCAGGGCCGTCAAATTTGGCACGCCTACATAAATAGCGAAATTGATAAAATTTAACAGAAATTCATTGAAAATTATCCCAACTGGTTCGATCAGCATAGGAAGCTCGAAAAAAATTTAGGCAATTCAACTGTTTCCAGTCACATATTGAGCATATATATAGACCTATCGCTTGACTCATTTCAGTAATTTTACCGGAAGAACCAAGAAGTTGTAAATTTAAGAATATCGCTGGAACGAAATATATCAGGATGGGACATTCAAACAAGAGTTGCAACAACAATGTCACTTTCCATTTTGATTAAGTGCACGAGTCGAAACGAAAATACCTACGACACTTTAAAATAAAATAAAACAATAAGAGCCCGCAAGACCAACGGGTGTGGTGGATATTTGCATGCAGCACGGGTGAAAGACCGATATCTGGAGCACTTTTCAAATTCACTTTTCGCTTTAAAAAACTGGCCCCGGCTTTCAGAAGTCGTGTCTTGCGTATTCACATGTCGTAATAAGTTGTCTTTTGCTGGGCAGCGCGGTCATAATTTGCCGTCTAAAGATTCCACTTTCCTTTTTCCGAGGTTGGGAGCGCGCATAAACTTCTTCAAAATGTCGATGGGTTAAAAATAAATGTCATGGCATCGATTTGCGGAATTTCGTTTCAATAACGTTCGGTGCGGCGCGTTTCTTCGTATGTAGAAATATTTTATGGTTCATTCGTTGATTTTGGAAAGCATAAATGAAGGTCTCACTTGATTATTTGGGTTAAAAGTTATGCATTTTAAGACTAAAAGTGTAATCATAACTTTCATAATATATTATTATGCTTTTATATAACCAAAGTAGGTAACTTTCAATTGTTGCTTATTAGTATTAGGTACCTATACCTACTATATTACTTTAAGATAGAGTACCTACTCTTGATGTAGTGGTGAATGTAACATAATAAGTGAAATAACAGCATAGCTTCATTAGTTCGAAAGATACCTATGTAAAGAAATATTTTTCATTAATGCTCTATCTTGGAAACAAAGGACAAATGTTTATGAAAAAATCTTCTTAAATTTGGTCAAAAATACGCTCCTTCATTTAAGACGATTCATGATGTTACACCTCGTATGTACTTATATACACTGGCAATTCACTATACAGGGTGTTTCCTGAAGACCGGCCATACGCTAGTGGGAAGCAGAGAACCCCGAGGCCGGTTCAGAACGACCCTTATAATCTATCCCCTAATGCTCTTCGTTTCTGATATACAGTATGTTTTCTATTTTTTGCCAAATTTTCGATCGGCCATATTTTTTTAATGGTTTCACCGAATTGAACCAAATTTGGTAAACCACGAACATTTTGTACTTACTAACTGTTTATTTATTTCTTTCCAGCCTATGGACAAGACAACTTCAAATGCCCAGACGACTTTGGTTTCTACCCTCACCATATATCTTGTGATAAGTATTGGAAATGTGATAACAACGCAGCTGAACTTAAAACCTGCGGCAACGGATTGGCATTCGATGCGAGCGATCCCAAATTTTTGACTGAAAACTGTGATTACATCCACAACGTTGAATGCGGCGATAGGTCACAACTCGGTAAGTAATAAAAATGAAGTTACATATTTACTTCCGAAAACCGTCGTGATGTCCAGGGCCGGTCTTAGGACGGGCGAGGCCGGGGCCTCTATTTACCTCAATTTTATTTCCAATATTTGTAGAATATATGTAAATACAATAATTCAACTTTTATACACATTTTTTTAACATTTTGATGTTTTCTAGAGCCAGCAATCAGCTCACCTCACTGCGAACGTCTCTACGGTATCTTCGCGGACGACGCCAAATGCGACGTCTTCTGGAACTGTTGGAACGGAGAGGCTTCCAGATACCAATGCTCCCCCGGTCTTGCCTATGATCGTGAGGCCCGCGTTTGTATGTGGGCCGATCAAGTACCAGAATGTAAAAGTGACGGTCAGTTGGAAAAAAAAAACAATTCTTTTTTGTTATTTGCTTTAATGGTATTGGTGGCTGGAATTGATTTAATCGGTGTTTGGGTCTAGTGATTATTTATTGTTTAACTTATTTTTGATATCTGTAATTTTAAGAATTATAAAATGTTTATTTTTCTAATAATAATTTAAAAACGCGTGTTTTAAAGAACGATCTATACTAGAATCAGTATTAATAAGCTTCATTGAAAATTTAATTTAAGGTTTAATTAATAACTTTATTTTAATTGCTAGAAAGTTATAGCATTGTAAATATAAATTGGTGCTTTTCATAGTTCGCATAATAAAAAATATATCCGCGCTAATAATTATGGCAATCGTTAAATTCTAATTATGTATATATTTTACAGATTAACCTCAATATGTAATAGGAAAGATCAAAGTAATCTGTTCTACATTATTTTTTAATTTTTTAAATCGAGGAATCTAACCACCACATATTTGCCAATTAGATGGTCTCGATTTAAAAAGTTTTATTAAATCTATACTTTCTTCTTTATATATCTTAAGCACTGTTTCTTTTCCTTTTTAAATAAATCTACTTTTTCTTGTTCTTAAATCATCTTCTATTTTCCTCTTTCTTCTCTGTACATCTATTTAATTTTTGATAGCCAATTGAATAAAAGGAAAAGATACAAACAAATCGCATCATGTAAAATCATCATCATTTTCATCGACAGAGACTATGAAAGCGAAAAGACGTGCCCGGTATTTCGTCGCGGTTTTTATGATTTAAACTTTTTCAATATCAATTATTGGACACGACAGAAAAAAAAGACTGACATATTTTTACTCAACTTGATTAAAAATTTGTGTTGGCAAAATATATAAATCGAAACTGGAAAATCGCTATTTGAATTGGCTATCGAAGAGATCTTCTTAAAAATTTCTGGAACTCTCGTTAATCCGATTGGCTTTCAGACAGACGACAGAATAACTCATCTAAATAGACTCGTTACTCATTTCCAGAAGTTGCAGGAGGCTTTTCTTGTCCCAGTGACATCAATAATGTCGGATCTTTCTCCAGACATGCTCACCCAGAAGACTGCAGAAAATACTATATTTGTTTAGAAGGCCAAGCGCGTGAATACGGTTGCCCCATTGGTACCGTATTCAAAATAGGCGATGCTGATGGTACCGGTAATTGCGAAGACCCCGAGGATGTACCCGGATGGTAAGTTGTAGCACATCAAATATATTTACTTTAAAACCGTTATAATATGTATGAGCACTGTTCTTTGCACTTCTGTTCTGTATATGTCTACATACTAACCAATCTATTCTTTACAGTTTTAATGTGATTAACATCTAATCTTGTCCTACCATAACACTAGTACAATTTTTCATTTACGTCTCTTCATCACTTTCTTTCCTTAATTTTATGCTTTTTTTCATTCATACCGGGAATCCCAAGCATGAATAACCTCCTTGTTACATCCATTGTTTCCGCTTCCTTCGTTAAAAAAATCGTTTAGTTTAAGTAATTCGTAAATTATTAATCTACATGCAATTTTGTTAAAAGTATAGTGGAAATATTTATAGAGCTTGTAGCACAACTAGTTATTGGTATCTATTAATCCTCAAAGCGGTTTTCAACTTTGATCTTTTCATTTAATTTATTACACAATATTATATTTTAATTTATTACTGACGCATTGCTGATTTCGTGGTAAACATTTTTTTTTGGTATTATTGCAAACGTTTTTAAATATCAATTATATTCTGTATTTTTCGAATTCGTTGTCAGAAAAAGCAAATGATCGGAAATGTAATATTTCTGCATAAACTTCATTTTTTTTAAATGGAACACCCTGTATATGGATCCACGTGTTTAAAGAGCATATTTATCTGATTCCAAAAATATATAAGTTGTTTGCGTATGTTTGGATAAGCCGTTTTTGAGATATTGGGTCCTAAGTTTTAAAATCAATATTAAATAAATAAAGTATTTAAAAACAAATTGAATTCATTGTTCGTGAATATTTTTGTCAAGTCAGTCAAAAAAATGCCTTACACGGATGATAAAAAGTGTGATATTCTTCGTTTATTGTATAAAAATAATAATAATGCATCCGCAGTGAGAGCAGAAAAAAAATGTAAAATTTCTAAATCTTCATTGGTTGATTGGAAGAAACATTCGTGAAAATTTAAATTAATTTTTAGGGATTGTTGATTGTTGTGTGCAAGCGATCATTTATATAATAATATATTTTATATATTTAAAACAACTGTAATACGTATCAAAGAAATAGTCGATGTAAATTAGGCTTGTTATCATGTTTTTAAATTATTTGTAATTAGATTCTTAAAGCATTGCAAATTACCTCGCAGTGAACAAAGTTTCCCAAATATTCCATCTTTTGTATTTCTTGTCCAATTTTGCTAAAAAAAATTCCTTGGCGGTTCACAGCGAAGACTACTATGGAGACTTGGATTTGAAGAGCATCCGCAAGAGTGAACTTTTGGCTGGCCTCCAAAGCAGCGGATCCTCAAGGTCGGTCCCAAATTCCCCTAAAAAGCCAAGGCCAGCCCCTGCGTCGCGTAACGCCCCAGAACCCGCAAGCAACTAATCATGAAAAATTTAAGTAACTGATTTTTCGAAAATTTTCGAATTTCTGTACTTTCGAAAGTTTTTTAAAATGCAATTATCGAAATTGTCAAACTTTTTCCCATGTCCTGCACAGACAGTGAATCGGATGACTTAATCCCCCACCTGTACTTATTTAATTTTTAAAGTTAATTTTAGCGAAATGTGCATTAAAATCGTCCCATTGACTGTCTGGTTCCTATTATAAATAGTGTTATTTAAAAAATTAGGTACCTACGAAGTTTTCTAGAACTGTTCACTGTTCGTTTCATAAACGGTACAAAAATTGAGATTTTTTTTATAAATAAAATACGTTTTTTATAACGTGGATTTATTTTTTACCCCACCTTTGACCTCTCCTGGTACCCTTTCTTTGGATGTGGTTTTGCAGATTTTTCTGTAACCTATATTCTTATCTATTTCCATGTTCTAATGGCAAGGACCTTTTAACTTTATCTCTTATATGTTGTTATTAATCTATGTGTCTATACTCAGTCTAAAAGTGTAATTAACAGTACATGTATAAAAATTATTAAAAAAACACAAGGAATTAACTTAATTAACCAATGTTAGTTAGCATCCCCGCCATTTTCAATACTTTACGACTAATCATTCATCTTATCTTGTAGAGGAGTAATCAGTATTTGATTTTATTACTTAAGACCTTAGTAAAATTATTGCACCTTCATTATATAACACACTATGTGACCAAAAATAGGCAACTATAACTCGTAAAAGTACGTTGTTTCTGCATATATATTACTGGTTGCCTAATTCTGCGATCAAGTGGTTTAAAATCATGTATGAATGAATATCCTTTATATTCATTCAATACTAATTTATAGTAACAACGTAACAACTAATTTTTTAACCTGCATTTTATCGTCAGTGACTGTATGTATGTGACCTTGACCTGAACTTGAAGTCACTTAAGAAAATAAATAAATTCAGATGACGAGACGGCCTGTAATGCACTAAGTGATTTTTTTTTTCTCGAAAAGCAGATCGCTTTGTTTCAAACAATAAAATTATTATGTAATTCTATTCACAAACTATTGGTCTATTTAAATCTGTCATTGGAGTTATAAAACTCGCTCTGCCTTCAATACATTATTGGCAAATAATCAGAATTCATTAGGTATAGACGTAACTTATTTTGTGGCACAATGTGCTATAGCGATGGTTGCTAAACTTCAGTGACCTACACGCATGCAGGTAAGTCCTAACCTAATAACTTAATCGTTTGTCTATAAGTAAGACTCAAAATCTGTATGTACAGGGTTTTCCGTTTACATCTTGACACCCACCTACAGCTTTAATAATTAAAGATAAAAAAACCTTAAATACAAAAATTGTAGGACTTGTTCTTTATTATCTTTTGAGGATTTAAAAATTTGAAAAACAAATACAACTTACATTTTTTTTAAATGGAACACCCCGTATATTATCGATTTAAAAAACTATGACCGCAAATCAAATCACAAAAACAATAAAAGTGCAATAAATATACTAATGCAGTGGAGGTATTTCCGAGGGTATTTCCATTTAAAAGGTACCCAACTCGTTTTGGATAAGAATTGGTAACAATTTTCTTACTGCATTAATACATACGTTGTCCCAGTTTCATCAAAATAACATTTAGGCATTTACGAAAAATTGTAAACCATTGTATTTTTTTAGTGAGGAGTACTATAAAGATGTGGACCTAAAGGCACTTAAGAAGCTGGGATATTAGGTTAAATCAATACGATACTCTTGAAAAAAAGGGATATAGTGTACATATAATTTTTACTTTTAATAAGAGTAATCAGAAAAACTAATTATTATTAAATGTAAATGTCGACATCATTAGTCATTAATTTAATAGTATTTCCAATTAAGAAAGGTCCTTTAGCTTATTCTACAATCATTGTATGTGAATGTAGGGCCAAAAAAATCAGAAGTTACTTTTGCCTTTTATATTGTAACAAATAAAACATTGCCTTTTATATTGTAACAAAAGGCAATGTTTTATTACATTTTTATTCAGCAAAATGTTCATTTGCCCATTATTGTTTCAAATAATATGTGATATATTAATTAAAAACAATTAGATATCAAAATAAAAAGGCACCTCCCTCTTAATGACACAATTGGGTGGAACATCTATACGAAAATTTCACATAGGTATACCTAGTCTTTTTTATTCAACATTTATCAAGTGGACCTTTTTTAATCCATAACAAATGTTCTATTTTAATTGTAATTCTAATATTTTTAAGTAAATATTCACGTAAATTATTAAAATTTCAGCTGTTATATTTAAAGTAAGTACCTAGTTAGTATACACTCTACCCAATATCTTTTTTGTTGTTGTTTTGTGTTATGTGCTGTTAGTGATTTGTATTTGTGACTATTTAAAGGTAGCATAATTTTGTTATGTAACTTAATAAATAAATAAAAAATAATTAAAATAAAGACATACTTTTTCCCTCATATTTTCACTTTCCTACTGAATAGTTTAATTGTTAGGCTTAGATAATTGATTGTAAACCACGTGAAATGAATAATTTATAGGGGTTTACGGAAACTTACTTCCTGTACCCAGATCACTATCTCTGTCTTTGTTATTCTTATAGTTTTAGAAAAAGAGAAGTACAGTATAACTTCGATAGTTCGGACACTCGCTAGCCCGGACACTCCAGTAATCCGGACACTCTTATAATTCGGACATTTTGAAAAATTTACCTCTGTAGTCCGGACTAAAATAACAAAACAAGAATTTTCTCGTCTGGACAAGCAAGCAATACGTTTTCGCGCGGCGTGCGTCATTCTGCAATAGGCAACGTAATGGCTCCAAGCAAAAGAACGCATAAAACACTTAACCTCGCTGGTAAATCTAAAATATTAGGTTGTCTTGATGAAGAACAAAATATACGTCGAGTTGCGGTGAAATATCTATTGATATATACTTCAACAAAATGTAGGATTTTCCGATTATGTACATAGTAGGTACATATTTTATATTTGAAAATTAATGTTTTCGTTTGACATACTATGTAGATGATATTTTATGAGAATGTACTGATTTTTTTTCATGTTTTTGATTTATATATATAAAAGTCATGATTTTCACGTACTCCCACCCAAAAAAAAATACAAAACAAAAATATAAGTAGGTACCTTCAGTAATCCGGACACCTCGGTAATCCGGACATTGGGCGGAACGATATGTGTCCGGACTATCGAAGTTATACTGTATATTTGCAGATCGCTCGGAGTATGTTTCCGTAAACCCCATATGTGTACCTAGTATATAATTTCCTTTAAAAAAAAAACGCACGTCTATGTGCGTTCGGGTATTTCCGACAAACATTTAATAATTTTATATTGTATATTATTGTATTCATAAGGTAAGTGTTAGTTTGGTTTATTTCACGTCATGCCTAATTGTTGGCCATTCGCGACTGTTTACTCATTTATTGTTTAACTGAAAGTCTAGGAAAAAGCATAATACGAGTGTTTCAATAGCCAACTAAAGAAAACCAAGTCAAAATGTTTTTTGTTGGTTGGAATTCTAACCTATAATTAGCAGTCTATTTAAAATAATTTACGGTGTGGAAACTTTATAGATCTACTGTCTCGAGATAGTTTTTAAATGTTACAGAGTGGATCCAAGCTAAAACTACAATAATTAAAATGAAAATTGAAAATAAATTTGCAAAACTGAAAATCTAAGGTTATGTTAGTCCTGATAAATTTAGCTTCATAATGGGTATCATGCCTCTGCCCCCATAAGTCTCTGTAGTATAATAATAACGCCTTACTTCAGATTGTTGAAAGGTTTGCGAGATAGAACGAACTAGAATGAATTTGCAAATAAAGATTAAAGAATAAATATAAGATTGTTGACATTGTTTTAATTCTAGAAGAAACGTGTATAAAGTAGTGTAGTACCTACGTGTAGTAAATAAATTCAGATCTAACTAGAGTTTTATAGTTTTATAATTATTAGGTCTCCGGTCTCTTGCCTCTAGGCCGAAAATTTTTTTGCTACACCTCTGTAAAGTGCCACGTATGTATTACAAGCGGAACTGGTCGATAGACAAAGACCAACAAATACGCGAGGTCAGTGACAGACAGAGACAGGAATACTCAGGTAAATAAAAAATATGCCATGTTCATATCGACCTCGAGGTTCTCCACAGTGCATGTTGTTTTTTCTTTCTACCTGGCGTTTCAAGTGGGTAGATAAACAAGGAAACCAATAATTTATGTGCAAGAAAATTTACGGTTTTATTCTACATACGTATTTTTTAAGCGATTGTGATATTTTTTGAATGTAATTGATAGTTAATTTTGTATTTATTTAATTAATAACTTGTACTAAATATTGTGAGTTTGTGTGCGGTAAAATACATTAATTTACATACCTCCTGTTTGCTGAATTTTTTTGAAATAAAGGAGCTAGCCAACACATCAAGAAAAGAAATTCCAGGGAGGCAGAATGAAAGTCACTACAAAGATCAATGTTGTTGGGTGCTAAATTTTACAACATATGTTTAATATCTTAGATACATAAATTAAGGTAAATATCTCTTAATTCATATTAAAGCCCTTATTAATTATTAGTTATATTATGAAACCCTTTATCTGTTGACGTATGTTGTTAATTTGACGTTTCCTAGTCAATAAAATTCTGACATATTGCTACTTTCTTTAATACATTTACCGTTTTAATTATCAATAAATAATAATAGCTAAATAGTTATTTATGCAATAACTAAGGCGTATACTATTCTTTGCGTTTTTGTATTGTAACTTGGTGCTTTATTTTCCCCACCCTAAAAGTTAGGTTATACAAGTGTCATTAAGTGAAAGTTTGAAAAAAAAGATTTTTTTACAGGATAAATTATGTCTTGGATAAAAAGAAGGGGTCCGAAGACCCCCAGTCCTGCACCAGTGCCTCCTGTTCAGATGTACAATCCTAACCAACATTCGACGCAAGAGGTAAGAGACTTTTTTTTTAATACAATAAAAATTGCATTATCAAAACTGTATTTCCTTAAATCATACTTTTGGATAAAAATAAAAAGTCCAATCGTGTACCGTTTTGTTTTGACTACTGTCTGATATTTAAAGTTTATTTCTTTACTACAAAATGAATACATATACATATTGCAAGTTGCTATTTCTTCTTTTTCCCTTGGTTGGCAACTTCTTCCATCGCCTTTCTGACCGTCTCTGGATCCCCCAAAAATTGCAAACTTCCGTTAGGAACAGGTTTAAAATTTGTATCCAGGGTGTATTTGAAAGGAATTCCCGTCGGCAAATTCAGCAACATAATGGCATCGTTGCTCATCTGATCCAAATGCTTTACTATGCCGCGAAGACTGTTACCATGTGCGGCTATCAAAATAGATTTCCCTTTCTTCATTTCTGGAACGATCTTGTTGTCCCAAAACGGTAAAGTACGTTCTATTGTTAATTTCAAAGATTCGAACATCGGAAATTCGCTTTTTGGTGGGCCGTTATGGTAGATGGGATCATTTAGAATTTGGTCGTAGAACGGATTTTCTGGTGTGATCGGAGGAGGAGGAACGTCAAAGCTGCGTCTCCATATGGCCACTTGCTTCTCACCGTATTTTTCAACGGTGTCTGCTTTATTCAAACCTATGAGAAAGAAAGAAAGCAGAACTCAGGTTGGGGTCGAAGGAGTTGTCTTAAATACTCAGTTATTTTAATCATATAAATCCTTCCTTTATTTGGCGAAAGACTAATAACAGTACATATAAATAAAATAGAAATATACCAGCATAAACAGACTACTCGAGACTTTAAATAAAATATATAAATATATAATTAAATTTTAGTTTGAGACTTTTGACAAACAACATAAATGACTACTTATCAATCAAGTACTTTGTAACTCTATATTTAAAAATATTCAAAGTAGGGCTGTTCGTAATGTCTACTGGGAAATCGTAATACTCACTTAATCCCTTAAAAAATAGGCTATTTTGAGTACATTTTTTTCTACATGTTTGTAAATGAAAGTTTAGATTTGTTCTGGTATTGTAATATACCTGTAAGTCCGCCATAGTGTCGCTCGTTTAAGCGCCATGTCTTAGTGATAGGTATGTTTTGCTGTCCAAGTTCCTTGAGTATGCTGTCAAGGGTTTTATTAGCTCTTTTAAGCACTGAGGTAAACGCCATATGAAATTTATAACCATCTTCTTTTAAGGCTTTTCCAGCTTTCTGCGCTTCGTTTATGCCTCTATCGCTCAATTCTGCGTTGTACCAGCCACAAAATAAGTTCTTTTGGTTCCACTCTGACTCTCCATGCCTTACCATTACAATGTTGTAAGCTCCAGAAACTTTAGCAGGACGTTCCGAAGAAGCCTCACGCCTGCTTTGTGTCGAGCATGATTCGTTTACCTGAAAGTTAACTCGGTTTAGATTCACTCACTAAAAATACTTTTCTAAAAATAGCTCTCAAATGTAAGGTTATATTATTTAACCATTTTTATGTCTTCTAATGTAATTTAAAAAAAAACTGGTTGATTTTTATTTAATTTTCATTTCTTACCAGGTAGAGTATCTTGCCTATTTTCTGGAGGGGTTGAAACTGTATTTTGATTATTAATCTTTTCCATAACATGACATTACTTTAATTTTTTCATCTGTCAGTGTTACAATAATCTAATTTTTGAAAATGAATAAAATTAACTTGAAAATTGCATTTCACCTACACGACTGATACTGATATTGTATAACAATGAGAAATTGCTTTAGGTATTGATATAAAATTATTAGGAAACCAAAAATACCTGTTGAACTTTTAAGAAAGCTCATGTTTTCATCATTTTTTTGTTTTTAATGGGCTCTTATACTTTAATTGAATGAAAGGTTTTAATAGATTTATAAAAATACCCCTACATATTAATAGTATATTATTCTACAAGTGGTAACAGGTAACATACTAAATATCTCACGCCAATGAATTTTGCGCGAGCCGAAGGCGAGAGCTGTAATTCATCAAGTGAGTTATTTAGTATATTACCACGTGTTGAATACTATACTCTATCTACGATTATAACAATAAATACTAACCTTTGCAAGTCCGAATTCATTTTTGGCCTTCTGGGATAAAGGAGGTCGTAATTACATGTGGTGTATTTATTATTTATTTATTTATTAGTACGGTCTAATTTCTGTGGTGTGTTTATGTTATGTTATGTTTATGTTGATATTCATACTTTTAGAATCAATGGCAAAACCATCAAAATCATGACAATTGGTACAGCCAGCCACAACAGTATCAGCCCACTCCAAAACAAGAACCTCAGACCCAACCACAGCAAAGCTATTGGCAGCAACCCTACAATACCTCGCAAACTGCTGGTTATAACCAAAACATCCCTCAGCAACACTACGGTCTCCAGTATCCAAACCAAACAGGTTACTATCAAAATAATACCGGTTATGAACAGCAACAGCAAACCTATGGAAATCTGCAGTATAACCAACAGTATGCACAGAATAATTCATACACAAATCCTCAACAGACCGGGCCACAGAAGGAGGGCGATTTATGGAACTCGGGATGGGACGACGAAGACAATTCAAATGTGCAAGTTTCTGCCCAGCAACCATTGGTGAACGCCACCATCCAAGGTGGAAATAATCTAGGTAAGACAGCTAAAATAAATAAATAAAATGTGCAAGTTTTATTGAATTGATTTGATTTGACTAGGTGATGCGTTTGCAAGCGATGAACCTTGGAATTGGGGTGTGGAGGAGCAAAAAACAGACGTCGTCGCAGATCAAAACATCCCCAAGAAAGAGGACCTTATAGAAATCCAGGACTTATTCCCTAAAGTAGAGAGAATCTCCAAACATTCTGTGAAAACTAATAGTGAGTCTGAACCAGTTAAACCGTTGCCTCCTCAAGATTTATTAAAAGTAACTAAAACACGCGGCAAACTGGACACTCCTCAGTGGTCTACTGAATCGCAGATGTCACAGGAGTCTTCCGACGATATTTTACACACCTCAGAAAGCGATAAAAGTCATATAATGTCAAGAAGTTCTACTGTAAGCCACTCTCCTTTTTCAGGGCCAGAGCCATCGTCTTTGCAGAACTTAGATGATGTTTCTATCAAGAACGAACCGTCTTATGAAGATTTAGCCTCGAACCATCAGTTCGAGAATAAGGAAATCTTATCCAATACCAAACTAGAATTGCCTCCCAAAGTTAATCCAACTCCACCACCTCCTAAGAATACTCAAACACCTCCCTTACTGCCCCCTCCAGGAAGTGCAGATGACCTAAAAAATCCTTATAAGCGGTCAACTGGCCTATCACATAAATCGGCAAATAAATTTAGAGCTTCAAATATAACCCCGCCTGATAGTCGGCAAAACTTATACCAGCCTAGTTTCCATAATCAACAAGTTAACTTGGAAACATTGCCCGATAA
Source organism: Rhagium mordax (assembly GCA_963680705.1). Lineage (NCBI taxonomy): Eukaryota > Metazoa > Arthropoda > Insecta > Coleoptera > Cerambycidae > Rhagium > Rhagium mordax. The sequence continues at coordinate 80,023,935 of OY796659.1, read as the reverse complement.
TTCGGAGCAACCTGATCCTGTTCCAAACCAACCAGTTCCAAAAGTAAAACCTGTTCCGCAGTGGCCAGACAATAATGAAGCACCAATTAATGATCGGAATCAGTATTTAGAGACTGGGCAGCTGTCTGGAGTTAATCTTCTTGATTTCAATCAGGCAGGCGATGTAAGTATTAGGCAAGAAGCAAATGATACTTTACCGCCACCTGGTTTAAGAAGAATGGTGCCTGGACAGATGGAACAAAATGAAAGTTTGGGTAACGTAGGCAGTTTTGGGGACGAACCCCCGCCTGGACTGAGTAGGATGGTACTTGGGCAGACTGAAACTGTTTCCAATCCACAGTCGAATTCATTACCAATCGCCGAGGATGTTCGGTGAGTTTTATATTGTCTTCTGTTATAGACTATTAAAACCTATCTAATACTTAATATTTCTTTCTAGGTTACAGTATGAGCCTGCAGGACCACCAGAAGGCCTACATCGGATGGTCCCAGGAGAATCAAGCTCTCCAGAATCGACCCTTCGCCACCAACAGCAAAGAAGAGAGGAGAACGATTCGGAATCTGAATTTGATCAACTATCACAACTTGCGCCTCAACCGAGGTCCGCCACAATTGGTGCCGATACACCTCCCGCCGTTCCTAATTCAATCATCACTCAACCGACAATTAGTGGTAATCGCTCAGAAACTATAGGTGGTGGGGATAGCATGGTCACTAGTCAGGATAGTGGACGTTCGAATGAAAATAAAGGCGATAAAAATAGAAAAGGAAAGGGAGATAGGGAGAGTGTTGATCAAAACAACAGGAGAGACTCGATTGAGGGCCAAACACAAGAAAACGATATGTCAAACCTTACAAATTCGGTGCGGAATTTAACCGTAGGCGAAAATCTTACTGACGGCCATACGTCAAATACTAGCATACCTGAACCTACTGCAAGGCGACATAGTCGACAGGAGAGCAGCGATAGCGAAAAGGACCTAAAAAAGTTATCTAGGAGCTCGCGTGACAAAAAACCTTTGGAGAAAAGTAAAAGGGATAAGGACAGGGAGAGGGAAAATTATCGGTTTAGTCCAGATAACTACAAGGAGAAAAAGTATGATAGAAGGCGGTATAAAGAGAGGCGATACGAGGACGACACCGATTATTACAGTGATAAGGAGAAAGATAGGCGGATGCGTGAAGACAAGGACAGGGATTATGGGCCACGCAAAGATAAAGACAAAGATAGGCGGCGAAGAGATCCACGGGAGTATCGCAGGGAAAGAAGGGCAGATTATTACAAGACCATGAGGTACGATGACGAATATGAAAACGAAACTAGGTCCAGACCTTCAAGCCGTTCAGATTCGATGCACGAGGCATATAGAGAAAGAGGGCATGAAAAGGACCATAGGGATAGACGTCATAGGGAAAGGGAAAGGGAACGCTATAGACGACAAAGAGATCCACGAGAGATGTACAACCCATATCAAGTAAGTGTCTGAAAGTATTCTACTTCGATGCTTTGTCATTAAAAAAAAAAAATTATGCGTTCTAGTATATAACATTTTAAACATATTTTTTAGGGATTCGCTTATGACCCTTATAATCCATATTACCAACAATATCAATACTATGAAAATCTCCGAAGAACAAACCCCCAAGCTTACGCCGAATGGTATCGGAAATATTATCAACAACAAACTGGTTATGGTGGTGAAGACAGGGCTTCTGTACATTCCGGAAGAAGCTCGGCAAATGATGAATTGGCTAAGGATAGGTAAGATTTTTTTTAAAGAAAATACTTATAAGTTTGAGATTTTGTGTGTGTTTTCGTCTTTAAAGTAAATGAAAAACTGTTTTGAATGTATAAATTTACCGAACCGGTTTTTATCTGTTTCATTATTCAGTCTTTCGTAAAAGATATTATATTGATATCCAATTTGAAATTGTTAAAGTCAAACTAAATACCAAACAACTTTAAGGGAGCAAATTAACTATGAATAATTATTAGTAATTTTATATAAAGTGGCGTAATAATTAGAATTACCTTAAATTACTAGGACATTAAGAAAAATGCTGCCTTCATATTTCTATAACAACTAAATTCAAGTTCAAATATTTCAGGTATGGTCAATCAATGCCATGCTTTGCATTTTGTTAGAAGTGAGAAATGAGCGTAGGTACTAAATGTTTTCATTTCACGCTCCCTTTATAGTACGGACGCACATTCTTTCCTTTATTTATGGAATTGCTTAGTGAAAAAACGATTTTCCATTTAGCTACTTATTTATTTACTGTCCTCACGTACAATAATACATTGTTAATACACTATTCATTCACTGATACATCACCAACCCAGGATACGTTTGTATTTCTTCTTTCTATTTGTTAATATTTCCTTTCTCTGACTGATCAGCCCACAAAAACACATCTTGCAGAGACACAGACAGCATTATTTTATCATTTAGGTGTGCTTTATTCACTTGTTTAGGTATACACGGCAGAGTTTTTATAGCCAGACGAGCATACCTCACATGGGAGGTTACTATGGAGATACACATGCGCATAGTATATCAGGCCATTATGGCCTGGACAATTCTAGGTGAGCCCCTTATATGATTCGGTCTGTTATAATCTTTCTTATTCATATTAGACATTAATAATGAGATTGGTATGGAAAATTAAGCCTTTTGTTCTGATGCAAACTATTTAGCCTTATACGTTGGATTTCGTAACAAGGACAAGGCAAAATAGGTGGCCTTAGACGAGTTTCCTAAAAAATGGTTTGTAAATGTAAAATCAAATTAGTTTCTTATATAAAAAGTAATTCTAAAGGTCTGTAAGGGGTAAAAATTGAAGCAAAAATGGTTTTCTATCGTAACAGCAAAAATTAAAAACACATATTTTCTAAAAATAGTGTGCCCTTTGAAAGTTTTTTGTATCATAACATGGTTTTTTAGAAAATACACTTCGTAAACATTTTGGGTTAAGATATGTAAATATAACATAATATATAATATAACATAAATATTGTGTATATTATTAATATGTTGTTACGTCGTGATTCATCAGAACCAAAAGTTGCTCTTTTTCCAATCTGCTCAACTTTATATAAACATTTAATTTGAATGGTTGTTCTAAGAAAACTAAAATTGGCATAAGGATTCGTTTGATATATATATATAGTTTACCAAATTAGATCCTGTATATGTATGTATCTTTTAATAAAAGGGGCTAGAACTAGGTATTACTGTTTCTTCTTAATTTTAAGGAAATTAGCGATTTTAACTATTTATTAATATGAATCATCATTCCGGAGATCATAGTAAATATATAGATTAGTGCTTCGTATGTACTTAAACTCGGACGAAAACTTTACGTTTATTACTATTTATTTTCGCCCTATAGGATCCTGTATTCGAATGGTCCAACGATTATACACACAATTATTTATATTTTAATTATGGTAAATATAAATTTAAATATTACTTGCTGTTACAAATATACATTCATGTATTTTATTTACCATGTTAAGAATAAGAAGGAACAGTATAATAACATATTTACTATTTTTAAGTGCTTGTATATAAATCATTTGCTTTTGCATGCTCTTATTGGTATGGGTTCTATTGAAAACGCAAATTATGTTTTTGTTAGTTTTTTAAGATATTCGATGTATGTTCCATTCATATTTCGATAAAAAATGGCAATGACAGGTTGACAACCTGTTTTAAGAAATCGTATAGAAGCTTGATTTATTTGCAATCTGCATTTTTTAATAAAATTGTCCACTACATATTTTTACTCCGCTAGAAAATATCTGATAATTCACTTGCCTTTAGTAAGAACAAAGTAACGAGGGGGTTTACAATTTTGCCTACTTTAAATCAAAATCTTCTGGAATGGAATGTGCTCACACTACTAATTTAACACGAGGCGTGTCATATTTAATATACCTACAATATTTACCTTAACTAAATGTAAACGTAAAGATGTATTGTGATTTTTTTTATGTAAGTGTGGTGTGGTTCTAAATACTTTGTAACCTTTTCTTGTTTTGATAATTGGTTTATAAATAGCTAGCTAGATGTTTATTGTTTTTATAGGTTTAAATTAAATTTTTCACAAGAAGGTTACATTTTAAAATACAACAATATTTTGTGAAATAAGATATTTTCTGTAGGTTAGTAGGTACATACCTACAATGGGCTCTTACGCCTTAATTGAATTAAAAGTTTTCAATAGATTTACCTCAACCCCAATAATATGCATTTTATACTATTTTCAAATATTATGTCACTTTTATCAAAATTTCTGCTTGGTTCCTGTATTAACAACTAAAATCTTGTTCAGTGCGTTATTAATGAAGTTTTAATTACCTTGATCTTTGATATAATAAAATAACATTTTTGTTGGTTGGAAATCCAACCTATAATTGACCATTTATTTTCAATAATCTACAACATTAAAGCTTTATATATCTTCTGCCTGCAAGAGTTTGTAAATGTCATAATGGAAGTTAAAATTACAAAAATTAAAGTTAAAATTAAAAATAAATTTACATGTGGCGGAAGGACCTCGGTCGATAGCCATTTGGTTTCTACCAATAAAATACTTTTATTATTATTATTAAATTTACAAGAACTAAAAATTTAAGGTTATGTGAATCATATGATGCAAATGACTATCCGTTTTTGATGTCACAAAAATTTAATAATAATAATAAAAATAATAATAAACGTCTTTATTAATGGGCAAAGTTTAGTACAAAAGACTATTTTTACACTTAAAAACCCAATTTAATAGATTAATTACTACATATTTTTTAAACAAAATTTTGGCCTTAAATGAAAAGTACTAGCACAAAGAAAAAATAACGTCGACTATTTTAAGGAACACTTATAGTCTGGTATAATTTGCAAAATTTTGAGGAAGAGCCCATCGTAAACCTATACAATAAGCATTGCCAAAATTTGAATAAACTTCTGGTTAGCTATTTGTAAACAATCGATAATACCTGCCTCATATTCATCCGGCCGACGTAACCTATCCTTAACGTAGCAGTAAATAACTTTTTACTACTGACCGACTGTAATGCTAATATTTGTATATAATTAAAAGTGGCACGTTATCTAAAATGTGTCTTTACTATATAACAACAAACAAGTTTATCTTACAGTTTTGCCAGGCCTTTTGACCAGACTGATGCCTCCTTGAACTTTGACGACAGTAGTTTTGCTGCGCAACGGGCCACTCCTGTTAAATTTGCGACCGCACATATTAAAGCTTCGATTGCTTCTGGAAAACTTCTACGAATATTACCACATTACCCTATGGATGGGCAAAACGCCATAGTGGAACTGTGCAGTTTACAGTCGCTGCTTGTTAACGATGAAGAATATAAAGAACTAAGCCAGTTCCCTGGCCCTCTAGTCAAAGGTGTTACTCACAAAAAAACTATCATAGAGTATTGTGAAAATAAAATTAGGCGTGCCGCTTATAGTCAAGACGTTGATGTTGATTCATATGTGTTAATGTGGGAGTTGCTTATTTTGTTGATTCGGCAAAATGGGGTGAGCCTAATATAATCGATTATGTCATCAGATTATTAAAGTGCATTTTAATTCATTTTAGATGGTTGTTGGGACAGATATAGCTGAACTGTTGTTGAAAAATAAAACCGAAGTACCTCCTAGGTCTTCGTCTGTTATATCTAGCATAGGTAGTATTACAGGGGATGTAAATCCCACTTCTGAAGCAAGTACTCATCCCGTTTCTGAAAATGCTGGCAGTATGCAGCCTGTTCTAAAGGAGGAGGAGGTTACTAATAAATTTAGAGAGTTTTTGTTGTACGGTTCTGGAAAAGAAGCCCTAGGTACGGTGACATCTATTTTTATATTAAAATTATTTTATTTCCGTGTTCTTTATAGAATGGGCCATGAAACATGGACTGTGGGGTCATGCACTCTTTTTAGCTAGCAAATTAGATAAAAGAACCTACGCAAATGTTATGATGAGGTTTGCCAATGGTTTAACATTAAACGACCCATTACAAACTTTATATCAGTTGCTATCTGGAAAAATGCCTGCTGCAGTTACGGTAACTAACAAAAATTCAGTAAATTTAAACCGTTACCCAAATTGAGACGTATTATTTTTAGTTTGTGTCTGATGAGAAGTGGGGCGACTGGAGACCCCATTTAGCCATGATTTTGTCAAACTCTACCCAACGGCCTGAGCTCAATTGCAAGGCGATAACTACCCTTGGTGATACCTTAAGGAACAGAGGAAGTTTGTATGCTGCGCAATTTTGTTATCTTATGGCTGAAGTAGGTTTCGGCAAATGCGATGACCCCGAAACTAGACTGGCACTTTTAGGTTCTGATCACAGTAAGCCTTTCCCGCTGTTTGCTACCAATGAGGCCATACATATGACTGAGATATATGAATATGCTTGTGGGTTGAATGACGCTGACTTTATCATACCAGAATTTCAGGTAAAAATACTCTTCAAGGCTGATAATAAAGTTAGATGCTCTCATTCAGTTTTTCCATTTCCTTTTTTTGTTGGTTGTATGATATCTTGTTATAAATATGAAATAGATTAGAAAAAATGACAACCACCACTTATTTTTATGGAGGTCTACATAGCCAAAATGTTCTAAAGCTATGGAGAGTCTTATCTACATAACATTAACAACTTTTCTGTTGATTTATTGGGAAAAAATTTATTTCAGATCTATAAATATTTGTTAGCAACAAGATTGGCAGACCGAGGGCTTTTAGAAAAGTCTTTATCTTATTTAGAGAAGATCTCCGCTTATATAGTTAATAATCCAACAGTTGTCCAGCCCAGTTTTGTGGACAAAGTAGCGTTCTTAGCAGATAGGTTAAAATTCTATGACCCTGTGGGGGAAGTTGAAGACGAATCCGAATTTGGGGGAATTCTAGAAACCAGTCGACCTGATAACTCTTGGTTGAAAGACCTTAGGGCTGTGCAAAATGGTTTTCAGGTTGTAAAATTAAAAATAATTATTATTTGCAGAAAAAATTTATGCAATTTTTTAGACGTGCTTAATAACACAGGAAAGCGAAAACAACTTGGATAATTATCCAACTACATTGAAGACGGATATTGTACCTCCAACTTACGAAGCAACTTTGCAAGACTCGTGGCAACCACAGTATGATCAACAATACCAGCAGAATATGATCCCCCAACAACCGTGGCAACCTGAACAGCAACCGCCAATGCAGATGGAGTATCAACAACAAGAAAACCTACAACAAAATGGTAAGATAACTTACAAAATTTTTTTCAATATGATATACTCGTAAAAATACTAATTTGGAGTTTTGGCTTTAGAATACTCCGCAACCCAATATCAAGATCAATATCAAGATCAGCAGAAGTACTGGTCGAACCAACCACAGCAGTGGGGTGAGCAGATGAACCAATACAACCAGGAAAATGTGGATCAGCAACAGAGTTATTATGGATCTAATGCTCACGTTGAGGTAAGAAATGTTCCTTTTAAACGCAGTTTTTGGAAGTAATGTGTATTTTTTTTATGTGTTGTAAATGATGTATTATGCAAACAGAAGTTACCATATCTAGTTGAACTCAGTAATTATGACTCTGGTTTCAAAAAACATTGCAAATATATTAAAAAATAATACATGGTAACTGGTATTTTATAGTGAACCAATTAACAAATGTGTGATTTACTGATTAATAAAAAAAATTCAACCCATAGAAGTGATATTTATTTATGAATCGTTCATATTGTTTATGATAAATTATAGATTCCCGGTGTTTTTAATTTAGATGTACTTGTGGAGAATTTAGTTAATAAAATTGCTTATAGTATAGAATATATTTTCGTGGTTTGTTTAAAAGTAACCAGAATGCTCCACGATGAAATATCTTAAATATTTTTTGCCTGCGAATAAAATTGAATTGTAAATATGACATATATCAGTGAATAGTAAGGCAATAAATTAATTAGCACGTTATTTAACCAGAATGATAACTTGCACATTTCACACAAAAAGTATAATCATTATCATCCTAATAAATTACCAATAAATCAAAACTATGTTCTAAAGAAAAGAAGTACACACAGATAAATTTTCCAAATATACTCTATATTGATTCCATAAAAAAAATGGATCTTTTAATTACATTTGTCAATAGTTTTAGAGTTTTTCATTATTTTTGTAGAAAAGAATGTCTTGCTGGTTTTATAGTTATTCATCATCATGCATTGGCGCAAATATCTGAGATATTTGTCATGTAAGCCTGGTCATTCATTATTATCAATACCATAATTTTGGGCTAATACAGGCACACTTAGGACATATCATGCTGTGTTGCACATTGGCTTTAAAATGTAGACTAGTTTGATTTTTCTGTGATCTAACTTGCTTGTTTTTGTGCCCTGTCTGGATGCAGCCTAAGGAGGTACAAAAAGAGTCTCCAGAAGTAAGTACATGTCGCACAAATATCTCTCCATATTCTCTGCCGATGAACTCGTCTTCTTCTTTGCGTAAACGTTTAACAACCACGCACAGTCCAGCTCACTCAAATAATTCTCTCTTGCATGGCGATCTTATAGAATTGCAAAAATTGAAACATGATAGTGACAGTGACAAAAAGAATTCTTCCTCTTTTACCAAAAAGCACAAGGTTTACCCGTACAAAAATCGTAGTGCCGAAGATTTTATATATTCCAAACAAGATAGCCTTGAAAAAAAAAGTTCCTCGCGGGAAAGTTCCGACTTAGAGATCGAGACTTATGTAGGTAGGCGTAGGCAAAAAAATGTCTCTTACAAGAACGAGGAGAAATCTCAACTTATCTGTTACAAAGATAACACTAAAGTCATTACGATTAAAAATGATTCCAAGCATACTAGATACAACACTTTTGATATGCGGTATAACGATAAAAGGGCAAAATTGGTCAAATATAAGTCCTTAGATATTCCAGATGCGAGCAGAACTGTGGTTAAATACTTAGAGCCTAACAGTAAGGTATCGATATCAGCCGAAGATTTCGATTCCGACTACAAAGCAACTAAATTTGAACGCAAAAAACATCGGCACGACATTATAACGGACACGGTAGATGCTTGGGCTAAGAAGGGTAGTAGAAATGTATTTTCCAATATAAAAAATTCTCTCTTTAAAAGTAGCAGCAATCCCGAAAAGGAAGTAATTTATAAACCGTTAGTATTTGGTGGTACATACCCTATCGATTGCCCTACATTTGAACACAGAAGTACTAGAAAACCTGAACGTATTAATATTGGTGAAGAAAAGTTAAGTCAGTCCCAGAGTAACATATTGAGTCAGTCGCCTAAAATTAGGGAGTATGGACCCCCGCGGACCTTTGACATAGATCAACCAATATAACGCTTCTTATAAGTAGATACAAAACCCAGCCACTAAATATTTAGGTCCTAGTTCACTTGATTATAAAGAGCAAGCTGTTTTCCATTACACTACAATTACCCAAGAAAATGAGTTGACGTACATGTTTAAACAGAAATGTCTCGTGAAATTGTGCACATTTTTGTTTATATTTGTATAGTATAACTCGAGCAAAAATGTACGTCAATTCCTTTTCTGTGGTAATGGGAGTGTAGTGCCGTTACGTAGCCTTCAAAAATTTTTTGACGGGCCAAAAATATTGTAAAATGAACACAAACACACAAAGTATAATTAATTTACAATATTTTCTTAGTATTAGAATCGACTGAATAATGATAAGATTTTTATTATTAAGTGTACTGAAGTAAGCACTTGAAGTAGTTGTGACTGTTGTGGATACCTGAGAAAAATGCCAACGAATGAATGGGAATTAAAGGAATAATTTGCTTTATTTGGTCACGTATAAAGATCGAGTGTATCGCAAAATAATTTCATGAAACGAATATGTTGACTGGATGTTAGTGAGATATTTTAAAATCTAAGGCACTTGTGGTGTAATGAGAAATGTGTTGCTATTTAAGTATGACCGAATCGTTAACCCCATAATGCATGTGATGTGCAATTATTATTTTTATAATTTTTAACAAGAATCCTAATAAAAGTTGTTTCCAGTTGTTATTTGTGGGACTCTTCTTTTTTCTTTTTTTTTTTTAGAACTTCTACATTGCATCTATTTAAAAAATCTGTTATTTTAAAGAGATCACCACACTGGTACTTAAATAAGTAATCTTATATATTATGTCAATATACACATAAAATCCAAAACATTTTTAAAAAGGAATTGAATCCTATTTCCGAATTGTCAATATTATTGTTCCATCAAAATATGTAAAATTTGTGAAAAAGTGAAGCTTAAAATATTATTTATCAATTAAATTTAGAAAAGACCATAAATTAAATAGCAAACTGTAAACTTCTTAAAAGTATATATTGTTATTTGCCTTATTTGATAAGTGTCAAATAGGTATAATATATTCCAGAAAACAGAAAATGCCTCTATTTCTGTTTGTACTAAACAAAAACTGTTGAGACATTAATTAAAATTTGTGTTAAAATTAAAAGTGGAAAAGATCTGAAATTTTTTACTGTTTAAGATTTTAAAATGAAATCTCCATTAGGCAGCTTGTTTTTTCTAATTTAGTCGTCCTTTCATGTAGTTATTTGTAACTGACCCAGCTTTAAAAATTAAAAGAATCGTTACACTGTTTTTGTATTATGTTGAACGCCTCATAATTGTTAATGTTGTTGTTAAATGTTACACCTTTGATGGAATTGTTAAGAACTAATTAATATTATACGCAATTGTTGTCTTATAGTTAGTAGAACAAATGTTAATCGATTAGGCGATTGTAAACTTTAGAATGAAATACTTATTTTTATGCATTTACAGCTTGTAATTTTTTATTTTCAATAAACTATAATTAATAATGTTGTAAATTATTTATATTCCTGAACCAAAGTCAAAATGTACTTAAAATAGTTCAAGTCCATGCAGTTGTATCATTTAAGAAAATGACAAATGCGAAAGCTAAGTTTGTATATTTATATATAATGGTTCATTCGTCATTAATAAATATAAGTCTTAGAAGTGTGCAATAGAGGCAGCTTTTCTGATTTAACTGATTACAGTATTCAAAAAAGTCACTAGAAATTTCAAACAAGATCAAAAAGATCAGTTTTTTCAGCTTTATATATTGCCACTCTCTTTAAATTTATAAAATGACCACAAACAAGCAGAGCTTTATAGTTGGTATTTATGTTGCTAAAATTTGTTTGCTTTCTTTCTCCTTTCATTGTGTAACATACTTTGCACGCCCACATAATATAGTAAATTGTCGCTCTATACTGTTTCGCAGGAAACGTTCCAGCCACAGATTTCTATGCCAAACCAAAAAGTAAAAAGTACCTACGACAACGAGGAACCTACCGACAAAGATTCACCTGTGAAGAAACCGAGTCCTGTTAAGCCGAAACCTCAAAGTCCTGCCCAAGACAAAACACAGACCACCGGGTGGTTCGGTGGTATTTTTAGCAAGCTCGCCCTCAAACCGAAGAATCAGATGAAACTGCCAGATGATAAAAACCCAAAGGTTGGTAGAAGGCATGAACCTTCATTAGATACGATATAGATTAATAATATTGTGCCTAATCAAAACAATAATTTTTCAGATCGTTTGGGACCAAGACAAGAAGAAGTGGATCAACGTAGACGAGGATTCGAATGAAACCCCAAGCGAGTTTAAGCCTCCGCCAAAAATGTCGGATTTAATGCCCCCGCAAGTCCAGCCATTGCCAGGTACTATACAAAATGGGTCTTTCCCGGCCCATGGTAATGGTCCCCAGCTAATCCCACCTGTGTATGATATAGGCCAAGTTCCAGACAAACCAGCTCTAGTTCCTGGTGGAGCTGTTGCAAACGCAACGGTGCAAGCAGGGAAAGTTCCTGCGGATGACATGACGAACTCGGTGAAGTCATCGCAGCCGAACATGTTCAAACTTCAGAGGGGTAGAAGTAAGTAAATTTAAATTTACTGTAGGGTTAAACTGAAGCCTAGTTTTTTATCAAATAATAATTCGTTTCAATATTCACAAACGATTTTGTAAAATCCGAAATATAACTTTTTCATACTTTTTTATTTTTTAATTCTACTGTTACAGATTTGAAAAATTCTTACGTGGACGTTTTTAAACCTGGTGGAAAACCCAGCGGGCCTATGTCGTTGCCTATAGCCGATAAGTTACAGTCGGCTACAACAGCACCGATGAACTTTTTCATACCCCAACCTGTGTCTGATCCTAATGCCCCTGTCGACTTTTTAACGCCTGGTGGTGTTCCCCAATTGGCAGAGCAACAGGTAAATTAGATTTAAATTTCATGTTGATTGACACATCTTTAATATTCTGTGAAATTTGTGTAATTTTCATTAGGCTGTAAAATTTTGTACATATTTCTTAAATCTACATACAATTTGCATTTAATGTGCATATTTTTAATCCCTGTGTCTGTTCACTAGAGGAGGAAAACTAACATTTCATAAGGAATAAAAAAGTAAGGATATGTTTTAACCTTTTTGAGCATGATATTTTTAAGGTTTTGGATTGTGCAATGCATGAGATGATATCTTGTTTATATTTTTTACTTAGCGATTTTAAATGTATGCATTAATTTTTACATTCCATACATATTTTATTATTGTATATTGTATTGTAATTACTATCTCATATTTAACTTTAACTGAATAAAAAGAGAGAAATATCAACAGAACAATCATACATTTTTATTTTACGTCCAATAATTATTTATTTATAAGAATTATTCAGAGAAACATATGTGAAGACAATGGCTTTATTTGGTAGAAAAAAGCTATCTTAACATTATATACATGTAGGATTGATTCTGTACTTTGTATTTGTAAAACTGCGACAAAACATCCTAAAATATCTAACGCTCTTTCCAAGATTAATGTAAAAGTGTTTCAAGTATACATTTTTGCCTTCGCAAATAGTTTTTCCACAGTTTTAAATGTCCGATTATTTGATTACTTCTGTCCATTCTACCGACACTTTTTTCATATTTTCTTGCTGAAATTGCATAAAATTTGCCTCAAATTTAATAGAAATTCTTATGGATTTTAAGTATAGATTTTATAAAATAAACCTATAATACTTTGATTACCCAAGAAACGCAAAGTTGAATTACAACATTGCTTAAAATTTTTACATCAATTCAAGAGTTTTGATGATTTTATTATGAGATTTCAATTAAAATATGTATAAGACCTCCGGTTTATTAGTAATCGAAGTATAGATATTTGTCAAAAGGCAAGAAATCTGCTACTTATTGCCTTGTTAAACATATGACTTTTTTGCTGATTGTTTAGAATATATTATTAAAAAAGTATTTTTTTGGGGCTTTTGGGTTTCTTTCCTATACACATAATAAAATGAATTTGTATATAATGACAATGACGTATGATAGGTATTAACTTGACACTTTTACTTTCTACTTTAGTATTTTCGTGTATAAAAACCACTTTTACAGCTTGGGAAGTAAAAGTATAGCTTTAGTGACTGTCATATATCGTTAAAATTAAATCGGTAGAACATCTACTTGGCAAGTGGTTTTTGTCTACATTTGCATGGTTTTTGCTTTCTTGTGTGTCTTTAAACAATAAATACAAGTAAATTTTCAAAGTAAATAACATAATAGACATCACCACACAATTTAGATATTAGTGTTTATATTGGTGGTCTGGCTTACGTAATTGTTGTGGTTATGGTTAGATGTCTAGATGGAGTTCGACTAGTTCTTTGTCACGGGAGGTGCAATTCTATATGCGAACCAAACCTCATCCTCGGTAAACCATTGCTTACTGACAGCTTGCGCACTATCACGTCATTTTTCTTTGGTATGTAGATATTGCTATTACTTGTTCGTAAACTAGGTGTCATATTGTATTTATTTTATTTTGCAGGCTCAGTGATTAGGAGATACGGGAAACGTGTTGGAAATAAACTGAAAAATTAAGTCTTATGGTATCTTCCACGGAAACAATTGCTGTGTCCGGTCTGTTGTATTTTTTTAATCATTTTAACTGGTCCTGTGATTATAGGGTGTTTTCAATATTATGATGTAAAGACAATATAATATAATTAAATATTAATAAAAGTAAATTTATATATCTAAGGGAATAAATGATATTAGTCAAGTTTAAAACATGTAGATTTTCTAAAATAAAAAATCAAAATAAAACAAAAATGAAAAAGGTCGACTTAAAAATAAAAATTTGTAAACGAAATTTAAAATCGCAACACTTTTTCCTCCTGATTTTGGGGAAAATTGGTTTACGAAAAAACAAATTTCAATTTCAATTAAATTTTAATTAAAAATTTCTGCAGATGCCCCTGGGTTAGGTAAAGTATATGCTGGAAGGATTAAGTTTTTTTCAAAGAGGGAAGTTTAGTGAAGGTAAGGAATACAGTGAAAGCTCCCATAAGTGGACACTGACGGTTCCAATTTTTTTGTCCGCTCATACGAAAGCTCAAATGAAAGAAAATTACTATTTGGTTCCAGAAAAATTGTCCCTTCATGAGAGATGTCCGCTATTTGTAAAGAGCTTTCATTGTAAATAATTATTAATTTATATCTGCCTTAAAATATATTTTAATCATAGTCAGGTATATTTACATCATAAAAATCAAACTATACATAATATCTCAGGTATGGCATTGCATCTCTAATCGTTATATACAATTAAAACAATCAGAAATATTTAAAATATTTAACTCACACTTGCATCAAATACACAATAATTAATTTGAAAAAGTTTCAACAGCCTTCAATAATAAATTAGTAAATAGCATTTTTATATTAATTTTATTTTTTCGAAACTAATGTTAAATAATCATTCAACTAATATTAACATAGCAGAAAAAATAACACTTTAAGTTATCAGTTCTCTCGGGTTTCTAATGTATATTAAAAGTGAGAGAAACGTTAAAAAAATAGTTTGACAAAAAAAAGGAACAAAAATATGAGTTATTTTTTCTCACAATAAATATCAGTCCAATAACAAACGTTAAATTTCTTTAGAGAACTACGACTAATTATTAAAATATTTTCTAATACACTGCCTTACATATAAAACGAAAACCAAAAATGTACTTTTATTTAACTTCCAATGTGAAAGGCCGCATTTCTCTCATAAATGTTCTAAATAATTTTTCTTAGGTGAATTATAAATTTTAATTAACTACAAATAGTTTAATATAAGAAATAGACATAGCTGCATTCTGTTATACAACACTTGTCTGTAGATGTGATATATTTATTATTTTCTCTAGTTTATACTCTGGGCCGTTTTATACTCCGGAACAAGTGCACAAACTTTTTAGGACCCTCAATATTTCACTTGAAAAAAATATGTGATACTGTGACACTAGTACTTCACAGGATAATATTAGAAAATATTATTTGAAATTATTTCTTGGGTTATGTTATTATGCGCACAACCTTTATACATACTTGCATATACCATGAACTGTAAACCCAATGGCGGATCTAGGATTTTGTGATTTGATTGTAAGTCGGTTGTACAATAAAAACAAATTGTAATACATGCGTGCAAATTAGGATAAAATTACGTTTCAGATAGAGGCATCTAGGAATAAAAGTGTCCACAACTTATAGAGGGCCTAAATCCTTCAAGATGATTACATAATACTAAAACTAGGCTGCCTTTCTATATGTCTTGCAGTGTATCAAGATAAATTATTAAAAAAAAAAAATACACGACCAGCAACCATATATCCTGACGGACTAAAGACTAGTAATGTAAGATGACTAATTCCTTCGTAAAGAAGAACACAAAAAAACAACAGAAAAAAATATAACAGCCTGCCAACTTACTTTTGAGTATGAGTTTTATTTTTGGCAGTGGAAAATAAACTGATTATTTGTGACATTATTCGTGGAGCTATATTTAAATATTACATTTTTTCGCTTTTATTAAATGTGCTTAAATATAGATCCCAAAGGTATAGCACGTGGTATCCCTTATTTTATGCGATAAAATATATTTATTAATATTGTTTCATTTTAGATTTATTTCACTACAATTATTTTATTAATAAAAAAATGTTTATTTTTTGTTCACTAGTAAAAATTAATATTTTTACTTATTTTCTTCAATTTCACATTATACAGCAAAATGATTTTTACATACAAATACAGTGTCGTTCTGTCATTAGCAAGCCACCCTCTTTTGAGCACTGGATCAATGGAGTAAATTTTAAAAAATCGCTAGATTTCTCGAATTTTGGCTCCCAAAAAAATTGCAAAGTAGGCCTTGATTTTTGTGATAGACATCTATCAATTTGCCACAAAATTAATTTTCCATAAGCAACAATCTAAAAAGAAGTTGATCAAAATCGGACTAAAAATAGTCACTTTACAGGGGTGGCCCGCTCTCAAATGAGTCGCACTGTATATTTTTAAAATATTACATTTCTAAATTAAAAACAATATACAAAGCAATAGTCCGGAAGGTTAAATGTTCTTGCACAATACCTTAATAATTTTTATTGAATATTAGTTTACGTCGGTGAAAATAAAATTTGAAATTCCAACCTATAAAATTTTGGGCTTTCCAACAAGTAACTACCGAAATTTCATATGGTTTAAGCAACATTTCTACCAACTTTGTAATACTTTGAAAATATAGGTAGATATTTTTTAAATAAACGTGAAAGAATTGAGTATTTAGACCTGTATTAAAAATATGGCATTACAATACCTCAAGAATTTTCCTCGAAATATTCTGCAATGTTGCTGTAAACATGTAATATTTCTCTAACGCTATTTTAGAAACTACGCATTCCACAACTAAAAGTTATGTTGGAACAAATGTCATTCCAACATATCGCTCAGAGTAATTAATCTGTAACGCCACACGCCCATTAGAACGATTCCGCAATGGTTTTCAACGAATCAAAGTTGTTTATCCCAACATAATATCAAGTATCTTACTTTGGTTACTATGGTTACATCTAACAAATAAGGTATTTGTTTCAGGTTTCGCATTGACGTTTTCAATGTTTAAAATAATAATATTATTTATAAAATTAATTAAATGTCATTTTGTAGAGAATTGATGATGATTTCTAAAATCTTTTTAGAAAAAGTATAGTTACAACATGTTTAGAATGTCATATTCCACACTCGCGTGTGCCTTTCAACTTTTCGCTCGTGTGGAATATGGGCCATTCTAAAGATAATAATATTGATAAAATAAGGGATGCCTTGTTGAGCTTGCCTTTACTATACCCATCACAAAAATAAAAAAGCATTACCGAGATTTTTTTGTTAAAAAAATTGGACTTCAATATTTTTTTGATAAAAACCATCAGCCTTAGGATTAGAGAAAATCAACAGAACTTTTTGTATAATAGTGAACAAATTCATGTAATTCTGAAATATATTCGCTTGCATTTTCTTTTGCAAATTTATCATAATAAAACTCTTGTGGGAGTTTATTATACACAAAAAGCACCAAAGCACATCATAACTTTGCACATTTAAAAAAAAAAAATACTGCAAAACCTTCGGCAGGTTTGAGTATAGTTTTATAATTTCGTATAAATTGAACTACCAATTGTTTGTAAATGTTTTCGTCAAATTGAAAAACAAAACAATATTTTGACTATGAACACCTTAGGCTATAAAGACCAGTGTTATGATACATCGTTGTCTTGAAATAACCTTCGTTGGGGTTCTGGGGTGTAGTGAAACC
Source organism: Rhagium mordax (assembly GCA_963680705.1). Taxonomy (NCBI): domain Eukaryota; kingdom Metazoa; phylum Arthropoda; class Insecta; order Coleoptera; family Cerambycidae; genus Rhagium; species Rhagium mordax. The sequence continues at coordinate 80,006,166 of OY796659.1, read as the reverse complement.
TAGCCCGTAAATGTTGTGGTGAACCGGGAACAGACATACTCTCAGATAATCTTCTGGGTGGAGGAACTGGTGGTGTTGGTGAAACATACCTAGAAAAAATGCACTCTAATAATTCGTGTCCCGATTTTAAATGTTTATACTTCGTATAAAATGTGTTTGAAGATGCATGTATTTATTCTTACCTTCGAGATAAACTGGGTGAATTAGTGGTGTGTGTTTCTAAAAAATTTCTACGTAACGTTAAGGGACTCTGATCGCCGCTGGCACGCCTGTTTAGACGAGGCGGAGGTTCAGGACTTTGATGTCTTCCACTTCTGTCGCCACCCAGTTGCAGCTTAATATAAGAGGCAAATCTTTTCTTACCTACAAAACGGAATAATATTGTATTTCTGCCCATGACGCCGAAATTAATAGTACGCATGACGTCACTTAAACCTAAAAATTGAGCAGCTCGAGCCTAAAGAGCTCACTTCGCTTCAAAAGACCAAGACAAGATGGTCGAAATGTCAAGGATTTAAAGTATTCAACATGGCACTGACTCACTCGATTTACAGAAATTCAGAAATTAGAATAATACTCGAAAAATAATTAGGTATTTCAAATTGAGATCGATTAATTTAATTTGTCCATATTGAGTAACCACTCAGTATAATAAACATTGTATATTAGTAGTTTTTGTGCATTTCTGACGCAGCGAAATAAATATTTCATCGAAAAAAATCCAATTTTCACATATTAGCTAGCAGTGTGTAATAGTAGTATATGCAAACTTATTTTAAAGTACATATTGGTAAGTTTAAACACAAGCAGAGGTTTTTTTTTTATAAAAATTACTTTTTTTTAAATGACAAAAAAGTTTTTCCTCTTCTCTAGTCCATCCGTGGACACACTGTATAAAAGTTGTTCTTACCTGATTCTTCGGCCTCTTTAACCAATTGCTGCTGCTTCTGCTGGTGAAAGAACCGTTGCAATATGATCGGACTGGTATTCCCTCGATTATAGTGCTGTTCCTCTGTCTGGAACTGACTTCTCAGAGGCAAAGGCGATGCACTGGGCGATCTCCACCTACTCTCGCTAGCAACCCTTCTGTGCGTATTTACAGGACTATCCAATAGTCTTCGTGTAGGTAACGGTGAACCAGGATTCTCTTCTAAATATTCCGTGGACTGTGGAATCGGCTTGTGTTCCATCATACTCTGCTCCTTCAGGGAGGCAATATGATTCTGATATGCTTGGAACGGCGAGTAACTTCTATTATTTGGGCTTGTGCTTTGGTGATAGGGTGTTTCTGTCCTTTGGTGTAAGATTGGCTGGTGACTTTCTCTTTGGTGAGTTGATTGGAATGAGCTAAGGCGGGAGGCATGCGGCACTCGGTTTTCTGTGTGACTGTCTATTTTTGCGGGTTGGCTGGTTTGTGGCTTCTGTGATGAGCCGTACGCATTTCCATTTGTGAGATTTTGAGAGGGAGAGGCCTGTGGTTGCCACTGGTGCGAGGAGAAGAATTGTCTGATTGAGTTGGTCGCCATGTTATGTCTGTCAAAGCAGTTAAAATACAATTTAGATCTATATACGCTTTTTTGATGCAAATTTATTTCATTAACATGAATGATTTATTAAAAATGCAGCACGCAATACAGTTTTATTGCTCGAAACCTAGCCAGCTTTCAAAATTATCAGCTTTGTATTTTGGATATTATGCTACTGTATTGTATTTGTTTCTAATGCTTTATAATGTTTCTGTTGGGTGGTTTTGTAAATTTTGTATATTGAGTGTGAATACTGTTGAAACTACTCGCTGCTGATTCATATAACCATTTATTTATATGACAAATTATACAATCAAATAACTAGGTGAATATGTTTTCCTAATTACTATCATTTAAAAAAAATTAAAATGTCTCATATACAATAACCTAGTTAACCTAATCTACTTGCAGTTAATACAAAAATTACATATCACTAGAACACAATCAGGCAGATGCCTAGAGATAGTGCTGCTAACATTACAAACACGGTGTGTTACATCAGTATTGGAAAATGTGCACACAAAAACATTCCATGTCAAATTTTAATTTCAGATTAATATATTAATGAAAGTTAACAAAGGGCATTCTATTCTTGACTAATAATTTGTTGTTTTTTCTTGATAAACGGTTACAAAGGAAATAATAAACATTTTGCTTTGATTCTACCATGTGACATGCATTTGATGAAATAATTAAAAAATGTCATGTATATATAATCTTAAATATAGTAATTATTAATTATGGGCAACTCCAGAATATACTGGTAGTACATAATAAGCGCAAACCCAACACCAAATGACCCGATTCGAAAAGAAGTAATAAGTATACAGGTAACAGATTACACGGAATCGATAACTGATTGCAATGTACACATGACAAGAGACAGGGCTTCTGGTAGGTTCCAAAGGCCAAACCGTTCCGTAGTACTTGTAAATCAAATAGGTTATATAAAAAACATGTCCTGTTCAATGCGCAAGACCATTAAGAAAACGTATTTTTTTTGCATTTCATTACATATGACAAAAACCCTTAATAGTTAAACACAATCAAAGAAAAGTCACATATTCCCTGCTACCAATAAAGATATTGACCAATTTTTAAACACAACAAATGATCAGCGTCGATATTCATGCTCAAATAAATTAAAAGATAAAAAAAAAAGAACATAAAGACATACAGACCTATATGGAGACGTACCAGTCAATCACATAGACAAATCTTCAAACTGTTTTTTACAAAAGGCTACACCATTCACAATTCAGGCAATTAAAATATTAGAAGGTAAGTATAGTAATAAAAAAAATGGAAACTAACCATGCAACATACCTAGGCTCTGCCTTGCTTGCCACATCTTCCTCTCGTTGAGTAAGGGTTACATACCATTCTCCTACATTTACGTTATTGATGGACTCGTATTTTTTTATAAATGAGTGATTTTTTAGTTTTGTATATTTAGGCCTTTTTTCCTTATCTTTTATTAAGCTAAAAAAAATGCATTTACATTTTTACATTTTATAAAATACTTAATGTTTGTTATTTCTTTATTGAAATTAAAGTTTTGTATATTTTAAATATGTATCAATATTTACTTACCAACAAGATACAAAGTCTCTAAATTCACAGCTAAAATCTTTGTCTTGAGGTAAATTAGGAGGCTCCTGTCCTATCACTTTGGTGAGTACTTCGAAATCAGTCTTGCAGTCATGGTAGGGACAAACGCCAGTTGCCATTTCTACCAGAGTTATACCTAAAGACCATACATCAGCTCGGACATCATAGTCTGGATTTTTGGGATCCGGTTCGATACGTTCCGGCTAAAAATTATAAATTTAAATAATTATATGTACAGACACTAAAGGAACGTTCCAATTTTTTCAGCTCGTTAAACTAACTAAAATAAATTTCCCCATTTGAGTAAGATAATTTTGTAAAAGAACAAAAAGAAAGTAAAGGGCCCTACACACTTAAGAGTTATATAAACGTAGTCGAAGGTTTTCATTTGCAACTCTATTGTTTTATCTTATAACTAATATTTAACTTTACCATTTGCAATAACTTATTAAATTGTATTTAATACCCTTCAAGGGTACAATTTAATTTGTATTTTAAACTCCCTTCAGTATTAACTATGAAGTTGTCACAATAAATTAAGAAATGCGTCTGCTTTACTGTTCAATATAGTACTTAGTTAAATGTCTTATATAATTTAATAAATCAGGTACTTGCCGCCATATATGCTGCACAGCCAGCGCTTCTAGTTTTAGCCATAGAATCAACGAGTCTCCCACTTATTCCAAAGTCACAAAGTTTTACGTTGCCCTTTACGTCAAGGAGAATATTTGATGGTTTAACGTCCCTGTGTATTACTCCATGTTTATCTTTCAAATAAGATAATGCTTCCACAGTCTAAAAGTTAGAAAACGATTTTTTGTTGCGACAAAAGTAACGTTATATTCACTTACAGCAACTGTAACTTTTCCTAAAACTTCCTCTGGAACAGATTGTTTAAATCTCTTTAATAATTTATCGAAACAAGTGTCCATAAGTTCCATACATATCCAAACTTCGGACTCGTTTATAAAACAACCTAAGCATTGAACTATGTAATTACAGTCGTGTGATTTTAGTACTACTTCTATGTCCATTATAATCCTTTTATTTTCATCAGGATTCCCAGATCGTCGCATTTGCTAAAATATTCTGTTACAACCTACCTTATGATTTAAATATCTCAATTTTACCTTAACAGCTATAATATTCCCGCTAGGCTTATGTCGCATTTTAACTACATGGCCGCATGTACCATTGCCTAGTTCTTCTAGGTCTTCCATATCTTTTATATCTGTTTTGTATAATTTTCCATCGATTTTTAAATCGCCACTGATTTTCATTATTTCTGTTAACTTCCTCTCGGTTTCGAAATTATCATTTTGTTTTGGAATAAATCTCAAATTATTTGGTCTGTTGCTTTTAATAGGCCCCACTAAAATTCGAAATTTTCATAAATTATGATCCCTATAGAAAATATTTAGACAATAAGTGGGTACTTACATCTTATATTTGGGCGGCTAGGAGGTAACCCTCCATTGCCAGAGTCGCTCATTGGTGCACTTTGGTGGCTCCTGTCTTGACTTAAACGATCTAACAAGTCATTTATCTTTTTTTGGGTATTAGACATTTCCAAATACACAACCAATGACAGCTAGTATAACCTGAAACTTTTGTTACAGAAAAAACAAAAAGTCTGGATTTCTGACATAACTAAAATGGACTGCTGTACCAACATCGCAGAACATAAAGGTAAGGTAAAAGGTAACCAACATAAAGTTCAGTCTTCTTCTTCTTCTTATATGGTGTTGTGAAAATATCGAATTCCTATTAGATATAATTCCTATTTCACCAGTTGTTATAAACAATGGTATTATCATGTTTATGAACTCTTTCAAACCGCATGATTGTTTAATATAATAATACCATTGTTTATATTACTTTATAAACAATGGTAATAACTATAATCATTGTTTATAAAGTTTATCCGATGCATCAATATAGCCACTACGTGTAATGCGTTAAGTTTCTGTATACAGTGCTGCCACTAATCTATTTGAAGCGTTACTGTTAAAAATGTCTAATTGTAGTATGCTATTTGGTTTATGTTTCAACTTTACTATGGTTTAGAAAAATAACCAACCAATGATATGTACATCGTTTTTATCTATAACTGCTTGCACGCTAAAGTAAACCATTTTAAAATCACGTCGTTTTAAGGTTTATTTGTTAACACCTTAACACTTCTTTTTGATTTTTTTCTAAAATTAGTTCAAATGAATCGTAGGTTAGCTACTAGAACTCATTGGCGTCATAAAAATATTTTCCTAGAGGGGTTGGAAATCTAAAATTAGTCCTGATGAATCGTAGGTTAGCCAATGGAGTGCATTGGCGCCGTAAAAATATTTTTTCAGAGGAGAATATTTTATAATTTATAAATGCAAAGCAGATGCGATGATTCCGCCGATTTTAACAAGGTATTCACAAATAGCAGAGCGCCGTCGGTGACCCTCATGGCCTAGTTGGTTAAAGCGTTGGGCTTCCACGCAGAAATCCCGGGTTCAAATCCCGCGTGTTCCTCAGGTTTTTTCATTGCTAATGTTGTTTGGTAACAATCAAATAATGCATTAACATGAAATTAATTGATTATGAGGCTAATTAAAACGCAAAAGGCCGAATTAAGTACGTTAGTTCCCTTATTAAGGGGCAAGTGAATATATTAGACGGATCGGTAATCCCTGTGTGCAAAGCAGGTTGTTCCATCGATGATGTGTGTTTACGGCGTACATTCGTCTTAAGCGTTGGAGCCAGAATAATCATGTAGCAACTTAAGGATAACCGCAAGGATCTATACCCGGGCGATCCGCATGCAGTAGTTCGTATTGTACTTACACGAGGTACCTTACTTAGGGAGAAGTAAACATGAGGATGTAGAAATGTAATCCCGGTGTGCAAAGCTGGTCGTTCTACGGAGGATTCAAGTTTACGAATAGTAATACAGTCGACTGGAGCATTAGGGATCTTGTCAGTGAAAGGTCAGCGTTTGGAGGGCCACCTATTTTTACATTTTTACATCCTTGGACATTTATTTTGAATTCTGGTCTGGCACTCTAATTTTTTCAAGCTAGCATACCTACCGTTTATCCTAGTAAGATACCCTCGAATATAAGACGTCGCGATGTATACAGATTATAGAAACACCAAAATATTTGAAAACGTGCGTCTTATAATCGATGTAATACGGTACTTTATTTAGGTTTTATATAAGCATAACAATAATAATGTGGGATATTTGAAGAAGATTTCAGGTGCGCGTTTAACATCGGCAACAAGGTATGAAAAAACGCGCGATAAACACGGCCAGTGTGCGAGTCAGTGTTAGTGTGAACGACGAATAGGGTAGACAAGTGTTTGTGTCTTAGGAAAGAAGTGACGACGTTTTTGTTTGATTTATTATTTTGTTTTGCATTTGAATTGCTTTGTATACTGTATTAAATATATTCGTTTGTTGTATATTGCCTATGTCTAACCTCTTTTCGTATAATTCTAAATTCCACAATAATAACAAAAATATACAAGCATAAGAACAAAAAATATTTTTGTTATTATGCTAATGCTTATCTAAAGTCTTTCAATTTTAAATTTTATAGTTAGCAAAATATAGTATACCTACCACTAGATATTTCTTTTCTATTTTAAAGCAGGGTTAGCTAAAATTTTGTACGGAATACCTACGTTATGAAGAGTCTAATTTTATTTGATTCACTCGTTTTGACAAATATTACTTTCGTCAATAAAATTAATCGTTCATGATTGGTTACATAAATAACTATTATCTGTTGTATTAGAATGAAAAAACTTAAAACATATTTTATTACATATGATTTTATTTAATAAACAAAATTAAATATTTCAAGTGGTTTTATTTCACTATTTTTAAATTTAACATCTTCCTAATGCAGTGTAAAAATAAATTATAGTTTCAGCTCTTTTATATCAATTTCAGCACCTCTTAACTTTACTATCTACATTTTTGAGAAAGGAAACTTTTGTATTCTGAAATGTCCTGGAAAACAAATTAAGATGATGCCACAAACAACATTTAAAATTTATAGCAGCGTTGAGAAGTAGTTTATTATTAACTCTTGACGTACTGCGTTATTCCTAATATTAGCCTCTCCACGTTCTTCGTTATTGTCATACATTTCTGGAGCGTTATCTGGAATTTGCTCATTTTCTTCACAGGCTATATTATGCAGCACTGCACAAGCAACAACAATTTTTTGTGCCAATAGTAAAGTTGAAATATGAACCAATTAAATAGCATACTACAATTAGACATTTTAAAACAGTAACGCTTCAAATAGATTAGTGGCAGCACTGTATACGGAAACTTAACGCAATACGTACACGTAGTGGGTATTGATGCATCGGATAATGATAACACTCTTTCAGTCGTTTACTTAGGACATACGATGAATCTGCACTCACCAACCTTGAGAGATGTTGTAATTAATTCGACAGCGCCCTCCTCGTGAGGTTCGGAGAACACGTGGTAGAGAGTATTTAACATAATCGTATAAAAAGAAGAAACTACTATTAATTTTTTAAAATTTTCATTTCTGTATACCAGGAATAAAACTTTACACAATACATAAAATATAATACAAAATATAAAACTGATGGCAGTGATTGCATAAAATATGTACACTCTTAAAATTATGTATAAATAAAAAAGGTGCTATAACAACAAGACGTAAAAAATTACATACAACATGAAAGTAAAATATATCAATAAACAATTAAGTAAAATGGTAATATGTACGTAACAGAATATTTTTATATTTGTCAAAACTTCCTCATAGATATTATAAGTTTATTTAAATTACTTAAAACAAACTGGTCCAACTGAAAATCCAAAGGCTTGATTTGGCAAGCCATAATCCACAGGGAAAAAGTCAATAATCGGAAGCTGATGCAATTTTGTTGTTCGTACCTCAAAGACAGTTTCACTTTTACTTTTTCTTGACTTACAGCCATCAACAACAATATGAGGTTTTTGGCCATTATATGCAAACTCTTGTTCGTTTTCACCAAGGAGCTTGATTGACATATCAAACTTATAAGTTTTTGTATTGTACCATGCGGCACTATTGATGCACGTATAAGTAAAATTTTGATATGCTTCTTGCGATAAAAGTCGAAGGAATGTCATTTGAACGGTGCCGATGGTCTCATATGTTATCTGGAATAATTCAGAAGAAACATTTATAAAACACAGGATAGATAAGTGAAGTTCCTAGTTCTTACAAATAAATGTTATAGTTCTTAGAATTTTGTGGCTGTGTGCCTTATACATACCTAAGTATATCCACAGAATTCTATATATTTTTTATTTAAAATAATTATTACTACAACATAAACTTACTTTAAACCCTCCTCTTAAGTTAGAGTACCAATCTTTTTTGTTCCCTTCCTTACGCCAGGGTATGTTTGGCATATTGGAACTGTGAATGTCTGGGAAAACGCACGTCTCTCCTTCGGTAGTCATATTACAATACACGTATACAGCATCATCTTTCATTCCCGAATTGGGATCAATCCAATACCACCCTGAAAAAAATACTTCATACAGTTTCGCATCAATCATTGATTTTATAAAAGGCATTTTATTAAATTTTTAATGAACAGGAACATTTATAAATGTGTGTACCATCAATATAATGTGGGTGTCCATAATATAAATCCTTGCAGGTCCTGCCAGGGTTTTCTTTTGTTCCTGTTGGTTTACGAACTCTTTCCAGGTCTTGCCTCATCAAATAAATAGTGCTGTACATGTCTAGGAATTTAACATTTATATCTTCTTTTTCAACCGTATTGTTTTCGTCATTAGTGGTTGCATCTCCCGTCTTTGAATCAATTTCCTCTTCATAGTCAGCGCTGAAATTAATACAAATAAATTATATGTTGCAAAGTGTGTTCATTGACATTGAATGTGAGAACAAACGTACATAAGATCTTCTACACTTCTTCTTTCTCTTGTCACTCCTTTGTCGGCAGTTTGTGCTTGGAAGAGAAGTTCTGGTGGTAACAGCGGCATCTCGGCTGGCTCTCCAGGAGGGCCGGGGAGACCTGAAGGTCCAGGTTCACCTTTAAGACCTGCTTGGCCAGTTGAACCTTTCGGACCTGGCGGCCCCTCTAAGCCAGGTAACCCTGGGGGACCGTCGTTGCCCTTTGGACCAGGGGGACCTGGGGGACCCTAAGCGAACGAATAAATAATAAATATATAGTTTGTCAATATCGTAAATAGTGTCCTATAACTTACTGTGTTTCCTTTAGGTCCTTCAGGTCCTCTTATTCCTTTTTCTCCCTTTTCTCCCCTTTCTCCCTCCTCCCCTTTCAAGCCTGGGTTACCAATTTCTCCCCGATGACCCTTTGGACCCCTTCGACCACGATCTCCCTTTTGACCTCTAGGACCAGGCTCGCCTATCTTTCCTTGTTCCCCTGGAAGTCCCGGTGAACCCGGAGGACCATTTTCACCCTATAAATAATTCATTCTTTTATTCTGTTACTTGAAACGAAACATATTTGTTAAAGTACGTACAGCTGCTCCAGGTGCTCCTATTAGTCCGGTGAGACCTTGGGGTCCCGGAACTCCTTGTGCTCCTGGCGATCCTTGTAGGCCTGGCGCGCCAATTGCACCTTTGTCTCCTTTTTCACCTGGTTGGCCTGTGTTCCCTTGTAATCCAGCTGTACCTTCCGGCCCCTGAATAATAAATTTAATTTTTTAGAACCAAATATTTACATTACAAGAAATATTTATTTTTCTGAAGATTTCTTGATCCTTTCAAAAAATATTTTACTTACTTTATTGTTAAGATAATAAAACAAAACTTTTTTAGCGAATTCCTATTAAATCCGAATTTATAAATACATATGCCCTCAAAATGAAAATCAGAAGATATATTTACTAACAATAAAAACACATTTAAACTTACTGGTCTCCCTGGTGGTCCAACTGGTCCCATTTTGCCAGGTAACCCTTGTTCACCTGGAGGCCCAGGTTCTCCCTGTTTTCCATCTTCTCCATGTGCTCCCGGTTCCCCTTTTATTCCTGTTATTCCTGGTTCACCTGGAGGACCTGGGAAACCAGCAGGACCTGCTGCTCCTTTTGGACCCTCAGGACCAGGGCCTCCTCTAGGCCCCGGGGAACCTTGAGGTCCAGCTTTCCCTTCCTCACCTTTTTGACCTGCAGGACCACGTTCTCCCTAAAAAAAAATATTTTAAAGTAAGTCAGGCCCTAAATTGTGACTCTGAGAGGATGCCTCTAGTATGTTAAAAACACAACTTACATTTACTCCGTCATTTCCTGGCGATCCAATTGGTCCTGGCGGGCCATCATCTCCTTTTGACCCTTGCAGTCCTTCAGCGCCCTGAGGGCCAGGTAATCCATCGCCACCCTTTGGTCCCCTGGATCCTGGTTCACCTGGTGAACCTGCTGGCCCCAGAGGTCCCTTTTGCCCTAAATTAATACTGCTTTAATATTTTTGACCCTTTGGCTAGAGTTTAGGAATAAAAAATTAATATACAGGATGAGAAAGAACCTATTAATAAATTACTGTAAAATATTATCGATAGTCAGTTCTTTTTGTTCCATCCTATATTTAAAATTTAAATAATACAATGGTAAATTAATTTTTTTAGGACTCACGGTATTAATGATTGTATATTATATTAAATAAAAAAGTATTTAAATTTAAATCCTGATCTAACAAATTGATGTTAAAAGAAATGCATACCAACATCGCCAACTTCCCCTTTAATTCCTGGTGGTCCTGGTAATCCTTGAGGTCCTGCAGGTCCAGAGGGACCAGGTAGTCCAGTTGGCCCGTCTTCTCCTTTGCGCCCATGTCGTCCCATTTCACCAGGAGGACCCCGTTCTCCTGGTGGGCCTACAGGCCCAGGTTCTCCACGAAGTCCCTGTGGCCCTTCGCTGCCTACAGGACCCTGTAATTAAAATTAATGAAACATAGTCGTAGTTGACTACCTGTATTTAATTATTGTTTTTAACTTACCTGCTCTCCCCGTGCTCCCTTAAATCCTTTCTCTCCAGGCGGACCTATATCTCCTTTATCTCCATCTTCTCCAGGTGGGCCTACTGGCCCTGGGGCTCCAGGCAGACCTCTCAATCCTGGTAATCCGTCCCTACCTCCAACACCAGGCGGGCCGGCTTCTCCTCGCTCGCCTTTGGCACCCCCTGGTCCAGGAGGTCCCGGCGGACCTTTACGACCTTCTGGACCTGGTGGCCCGTCTTTTCCTGATTCTCCTTGTTGGCCTTTGTCTCCAGCAACTCCTGGTAGGCCTATCGGGCCAGTATCTCCTTTCAGTCCTGGCATACCCTATAGCATGTGATAGCTTAATGATACTACACAGAGATTTCACAAAATGTATAATTTACCGGTAATCCGTTATGGCCTCGTTCTCCAGGGAATCCTGGGAGGCCGGTTGGTCCTGGAGGACCTGGTCTTCCAGCTGGTCCCAGAGGTCCCGGTGCTCCCTCTTTACCAGCTTCACCTGGTAATCCTGACTCACCGGGTATACCTGGGGCCCCTGGTAGCCCTGGTTCTCCTATCGGTCCGGGTTCTCCAGTTGGTCCTTGAGGCCCAATTACACCAGGTGCACCTATTGGGCCTGGTTTTCCTGGTTCTCCCTATTGAAAATGCATTCATTGTCATGTAAAACGTTATTTTGGTAAGATAAAATTTTTTTTTTGCTCCTTACCGGTGGTCCTCTTTCACCTGGTAATCCTGACACACCATCTTTACCTCCAGGTCCTGGAGATCCAGGTGGGCCAATGAAACCTCTTCCGCCTTCAGGGCCGGGAGGACCAACTTCTCCTAGAGGCCCTGGAGGGCCGGGTTGGCCGGTGTCTCCTTTGGGACCTTGAAGACCATCAGAGCCACGTCGACCCCGCACACCTCTGAATCCTCTCGGCCCCATTTCCCCTCTTTCACCTGCTACTCCCGGATGTCCCTAGATATTTATTTACTATTATATACTTGTATACATTCTACGTCACAGTAATAGCTTTGATTTTCGATTAATATGAGATGGAAATAAATAAAAAATCGAATGAAGCAATAAAAACTTTGTGGCGATGAAATTGGAAACTATTTTCTAAATTACATCTTGATGACTTCCTAGGCTGCGGTAATCATGGATTACGGTAACAAAAATAATTATATATTTTCTTATTAAGTGTATCTATAGCTAGAACTATTTTTTACCCTTTCTCCTTTATCTCCAGCAGGCCCCATTCTTCCGGTGGCTCCTTTGTCTCCTTTATCCCCTGGTGCTCCTGGATATCCTGCAAAACCTTGTATTCCCGTTTTCCCCTTTTCACCAGGCGATCCTATCTGACCGGCCTCTCCTCGAGGGCCATCGAATCCCTTAACATAATCTTAACATTAGTACATAGTGTCCGAGGATTCGTAAATACTATATGAAATTAACATTTATCATCGACTATTTGAATTACATAATGTTATACCTTAGGTCCCTCTGGTCCTTCCAAGCCAGGTATTCCTTGGGGTCCCTCAGGTCCAGTATCGCCCTTCAAACCAGCGTCACCTTTCTCTCCCTCTAGACCCCTTTCACCACTTTCTCCCTTTTCACCGACAGGGCCTCTGTTTCCTTCGTCACCTTTAACGCCACGAGCACCAGGGAACCCAATTGATCCCTGGGGACCTACAGATCCTTGTTCACCTTTCGCACCCGGTACTCCGGGATTTCCGTTAGCGCCTGGGAGACCTTCAGCACCTGGTAGACCTGGAACTCCTGGTCTACCTCTAGGTCCCTATATAAGTAAAAGCTATTTAAAGTTTATAAAATATTTTGTTTTCAATATAGTCTGATTTTCTTTATATTTAGTATAGGCAATAAATTCAGATCATATTTCACTACATAAGGAAACTCACCATTATACCAGGTGGTCCTAATAATCCCTGAGGTCCTGGAGGACCCACTGCACCTGGAGGTCCGGACTGCCCAGGTTGGCCTGGCTGTCCTGTGGGGCCTGAATGTCCTTTGCTTCCTGGAGGACCTTCTACTCCCGGAATTCCAGGAGCGCCTGGTAAACCTGGAATACCTCGGGGTCCTGTAAATCCTCTGGGCCCCTAGAATATTAAAATTAGTTTCTTATTTCCTGTGTTCAAATATTTTTATTTAAACTTATTACCATTTCACCAGTAAGGCCAGGTAGCCCTGGGAGACCCTCTTCCCCTTGTAAACCATCATGTCCTGGTAAGCCCTTTTCACCAGGAATTCCAGTCGCTCCTCGTTCGCCTTTGTCTCCAGGTAAGCCGGGAAGTCCAATAAGTCCTTGTTCCCCTTTCGCTCCGGGAGGGCCAGTTAATCCTCGCTCACCATCTCTTCCGGCTCGACCCCTACGGCCCTCGCGTCCAGGAGGACCCGCAATACCCCTAATTCCTGGCAAACCCTAAACGCAAAATTGCCAAGTGTGAAATGATAAATAAATAAATTAAAAATAAATAAAATATTACCGGTTCTCCACTATCCCCTGGTTCTCCTTTAATCCCTTCAAGTCCGGAAGGGCCTTGAGGACCAGGTACTCCTGTAAGTCCCATAGGCCCTTCGATACCCCTCATGGCCATCTTTAACATAGACACAAATAACTGGATTAGATATTTAAAGCATACAAATTGTTATTTACATAATTACCATATGCTGCGATAACATCTGCCGGAAAGTCTCTGCTTGTTGGTCGGGGCCCTTTTCGTTGCCTTGAGCATTTAACTGAAAAATTTTGAAATCATTATACACAATATATAACCAAAATTTTTATTTTTCGTACCGGAATCATAAACACATGTCCAGGCGGTCCAGGAATACCACCAGTTCCGGATAATCCATCTCTTCCGGTATCCCCTTTAAGCCCAGGAAGCCCAGGATTTCCGGGCGGTCCAGGATATCCTCTAGGTCCTTGTGGTCCTCTAAGTGCATACGGTCCGTATCCTATATTTGGACTCGTTGGTAAGTTATCGTAGACACCGCCGTTGTTTTCATCGTCAGTCTGTAAGCCATAAAGAGAATACTTAGAATATTTAATTAAATATAAAATGATGGAATAACGATTCGATTAATAAATCCATAAATATATCAACAATAACCTCGTCATAATCAGGCAAAAAAGTTGTGTATTCCACAGAATCCGTTCTGGTCCTGGAAGCATTGAAATCCAGGTAATCTCCCGCCAAATCTAAATTATTTCCTGTTTCCGAGTCGATGCTTCCCTCTATGATCTGGTCCTCGGTTTGATTTCCTCGACTATATTCTAGATTGATGGAACCACGTTCTAGATTTACGGAACCTTCATGAGTGCTGCCTTGGTGGATGCTAAAGCTACTACCACCAGTTTCTTTAACTATCTTGTTTAGTTCCTCCAAATCTGAAATGTATGCAGATTATTATTTATGGTCATATGTTTCAAATATTGAAGTAGATGCTTGGCATTCTGACGATGCGGCGATAAAGCTGGTGCAAGAGATGTGTATACAAAAATAAAACTGACCAATTTTCGAATATACGCTATATTATAATTATAAAATAAAAATATCATATATTAAACTGTTAAAAACCCACGTAGTTGCCAAGAGTAAAAAAGCAAGGCGGCAACTTGAGGAATATGTATAGTGGGTTGCCTACTACCCGGTCCTTAGTTGGCAAAGCGTTGGGCAGAGCGCAGTTGAGGAATATGTATAGTGGGTTGCCTACTACACGGTCCTTAGTTGGCAGAGAGTTGGGCAGAGCGCAGTTGAGGAATATGTATAGTGGGTTGCCTACCACTCGGTGCTTATTGGCAGAGCGCGCTGCAACACACAATACGGCGGAGCGCGTCAAACCACTGAATAGAAAATTTCTACTTTATCGATATTAAATTCTGCAATTTCATTGGACTTTACGATTCGTAACGAAACGAATTTACCGTTTTACTTTTCATAGAATATTGTCATTGAATTAAAAGATGTACGTATATAAAAAATACTGAATTCTGCGTAATAATGACTCAAAGTTATATGTTCATTACCTATGCCATCGGTGTATACTGTGGTTTGATCTTTTCTGGTCGCATTTTGGTCAGCTCCTTCACTCTTCGTGCTAAATACAACCGATTCCTCACCGCTGCCACCAACTACAGAGCCGCTACCTTCACTTCTGCCTCCTATGACCGAGCTACCTCCTGCTAAGATAATACCACCTAAAACATTTAATGGGAAATCATTTTTACAAAACAACTGTTAAAATTGCTCTGACCATTGGTAAAACTAGTAAAGAGGCGCAACTGTCAAGGTTTCGAGATTTTAGTAGGTATATACTTACCTGTATTTTTCTACCAATAATTTCATGATTATCATCAATTTAAGGCCTTAAAATTGAAGACAATCATGAAGCTATATATTGGTAAAAAATACAACACTAAAATCTCGAAACCTTGACAGCTAGTTGCGCCTCTTTATTATTTTTTTACTCAATGTTCTGACGTCACCTACTATAACTTATTAGTTCCAACCAGGTCCATAGATAAAATAAATCTGTCAAAACGATCGTCATTTCCAGCGTACATATATAGGGTATCACACAGGGAACTGAATCGATCGATATAGAGAAAAGTATGTAAAGTAAAATTCATATTTATACGGCACATAAAAAGAGCCGGTTGTTTGCAGTTTTTATCGGCATCAAACAAGCCACCGGTTTTTTATGTGTCTTATAAATATGAAGTCAACTTTAACAAAAAGTTTTCAAAATTACTAGTCAGTGTGGCCAATCCAACAAAAATAACTACAATCACTTGATACTTCCGGTTATACCGGAAATCTGTGTACCTATATATTTTATTAATAAAGAATTGTACATATACGATTCGCGTGTTAAGTTTCGTATTAGCGAGCGTTTTATGGCTTGTAATATTTTACAGCGTCCCAGAAATTTAATCCAAGTGAATTTTGTGTTACAAATTGTGATTTAGAGAACACGAAATAACCAGTTTCGGTATTACAAAAAAGCATCGCTCCATTACTCAATGTGTAATCATTAATTTAAAGACTTAATTGGCTAATTATAATTAAGCATCTACCCACGGCAAGCCCGGATTTATTGGGGACCGGTGTGGTCAGATTTCGTTCATTATTGGATTTTCGAATCGCTGCAGATTATACAATTTTTAGTGTATACAGTACGATGAGTGTGGCAGGAGCAAATTCATTCAGATTGTTACAATAATTTTTTCTATAATATTATTATTACACACCTCCTGCTGCACTACTTTCCACCCTACTGCTAGAACTGCTGCTGAAACTGCTACTGCTAGAAGTCCAGTCATAGGTTTCTCCGGTTCTGCGATATGTGCCGTGGAGTGCACCGCAGTTAGGTGCGTGTTTTGTGCATATTTCGTATGCCTCATCTGGAGTGGGTGCAATTTTGATCGCTTGGACGTCACCCTGTTAAAATACACAATTTACAATTTAACTGAAATTTTCTATAACATATATTTACCTCATAGTATTCTTCATCAGCTAACTGGGATCCCAGAATCATGATGCCTGTGGAGCTAAGTTTTGAAGTGGGTTTCCTAAGTAAAGATTTTGTGATGGTGCTGTTGCAGTCGTATATCAAAGTAATTGAATCACCTTTAACGCTTAAAGCCAGTCGGTGCCACCTGAAAATTATTCGGTGCCGTTATTAAAATGAACTAGAGAATCATGGATTAAAAATGTAATATTTTTTTCAAGTAGGTTTAATAAAGGTTCCGATTCTTCAACTTTGAATAATTAATTTGAAAATGATGTCAATCAATAAAGTGCTCGGAGCGTCGTTAAATGCTTATTTTTACTTTTCGTGGCATAATATCGTCAAAAATGTGTTTATACATTCATTGAGAAATATTCTACAGTACGATTATATCAAAGCCCCAAATAATTAAGTTGATTTTTATTAAAATCACTGGAAAAATTTGTAAGCCTTTTTTTAAAAGGCTTACAAATTACAGTCACATGGAAATTGTAACACATGCACTTGTACACGTATACAATATCAGACTTATTTTTTTCCGAAATGTGTGGAAGTGAATCTGTACCTGAAAAGATTTGCCTAGACTGTGAAATGACCGTAATAAATTATTATAGCATTATCTACCCTAAAATTTAAAATAATTTTCCTTGGATCTCATTCGTCATTTACACTGCCCTTACTTGTTTGCAGAAGGAAACCAGCCGGAAAAAGGTGTACCTACATGCGATTTATGTAGTATATTCTCAAATCGGATCTCACGCACCTACAACTGAATTATTACGTGAACAGGAAATTAATAACCGTTAAAATTTAAATAGACACATGTACCCTCGCATATACAGAGCGTTCAGGCAAAAGCATTCAGGAATGAGGCCATATTTTAAAAACTATTCCATTTTATTATTCATCCGTTCCATAAAGAAACAATAACAGAAGAAAAAACTAAGTTAAAAAATTTCTAGTTATGAATGCAGAAGCACATAGTAATACAACCGCGCCAAAAGCCCCTTTAATTTCGGAGCAATTAATTGAATCTTGTCTTTTGTTAATCATTCGACGGCTTAGGAACGGGATTACAGAGACTAGATTAACTCGAATATCTTCATATATACTACCATAATAATAGTCAATTAAATTCACGATACGGGGAATCACTCTATTATTATTATCATTTCGTAATCTTATCCTGGGTAGATATTCAGTATAGGTACAGGGTGGTTCATCTAAGCGGAAACGCTGAAAAGATGGTATTTTTTCCTGGCATTCCGAATCTGAGGCCAAAGAAACAATAGAACATCAAATGGTGAAAATATTCGCGAAAAACCTGTTTCGAAAAAAAAATCACCTTGTATATTTCTACTGGAAATGAAATGTTGTGATGTTATCAATGATAATAAGTATTCAAATTCAAAATTTGTGTTCGAATTGGTCGCAAAATCGCAATGAAGTTCGTATTTTCTAATCAACCCTGTATAATTTTAAAAAAAATCAGATTTAAATTTTTTTTCTGATTTCAACGGTACTATATTTGATATACTTGCTACAGATAGTTGAAAATTGAATTTAAATTATCTGATAATTTAAATTCAATTTCCATTATCTGATAATGAAAATACGGTATTTCCATTATCAGATAATGGCAATTGAATTTAAATTATCAGATAATTTAAATTCAATTTCCATTATCTGATAATGAAAATACGCTATTTCCATTATCAGATAATGAAAACTGAAATTAAATACCAAAACTACAGCGTTCAAATTTGTTTCCTAGTACAGCCGTAAAGCTCCTATGTCAACGTTTCCGCTTAGATGGACCACCCTGTACGTATAGGATGGTTCGACTTAATTCCAACACTTCCTTTATTATCGATAACAAAAAAAAAAATTATATAGAAGTTGTAGGAGACCAAAATGGCTACGTTTTAAAATTAGTTTGAAATATACGGGGTGAGTCAAGAAAGTGGGAACCTGGAATTTTTTCCAACTAACTAACTACCCAAGTCTCTTTTGGAGAAGGATATGTTAATTTACTTACTCTCCGTCATCTACAGAAACGTCGAAACGTATCAAGTTTTCCTCGACAGGCATCTCGTCGTAGTCCTCGTAGTATACGCTCACATATCTACCAACACTTACTGTGAGCTGCTCGTCACCTTCTTCGCTATAAAGCGTTAGGAGCGGGTAAATTTGACCTGAGGAAAAATTTTTTTTAATATCTTTTACTTTGTTTTAGTTTATGATTTTTCCTGGGTGCTGAGCGTTTTAAAAAAATATCAATGTATAAGGTAGTTCCATATATTTTGGCACCTACCTAGAGCCTTTATTTTTAGAGATATGAAAAAAGTATTAAAACAAAAATTGTAGATTTTAGTGTGAAACTATCTATTGGTGAAGAAAAGTAAAACAAAATGGTGTCAAAAAGTAGAGAAAGAGACACTTTTGTTTTTTTAAATGGAACATTTTAGTATACATATTTTGAAAGATCTTTTTTCTCTAATTCCAAAAATTTACATATTATAATATGTAATATGTAAAATATATTATTTCTACAACTTTTATTTTCATACTTCTATAAGGTATATTTATTTATTTTAAAGTATGTACAAATTTTGCTTTGCCGATAGGTATTTCTTTTTCCCTCGAGTGTACTATCTAAGTATGTAAAATAAACAGAGGGCCCTCTTTAAAACGAAATTGTCTCTTGGCCCTAATAATACATGATCCAAAGTGGAAAGAGAAAGTATAAAGTATGTGCCATTAAAAAAGTTGGCGAACTTGTATAAATAAATTACCTGGTGTTGGCCGGGCCACAATTAGGATGGAGAAGTCGGTGGGAAAATCATCTGGGAAATACTCCTGTGTTCCGAGCGAAATGTCAGCCTGTTCGCTCCACCGGTAGCCCCATTCCCACTTTTCTGGATCCCTCTCTTCGGTGTTGTTCCAGCAGCGACCTAATATCCGGAAGACTCCTTTAGGTTCGGAATATAAATTCGTCGCAGTTATCAGGTCCACCACTTGATCTGCAAGATATATTTCACGGTTATGCGACCTGGCTCAAAACCAAAAAACTCGAAAACAAAAAGGCTGCCTTAGGCATTTTATCCTTTCTTTTTATCCCTATGTAACAAAATCGTATTTAAAAAATGCAAATTCGCTACAAACCCTGATTCGAACAAGGTTCATTTGGTGAGATAGCAAACTTTTTGGAGAATATTAAAAATGTAATAAAATAAAAGATCTTAACATATTTTATTTTATTTTTTTTCGTATACAGCGGCAGTAACTTAGAACTAGTAATGTAATAGTGGCACTAAAACCGGTAGTATAAGGCATATGTACCTAATTGACCACAGATCGTTAAATAATAAACATCAATTAATCGTTCAATCATGGTATGACATTTATAAATATCGATTTGCTACAAATATATGTGACCTATATTAAAAGCGTACATGTTTTAGTATATGTATACATTTGCTATACCAATTAAACACTTGAAGGGAATATAAAGCAATCATTTAATTTAATTATCGGATTACTGTTAAATCATCTCCGTCATTTTGAATGGTGTTTGACACAGCAGAGAAGCCTAATTACACCTTTGGACGCTGCTATTGAAATACGAAACCCGACTTTCTAGCAAGTTTCTATCATTTCTTCCTTTTGTTCAAAATGCTGATAGCAAATCTTCTTTGTATATTCGTGTAAAGCCTTTTCATTTTATTTAAACCAAAAATAAACTATGTACTGTAATTACTAAATATTTAAGATAATAAATATATAGATACTAAGGTTATTCACATTTATTTTTCATTTAGATAATTTAGTTAAGCAAATTATAATCTTTCATTTCCCCATTTCGCCAAATTCAATGGCTTGTAAAAAAATCAATAAAGGTGCGACAAAACATTTGTTCTCATGATTTTATTAACTGATGTATGGACTTATAATTTCCCATATAATTTGAAAAAAATATTCTACAGGGTGATTTTCTCTACAGAAATAAAAAAAACTTGAATAAAAAAAGTCCGGTCCTGGAATTTTTAAATATTAAAAACAGCATTATATCAGCTGTGATAAGTACACAAATTGTATAAAATTTGAACAAATTATGATAAATAGTAAGGAAGTTCTGGCCAAAAGAAACATTGGCCATAAGTAGTTTATCACCCTGTATCTCAGCAATTAAGCGCAACAGACAAATTTCTATTTCCATTCGTGAATAGTCAAAGGATCCTAGAAGTATGTACAGTTCGTCATGAAACACCCTGTATACATAAATATACATAATTTAATATTTGAGGGGTCTACACCGGGTGTAAATGAAATTAGGCTCACTCCTATAACTTTTTTGTTCTTTCAGATATCATTTTGAAATTTTGGTAGCTTCAATAACAAGTAAATTTGAAATAATGCATGTTAATAAAATAATTCTAACACTTCCGGTTCCACCTGAAATGACCGTAACATCTGTTTTTTAAATGGAACACCCTGTATATTTTTACATTTTTGGATTCAGGGATTTATTCTCCATACGATGGTATCAACTTCGAGGAAGAAACATAACCTAACACTTTTTTTAGGATAATTTAATTTGGCATCTAGGAAGCAATGACTGCTGAAAAACTTTTCTTTCTGAGCCGTTGAGTATTGGAAAAATAAAATCGTGATATTAAGTGGGTTAACTTTGCATTTATAGCCAATTAAACATCTCGGAAATGGTTTTTTCGATATAAGAATTTTTTTTTAAATGGAACCATTATGCTATTTTAATAGAGATTTTCTTTACGATAACAAACACTTACAAAAGATACTTTACCTTGGTTTAAATTTATTTTAGTTTAATAAATTTGTTTTTTTTTCAAGGCATTCCCGATTAGTTTCATATCAAATGTTTAACTTGGTCAGAGCTGACTAAAATAAATTTGACCTAAGGTCGTAAAGTATTTTTGTAAGTTATTTATGAACTAATGGTGAAGTGGTTGGTATCGAAATGTAGGTAAAGAAAGTCTCTATTAAAATACCATAATGAGGTATAATGATGCCATTTAAAAAAAAATACTTATATCGAAAAAACCATTTCCGAGATGTTTAAATGGCTATAAAAGCAAAGTTAGCTCACTTAATAGGTATCCTGATTTTATTTTTCCACTACTCAATGACTCAGAAAGAAAAGTTTTTCAGCAGTCATGGCTCCCTAGATGCCAACTTAAATTGTCCTAAAAAAATGTTCGAGGTTATGTTTCTTCCTCGAAGTTGATACCATCGTATGCAGAATAAATCCCTGAATCCAAAAATGTAAAAATATACAGGGTGTTCCATTTAAAAAACAGATATTACGGTCATTTCCGATGAAACCGGAAGTGCTAGAATCATTTTATTAACATGCATTAATTCAAATTTACTTGTTATTGCAAGTGCCAAAATTTCAAAATGTTATCTGAAAAAACAAAAAAGTTATAGAGGGGTGAGCGTAATTTTATTTACAACCGGTATAACATTCCCCCTCTTAATCTATATGTGTATTAAACAGAGGTGTCTGAGGATGATAAATATGACTCGGCCGAAATGTCGCATAGTCTATTTGTGTATCGTCTATTTTTTTTTGTAATTTCACTCGATAATTTTCCACAACTGCATCATTTTTAAACTCAGTTAGAAATTTTCCCTTCGTTATCGCCTATTGTATATTTCTTATTATGTGTAAAAATTGGAGCACGCTAATGGCACTCTATACATCTATATAATATAATATGATCAATACAGGTGATTTAATGAAATTCAATTCAATAGAGTGGCAATTAAGTACGTGGCAGTAACCTATCGTGAAGTATTCGATGCCCAAAGGCAAATTAGACACATTATTTACCTGTTAATATCCTCATTTTGAACAGAACAGATTGAATCAGAGCAGGTACGTAATTAGTTATTGGCTGTTTTTATCTTTAAATTTTCCACTTTTTATGTTTTGAAATTTTAGTGTTGTCGAGAAGCCACCGAGGCTTTTTAAATAAAAATCCCCCCCCCCCCCCGAACCGAGGCTTTTTAAATAAAAATCCCCCCCCCCCCCCGATTTTGTTTATATCAACATACAATTTTCAAAACCTTACTTAATAAAATATAAATCACGATGAGTAAAACCTGGTTCCTGCACTGGCCACTCGATATTTGAAAACATTCGTTATAGATACATATTCTTGTTAATGGGCACTGTGCTAACGGTTTCTTTAAACTACGGCCAATAAATAAGAAATAGAATAGAATAGAATATTTTTGTTAATTGGCTGCATTTTTTTTTATTTCGTTTTATACAGAGTGTTAAGAAAAAGCAGGCCAAGCCATTGACCACAGAATCTTTGGACGATAATAATGCGACTTGTAAGGTGTGATTTTTTATTTTGGCACGTAGTTAAAGTTCAAATTTTGAAAATTATTTTTATCGCGCCCACTCCATTTATAAAAATAATTTTGCGCGAAAATAAAAAATCACAGCATAAAAAACACCCTGTATCTTTTGGACATTTCATCATTAATTGTTCCCTATAACTTAATCTTTTTCATTTGTTAACGTCGTAAAAATAACTCGTCCTTTGTGTTAGTAAATGTTAGTAAATTAAAATAACCAATCCGTTTAATTGGTCTCAAATAAAATTGGAGCAACCGCACACAAAGAGTTTGTATGTTTGTGACACTCTGTGGGGATTGGGAACTTTGACCGTTTGCGAAGTTCAAGCTGTCGGTATGAATTTTGTTAATTAATTGACATTAGTAAAGGCAATGAATTGACTAAAGCTGATTAAATTTTCATTTATATGGTACGATTGAACCGAGCAGTGAATGCATTTTGCTTTCGATGAGATGTTGACGGTCTTCTTCGGGGGTAACCAATCATTATGGAAATCGACTAACTTATTTTGAAACACTGTGTATTGAAATTAAATCGAGAGATAGCAAAAATCCAATTAGTCGCGCCCACTCCACTTTGGAACGTTTACATTTAGCGGGATATTTTATGAGTTACAATTGAACGAATATTGGTATCGATGCAGTTCCGATCCGAGACGGGATTGTGTTACAGTTGTATGGAAAACATTTCGAACGTCAAGTCATTCAAAAAGTATGTCAATCTGAAATGTTCAGTTATCCTGAAATTGGGTTATCTGCTGAAAGAAAAATTAGCACTCGTGTCCCTTAATATGTGGCAAGTAATTACCAGATCCAGATCAGGATCGAGCATCAAGCTTTTCCTTGTCAAAATCGTTAAATTAATAATAGAAAACTAAAACCTCCTGCTGTTGGCGATTCGATTCTCTCGACTTACCATTTTGCGAAGAGACGGCTGGCAGAGAGGTCCAAAGCGTAACAAAAACGGTGCACAAACATTTTAAGACTTCAGTCTTAATTCTAGTCCGAGCACACATGGCTCAGTCCATCGGTATCGCAGCACTGGTGATCTTCACTTCCTCATTCATTCGTCTGAACTATAAGTATTAATTAATTCATTAACATAATCGTAATGCATTAAGCACATTTTTTATTTACACGCTGTTAGTGAATCAGTAGCTATAGGATAGCAATTCTATTAGTCAAGCTGGTCTAATTTTAGGTTATCGGGTCAAATATGGGTTTGTAGGAATTAAATAGGATAGACCGCCCGCAGTCGGTTTTATTTTCCGTTACAGTTAACGTTTTGGTGTGAATGAAGGAAATAGGTAACCTTTGCAGCAACAGACCCCTTCCAATTCTACAACTAGACAGGTTGTTCCAGAAGTTCGTGTCACGAGTGTGTAGATGGGACCAAAACAGTACCAGACAGTACCTAATTTTTTTAGTTACAGGCCCTTAAAGTTGGGTCTGAAAATGTTTTTTTACTACTGGCTTTGACCCCATCTACATAATCCTGAATTATTGGCACAAAGTCCTGGGACATCCCGTGCAATCGCACAATCCATACGTTGAAGCTAAAACACAGCTTTCACTTATTTAGAACATTATGTTAATTACATGCTCTATCAGAAAAGTTAAAAGAGGGCAAAGTGCAAACAACTTTTTCCTTTTTCATCTGGTAGTATATGAACAAGTTTCTTAAAGATAATTTAAGGCAAGGTTAATGATAAAACGTATTTTATTGATGGCAGACACATAAAACTAAGTTGTACAGGGTGGTCCATCTAAGCGGAAACGTTGACATAGGGGCTTTACGGCTGTACTAAGAAAAAAATTTGAACGCTGAAAAGATGGTATTTTTTCCAGGCATTCCGAATCTGAGATAAAAAAACAATAGAACATCAAATGGTGAAAATATTCGCGAAAAACCTGTTTCGAAAAAAAAATCACCTTGTATATTTCTACTGGAAATGAAATGTTGTGATGTTGTCAATGATAATAAGTATTCAAATTCAAAATTTGCGTAAAATCGCAATGAAGTTCGTATTTTCTAATCAACCCTGTATTATTTAAAAAAAATCAGATTTAAATTTTTTTTCTGATTTCAACGATACTATATTTGATATACTTGCTACAGATAGTTCCTGAGGTATTCGAGAAAACGGGATCCCACATTTTATTAACAACTAAATTACAAGAGATAGTAGTAAGCTATGAAAAACATTGGTATTGAAGCATTTGAAAGTAATTATAACAATATTGACAGGTAGAGGGTAGAATGCTTATATTTTTGTTTAATTTCCAAAGCCAACTTGGTGCGTAGAGTAGCAAGGAATGCTCAACACCAATGTTTTTTTTATGTTTTTCATAGCTTACTATACTATCTCTAGTATCTCTTGTAATTTAGTTGTTAATAAAATGTGGGATACCGTTTTCTCGAATACCTCAGGAACTATCTGTAGCAAGTATATCAAATATAGTATCGTTGAAATCAGAAAAAAAAATTAAATCTGATTTTTTTTAAATTATACAGGGTTGATTAGAAAATACGAACTTCATTGCGATTTTGCGACCAATTCGAACGCAAATTTTGAATTTGAGTACTTATTATCATTGATAACATCACAACATTTCATTTCCAGTAGAAATATACAAGGTGATTTTTTTTTCGAAACAGATTTTGCGCGAATATTTTCACCATTTGATGTTCCATTGTTTTTTGACATCAGATTCGGAATGCCAGGAAAAAATACCATCCTTTCAGCGTTCAAATTTCCTTCCTAGTACAGCCGTAAAACACCTATGTATGGACCACCCTGTACCTACCTATAGTGCCTAGCAAAATTAAAAAAAAAAAGTTAACTTTGAAAGGGCGTAATATTTCGATATTTGATTCGGTGAGCGAATTTGACAAGGGTCTATAAAAATAAATACGCGTCATACACAAAGTTGCAAACCACAATGTCAAATGTTATTACAGATTTTGTTTGTTTTTAATATGTTTTATAGCCAAGGCATCAAATATTATAAATGTTTGTTCACTTCAAATGAAAATCGATTTAAACTGTTGCAGCGAGGTATTACACTAGCGGCGAAAAAATCGGAAAAGCATTTGGGATTTGATTTATAATTAACATATCTGTACCAATTATTTATATTTTCCCAATAATTGTGGGTTCATTCACAATTCCATTGATGCCAAAAATAAATAATAAGCCATCCGTGTTGTCAATAACAGCATAACAATCGACCGCCCATGCTTGCGGGTGGCAAAGCACTTATTGTCCTATATAATATCCCATTCACAGATTTTCCCCTCGGTCGATTTTGATTTGTTTACGACTCTTTAAATTGTTTGTAAAAGTGTAATACTAAAATCCGGGCGTACACACGCATTGAAGTGAAACGAACGTGAAATCCCTCAAAAGAAAATTTATTGTCTGTTATTTATGTCATCAGTCTTTATTTAGGAGGCAAAAATGTTGATGCCTCTTGATACTGACACATCAGCATAGAAGAATTTCAAAATGTAGCCATTTTGGTCTCCTACAACTTCTATATAAAATTCTTGTTTTTATTATATCGATAATAAAGGAAGTGTTGGACTTTATCGCATCGCTGTACGCTGACTCACCCTGTACAATAGTCTTAAAAATTAAAATACTTTTGCTGGTAACATATTCTTTTAACATTAAATGGAAATTAAGACAATGGTGATGAAGGATTCTATTCGTACTATATTTCAACAGCAGAAACATTTAAATATGACTGAAATAAAATTTCTTGATAAATATTCATATTCTCCAGATGGCAGAGATTTAATTTTAGTTCCACTAATGATTTTATTATTGAACTCAAAAATAATGAACCTATTGAAGTTGCCGCTGCAGGTCAAGTCTATGTAGAACCAACTCGGTCAATTCGATTTCAGGAGCAACAGGGACATTATAGAGAAACCACCAGATATTGTGAGCTTCATTCAAATATAATATACAGAAATATATACGATGGTTCTGAAAGGCAACAGTAAACATTAAAAAAACTAGAAATTTCTACTTTGAAAACTAGAAATTTCTACTTTAAAACTAGAAATTTTTACTTTGAAAACTAGAAATTTTTACTTTAAAACTAGAAATTTATATTTTAAAACTAGAAATTTCTACTTTTAAAACTAGAAATTTCTTCTAGTTTTAAAGTAGAAATTTCTAGTTTTAAAGTAGAAATTTCTAGTTTTAAAGTAGAAATTTCTAGTTTTAAAATAGAAATTTCTAGTTTTAAAGTAGAAATTTCTAGTTTTAAAGTAGAAATTTCTAGTTTTAAAGTAGAAATTTCTAGTTTTAAAGTAGTAATTTCTAGTTTTAAAGTAGAAATAACTAGTTTTAAAGTAGAAATAACTAGTTTTTTAATTTTTGCTATGGCCCTTCAGAGCCATCGTATCTTTCAGTTTTCTTGTTACTTAGTATGAAAATGACTTAATCACGAATGTCTCTTGTAGGTATATAAAAAACGAAAAATCAGAAAAGAGTTTTTATATTATTATTATTATTATTATTATTATTATCCGAAACTACGCCCCATTATTTTCTTTCCGTATAAGGAACTTATAATGAGCAGTTACCTCACAAGTAAGAAACTCGACCAAGTTTTATTAATTTAATTGTACTGGTCAGAAAACAGTTTTAAATGCACATATAAGTGTGTCATGTACTATTATTTGATCTCTGCTATTCAGCGTCATAATTCATGATGCATTCTAATTAATTACATACATTTCAGTTTATATTTAGTTGTGTTCTGTCATTTACAAGTGAGCTGGATGGCGACAGCCACATTTAAGCTGCAATATTGTGCATGGACAATTAAAGAAATTTCCCAAAGAAAAAAAGTTCAATTTGTCATATTATCTTTTGTTGAGGTACTGAAACGTAACACTTCCCTTGGCGCATATTTCGCAGACAGATTAGACATTAATCTGTGGTTTATTAAAGACCAAAGTTACCAAACTCATCGCAGGTATCTTTTGAAATTTTATATATGTTGTAATAAATTACGACAGCTCCTTCAATACGATGGAAATAGGTGAAGTATTATTTAAGGGGTCATTATGAATTTGTGCGTATGCCTTTTGGTTTAAAAAATGCTCCATCATTTCAAAGAGTGATGGACAACATTTTAAAAATACAACCCGACAAATGGGAATTTCTACGAAAAGAAGTTGCATATTTAGGACATTTAATAACAAAAGACGGCGTAAAACCTAACCCCTCTAAAGTCAATGCAATTTTAAATTTTCCAGAACCAAAAAAGATCTCTCGTCTTTAATTTAACACCGGGTTTTTTGTTTCTCATATAGTTCAATCACTTTATTCTAAATTCTAAGCCATCCTATTTATATAACAATGACTATTATTGCTCTTAATTTGTTAAAATGGATTCTCGTTTCACACATGAATCTTATCTCTCAGTCTTGTGAGATTGTTTGAAGCGAACCTAATTACAGCGGATTTAAAAATAAAATTGCTTGTAAGAATTCATGTTTATCCCGTATCCCGTTATTTATGTCCGAAAAATGTGAAGAAGTTCATAATTAATTTATACTTCAAAGGGCGTTGTTTGCCATCGCCTAATGACTAAAAAAAGATATATATTTAAATACTTTAAAGTAAGATGAAAAATATAATTTTATTACTAGGCAAAAAAAAATTGACAAAACGATGTACGACATTTAAATGATAAATGAAGTTTAATCATTATAATGCCCATGCAGAATTTTTCAGTTTTGTGTTTCTTTCACTCTTCCACACCTCCGTGTGCCATTATTTGTATTCCTTACATAACACTCCTTTTAATTTAAAAATACGCGGCTTCCTCGTACAATGTATAAATGAAATACCTGGAACAACCATTTATAATGTATTTCAATTCCCCCGGCAGTCGATTAAACTTTACTTTAACTTAGAAAAAAATCATTTGGGAAATCCCTTGCATACGATTATTCCGGATTACCCTTTCCGTTTATTTAACAAACTCCGGCTGTCGACGACGTCAACGTTCATTTTTATATCCCACCGAAGACATGTTTGCGCACCCAAAGGACCAAAATGAAATTCCCGTCGTGTCCCTTATCTTATTTTGAGGGTTTTAAAAGATTTTATAACTTCGTTGCGTACGAGTATATTAAAGGTATATTAAGCCGGAAGCAATTACGCTCAATCACGTTTATTGAATTACGAATGGATATATAAGTATGTTTCAATATTAAATAAAGACAAAAAGTACCTATTTTTTTTTTAATTTTCTCCTCTAATTTTTTTTAAATTTCTTCAAAAGAGTACAAGAAATAAATAGGACCCTCAGTATGTCAGAGAGTTGCTGACGCCTTAAAAGTTAGTTTAAGTGAGAGTTGTTCAATTGTTTGTGGCTTGCTTGGAGACCATAGGAGTAGCTGAATATTGAAGAAAATATTGTAACGCCAAAAAATTTTCCGACAATTTTTTCAGAATTACTTATAATCAGAATTAATATTCGTGTGAGACCGACGAAATTTAACAGATATTATATAACAGGGGTCCGATTAATCACTCTATAGATAAAAGACAATTTAAAAATCTATTTATTATGGACTATAGTCAATGAATTTTTGCTAATGCACTTCGTCAAGATTAACCACTTGGTTTCAATAAAATAGAGGCCTAAATATGATCCACATTTTCCAATATCCAATTGTTCATCAATTTATTTGAAACGTCGCTCTTAAATAGTACAATGAAAATAACAAAATGTTGCATTCTCCTTACTTGTCGAGCATCGAGCACGACCTGGATTTTAAATTAGACAAAAGTAATGGAGATGCAGCTCTCAGCGTAAATATGAGCGCATTAGAAGAGGTAAATGAAATAAATTAAAGCATATTCTCTCACTTGGCTCTTGAATTTTTAAATAAATTTTAAGCTCCTATTTTAGACGTGTTCGTTTGTATACAAAAACGTTAATTTTCTTAATAATTTTTAACATAACTACAGCAGCTTTAGGAAGATGACAGCACGGAAAGTACGAAAATGTATAATATCTAAATCTAAATCTCTCAATAGTGAAGGGAAATTAGTAAATATTTTTAGATATCTCCGGCTCTATTGGTCGTGAAAAAATTAAAACAAATTCTAAATACTCGTAAATGAATAGCCTATCAAACTGTTGGGGTATAGTTACATTAAAAGTACGCATTCTAACCTCAAAAAATCCAAGTTCCTCAGTTAATTTTTATTTTACTAATAATGCAATAAGTGGGGATAAAATCTTCTGATCTTTACGAAAATTGGAGAAAATATGAATTTTCATGCTATAAAAAAATATATTTTACGGTTCCATTGAACCTTTTCAAAAAAAATTAAAACGCGATGCAAAATGGTCGTAGGGTAAACTCTTTTTTTTTAGAGTAGGTCTTTTTATGTACTTTTTAGTGAACATATACCAGAATCAAGTTAAAATGTTTTTTTTAATTAAATAAAAAAAAAAAAAAATTTAACTTCACTTTTATATTTTCATATAAGTTTTGCATAAATTCAATTCATTAAAGGAGCTTTTGTAAGGTGTATTATTATTTTTACCTACTTTTTACGACGAACCAAACTTACACATGACAGCCCAAATGTTTATAGGTTAGGTATTCATTGAGCACATCTCAGTGAATCAGAAATAGTGATAAAATGGTAATATTAAATAAATATTACTAATAATGTTAATCTACAATCAAATGGATATTATTTATAATGTATAAAGTGCTATTTGCAACATATTTAATGTTACATATATGAAATATTTCGGTTTAACATTATCTACAAATTATATTTGTATAACATTTTGTAAACATTTAAGAAAACATGTTAAAGATACATTTAAGAGAATGTATTACAATACATTTACAAGGTACCTACTCTTAAAAAAAAAGTTTACCCTACGACCGTTTTGCATTAAATGGCAAGCGTTTTAATTTTTTTCGAAAATGTTCAATTAATAGTGACCCGTAAAAATAATTTTTTTTTCTTTAATTTAATCTCGTATTTACAGCATAAAAATACATATTGTCTCCAACTTTCGTAAAGATCAGAAGATTTTTACCACATTTAATGCATTATTAGTAAAAAAAAATAAACAGAGCAACTTGGATTTTTTGGGGTTAGGATGTACTATTAATGTAACTATACCCCAACAGTTTAATAGGCTATTCATTTACGAGTATTTTAGTTTTTTTGAAATTTTTCTGCGACCAATAGAGCCGGAGATATTTAAAAAATAGTATAGCGATGCACTCAAAATGCATCAAAAATGCACTTTTCTTGCGAAGCCCCAGCCCGATTTTGCTCATTTTTCACCTCATTTGCATGTATAAACAAAAAAACAAAGAAAAAAATTCAACTTCCCGACTACATCACTTTTCATCAATTATTTTGACTAATTTCCCTCCACTAATACGTTGTGAATTATACAGGGGGATACCTATTTGTCGATTTGGCATCGAGGAAAAGTTAAGACGTACTGTTAAAAAACGCATTACAAAAAATAATCTTTGATTGCAGCGAAGAACCTATTTTTAATTTTTAGTGCCCTCCCTGCCCAACACATCGGTAGTTGATTATAATTAAAATAGATCCTTCACTGCTAGCTTACTGCGCTTAACGATTTTATTTTTATTGCTAAAATTATAAAATTATTTGTATCATTTCTTTTCATCGTAGTCGCTTCTATACCGGTAATATCTGGCGTAAAATAACAGCGATTTTCGTTTCTTTTTCCTTTGACCTGACAAGGTATCGTCTATACTTAATGAAAGGTGTTCAATGAATCAAATTATTAGCAACTCATTTAACATAAAGTTGATGGTTTTCCTTACTTTGAGCGTGAATTTATCTTCAAAGGGCATTAAGGGTAACGTTTAAAAGCATTTTCCCACATGATTAATACTAAGTTCGTTATGTTAGCGTTGAGAAAGATGTTGAACCTTTTCTAAATGTGTGTTCTTTTTGCCGCTAAATATTTAATATGCGCTAATAAAAATGAATCAAGTTATTAGGGTAATAAAACATAAAAGCTTTTTCGAATTAGTTATTCATTTTTGCTGAGTAAATATATTCGCGTTAACTTCTCGTTGCCGGCAGTGTAACATTTAAACGCCGGATTGTGATACGAAATATTTTTCAATACAAGAAATGCCTCCGATTCCATTGTTAAATTCCATTCGATTTTACTAGTAATTAGTACGCGCGCGGTAAGTTGAGTTTTTCGATAAAAAAATCGCGTTGTTCCATCTCGGGGTATTTGACTAAGGATAAAAGATTAGCTAAAAAAATCGATTTTGGTAAAATTAGCAGGCTGTTAATTTTTGGAAAAATGTAGGGAGTTTGAAAATCGCTTTGTACATATGTTTCATAAAACCAGGGGAGGTGTTAGTTAATGGGTTAAATAGTGTTAAAAACATTAATAGACTTTTCATACTGCTTCCTCAACCTTATGTAAACTATTCCCCTCATTCCAGATCAGATGAAAGCTACACCAAAACACTCGCGAGCCGCGAAGAAGACGCGATCTATTCACGCACTGATCATACTTAATAGTTTCAACTCAAGAAATTGGACTGAATAATTATAATATATGGTGCACTATCCTTGCCACGAGTTATAGATCAGTTTTTCTATAGACGTAAGTAGCTTATCCCATTGGCGCACGCCATGCAATACATTCGGTGGTAGCGAAGGGTAAATAATGTCGTCGATTAGAATATTTCAAGGAAAATTCATTTTTCCTTGTAACAAACTTTGGACGTTGATTGAAATCGTACCGTGTTGAAAATAGCGACGTATAAAAACTCTTCAAATCACTTCATTTATACTTACATTTTTTATGGTCAAATGTTATTCTCGATTGGCGTCACAGTGTGATCTCTAACAAATGTCTTGACCCACGCTTTCCAGCAGCACAATTGAGCTGGTTTTCGTATCTGATCGACAGTCGCTTATAGACAGGATTTCTATTAGGTTTTCCACTATCCACTTCCACTCAAAAGTATTGACGTTTAATTTCACAAATGGATTAACCAATTTTATAAATAATTGCATTATTGTTACATCAGCCGCACGCCAATGTACATTGCCCAAGGAATGCGTATGTGTGAAGAATGATTTAGAAAACATACGCTGCCTATCCATATGGGAAATAGTTTGTGCTCCTTGAATTAGTGGTGATGCTGGCTCGTATTACGTAATTAAGCAGCAATGCTTAATGATCCCCGAGTTTGTTGACATCTCTCCCCGTCTATCTTGCTCTCATCTATGCAGCTTATCGCCCTCATGCTCCCCATCCTCTCGATTTTTATTAATTCAGTTGGATAAAATTTCTATAGTATTACATACGAAATATTTTAGTCAGAAAATAATTAGTATTTATGAAACAGTTTGCGTTATAAAAAAACATTTTTGCTTGTCATTTTTTTACATTAAAAAAGCTAAATTATTAATAGATAATCTCTCTAACTATGGGAGAAGGAGACATTTTTTTAGAGTGCATTAAGATGTTCCGCAGGGGTCGGTGTTGGGTCCGCTTCAGTTTTCGCTGTATACAAACGATCTGCCTGATTTTTTAAAACTTTTAGGAACATGAATTGACGATAATTTACCCTGGTATGTCTGTTCTAAATTAAACGCAGTTTTAATTTTTGTTCCTCAGCAATGAAGGTGTAATAAATCTTGTACCACTGGTCAGCCTTGGGACAAAGAACAGCAGATCAACTGCATGCACTAAACTGTTATGGATTTATTTGTATCGCTATAACAACGAAATTTTAAATATTACATCAGTAGTAAATAGTAATATGTGCAAACGCCCTTATTTAAAGTTTACCGCTTGGTTGGATCAAGCAATTACAACTTTTGTAATAAATACAACCATTATACACGTTAACAATCCTTTCAACGTGTCTTTAGTCTTAATTGAGGCTTGGTAATTGTTGAAAGTTTGTTATATCCGGCAATTATGAGGTAAAACTAATTAGTCTAAGTATGCTCTGTGTGAATCGAGGCAGTTCGAGATGTAAATTGTCAAAAAATGTTAATTTTGACTGGCAAAATATTACTAAATTTAGGGATGCATTTCTCGTTGACAAACGTAAAAATAAAAAAAAACGGCAACTCCGCCTTAATTGTAACTCTACAATCCGGTGAAGGCTAGCAGTATGATAGTAATTAGTTAAAAATATTGTAGGTAACATGATAAAGAAGCGTAATGCTAATGCTCCCGGACGAGACCCATATCGTTATTAACATTAATCTTTAAAGAGTGCTGAAAAAATTGAGTTTAATTTTTCGTTCATAAAAAATGACCTAATTTAATATTTAAATAATAAAGGGTGTTAAGAAAAAGTAGGTCAAGTCATTAACCATAGATTCTTCGGACGAAAATAATGCGACTTTTATAGTGTGATTTTTTATTTGGCGTTAAAATTTAAATTTTGGAAATTTTTTCAAGATTTTTTACCTGAAATTTTGCACAGACTTGTACTTTAAACAGATGCACTTTTTGTGTAATTTTGGTAAAAAAAGTCACAGCGCAAACGTGGAAAAGGGGGGTTGTGGTACCCATTAACCTCCACAACTTTTTCATGCGTACGCCTATATATTAATTCGAATTATTCGAATTAATTGTTTACATTATTTGTAACGTCATTAACTACTTGCCATATTTTTTTATAATTATTTTTGGCAGAATTTATTTTATTTTTATAATATTCGTTTTTAGTTTTTTAAATTAGATTGTTAAGAAAATTCCGATATTGCTTATAACGAGCTTCCAGTTCTGCTAATGGATTTTTTTTTAAACACATTTTTTAGTTTGTCCCAGTGTCTGATTGAGTTTAGTAAACCTAAAATTAATCATTCGAATTAATAATTCGAATTAATAATTCGAATTAATTATTCGAATGATTCGAATTAATCATTCGAATTAATAATTCGAATTAATTATTCGAATGATTCGAATTAATCATTCGAATTAATAATTCGAATTAATTATTCGAATGATTCGAATTAATCATTCGAATTAATAATTCGAATTAATCATTCGAATTAATAATTCGAATTAACCATTCGAATCATTCGAATAATTAATTCGAATCAATAATTCGAACCATTAATTCGAATTAATGATTCGAATTAATTGTTTACATTATTTGTAACGTCATTAACTACTTTTCCATAAAAACACCTTGCAGGTTCGTTTAAAAGCTCAGTCCCGCGCGCTCGTGTGCAATATATTGCTTTGAGTTAATCAATTCTTTCTGATTGAATCATTTCACAGGGATAGAAGAGGAAACGGAAAAAAAACGAACGGACTAGATAGATCAGGTTAGCACCGGAGATTTGCGATGGTAGAATTCTCCCATTTTTACATGCGGGTTAAATATTCACTACTTGTCACTGTACTGTTCCTTTTATGTTCAATTCACTCTCCAATATTCAGCTAACTTGCAATGGACCATCTTGGACTTTATATACCCGATTCTAGACGATTCCACAATCCAAATTCCTCTTGTGTACAAATTTGTTTACGTACCACTAGCGCTATCTCTTGAACGACTGCCGAACAACCACACTTAGGGACCTACTATGAAAGGGCATACTACAGACAATGACAGAAATGCGATAAATAAACGTTATCATCTGCGAAATGGTCAAATTTGAACATTTCACCTGGGCTGTATCGAATGAGCGGAGCCAGGCATTTTGTTTTTGTTCATTTTATCCGCTTATCGTGCTCGTTTGTCAAATCTTGTGTAAAATATATGTGCATCCATTAGACACGCCTTATGACACCAATCAATAGTATCAATATGTATCGTTCTATTAAATAAAGCTAGAGAATACCTGCTACGATGGTGTCGCATTTGATTACTGTTCCGCTTCTTCTGGAATATACTCAAGTTGACATTTCCTTCTTGGGTTGTCAAATAGCAAACCCCCATCGCTCCCGATTTGCAGTTGGATTCGTTTAAGTACCTCACAGACATTTATTTTAAAGGGAATAGAGAACATAATTGGAAGTAAATGCAATTTAATATTGCCTATGTCGATGGCTTCACTGTTTCTCAAAGTCAATTTTGCTATATTATATGTATAGATTGAATTCGATTCTTTAGTTAGACGAAGATAATGTGACTTTTATAGTGTGATTTTTCATTTTGGCGCTTAGTTTTCCTTATACAGGATGTTAAAGTTAAAATTTTGAACATTATTTTTTATTAATAACTCAGTTATTTTTTAAGATTTTTACCTGAAATTTTGCACACTGTTCTCGTTAACCAAGTCCTAAATTAAAATTTTATAAGAGTAAAAAAAGTTAGGGAAATAAGTATTTAATCCAAAAATAAATATTTAGAAACCATAGGCGTACGCATGAAAAAGTTGTGGAGGTTAATGGGTACCACAATTAATTATTCGAATGATTAATTCGAATCATTTGAATAATTAATTGGAATTATTAATTCGAATCATTAATTCGAATGATTAATTTTAGGTTTACTAAACTCAATCAGACACAGGGACAAACTAAAAAATATGTTTAAAAAAAAACCATTAGCAGAACTGGAAGCTCGTTATAAGCAATATCGGAATTTTCTTAACAATCTAATTAAAAAAACTAAAAACGAATATTATAAAAATAAAATAAATTCTGCCAAAAATAATTATAAAAAAATATGGCAAGTAGTTAATGACGTTACAAATAATGTAAACAATTAATTCGAATCATTAATTCGAATTAATGGTTCGAATTATTGATTCGAATTAATTATTCGAATGATTCGAATGGTTAATTCGAATTATTAATTCGAATGATTAATTCGAATCATTCGAATAATTAATTCGAATTATTAATTCGAATGATTAATTTTAGGTTTACTAAACTCAATCAGACAAATTATTCGAATGATTCGAATTAATCATTCGAATTAATAATTCGAATTAACCATTCGAATCATTCGAATAATTAATTCGAATCAATAATTCGAACCATTAATTCGAATTAATGATTCGAATTAATTGTTTACATTATTTGTAACGTCATTAACTACTTGCCATATTTTTTTATAATTATTTTTGGCAGAATTTATTTTATTTTTATAATATTCGTTTTTAGTTTTTTTAATTAGATTGTTAAGAAAATTCCGATATTGCTTATAACGAGCTTCCAGTTCTGCTAATGGTTTTTTTTTAAACATATTTTTTAGTTTGTCCCTGTGTCTGATTGAGTTTAGTAAACCTAAAATTAATCATTCGAATTAATGATTCGAATTAATAATTCCAATTAATTATTCAAATGATTCGAATTAATCATTCGAATAATTAATTGTGGTACCCATTAACCTCCACAACTTTTTCATGCGTACGCCTATGGTTTCTAAATATTTATTTTTGGATTAAATACTTATTTCCCTAACTTTTTTTACTCTTATAAAATTTTAATTTAGGACTTGGTTAACGAGAAAAGTCTGTGCAAAATTTCAGGTAAAAATCTTAAAAAATAACTGAGTTATTAATAAAAAATAATGTTCAAAATTTTAACTTTAACATCCTGTATAAGGAAAACTAAGCGCCAAAATGAAAAATCACACTATAAAAGTCACATTATCTTCGTCTAAAGAATCGAATTCAATCTATACATATAATATAGCAAAATGGGCTCATTTCATGATATTTGCTTTTTAATTTATTTTAGCATTTTCCGTAAGTATTTCATCTTCTAAGTACCTAAATAGTGAAAAAACTAGATCGCTAGCGTTAATATTAACCCTAATATTTGATTTCAAATTCGTAACATATTTGAAACGGCTATGACGTCACACCACCCGACTCCACTGGTTCTATGAGTTAAGCGGATATATGGTAAAGTCGAGCTCACGAATGTTTGCGGATGACTAATTACATACTGAAAATATCACAGACATGCACGCTGTAGTCCTATCTCCTTTGCACATTTAATGCAATATGGAACCTTACCGAAACGTTAGTCTTCAGTTGGCCGGTCCAATCTACGCCATCTGTGCGGTTCGCTCTCACTCTATAACGTAAACACGTTTGACAAAGACATTGCTATTGTGCGTATCGCACAATGTCACTTAGGATCACACTCCACCAGTGGCGTATGTTAGACTCTCTCAGGGATGCCGCTTTAATACATTTGTATTAATACATTTATAATAAATTAAGTACATTTTTAGTATGAAAGTACAAAAGTACATTTTGCCATACGGATTTCTCAATTATTTACATCAATTACGTGTAAATCTAAAACATTGCGTTGTTGATAAGCATATCGAAACAGCGCGCCGCCAGTGAAATCATATCAAGCGGGACCTTCAACAGATTAGATCGGACGACGGTCAGGGTTGAGTCATCCGCAAACATTCGTGAGCTCGACTTTATTTAGATTTCGCTGTACCAAGGACGAAGCACTTAAAAGATGAACGAAATTACCACTTCCGCCGTATGTGTAGTAACTGCCGCCGGTATGAAACTATAGGAAACAAGCTAGCGGCCGACCGCTGCGAGTGGTGTGACGTCACAGCGCTCTATTTTCATTATTTATTTTGAGGGAGAAGCAGTTGAAAAAAAAATTTAATATTTTGCACATTTACTAATTACAAGGTGTACTTTCGGAATATGAATTAAAAAATTTTTCCGAAATGAGCCCATTGACTTTGAGAAACAGTGAAGCCATCGACATAGGCAATATTAAATTGCATTTACTTCCAATTATGTTCTCTATTCCCTTTAAAATAAATGTCTGTGAGGTACTTAAACGAAAATAAAGAAAAAAGAAATATAATTTATTTGTAACTGTATATTAATTTTTATTTAATATTATGTTATAATTAAACTAAATTTAAAGGTGTTATCTAAATATTTTTTAAGATTTTTTTAAATTATTCTATGTTTAGTGTGTGTTTTTATTTAGATTTCTTGTGTTTTTATAGTCAAATGTGGTTGCTCTCTGTGATTTATTTTAAGTTTTAATAACTTATTAAGATCAATTATTACATAAAGTCACCTTATTTATTACTTTCAATTCATTGTAGTCCTGTTACGTCTGAGGATGTGAAGCAAAGAATATTGTTCACGAAACCGGTAACGTCCAATAAAGGAATTTTATGAGTAGTATTCTATTTTTTTCCACAATATGAACAATTACTCATATGGGATTAACCTTCCTAACTTAAAAACAAAATGCCTGGCTCCGCTCATTCGATACAGCCCAGGTGAAATGTTCAAATTTGACCATTTCGCAGATGATAACGTTTATTTATCGCATTTCTGTCATTGTCTGTAGTATGCCCTTTCATAGTAGGTCCCTAAGTGTGGTTGTTCGGCAGTCGTTCAAGAGATAGCGCTAGTGGTACGTAAACAAATTTGTACACAAGAGGAATTTGGATTGTGGAATCGTCTAGAATCGGGTATATAAAGTCCAAGATGGTCCATTGCAAGTTAGCTGAATATTGGAGAGTGAATTGAACATAAAAGGAACAGTACAGTGACAAGTAGTGAATATTTAACCCGCATGTAAAAATGGGAGAATTCTACCATCGCAAATCTCCGGTGCTAACCTGATCTATCTAGTCCGTTCGTTTTTTTTCCGTTTCCTCTTCTATCCCTGTGAAATGATTCAATCAGAAAGAATTGATTAACTCAAAGTAATATATTGCACACGAGCGCGCGGGACTGAGCTTTTAAACGAACCTGCAAGGTGTTTTTATGGAAAATCGCATTTACGGGTAGCTTTTGCCAGCACGTCCTCTGTTTGATAATATAGTTGCATTTTATCTCCAAAAAGGCTAACATCAGATATTTTATCGGATTACACTTAAGAGCAAATGTAACGTCTAGTGCCTGTAAATGTCAAAATTGAACACGATCGCAGTATGAGATTAATGTTGTTTGATATTATTAGCAGAACGTAATGTCGTCGTCTTGTTCTATTTACACTAAAGACAATATATACAGGGTGAGCCAAAGTTCTGAATTTGGTAGTTTACGGCTGGTAGAAAGATTTTGCCTGCAAATTATTTTCTTGGTTTTCAATTCTGCATAATCCGAAAACGTGTAAAATTGTACAAGGTGTTCCGCTTTCGCTGACCGGGCATCAATTTCGTTATTATTCGTAACTCTTCTTTCTTGTATTCCTTTATTTCCTTTATCTTTATCTCCCGATTTTAAAAACCACCTTAGAATATTAATCTTGTGCGATGTAATAAAATTCTGTTGGTTTTTCCATCCTTGTCCTTTTATTTAGTAATAACTTAATTATACACCATTATTGTACAAATTGCCAATGTTGATATTACTACACTAAATTCATCAAATGTTCTGTTTAATTTTACGATGATATAAATTTATTGAGCGGATGGCTAAAGGTTAATTTCATAAAACGAATTGGCCTCAGCATTTATTGGTAATATTCCCCAACAACGGCTGTTCTAAAATACCAAAGGATTGGGTCAAGAAATTTTAAATAAGGTAAATTATAGACAATAAGGATCTAAGAAAATGACCAGAAAGTAAGCCTTTATTACCTTATAATATATTATTAATATTTTAGAATAGCAGTTGAAAGGTCGAAAAAATATTGTGAAGAAAACGTTTCCATACTGTCAAGTTAAACTAATGAAAAGCCAGGTTTTATGATGATTGATATGATATACGTCCTTAATATTGGTCCTTAATATCGACGGATGTATATTTTAACGTATAAAAATGGACAGTGTACTATCGAAATATTGTGACGTAGACATAGAGACACTAGAAAGCACTTACGCACGGCCTTGGAGAAATTTGGAAACACGCTGAAATTTACTATAGACTGAAGTTTTCCAGATCGACTTGGCTGTTACTCAGTAGGGTTGCCAAATTGATTTGCTGGTGAACAACTTTTTTTTGCTAATAAAGAAGTATGGGTCGTTTATGAAAACAAAATTATTTGGGGAAAATGATTAGTCAGATATTCGTAACGCCTTTCAATTATACATCACTGCTGTAAATGTTAACTATAAATGATAAACTCCTCTATAATTGCTTCTCGAAGTCCCTTGTTAAACCTAATTAATTTGTTTATTAAAATCAAGTACAACATACCTCTATATGTCTATCCGGAGGGTCGATAATGCTATTTGAAACCACTGTTCAACTCTCCAGCTCATAAATTTTCCTTTGTAATCAGTTTAACGGTCTAAATACGAATTTATTTTAGTAGGTAGGTTGTACCTACTGATGGGTTATTATTCCTCTGGCGCGTAATCCCTTTCGTAAATATTTTATTGTTTAAGTATCAATCAGTGGAAATTTATCATTCCAGGGATAAGCGTGCTTGAGGACAACACATATAAATGTATGTATATTTTATTTGTAATTTCGGACGAATTACACTATTCACATATACAGGGTGTCCCTAAACTACGTTGCGTGAAAATATGAAGAAAAGTTCCTATGGACATGGGTCCGCAAATAGTATAAGGCTTATGAATCTGCATTATTAACAATAAAAAATATTAACCAGGGGCGTACTAAACTGGAGGGGGCTCATATATTTTTCCCACCAATTTTCTTTGTTTGTCATTTTCTTGCATTTTTCATGTCGGAAATGGATTTTCTGAACAATTTTACGTAAGAAAGATCCCCTTGTAGGGGAGCCGTAAGACGCACCGTTTTCGAGAAAAATAGGATTAGTGATTCCAATTTGATATCAGAATTTTCATTATTAAAAATGTACGTTTGTTTGTTTATTCTTATCCATATATATGTATGTTATATCTCAAATCCCGCATATTATAATTAATTATAACCTTGATACTAATTGCGCAGTTAAACAGGATATTGTGCAATTCTTATCTTCCCTTAGCTTTTAAGTTATATGAATGTAATCAATGCATCGTCAGGCTTTCTTATCCACTTGTAGATGACAAGAAGACCTCGACTATGAATAGGCTTTTATATTAGAATCTTATATATAGGACTAAATCATAGACATTATTAATATTCGTATATTCGTTATTCATCAACCAAGCTTTAAGCATCTAGTTACTCTTCTCCGTGTCAAGCAGATAGTCGACGATACTTACCGACATATTATTTGTTTGTCATTGGAAGTGTTTAATTATTAATATTATAACCAGTTGCTAAATGTAATAAATCTTAGTGTAAAATAAAGTTGTTTTTAAAAAGTGTTTCTGCAACTTCGAAATATAAAAATTGGCGCAGTTCGGAACGGATAACTCAACAAAGAAAATAAGTGTTACTTTGGTGGATTTCATCCTTCAAGTTAAAAAGAACCCAGGAAGTGCAGAAG
This sequence comes from Rhagium mordax, assembly GCA_963680705.1. Lineage (NCBI taxonomy): Eukaryota > Metazoa > Arthropoda > Insecta > Coleoptera > Cerambycidae > Rhagium > Rhagium mordax. The sequence goes on along the minus strand of OY796659.1, from coordinate 79,963,732 downwards.
AATCTAAGAAAAGGCAACTCAAACTCTACGAAATCCAAGCAACTCAAACTCTACGAAATCTAAGAAACTCAAACTCTACGAAATCTAAGAAACTCAAACTCAAAGAAACTCCAAGAAACTCTAAGAAACTCCAAGAAACTCTAAGAAACTCCAAGAAACTCAACGAAACTCAACGAAACTCCAAGAAACTCAAACAAACTCCAAGCAAGCAACAATCAAGAAATCAAGAAATCAAGAAATCAAGAAATCAAGAAAATCAAGAAATCAAGAAAACCAAGAAATCAAGAAAATCAAGTGTATCCTGAAAACAAGCTACATGCAGAATCAACTTTATCTCAAGACAGCTCTACTCTTGTAAGTACAAAGTATTATCTCTAAAAGCTGCTGTGTATTTTATTCGCATATTATTTTTTGAAAGTAATTGTCTTTTATAAAATAAAAATCTAATTAATATTATCTAATAAAAATGTCTCGAGATGATATCGAAGATTTACCTTCATTTAAATTAACAGAATTGTTTTCTTTAATACCAGAATACGATGGCGACCAAATTCTCCTTGAATCATTTTTAAGTTCATGTCAAGCCGCATTACATATTTCAAATGATGAACAAAAAGTGCTAGTTATTATTCATATAAAAAATAAATTACGTGGTAAAGCATCACAACTCGTAAATTCGAAATTTACTAATGATTGGAATGAAATAAAAAACCTATTAATACAAAATTTTGGTGAAACAAGAAGTTTACCTAGTCTAATTCATGATTTACAATATATGAAACAAGGCAAAGACTCTGCTATCATGTTTGTTCACAAAATTCAAACACATAATGCAAAACTACACTCTGCTATTAATCGTCAATCAGATTTAGATGAAAATCAAAAATTATCACAAGCTTCATTAATCGATAATATGTGCCTCGATACTATATTAACTGGCTTAGAACCAAAATTAGGAGCGATAATACGAGCTTCAAATCCTGAAACAATATTAGACGCATCACAGCGTATACGACGAGAAAATCAGTTAGGATATTTAGAAAATCAACGACAAAACTTAAAACCTAATTTTAATAAACCTCAATTTCAACAACAATCTTATTCTCAAAATAGAATGCAAAAAATATGTAATTATTGTAAGAAACCAGGACATTTAATAAACGAATGTAGAAAACGAAACTTTAATTATCAAACTCAAAATAATTCTCAATCGCAAAATAATAATAATTATAATTCTTATCCAAGATTTAATAATCAACAGAATACTTATCAAAGGTATTCAAATCAACCGAGTACATCATATCAAAGTTCTTATTCACAACAAAATCAAAATACAAGACCCTCAGTTATTCAAAGAAACCCAAATTTCAGAAATAATAATAATAACTCAAATCAAAATCAGAATTTCCAAAGACAAGCACATCATTTAAACGAACAAGTGAGCGAAGAAACGACTGGAACTTTCGCTCATCCTCTAATTTAGACCAGTCAACATTTTCAAATTTCCAACCAACAACAAATGAAACGAATTTTAATCCAGAAACTAAATTTATAAGTTCAACACGTTCTGAAAATTTATTTTACGTTATGTCACGAGATAAAATTTGTAAATTTTTAATTGACACAGGCGCAGGTATATCTATTATGAAACCAAATATTATTCCTCCAAATTTAATGGAACCAACTGAGAAAATAAATATACAAGGTATAACAAATGAAATTATTCCAATATCAACTTGTATAAATTATGTATTTTTTTCTGATCATGCTTATGACACATTAAAATGTTACGTATCAAATATTAATATAGAATTTGACGGACTATTAGGAGCGGATTTCCTCGATCATTATGAATGCGTTATCGATATAAAAAATCGTAAGTTAATTACAAAATATAAAACCTTCGATCTATATAAAAAAGAAGAAGAAAACGAAGAAGAAAACGAAGAAGAATTTCATCAAAACACGCAAGTACCAACAGAAAATATTATCAAGATTGAACCAAGAACAGAAAAAGTATGTAAACTGAAGTGTACCACATTTCCACCCGAATCAGAACTCATCTTATTGTCAGAAGAAAAACAAGGACTAAGTATTCCAAATGCAATCATTAAAACCAATGAAAATGGAGAATTTTTCACAACAATTTTAAACAAGTCGGAAGAAGAAAAAGAAGTCATATTAAATAATCTACAATTTGAAGAAATGCCTTCATTATCCTCAAATCAACAAGTAAATAACCAACAAGTTCATTGCACTCAAGTAATCAACAGAGAAACGGAAATTTTAAATCAACTTCGACTGGAACATTTAAACGACGAAGAAAAAGAAAAAATCATCGACACATGTTTTGACTTTTCAGATATATTTTACCTAGAAGGAGATCAACTTACATTCACAAATGAAATTAAGCACTCAATCAATACCAACGAAGCAAAACCAATATTCACAAAATCTTACAGGTATCCACAAGTACATAAACAAGAAGTGAAAAATCAGGTAACGAAAATGTTAGACCAAGGAATCATCAAACCTTCAATATCACCATGGTCATCACCAGTATGGGTAGTACCGAAGAAAATAGACGCAAGTGGAAAACAAAAATGGCGTGTAGTTATCGACTACAGAAAGTTAAATGAAGTCACCGTAGATGATAAATACCCACTTCCGAATATCACAGATTTACTCGATCAATTAGGAAAATGTCAATATTTTACAACTCTCGACTTAGCATCAGGATTTCATCAGATAGAACTAGATCCAAAAGATGTAGAAAAAACAGCATTTACAGTAGAAAATGGATTATATGAATATAGAAGAATGCCATTCGGATTAAAAAATGCACCATCGACATTTCAACGCGTTATGGACAATATTTTAGTAGGAATACAAAACGAAAGATGTTTAGTATATATGGACGACATAATAATCTACTCGACAACACTCGAAGACCATATCTACAGATTAAGAGAAATATTTTCCAGACTTTCCAATGCAAATATGAAAATTCAACCTGATAAATGTGAATTTTTAAGAAAAGAAGTAGCATATCTAGGTCATATTATAACAAAAGACGGAGTAAAACCGAATCCAGAAAAAATATCTGCAGTACAAAACTTTCCAATTCCAAAAAATCCAAAGGATATTAAATCATTTTTAGGACTAGCCGGATATTATAGAAGATTTATACCAAACTTTGCAAAAATCGTAAAACCTTTAACTTCCTTATTACATAAAGACGCAGAATTTAATTTTAACGGACAATGTCACGAATCTTTTAACAAACTAAAAAATGCATTAACAAATTTTCCAATACTTCAATACCCTGATTTTGAAAAAGAATTTATTTTAACTACCGATGCTTCTAACTTTGCAATCGGAGCCGTGTTATCACAAATAACAAATGGAAAAGACTTACCAATCGCTTATACATCTAGAACATTAAATCAAACGGAATCAAAGTACTCAACAATAGAAAAAGAATTACTAAGTATAGTCGTAGCAACAAAGACTTTTAGACCTTATTTATATGGAAGAAAATTTAAGTTATTAACAGATCATCGACCCCTTACATGGCTATTTTCAATTAAAGATCCAGGCTCAAAACTAGCAAGATGGAGACTAAAATTAGAAGAGTATGACTATGAAATATTATACAAACCCGGAAAACAAAACACCAATGCAGATGCTCTCTCAAGAATAAATGTGAATTACCTCAATCAACTACAAACAGTTAAAATATTCCATAATAGTTTACAAGAAGAAAGTGAAAATGAAAGTGAAACTACAGAAACTTCACCTGAAACAATCGAAGAAGAATATTCAAGATACAGAAGACTTAAAGAACAAAAATCGCTAATAGACTACTCAAAATGTAAAAACTCAAACGAAAATTTTCTTGACAAATCTCACAAAAATATATTAACACCAATTATGCAAGGTAATATAACCGAAAATCAATTTAAAATAATCGAAGACTTTCTAGAAGAAAATATGCAATATCGCGATGACAAAATAAACACTCAGTCTAGTAAAACTGTAAAAAATCGAAAGTATTACATTATTCCAGCACCATATGAAAATACGGAACAACTCTTATTTCATGTAATTTACGAAAATAAAAATATCTTATTAGAAAATCCTATTTACTATTTAGAAGAATCAAATGAAATACCAATACTTGAAATTTTATCATTTATATTTTCAGACGACGAAATTCAATTTATTACGTGTAACAAAGAAATAATAACACCAGTAGAAGACGAAAGACAAATTATTATTGATCAATTTCATTCAGGAAAAGCAAATTTACATAGAGGTATAAACGAAACAGTAAATCGTATTAAACAAAAGTATAATTGGCCAAATCTAAATAAAGAAGTCGAACATTTTATAAAAAATTGTGAAACATGCAATAAAACAAAAGTATGTAGAAAAAATTTAAGTAATCCCCTTGTTATAACAGAAACTCCAAAAACCCCATTTGAAAGAATTAACTTAGACATTTTAGAAATTCCAGAAAATAATCTTGTATTAACAATTCGCGACGAATTAACAAAATTCACTCAAGCTTATCCTTTACAAAATAAATAAGCGAAACAAGTAGTCAATACTTTACTATTATATTTCCAACATTACGGAACTCCTTTACGAATACACTGTGACAGAGGAAAAGAATTTGATAATCAACTATTAAAAGACCTTTGCACGCTTTACGGAATAAAATTAACTTTTTCATCAATAAATCACCCTCAATCAAATGGATCACTCGAAAGATTTCATGCAACACTCTTAGAAATGATAAGAGCAACTATCACAGAAAACCCCAATGATCACCCTTTAACATGTTTACCTTATGCTATAATATGTTATAATAATTCAAAAAATCAAACACATGGATTTACCCCGTATGAATTAATATTCGGGCATACAAACTCTAGACCCCCTGAAAAGACATATAATCAAGAAGAATTAATTTCTAAGTACATACGAGATTTAAATAATAGAATATCTTATTTTTATGAAGTAGCAAGAGAAAGAACTATTCAGAATAAACAAAAATCAAAAACGAGATACGATCAAATTAAAAATCCGAAAGAAAAACAATTTAATATTCAAGACAAAGTTTTTATCAAAGAATCTCAAAGAAAATCAAAATTAGCTAATAAATCGAATGGACCTTTTGAAATAATTGAAATATTTGAAAACAATGCATTTAAACTTAAAGACCCTGTAACTAACAGAGAATTTACTATTAATTCAGATATGATAAGTTCACAAGTAGAATAAACCTTTCTTTATTTTCAGGTTATCACTCACGATAACAAGAGTAAGTACGCATAGCATAAATTATGAATTGAAACAATTAAACAGCACAATCGGAATTTATTATCACCCAGAAGCTGAAATGAAAATTTCAAACGATAAATGGACAATCTTATCTTATAAAAATATAACATTACTGAAACAAGCATACGAACAAAACGTTAATCTAATAAATGGTTTGAATACAAAACTACTCCAAGAAAATGGACCGAGATTAAATTACTTTTATAAAGAAGTACAACCGCACGTAAATTTAATTAATAAACAATTAAAATCTATCGAAAGAAAGTTCGAAGAAATTAAATATGATATACAAGGTAATCGATATAAACGAGGATTAATAAACGGTATAGGTACTATATGGAAATCTTTAACAGGAAATTTAGACTCTTCAGATGGCGAATATTACTCAGATTGTATTAATAAATTAAACAATGATGAACATCAAATTGAAAATCTTTTAAAAAATCAAATATCAGTAACTACTGCGACAATCAAAAATTTTAATTATACAATAAGAAAATTACAAATAGACGAGGAAATGTTTAATAAAGATATTGTAAAAATTGAAACATCATTATTAGATATTACAGATAAACAAAACTATTTTGAAGCTAGATTTGCATTTATTGAAGTGTGTGAACAAATCACTGAATCAAACATAATTATTGAAAGTGAATTAGATGACATAATTGAAAGTATAACTTTTGCTAGATTAAAAACTTTACATCCATCAATTATTCAACCAAGTGAATTAGTAAATCAATTACGAAAAATATCTCAAAAATTACAAAGAAGTCATTTACCGCTTTTACCAGATTATTCAAACATTGCATCTTATTTTGATATTATAGAACTCAAAGCATTTCAAACGTACGGAGAAATCGTATTTGTATTAAACATTCCAATTGTAGAACCTTATAATTTTAAAATATATCATTTATACTCAATTCCAATAAAAGACAATCGAACAAGAATTTTTCATTTAATATTACCAACTTCTAAGTACATAGCTCTTTCAGATGATAACACTCTGTATATTCAATTAGATAATTTTGAAAATTGTAAACAAATTGAATTCGAATTATGCCAACATTTATTACCAAACCCTGTAGATTTAAATGCTAATTGCGAAGCACAATTATTATTACATCCTTTACAATTACCTGAAAATTGTGTAAATACATTACTATATTCAGAAGATTTTAAAGTACAATTAATTTCAGAAAATACTTGGCTAATTGCAATTACAAATCCAATACCTATTGTAATAAATTGCTTAGGACAATCAAAAACTGAAATCATTAAACAAAATTCAATTTTAAGCTTATACCCTACTTGTATAGCATATATAGGATCGATTAGAGTATATGCAATTTTTGAAAAAGAATCAAAAATCGAAGAAACTGTACAAATTCCAGAAATCAAATATGACTGTTGTTCTCATTTACCTAACGAATTACCAAAGTTAGAACCTTTAAAAATATCAAATTTAAACCTTGATGAATTAAATGTAGCTGAACACAAATTAAATCAATATGATAAAGATTTGGATAAATTAATTAATGAACCTTTTGTTCAAAAACATATCTCATGGTTTACTTATTTTATTATAACTTTAGTTATAGCTCTTGTTATTCTTTATATATGTTGTAAATGTAAAAGAAGATATCCAAAAATTGGAATAGCCCTTGGCAACACCCCAGGTCCAGATCACCCTGATGATAGCCAACGAACTTTACTAACTAGAATCAGAAGAGGCATAACCCCATTAAGAAGACAGCCTATCAGAAGAAATTTCGGAGATCCTGCAGTAGAAGAAATCGAACTCAATCCAAATTTCCAAAAATTAACTTCAAGATCACTCGAACCCTAATTTTTAATCTTCGCAGGGAGGAGTTGTTATATCTCAAATCCCGCATATTATAATTAATTATAACCTTGATACTAATTGCGCAGTTAAACAGGATATTGTGCAATTCTTATCTTCCCTTAGCTTTTAAGTTATATGAATGTAATCAATGCATCGTCAGGCTTTCTTATCCACTTGTAGATGACAAGAAGACCTCGACTATGAATAGGCTTTTATATTAGAATCTTATATATAGGACTAAATCATAGACATTATTAATATTCGTATATTCGTTATTCATCAACCAAGCTTTAAGCATCTAGTTACTCTTCTCCGTGTCAAGCAGATAGTCGACGATACTTACCGACATATTATTTGTTTGTCATTGGAAGTGTTTAATTATTAATATTATAACCAGTTGCTAAATGTAATAAATCTTAGTGTAAAATAAAGTTGTTTTTAAAAAGTGTTTCTGCAACTTCGAAATATAAAATGTATATATCTATAGCAGCTATGTTTCTCAATCGTACTTATTAACAAATCATGCTCAACCACCGTTTTTACAGCATATTTCGTTCAGTAGCTCCATACCACCGGCATCGTCGGGTTTTTAAATCGAACTCTTCAGCTTTTATGTTATTTTTATAGGGCCGTAAAATTGTATATGATAACACGTGGAATATTTAAATAAATATCGATTCGAAGGTCGCTTTTTATTGTCAGTGCTTGCTTGAACCAATATTTGCAGAGACCACTAGCACAGCTATTTTCTGTTGTAGCCAGGCAGAGGTTTCACAAGATACACTAGACGCTCCTGAAATTGTTTAGTTCAGTCAGAAATCAGAAGGCTATAATAGAGGTAAATATTTAATTAAAGAAAATGTCGAAATCCAGAAGTTATAGCGATAAAACTTCGTTCCTAGATATCTGACATGGCTCTAAGTCGAATGAATACTTTACCTTTTTTGTACGCATAATAGACTTTTATACAGGGTCAGCCGAGAAGTGAAAAATTTGAAAATTCGCTACGCTGTGACAAACACCCTATATAAGGTATTGAGCTCAAACTTTGTATAAAGGCACGTCTGAATCAAATGCGCTATCCATTTTTTTCGAAAAAAAAATGCCTAATGGTCGATCTTTAAATTTCGACCCATTTAGCAGGTCTTAGCAAGCCTTGAAAAAATTAAAATTCAAAATTTTTCCACATGGTCAAATAGAGCTCATCGAGCACTATGCACCAAAAAAAAAATATTAAAATCGGTTCCGAAATAATGGGGTGTTCCGGTCTTAAATCGCACACCCTGCATATGAAAAAATGCGTAGAATGTGCCACCGGTCATGTTTCAGGAATACGACACACACGCAATATTAGCCAACCTTTTACCGCATGACAATATCAATAAAGCTTCCAAAATTAAGTCCCTTTTGGTAGTTGTACGAACAATATTATGTAATATTTCGGCTCCGCCGCCTTCTTGTATTAAATTTGTCAACTAAACGTCCTTTGTTTTTTAATTTATTGCGCGTGGATGTGTAATCCGGTTGTGATTTATTTATTAACTGCATACATCATCGTTGAATCGAGCTGATTTTCAGAGAATTAAATAAAATTTCTAGTCGCAAGGCTCAAAAGCGACTAGGTCGGTACATCCATGCACTTGCCTCGCTAAATGCGATATTGAAATAGATTTGATTTTGATTGTTATAAATTGATTTTAATGTAAAAATTTAGTTATCATTGGATATTTACTGAAATCGCAATACATTCACTAAAATTAACTTCAATAATTTTTATTAAATTGGATCCCGATAAGGAGTGAACAATTAAATGTAATATTCTATTTAGGAAACAAAACTAAGAAATTTGCTAATTAATATAGCAATCAATTTAATAATAAATGCTTTGGTGATAGTAGTCACGATTCTAGCGTCTATAGTCACTGACCCTGTAGGATTGGGGATGTACGTGGCTATAGCTATTCACCTGTCCTCTGCTATTGCCGTTGCGTTGTAGTTGAATCATTATTGTACTGTTATATGTCAAACATTTTGTGTGTCGTTAAAAACATTACATTATTTTAAATTCACTTTATTCATTTATTTCACACACATTACAATAATCTATATTAATTAACATGTTAAAATAATTTAATTATACACATAACCTACAAAGTATAAAACATCGAAATGAAAGATTATTATGCATATACACATAGTTTATTTATTGCATAAGATATATATTACATTTAAATCATTCTTTGTCGAAATAAAATTTGTAAACACCGCAGTCTTTTTAATTAGGCGATTTTGGACATTCTTGAACCATTGCAGAACAAATTTGGGGCATTTGTTAGAGCCGTTGATAAGTAGTTTGTACACGAGAATTAATTTACAGTAGGCCATGTCTTGCAAAAAATAATCGATCTACGACTGAAAAGTCAAGGAATTTTGTTGATTCACCCTGCGTATATAATTTGCTACGAAATTTCTAGGTCGTGAGAACTGCAAGTTATGGATTTTAATAACGCACCTTATAATTTAATCATATACAACTCTCGACGAACTTAACAAGTTTCGGATCTGCCCGAAAACTTGTTGAAGTTGTAAGTCGAGTACTTTTGTAGATTATCTATTTTCGGAAGGGGCACCATGACTGAAAGACTGGTTAATTTTTTATTAGTTTGCCACGCAATGAGGTCTCACGTGCAATCCAAAGGGAATAATAGTATATTTAATTGATGGTATTTATACTTATGAAGGTCCTTTAGTAAATAAATATACTATTTTTTAAGAACAGAGTTATAATTTTTTGTGAATCGTTTGGAAAAGTAATCAAGTGAAAACTATGAAAAGTTTCTTGATTCTTAAATTTCACGGGCCAAATTTAGCAAATACTTGATATTTTTTAATAGTGTAGTCTTATAGAGTAGTTTAGGTAGACCCATGTTTTTTGACATTACATCGATAAAGAAAAACGTTATCTTTTTTATTTAAGAAACTTTCTTTAATTCAAAATTTTAAAAAATAGTTTTTCTTTATTTCCTTATTTTTTAAAGGCTTCCAACTATACTTCTGTTTTGACTGGTACATCGCAAAATTATATTCGCATTTATTACGCCCTGCTGTAGGTACGCATAAAACAAAAGAATCAGTAGAAATAGTGCTGGAATAAATAAGGCCAGAATCAAATTTTGGGCTAGTGCCTGCTCAAAGAAATGTATATCAAAGGCAGATTGTGGAATGGAAATAAATTATTATCGACTGTCCATTGTACAGTGACTGTAATATGGACAAACAGAGTTCTACTCGAATTGCAAATAACTTCAGCTTTTCAGGTGGACCTTGGAAGAGTCATCACATATTAATGCAAAACTGAAAGTAAAAAGTTCCCATCTTGAATATAAATGCGAATACTTCCAAATTAATTTCTGTCATCCGTTTCAGGTATTTTTACTGTACTAGTTCAGCTCTCTAACAGCACGTGTTTTTAAAATTTCCTGCTTGCTTTTTACCTTCACCAGACTCAGGTGACTGTAGACTTTTGATCCACCCTATTTCTTAACGCTTTAGGCTTACGGATTAATCCAATCATAAGAAAGAAGTAAACAGAAATTAATCAAGCTCCTTTTCAGGTCTTTTTATATCGTTAAAAAATCGCGTAGGTACTTGTTTTTCAGAAAAAAATACGCAAAATTATTTTAACGTTAAAGTTATCAGTTATTGTTGTGATTAAACGCAGTAGTGGGTATCCTTAAAAACATCCATATACAGGGTGTTTCGTTTAAAAAAATTGAAGTTATGTAGAAATATTAAATTTCCGATGTTCTTTTGTTTTTTCTGACAACAAATTCGGAAAATATAGGGTAAAATGTAAATCTTTTGTCTTTAATAACTCAATGAGGAAAGATCCTGTACATACATAAGCAATGGCTCACCGATTTTCTGCTACCAAAAATAATGTAGTACGTTTATAGTGTTTAATTATTTTAAGGAAAATTAAATTTTGTTCTGTTATTTTTGAGGAATATTTGCGAATAAAGTTTATATGAATCTGAATTCAAGTAACAACATTTAGAATTTAGGTTTGTTAGAGGGATAAACTCACTTTTCTGTTCCCACTCTCTACACTTAATATTGCAGTTTACATGGAGTCTCGTCATTTCTGTCTTTCTTTTCAACGAAACATTTTATAGTCACTAAATCTTCCATTGTGTTTTCTTTGTGTTCATATCAAACGTGTTCATGTATGTACAGTTCAACGTTAAGCTATGTGGCGATATTCTGAATATAAACACATTTATATGAAGGTTTATTTTGTACGTTTGTACAATTTTTAACGGGACTTTTAAAAGATAGACCATCGAAAACTTTACTTTATGACAAAAATTTAGGGATTAATTTCAATTTTCAAGGCCTACTATAATTTTTTTTCTTTGCTAAAAATGGACAAATTTGATTAGTGACTGTTTTAATTAAAAATCTATACCATACCACTGGATTCTGAAATATCTCAAACGGGTAAATCCAAAATTTAATGGAAAAATATTGAATAATATTAGACTTGTGACGAAATTAAGATCTTGAAAACTGAAATTAATCTCAAAATGGTTACCATAAAGTAGACTTTTCTTTTAAAAGTCCCGTTAAAATGGGATAATAGACACATTTTTTACAGAAACGTTTCCATTCAAAATGGATCACACTGTATATTAAGTAATTTATTGCAAATTCTATTCATGAAAACACCGTATACAAATCCAATATTGAATATTTAAGCTAATATTGACAGCAACAAGAAATGCCTGATGCCTCGCTATATCATTACATAATAATAATGATTCTATTGGTATTCATAGACTCTTTTTATGTCTAAATAAATATTGCTTTTTGTGAAGCTAATATTGCGCTTTATTATGTTAAGTTCGAATTTCTAAATAAATGAAAGTGTTGTGAATAGTAATGGCAATGGAAGAAAAAGTGATCTAAACTTTTAAATTTACTTTCTTATCAACCATATTTAATTACAGGGCTTTTTCGAGGGTGCACTTATTGATGAGGTCGATAGAAGACATAATTTTATTAATAGTAAGAAATGCTAATTATTATTTATATTACCACGAGTCTCCTCTTACAGGGTGTCCCACGACGAACTGCGGCGATCGATATCTCGAAAAGTAGACATTGGAAAATTTTGAAAATTTGGTAGTAGGTAAACTAATGTCGAAGCCAACTAAGAGTAATTGAACTTAAAATCCATAGCAAAATCCCCATATTAAAATATTGAATTGACAATACATATTTCGAAAATTTTCGGAATCCATAGACAAACTTACCCCTCGACTTACCCTTAGTTTTAATGGTAAATAAGATAAGATTATAAAAATTGGTGGTTTCCATTTGAAAAAATTTATTTTTGACAGTTTTTTCAATTTCATTTTAATTCTTATTATTTGAACACTCTTTATTAATACTTATCAAAATATTATGAAAACTCTATTAAAGTAGGTCTTTTTCAACAAAGAATCCAACCCAAATTGTATAAAAAAGACTTCCTTATAGGAAAAATTGATAATTCTTTTAGGACCTGCAAACGTCATTTTTGACATAAAAATTGAAATATGTCAAAAACGGAGAGACCTAGGTATAGGACATGATACACAAAATAAGCGTAGAATTTTGCGTAATAATATATAGGGTGTCCCATTTAAAATAAGTAAGTTGGTATCGACTTCCGGTATAACCGGAAGTTCCACCATCTTGAAAATATTTTAGCCGAGTTGTCCCCATCGACATTAGTTTACTACTAAATTTTCAAAATTTTCCAATGTCCACTTTTCGAGATATCGCTCGGTGCAGTTCGTCGTGGGACCCTGTATGGCGATGTCAAGTACAATACTTTTGCTATATCAAAGTTCCTCAGGGACCCATTTTGAGTCTATATTTGATTAGACAAAGGGGCAAAATGCCTGGCTCGTCAACAAGGGCCCTGTTTTCAAAAACGCCCCCGTATATTGCCACAAAAACCGTTCCCACACTTTTTAAGCAGGCGTGTGTTTTTCGGAATAAAACTTAATTCTCGTGATTGAAACGACTGCACCGTTTCTGTGGCAAGGGCGTTTGTAATACAGTAACAGTTAATTTGTAGAGAAGATTTGTAAAGGGGCGTTGGATTAGCTTTTGTTAATAAAACATAAGGCTAATCTCTCGTATATAGCAACAGAATCATTAATTTTATAACGCACGAATTTACTTGCAAAGATGGGAATAAAAAATTAGGGGAATTATGAAAACGGAATATTAAATTATACGAGACCTAGTTGTCGCTAAAATTGTATACAAAAAAATTGGTAAGGGTATATAATGGTACACCACAATATCTATACCGACAAAATGGCTTTAAATTGGATACATTAAAAAAAGTGAATACCAGGCAAATAAAAGTATAGTACTTTTAATACTCAGGAAGTTTTTGGATACAGATATTTTGACAGCAATTTGCATATGGTGCCATTTGAAAAAATAATTTAATAACCGCATACAGAAAATTATTATGCAAGAAACTTCGCCCCACAATTTCCTCTACAATGGTGAAATAATTCTGTACCAAATCGCCCGTCGCTATTATGGCTTATCCAACTAATCCCTAACCCCATCTCAGCGGTTGGCCGAGCATCCTTCCTCTTGTTTGCGTGCTGATGCTCTCCTCGGGATCGAAGAAGATCTTGCTTCTGATGGGTGTCCTGTTCTTGCCGATGCTGTTGATGGAGCCCCAGCGGGCGAACATGGCCAGGGCGCGCTTGTCGTTCGGCGGACGCAGGATGTTGGAATCTTCCGTATCTGGAACAAAATCGCATGAACTGACTCATCAATTTTTCTTCAAATCGGTTTGCGTTTGCAACCAAGATTTTAATCGTCATGAGCTTTGTCAAGACGTAAGCATGAGAATGGATGATTTTTTCGAAACCTAGATGTCTTAAGAACAATTTAAAAGTCTACTGAAATCTGATTGTCTCGATTGTTTGTATGTTTGTCACCAGTCACCACACGTGATATTGTAAATATAAAATGCGAGATGATACACAATATCTTCTGCGTTACCTATATAAATATTTTGTTTTATTAAATCCAATAGCATCTACGTAGTTATATTATCTTTTTGTTGTTTTGTTAGAAGGATTAAGACTGTTGCCTTTTGTTGCAAAGCGAAGCAAAATCCGAGTTAAACGACTTATTTCTGTAAATCCATTTCGTTAAATACACATGCAGGTAATCACAAGTAAGGTATTGTTTGCTGCTACAAAATTTAATACCGTTAGCATTATATCGTTACGAAATTCGACAAGGTAGCTCATTTTGATTGCAACAGAAAAAAGTAGATATATCACAAGCATAATGTAAAATCTGAGAAAAGGCCCTGTTGCTATTGACGACGACGTGTACCTAATGCCTAAAATGCAAGTCAACTGGACGACCAATAGAGCCGGAGATATTTAAAAAATAGTGTAGCGATGCACTCGCATAGAAAAGACTATTGGGGCCATTTCCGGTGAAACCGGAAGTGACAAATATGGCGGATAGGTCTCAAAAAGTTGGAAATTTTACCTGATTTCACCATACAAAATTTTATCCTGATATCTTTAAAAACGAGGAAGTTACATTACAGGGGTAGCCCACTATTCGGTTACACCCGGTATAAAAGTATCCCAGACCACGTAAAAATATATACCTATAGGCTATTCCTACATGTTTTAATGCTACAAATTCATGTCTAAAGTGTGTAAATCCATTGTTCGCCTCTTGCACCAGAGGCAGAAGCATCAATAATGCCCACAGCAATCCCCCATGATCAGAAGATCCTCAAACAATATTGTGCAAACTCAGAATTAACAGCAACTTACTGTTGGGTTGGTGTAATTAATGATTTCTTGATGTTTATTTGCATTTGCGTTATTCGACCATCTGATTTATAGTGCTGTATCTTATAGGAGGCGCAAACGCGATTTAATTTATTGTTAATAATAAGTTATTCCAAGGCGTCCATTTGGGTATTTCATGGTTTCGGCATGATGCAATCGTAAGACTGTATTTACGATATTTGAATACATTTGAATAGTAGGTATATCAAATTCCGCTTCTTCGGTAACTGATTTAAAAGCTCATTACCTACCCTTTCCTCGGATTATACATTAAGTATATACTTGTGAAATATCACTTCGTGTGTCGCAGTTCCGTTTCTCAAAATAAATAAAAAAGATATAACAAACAAATATAAAAGGTATCCTGTACACAAGTTCCTGCAATATATTCCGACGATATTCTGTTGTAACATATTAATATGAAACGTCACAAAGAGGTCCCAAAGCGCGAGGTCAAATAATAATCCTTGGAGAGTTCAAAGTTGAAACCTAATATCGGCCCGTTTGTTGGTCAACATTCTATATGTTAAGAAATATGGACCCAGCATTGATGAAATTCAATTTCATATTTATACTGAGATATTTATAATTTATGAAAAATCGTCCATTCTCCACAATTGAAATGTTAAACGTTTTTCAGGTTTTTCTTAAATATTTAGGTGAAAACTACTTCGTAATTTCCATCCATATCTATACTTACCGACAGTCTGTGGAATTTCGTAAGGATATCGTTGTTTAAAAATTTCAGATTGGATTCTAGGAAAATCTTCGGTGGATGACAAAGCCTCGGCTATCCTTTGACCCCAAAGAGGGCCTTCTAAGGGTTCCATAGGTCTTGTGGCTGCGCCAAATATATATGGGAAGGCAGCTATAAAAATTATTTGCCACATCTGAAATAAAGATTCATTGTAATATATTGGCAGATCATTGATGCGAATTATAAATAGGAGCGGCCCTAGCGATGAACCTTGAATCATTTCCTCCATATTCACTTTTGCCACCCCAGAAGAGAACCCTATCAAGAAAGTAGTTATATTAATTCCGCCTATAACATGACATTTCTATCAAATACAATAAATAAATCTGGTAAAAATAAGAGAAATGTGCGCATCCGTTTGTTATATTTGATATTTAATTGTCATTGTCGCCCGATCCTAACCGGCAGGCGTCTAAACAAGAAATCTTACGAATAATGGTTTCCGCGATTGCCGGAACTTTCCAAATCACTTAAACGGAATGACAAGTATAATGTGTCGTTATCAGACAGAAAATCGCAGTTGTGAAAGCCAACTTTCAGAATTCAGGCGTTTCAGTGGTCGCCTCCAATAAAGAATCAATTTGTCAAATGCAGAAAGCTTTATGTCCGACGCGACGTATAACGCACTTGACCGTAACAATTCTCTGTCAAATAGGCACTTCGGGCCTATATAGTACAAAGCACTCCGTCTTCTCTTGTTGACAGGACTTCAATTATTAATCCCCGATATTTCATTAATTATATTTATGAAATTGTTGGTTCAGATTTTTATTTTGTTGTGAAATGTTGCAACATAATACGCGAGACGATTTTTTTTCTATTATTATTATTAGTTAACTTATAGTGGAGGGAAATTAGTCAAAATAATTGATGAAAAGTGATGTAACGGGGAAGTTGAATTTTTTTCTTTGTTTTCTTTTTATTTATGCAAATGAGTCGAAAACCGAATAAATTAGCAAAATCGGGCTGGGGCTTTATACCGCAACAGTTTGATAGACATTCATTTACGAGTATTTTGTTTTTTTCCCAATTTTTTTACCACCAATAAAACCGGAGATATTTAAAAATCGTGTATATACACTATACAGGATGAGTCACCAAGGGCGCCTCGGTCGATAACTACTTTAATATTTATTATACAGAAAAAAGTTTAAAATAAAAGTTGTAGGAGACCAAGAGTACCATATTTCAAAATTATTTCTAATCATACATGGTGTTTGATATTAGAGTGGCATATCAAAAGTATGTTTTTTTAAATGGGACACCCTATATATTTTTGCAAATTTTTATTCCTTCTTTCATTACCTTTTCGAATATATCTGGTTTTTGAAATTCCGTTGCGGCGTTATTCAACTTTTTTCAAAAAAATTGTCACTTGCAGACGTCACTTTAATGAATTCTGCATGAGCAGTATTTTCACAGATTAAGCAAACTTTTTTTGGTAAGTGTTAAGCAATGCCATGCCCTAGCCTCCAGATATTTTAAAGTTGAAATTATTTGTACAGGGTGTTTATTACGATGATACAAAAATGGCTAACTTAAATCTATCAGAACTTCATTTTTTAAATGGAACACCCAGTATATTTTTACATATTTGGATAGAGTTTTTGTCGCTCTTCAATTTTTATTAACCTATGGTTACACCTAAAACCAACGGTTTCCAGTGAAATTGCATTCTAATAAAAACTAGGCAATTTCTAGAAATTTGAATATCATAGGAGGCATTGGCACGTGTTTTTTTTTTGTTTTTGCAAGAAGGAACTATGAGCATTATTGTTTCCATTAATGAAAGTTTCATCTCTTATAAATGAAAAGAAAGTTGTCTTATTATTCTACATTTAAATACTTGAACTGTGTGAATTTTCCAAATATCTAGATGGCGTTTATCACTGACATTTGTTTGTAACAAATTTGAAATGCTTTTAATTTGTAGACTTTATTGTTACGTTAATTTCTACTTAAATTAGTATTTAAAATGAATTTTTCTAAGGAAGATAGATTTAATATGATTTACTGTATCAGGGAGAGTTATGGTAATTGTTTGCTGGCTTCTAGATTGTATGGTCAAAAATATCCAGACCAAAGACATCCAAATTGTCGCACTTTTACTAAATTAAAAACTAAATTCGATGAAAGCGGAAAAATTATGTTTAAGAAGCCGAAGTGAATTAAACCAGTCGTAAATGAAGAAAACACATTTTCTGTTGTACTAAACCTCGTAGAAAATCGTAGAAATTTTTGACCATACAATCTAGAGGCCAACAAAAATTACCATAACTCTACCCGATACAGTAAATCATATTAATTCTATCTTGCTTAGAAAAATTCATTTTAAATACTAATTTAAGTAGAAATTAACGTAACAATAAAGTCTACAAATTAAAAGCGTTTCAAATTTGTTACAAACAAATGTCAGTGATAAATGCCATCTAGATATTTGGAAAATTCACACAGTTCAAGTATTTAAATGTAGAATAATATGACAACTTTCTTTTCATTTATAAGAGATGAAACTTACATTAATTGAAACAATAATGCTCATAGTTTCTTCTTGCAAAAACAAAAAAAAACACGTGCCAATGCCTCCTATGATATTCGAATTTCTAGAAATTGCCTGATGTTTTTATTAGAATGCAATTTCACTGGAAACCGTTAGTTTTAGGTATAACCATAGGTTAATAAAAATTGAAGAGCAACAAAATCTCTATCCAAATATGTAAAAATATACGGGGTGTTCCATTTAAAAAAATGAAGTTATGATAGATTAAAGTTAGCCATTTTTGTATCATCGTAATAAACACCCTGTACAAATAATTTCAACTTTAAAATATCTGGAGGCTAGGACATGGCATTGCGTAACACTTAACAAAAAAAGTTTGCTTAATCTGTGAAAATACCGCTCATGCAGAATTCATTAGTGAGGTCTGCAAGTGACAATTTTTTTGAAAAAAGTTGAATAATTCGACAACGCCGCAACGGAATTTCAAAAACCAGATATATTCGAAAAGGTAAAGAAAGAAGGAATAAAAATTTGCAAAAATATATAGGGTGTCCCATTTAAAAAAACATACTTCTGATATGCCACTCTAATATCAAACACCATGTATGATTAGAAATAATTTTGAAATATGGTACTCTTGGTCTCCTACAACTTTTATTTGAAACTTTTTTCTGTATAATAAATATTAAAGGAGTTATCGACCGAGGCGCCCTTGGTGACTCACCCTGTATATAGCTATGCACTCAAAATGCATCAAGAAAGCACTTTTATGCGCTTTTTTCGCGAAGCTCCAGCCCGATTTTGCAAATTTTTTCAATTTTCGACTCAGTTGCATGTAAGTATAAAAAGAAACCAAAGAAAAAAATTCAACTTTCCAATTACGTCACTTTTCATTAATTATTTTGACTAATTTTCCTCCACTAATTACAGATTTACAGATACGCATCGCCTTTAAATCAAAATCTGATAACATTCGTAATGAAACTGAACGCTTTAAAAGCTGGATGATTTTAAATTGAATAACGTTCCACGGATCGCATTGAAAAAACAATATAAATCATTCGGTCCTTATACACATAAGACACAATTCATATTGTACCACTTTTATTGTATACAAATGTTAATCCTGCCCCATATTTTAAAGCTTCACTGCGTTCATTTTCAAAGCCCCAATAAACGGATGTGAAAATAAAACCCCTTGTTCCTCCGCCGACCTGGGAATTTAAAGGTGTTTTTTAAAATCGACGTAATTCCCAATTTAACTGTATCAATTTGAATTCGGATCTCAGGTGCGTCTATAATCCAAATTGAAAGCGTGGCTCCATTCCTTCTGGACGAATAATACGGCTTACTTGTGACATTTCTAATTTGCATTAAATGTGACTTAAAAGCTGTTAACAGATTTAAAATGTCACCCCCTTACAATTCGATTGTAACAATTCTGTATAACTATATTTCGCGAGTGCGACAATTGATTGAAGTCGAGAGCGTCCATAACGTGCTGTTCATCACCTCACCATTCTCTCAATTTGAATACTTTCTCATGGAAGACAGCTCGTTTATTGTAAATGTTTCTGCACTGGTATAATAAAATTTACAACAGATTCTGGTCGGGGATCGAACCGATTAATTTAAAAATCGAATGAACTTTAAAGCTGACGGTCACCGCGACCACTTTGGAGATAAATTATGAGAACGGTCATATTCTTTTTGCTGTGCAGCTTCCCTTTGATATCGCCTCCATATCCTCCTCACCACAAAATCACTTTTGGCTCCAACTTTGACCGAACAACATTCCTCGTAGCAGGGATGCATAAATGAACCAAAATCTAATCAATGTTTTATAATAAGTTGCCTTTGACCTTTTAATATTTCATTTAATCCCGTATCAAAAGTTACACAGAATTTTATTTGCATTTTTAATAGATTCATCTTTAAATCCTTTTATACGCTTAAGTTGATGTAAGAGTTGTGTCATTGTCCTGGACAGCCGGATCGGGATAGATCGATTGTCCTGAGTGATACATTTTGCCATATTCTCAAATCTGACAAAAAATTAGTTTTTTATTTGCCAAAAAGGAAAATGTAGCACGTAAAATTTACATTAAATGCTCTGTTGTCAACTCAATCGCGGGACATACCGTATAACTCGAGTTCTGTAACTTGCGCCCACTTCAATATGCCCCGTAACATTTTGTGTGTATATTCTTTCATTTCGTTATTAGGACTAAACGTATAAGTAATATAAGATTGTACAACACCTCTTCAACATGCATTCGTTCGGAAAATTTTCTTAACTTTCTCCTGGCATTCAGCACACAGAAGTAATTTTCAATGTCTGAACAGAAGTCCTTAATAAAATCTGAAGTGGGAATAAAATATATTTACAGACAGCTATTTGTTCCATGGTCACGACAATACTTCGTGTACATAATTTTATTATACTCTTACTGAACAGAATACTTATACTTAGTGGAGGGAAATTAGTCAAAATAATTGATGAAAAGTGATGTAAGTAATCGGGAAGTTGAATTTTTTCTTTGTTTTTTGTTTTATACATGCAAATGAGTCGAAAACCGAAAATATTTCGGTAAATATAATAATATACCTCACGAAGGCTCTTTTAATTAATTACATTTCGTTTCACACAAAACTTATATGAAAATCTGGCATAAAAGGTCCATCTAAGCGGAAACGTTGACATAGGGGCATTACGGCTGTACTAGGAAAAAAATTTGAACGCTGAAAAGATGGTATTTTTTCCTGGCATTCCGAATCTGAGGTCAAAAAACCAATAGAACATCAAATGGTGAAAATATTCGCGAAAAACCTGTTTCGAAAAAAAAATCACCTTGTATATTTCTCCTGGAAATGAAATTTTGTGATGTTGTCAATGATAATAAGTATTCAAATTCAAAATTTGCGTTCGAATTGGTCGCAAAATCGCAATGAAGTTCGTATTTTCTAATCAACCCTGTATAATTTAAAAAAAATCAGATTTAAATTTTTTTTTCTGATTTCAACGATACTATATTTGATATACTTGCTACAGATAGTTCCTGAGATATTCGAGAAAACGGTATCCCACATTTTATTAACAACTAAATTACAAGAGATAGTAGTAAGCTATGAAAAACACAAAAAACATTGGTGTTGAAGCATTCCTTATAAACAATGCATATCAAGCAAAGAAAGAGAATTTTAAAATTCCTTGCAACTCTATGCACCAAGTTGGCTTTGGAAATTAAACAAAAATATAAATATTGTACCTGTCAATATTGTTACAATTACTTTCAATGCTTCAACACCAATGTTTTTCATAGCTTACTACTATCTCTTGTAATTTAGTTGTTAATAAAATGTGGGATCCCGTTTTCTCGAATACCTCAGGAACTATCTGTAGCAAGTATATCAAATATAGTATCGTTGAAATCAGAAAAAAAAATTTAACCTGCTTTTTTTTAAATTATACAGGGTTGAGTAGAAAATACGAACTTCATTGCGATTCTGTGACCAATTCGAACGCAAATTTTGAATTTGAATACTTATTATCATTGATAACATCACATTTCATTTCCAGTAGAAATATACAAGGTGATTTTTTTTTTCGAAACAGGTTTTTCGCGAATATTTCCACCATTTGATGTTCTATTGTTTTTTTGACCTCAGATTCGGAATGCCTGAAAAAAATACCATCTTTTCAGCTTTCAAATTTTTTTCCTAGTAAGTACAGCCGTAAAGCCCCTATGTCAACGTTTCCGCTTAGATGGACCACCCTGTACACAAAAATGCCTACTCTTTAAAAAAAAAGTTTACCCTACGACCATTTTGCATTAAATGGCAAGTTTTAATTTTTTTTGAAAATAGTCAATTGTGACCGTAAAAATACATACCGGGTGTAAATGAAATTAGGCTCACCCCTATAACTTTTTTGTTTTTTCAGATATCATTTTGACCAAAGAAGCAGACAGCAAAAAAAGAAAAATCAAAGAATCTGCAATAATTTTACTTAATGAAGATAAATGCGTATCAAATTGTCCGGTAGAATTTTGTTCAACTTGGTTACCAATGTTAAGAGAAGAACTCAATAAAATTAATATTATTTAGTATATTTTTCAACATTTCTTTGTAAGTATCTATGGAAATGATATAAACAATTTTTATTTTATGCCGTGTTATTCTACACGTTACATAAAAATCTAAAGCTTAAACTTTGAAAAAGGAAACGGATATAGTTTCCGAAACGTCAGCGCAGTATTTTTGTATTAATTTAATTCCTATTAGTTGTTAAAAAAACACCCTCTAACTGATCCTCTGACATTACGTCAAAGGCGTAGAGGTTATTTCCCAGTATTAAACTGGTTAATTTGAATATTTTTTAGATAAATCGAATTTTTTGGATAGGAATCTCGAGGAATGTGGTAATAAATCCCAAAAAAAAGAAAAGGAAAGAAATCATTTTGAAATTTTGGCAGTTGCAATAACAAGTAAATTTGAATTAATGCATGTTAATAAAATGATTCTAGCACTTCCGGTTTTGCCGGAAATGACCGTAACATCTGTTTTATAAATGGAACACCCTGTATATTTTTACATTTTTGGATTCAGGGATTTATTCTGCATACGATGGTATCAACTTCGAGGAAGAAACATAACCTCAAACATTTTTTTAGGATAATTTAAGTTGGCATCTATAGGGAGCCATGACTGCTGAAAAACTGTTCTGTCTGAGTCATTGAGTATTGAAAAAATTAAAACAGGATATTAAATGAGCCAACTATGCTTTTATAGCCATTTAAACTCTCGAAAATAGTTTTTTCGATATAAGTATTTTTTTTTAAATGGCATCATTATACCTCATTATGGTATTTTAATAGAGATTTTCTTTACCTACATTTCGATACCAAACACATTCACCATTAGTTTATAAATAAGTTACAAAAGATACTTTATGACCTTAGTTCAAATTTATTTTAGTAAGCTCTGACCAAGTTAAACATATGATATGAAATTAATCAGGAATGCCTTAAAAAAAAAAAAAAATTTATTAAACTAAAATAAATTTGAACCAAGGGAAAGTATCTTCTGTAAGTTATTTATGAACTAATGGTGAAGGGTTTGTCATCGAAATGTAGGTAAAGAAAATCTCTATTAAAATAGCATAATGGTTACATTTAAAAAAAAAATCTTAAATTGAAAAAAACATTTCCGAGATGTTTAAATGGCTATAAGAGCAAAGTTAGCTCACTTAATATCACGATTTTATTTTTCCAATATTCAACGGCTCAGAAAGAAAAGTGTTTCAGCAGTCATGGCTCCCTAGATGCCAACTTAAATTATCCTAAAAAAATGTTTAAGGTTATGTTCCTTCCTCGAAGCTGATATTATCCTATGCAGAATAAATCCCTGAATCCAAAAATGTAGAAATATACGGGGTGTTCCAAGATCAGACGATTTTTACCCCACTTATTGTATTATAAGTAAAAAAAAACTGAGAAACTTGTTTTTTTGAGGTTAGGGTGCACTTTTAATGTAACTATACCCCAACAGTTTGATAAGCTATTCATTTACGAGTATTTTAATTTTTTAAAATTTTTCTCCGACCAACAGAACCGGAGATATTTAAAAAATAGTGTAGCGATGCACTCGAAATGCATCAAAAATTCACTTTTATGCGCTTTTCTCACAAAGCCCCAGCCCGATTACATCACTTTAAAATTCTAATTTCTCTCCACTATTAATGCTACAACGTCACAATTTTGCTACCATTTTTTGATACCAAGTCGCTTGGCCATCCAAGTAAAACAGATCGGCGTCTGTTGGATCCGTTGAGGTTGTATATTCTGCTTGCTCA
This sequence comes from Rhagium mordax, assembly GCA_963680705.1. Taxonomy (NCBI): domain Eukaryota; kingdom Metazoa; phylum Arthropoda; class Insecta; order Coleoptera; family Cerambycidae; genus Rhagium; species Rhagium mordax. The sequence continues at coordinate 79,939,525 of OY796659.1, read as the reverse complement.
GATGGAAACACGCGTCGGCAGCCTATGTACGCTTTTCTTTGTAACATCCGCACTCCGCAGGGGTGGTTTGCGTATAAGCCACCCCAGAACTGTGTTATTAATTTTCCTTGTCCAAGTAGACAATCGATTGCCTGCATTTATGCAAAGGTCATTTAAATAGATTTGCAATACAAAAGCGGCCCCATCTCCGTCAATCTTAAATGATGATTACATTTTAATGGAAAGTAATACCCAACTAACCTTGTCATAATTAAATTACATGTTTTGTGAAATAATTGAATTTCCCTAATTATTGTCGTCGTCCTCGCAGATATCATTAGCAGGTAAAATATTTCGGTTAACTGTAAATTTATTGAGCTGTAAATCACATTTATTTACGTCAGACGGGATCGGGATAAAAGTACACACATGCACAAATTTCCGGAAATTTGTGTATCAGCACTGATAAACGAATTATGATTATGCACGAAAAATACCACTTAAGCTCACAATAATAGTGTTATGTTGTATAGAAATTAACTTCAACTTCCCATACAAACTTTAATTAATGTGTTTTAGCAAGAAAAGTTAATACCGCTTTATTACGTTTGAAGCTAATATAAAGAGGCGTATATCTTTTATATTGCACCTAGAAGGGCCATAAAACAACTTAATTTCATTGATAAAATATTTTAATAATACTAATCAGAAGCTTTGAGTCTTCTTATATCTTTGACATGTAGAATCGCCAGGCTAATCCGATGAGGGATTAGGATACAAGGATTACTTGTTTCAAATTTGTTACTAACGGATGAATAATAATTAATGAAAGCGGCCAAGGCCATCTGAGATGGTGGTATAATCATTTAAGTTTTCAGGACGTAAAACATCTACAGGGTGCTTTAAAAGGCATGGGCAGATTTTGGTCCGATTTCGCTCCGTTCCTTAGATACAGGGTGCCAAAGTTTAAAAAAATATGTGTTTGGACAACTAACTATTTACAATCGAATACACTTTCTTAGTTATGATTATGTTGAACATCAGCTACAGGACCGGACTTACTTGCAAGCCCTTGGATTTAATCAAAGGAAAAATTGGTTCTCCGTTGAGGTTTCTAATTTATAATCACATAAGTTAAAATCTAACTCAATTTTGGTCAAAAATTGCCTCTTACTATTTTTTCGTTTTCTCATGAGTTTTCGAAATAAGGGCATTTTAACTTTGACACCCTGTAGCTAAGGGACGAAGCGAAATTGGACCCATGTTGATATGAAAAAATAATCTTGTTTTTAGGTGAGGAATCTGCCACCGAGCGTTGGCTCATGTTTTTTGAAACACCCTGTATATGCGTCACAGCTTGCAAATCGTATACAGTATGTCCACGACAAAAGGGATCATCCATACATTTTTTAAATAAATGTAAATGAGGGTTGTTGCGATAATTAAGCAATAAACAGTACAACTACTGTAACAAACGTAACTATTTTATATTTCATATTTTTACCTTCATTGGACGTGTAATTGAATACCGGAAAGGGGTTTATATGTAATCTAGCGGACTAAATCAGTATCGGTTTGTTCAGCCGACTGGGTGAACGGATTTAGTATTAAAATTGCCTAATTGAATTAACCGTATGTAAAACGAGGAAAGGATAACCATACTTTATCACCGGGGACGGTTAAATGCTGCGGCGAATGTTGTGGTTTTCAGGTTTTCTAATAATTTAGGATTTGTGAAATGGGATTAATTTTTTAAACAAATAGAATCGTAAATCAGAGGCTTAGACCTTGCACAAAAGTTTCCAAAATTTAGTTAAAAAAAACTGTGCCGTATGAATATGTTTTTTTAATTTAAAATACACCCTTACGCGCGATACTAGAATCTAAATAATGCAGGTAATTGATTAATTAACGCAGGCTGATTATACGTGGGTTTCCGATGCTTGTTCAAGCAATTGAAAGGCCAATGTAAATAACGGGCTCAATGAGCACTATATAATGATACACCCTTAGAAATTCGTAATGGATATTTTCTTGCCTTTTTTTCATTTTCACTGGAATTTCAAAAGGTTTTATTCAACGCTGAGGAATATGGCGCTTTAATTAATTTACATTAGATAAAGTATATTTTTTATGTGTTGTTTAATAAGTATTTAAAAAGTTAGGAAATAGATTCCTCTGTCTGAAAATCTTGTAAAACGTTAAAATCAAAAGTTCCATCGAAACCCTACAGATACTAAGTATAACTAAGAAGAATATACACATAAACGACGGTAAAAACCGTCCTATCATGTCGATAAGTAATTAAAATTTACAACGACACTTGCTAAACCTTTGGAAAATCAACGATGCGGTATTTTTTTTATATCATGAAGTTATTGCCATTTCGACAGATTAATAAGTAAAGTTGAAGTAGAGACAGAATTGTATCACAGGAAAAATATCGCATAATTTGTACTAAAACTAAAACCATTTTATAAATTCGCCACAATCCTCTTACATTTTAGCAAATACAAATTTAGTTACAATATCAGTCTAACAAACTAAATCCCCTGAAAGAGCCTTTCTATATTAATCAGTTTAATTTTAGTAGGCAACCGTATTTTGTAATAAATAGGACGAAATTAAATATTCGGCCGGCTGATCAATTTCTGATTGATGTTGAAATAGAAATGTTAGGTAAATGCTTATGCGACGTTCAATCAACTTAACCAAGCCGAAAATGGTATTACATAATAAATATATAACTTATAAGGGAACCACATAAAAATACAATTATTTAAGTATTATTTTTGAACCTATATTCTTTTTAAAATATTCATGCCTAGGTGAATTGTATTGCCCCTTAGGTATGTTGTACAAATAGAACACTGCCAAAATCCTAAAACCTGAAACCAAAAATCCTTCATTGAAGACTTTAAATCGTCATTTTTAAATCGAAAAATCTAGCTCGATCCTAACTTTGCGATGTTCATTTGTTTTATCCAACAACATATTCTGATGGTTTAGAAAAAATCCTATAACTTTTGTATAAAAAGTTTTTTTAGCTCCAAAAATAAAGTCTCCAGTGATGGGGACACCCTGTACATTCACGAAATGGCGAGCAATAATGCGTTTCGCCTACTTGAACATACGAATATAAGTATAACTTTTCTTAATGTTTTTATCGCCCCCTCCGACATAAAAATGCCATATGAAGCATTTTAACATAAAACCTTTTGATGTAAGCTTCTCTTCCTATAAATATACAAGATATAAAGATGGAATTTTTATGAGGAAAGATGAGTTTATTTTATACTGTTGCTGAGTAATAATGAATTTTATTGTATACAATGAGCCACCGCTCAGACAGGTAGATTGCATTACTTAAATTTGAAATATATTCCAATAACCACTCCCATTTATTTACAATAATTTGCTGTTATGGGGCCACCACCGGGCATATTATACGACATTATACTATTTTAAATGAGGGCATGAATATTTTCGATTCTTAACCTATTAAAAGATTTTAATATGGGAGAGAGAGCCCCTGATCGAATTGACTTTTTTTAAGGACAAAGACCAGGAATACGAAATAATACACTAATTGAATTAACCCTCTAAATTACATTCCATTGATGATTACCGGGTTTGAGTCGGCGCCGGCGATATCAGAGAAAATGTAGTGTGATGAATTTTTCAGTAAGAAAGGGTGTGTAATTGCCTGACAGTTATGACCTTTACACAGGATAATTATGTAGCGACAAAAAATAAAAATAAACCTGTTTAATTATTCAACAATCCGATGAATTTTACTAGCTTACACGGGTGTGTGTTGGTTTTTTTATATCAGCGGGTGAGGGAGGAATTCAGAATATACTTATTTGGGAAGTAATAACTTCAATATTGAACTATTTTTTTTTTGTTTATCGCCGCTTAATTGGGTCTTTCCCCGATTATATGTGTGACTGTACTGTAATAGAAAAATATTTTCAAATGTTTAAATCTGGCGAATGCGCCAGTGCTTATCCATATTTTAAGAAAGTACTACGTGTGACTGGCGCCTTCGCCAATTTTTAACATTTCAAAATAATTTTATGTACCTAATTATTTCCATTTAGGTATTATTATATTTGGATATTATATAGAAATTGAATATTGATGAAAAAGCAATATGATTTACTAAAACGTGCTTCTTCGGTGACGTTTTGCGAGACCCCAGCATATAATTTTAAATATATCCAATCTAATTTAATGTTTCTACTCGTGTAATTCCATTTTTAAATTTAATATAACACATACTAGAATGAAATGATTTATATTTATCGCTAATCTGTTCAGTTGCAAGGTGGAACGCGGAAACGAGTTATTTATGGGAAATGAGCCGGTACGCGCTGCAAACATTAGGTTCCTTCCTTTTCTTCCTTCGTCAGACATCATTCGGTACAAGAAATCCCAAACATTTATTTCAATATACTTGAAATAACAGAGAACATGCGTATCTTATTACCGTCACTGATTAAAATAGGATTATAAAACAACAGAAAACATGTTTCTGATTCCCATCACTGATCGTTGTTTTTGCAGAATTTAACGAGGCGAGCAATTGAAAAAATCATAAATAAAAATTGGTATAACGGATACTATTACAAAATTAATTAAAAAATTATTACTTAATTGCGTCACATATTTTAATCGTCATCAAATCTAATATGCTATTTTCCTTTAAATTCCCTCCATTGTTATCTATTTATTGTTACTCCATGTCGCAAATAATTATTCAGTACAGTTTGTTTAATTAAAAGTAATTCAACAACAAATACACATTTAGTTAATTTAAATAAACAAATTCTCTCGTCATGCGACGTACCTAAATAACCCCGAGTGCTTTCTGAGTTACACAGCCAGCACTAGATATTATTTGCTCTTTTATGTACTTATGTCATGTCACCTGGAGGGCCCTCAAGTTTTTCTGAAGAGTTAATAAAAGCGTCCGTAGACTGCTATATTTTGAAGTGTATTTATTAACAAAATGTCAGCGGGGCTTTTAACAAAAGCAATAGCAAGTAGATACATATTAACTCATTTACAGGGTGTGATTGATTGTTTAATTTTCATAATTAAAAAAAAAGGAAATAAAAAATATTCGGTATGTTTTACAAGTACTTAGAGTTGAATTTCCAAAGGAAACTGACAATATTTATCCTTACCTGTGCAATTTGCAATTTTTTGATTACAGAAAACTTACAAATCGATTTGTATCTGTTGTAGGTATTTTAACAGTACAAAATTAAACATTTTTGAAATAATTACGTAGAAATTTATTATGTAAAAACTGTGAGCAAAAATCTTTTGAACAAAAAAACAATATTATTTTTAATCTTCAAAATATTTATATTAGGTTCAATTATTTTTAACAGGCCTACAGGGTTTCGTTTATATTTTGACACCCACCTACAGCTTTAATCATTAAAGATAGAAAAAAACCTTAAAGCAAAAATTGTAGGACTTTCCCTTTATGATCTTTTGAGAATTTAAAAATTTTGAAAATAAAGTTAAACATTTGAAGAACAAATACAACTTACATTTTTTTTAAACGGAACACCCCCTAAGTGTATTATCGACTTCATATGTTGATATTTGGATCAGCCGTTTTTGACATAATTAAGTCCAAACAATTTTAAATTAAAAAGATCTAGATTGCCATGGCAAAACAAATGCATCCGGGAAGGTTTATGATTTTAACGTTTTCTACCAAAAATTTAAACGCATTTTATTCCATCAAATCTAACAAAAATGTTTGTCATGGCAATCTAGATCTTTTTAATTTAAAATTGATTGGACTTAAATATGTCAAAAAAACGGCTGATCCAAATACCAACATGTGATACAATTTCGAAATCAGGGAAAAAAGATCTTTTTTATAAGTCTATAATATATGGGGAGTTCCATTTAAAAAAATGTAAGTTATTTTTAAATGATGATTAAATTCTCAAAAGATAATAAAGGAAAAGTCCTACAATTTTTGTATTCAAGGTTTTTTCTATCTTTAACGATTAAAGCTGTAGGTGGGTGTCAAAATATAAACGAGGTATTAAGATACTATTTCTGATCACAACTTTGTTTGCTTGATAATTGCAAAAAAAATTGTATATTTACCTAAGTGTACTATAGAAGTCAACACAAATGAACTTGTAATAACATACGTGTTTGCAAAATCATTTAGTTCCATTTCAAAGATACGAACATTTTTATATTTTATTTATTCAATTTCAATTCAACAAATTTTCCCATTAAAATTATGAAACAAAAATGCATAATTACTAATTATTAATTCTGGATAAAATTGTTGAAAATGATATTAAATAATAGTTCTACAACAATCTCTCCTTATTTTTATTATTTTCTTTTAATAGCAATACCTTTGCGGGATAATTTTTAAAGCTGTTTTTCACGTCTAAAAAATAACAAAAAATATTTTTTTAATTTCTTTTCTCCTATAATATTAATAAAAAAAACTAATTAATTAAGAAAACAGAATTATCCTAAGTAAATAATATATACCCACATTTTTATAGAACAATTTCTATATCTATTTTAAAATTTTAAATGCTCGCTATAAAGCGAGTCAAAAATAATTAAATGTATTTAAGGACGCGATTGATTATTTCGGAATATTTCCACAAAATATATAGATACCCCAAATTTGACAGAAATATAACAAATTAATTCCAAAATCGGTACTTACGGAAAATACCGTTGGATTTCCTTTCAAAGAGAACCCACGTGTATGGTGCCCGGTTTGCAAAAAACTCAATTTATTAGGTATATTTCGAACCACCGCAGAGGAGGGTTGGAATGTCACTATCTGCAAATACTTAACATCTAAACTTTTACGTGACGCCGTGGAAGGGAATATTGATAACGCCACCCCCAGCACCACTGACTTGTTGCTTCGTAAAGGCGGTGGGCTTATCGGAACTGGTTTCCCCCACCTGTGGATCGCTACCACCTACCACGTCGCATTGTTTGTCAAAATATACACTCGCACGTTGGAGGTGTTGAAAAAAGATTTGAGTGCTCCGAAAATGTGTCGATGATTACTTTAGCAGTATTGCGGATGTGGATGTACAGGGTGATCCATAACTCTCTTTTCTTCATAAATAATTCGGTTGCTGTTAATATATTTGGTTGTTTTCAAATGTATATATATGTAGAAAGTCCTGCAGAATCCGAATATGTATTCAGAAAAACAATTGAATGCCAATTTAAAATAATAATAATAAAAATACTTACGATTTTCTTAAAATATTTCACCCTGTATATTATTGCATAAAATGGTATGGCAACATATTATAGACATACACATGATACTCATTGATGTGTCCAACTTCCGGTTTGGCCGGAAGTGCTTACAATTTATAGCAATTTTTTATTAACCCTGTATATTTTAATTATTTCAGATAATACTATCGATTACGAATCCAATGATATATAAGACATCATAGTTTCACCATTTTATAAGGGAAATAATTCACAAAATTCAAATTTTATGATACATAATACAATATATTATTATTAAATAAGTACACAGATTTTAAATTATTCTAGTAGGCGGCAAGCTTGAAAAAATTGCCTATCCGATTGTAGCCCTCATTACTATATGATTAATATTGTTAGTGCGTTTTCTGTAATCAAAATGAAATACTCAATTAGTGAAAGATATGATATGATTGAAATGTTTATTTTAAATGGAAAAAATGCAAGGGCTGCAAGAAGCCTACTTCAAGGAATAAACATTTCAATCATATCATATCTTTCACTAATTGAGTATTTCATTTTGATTACAGAAAACGCACTAACAATATCAATCTTATAGTAATGACAGCTACAATCGGATAGGCAATTTTTTCAAGCATGCCGCCTACTAGAATAATTTAAAATCTGTGTATCTAATATATTGTATTATGTATCATAAAATTTGAATTTTGTGAAATATTTCGCTTATAAAATGGTGAAACTATGATGTTTTATATATCATTGTACGTCCAAAAAGACTCATTTTGGCCCGTTCGATTTTTTTTTCGAAGTCCGGTTTCGACGGAAGTGACCTCAACTTTGGAATATTAAGTGGAACACCCTATATATTATTGCATTTTTGGAATACTGAGAAAATTCTGAGTACGAAAGAACTATTTTAGGGACTCTTTAAGCCCACTTGATTTTTTTAGAGCCAATTTCATTTTTTAATCTAGGTCTTTCGACCTATTTTAAGTAATTGTTGTTCCTGATGGTCCTATCTTTAAACTACGCTACGCTGATGAGGATCAATAAGCCCGAAGCTTGTCCGTGGCCGCTCTATTGGTTATTATTAGGGGTATATGACAAAAAATTCGTTTTATAATTTAACCCCAAAAATTATCATCCAAAATCATGTAACTTTCCAGAGTTCAGAATACAAGTTATGCAATTATCTAGTGCTCCATAAGAAAAATGACATATTTGTACTAACAAGTTAATCGTTTATGTATATTGATTTGTACTTTCAATAAAGTAAATTAACTTAATATCTTTTGCCTCACGTAATTTATTATGACCTTACACCTTTACGTGTTTATGTTTTTCATCCTTAATTCTTATTTTCCAATTCAGTAAGTCAAGAAACAATGATAAACATCGAACAGTGGTACTCTTAAAGGGAAGGGTGTATTGTGTCATAAAAAGACGAATTCCTAGAAATAAATAAATTTAAAGTATTTTTGTCTCTCTCGTGCATTTAACGTCAGCCAGAGGAGACAAGCCGCCCCTAACCTCTTCTTTTTCGAAGAGTATAAATTTTTACTTGCCTAATCGATCCCCTCCAAAGAATGGTATATCAACTACATAACTCTCGCCTAAAGTTACATAAGTTCTGCGTTCAAGTCTTCACACAAACCACTCGAAGGTGAGACGAGGAGTCACCCCATGTTTGATTGGTGAAATGTCAGGTAATATATTTATAGGGCATCGAGAAAACAATGGTGATAGGTATTTCTTGGATCTATCTATCTAGAAGACATCTGATATATTCATCCGATATAATTTATGCCATCACTGTATGATGGTTTGCAACCATGCAATGTGCGATCGACGCCTCTGGTTGTTATTAAATAGCAAATGAAAATAAGACTTTCAATATATGTGCTAATCTATTCTTCAAAGGCGCTGCTCATACATACAGAGTATGTCGCGAGTTAGCAGAGACATATTAAATTCGTTGTATCCTTCCTACCTGTTTTCCTTCGTCATGGGGCTCGCTCCTTTTAAAATCTACAGAAGTAATCAATTTGTCAAAATTCAGTATTCGAGGTTTTACGGCATTCTATCAGCGCTGGTTTACGCCTGCTTTGTATACTTCTTATTGTACGTGCATTGGTGTAAACTGGAGTACGATGCTTTGAAGACTTCGATGCAAAAGTTTGTGACTTTTTTGTATTTCTTGCTTGTTGTGGGATCTCCATCGGTGAGCGTAATATTTAATAAGGTAAGTATACTAATGTGATGAAGATATTCAGTTTCACTCTCCCCAATTAATCAATAATATGTTCTAAGATCCTTTTATAAAAGGGCCCGGCAGATTTATTTCATTTGTTTTTGAGGAAAATATTTCAGAAAAGTTTTGAACCCTTCGATATTGGTGTATGATTTGATTCTGTCTTTTAAATTTATGCACTCTCAAGCAAACGTTTTTTTAAGGTACACATCAATTCAATTTTAATTCTATGGGAGCAAATGTACCGCATGGATGAAGATATTAAAATTGCTGGAATAAAACTAGACTACAGGAAACTTCAGTGGTCCTCGTCCATGGTGTGTCTTCTGGGCATCAGTTCACATACGGGTTATCTTCTATATTTGACGTGCATTCAAGATTACACAAATATTGCATTGAGTTATGGCATTTACTTCAGTCTGAATTTCTGCCTTTTAAATTCCACGTCCATTTCGTGTTTCTTCTATACTTTTTACCAAGCAATCGGCCATATGTTTGAACAAGTTCTGGATAATTTGCAGCACACTGTAATCACGAACTACGATTTGAAGTTGGGTTTTGATTATAAATTTGTCACACAAACCGCTGTTTTACATCAAAAATTGTGTTACATTGCCAGGCTCACCAACAAAGTTACATCCGTACAATTGTTGATATCATTTGCTGTTACCTTCAGCTTGATAACCTTGCAAGTGTATGCCATAGTTACCGCCTTCATCAATAACAACCACGTAACGAATGCAGTGGGATCGTTGTTTTCCATTGCTATTCTTTTTATGGAGAAATTGGCACTGGCTGTAGCCTCCCGGCGATGCATGGAGACGGTAAGTTTAGAAATATCTGCGTATAAAATGCAATAAGTATCTAAATCTTCTATTGGTCTCAACCCAATCCGTATTACCTATTTAATATTATGGTATTTTCAGGTGCCTAGAGCTCAAAGTTTGTTGGCGAAAATATTGAATCTGTATCAAAGCGATCACGAATTATCCAGAGAGGTAAATAAGAATTATCAAAAAAATAGACCAAACTACATATATTATAGGAAATCATTTTTATATCGCGGGAATCTTTTTAACGCAGAAAAATACCTTCCATAAAAAAAATACGTAAATTTTGAATTTTTGATATCTATAAGGTTTCAGATTGAGCTTCGCCCGGACCTGGCGAAGATTTGTTTAACATAATTTAATGCACTCCACTCAAAGTATATTTTTTATTGTCTAAAAATAGGTTTTTAAAAGGTTTTATTATATTGTAGGTTAACGCATTCAGCCTTCAAATTCTTCACAACCAATTCGAAATAACAGCTGGCAACTTTTTTGTGATCGACATCCCAATATTTATTACAGTAAGTACCTACTTAAATTAATAAAAAACCAACTAAATTAATAATCATTTGTTCCTAGGCGGGCTGTGCGATAACGACCTATATCATTTTGTTTATGCAGGCAGATCCCCAGGTTGATTTATACCAAACAATGAAAGACACTTTGGGAGTAATTTAAGTGAAAAATGTGTAACTTTAAGAAAATAATAAATTTTGTTCAAATAAATTGTTCCCTTATTTCAAACAAAGCCTGCCCTGGCCCAATTAAGTCAGAGAGCCAATCACCTTGCAATGCAAGACTCTACCAATCACAGACAAACACAGATGTTACTTCATATCTGACATCTGACATAAAACCTAACCCTACTTTCTAATATAAACATAAACAAGATAAATGATTTTTTCATGATGGCTGTAGAAGACAGCATTATAATGGAGTTTTGTAGACTATGCCAAAGTCGGGTCGGAAAGATCCCAGTTGAATACGATGAAGAATTTAAAAATAAAATTTCTGAGGTTACCAGAATAGAGGTAAAGTTTGCTTCGACAAAGTTTCTCTTTACATTTACAGCGTTTGTTTCCAGGTAAACAACGAATTAAATATATATTTACCGATGTGTGTATGTTTATTTTGCCAAGATAAAGTTGTGGATTTCTACAATTACATACAGATAGTTCAGAAAGTTGATAGAAATCTACGTAATGTAGTCAGAAAGAAGTACTGTCTAGATAGCGAAAATACTTCCAATGTCGACAATAGTGACTGTGAAGTGAAATTAGAAGCCACGATGAAATGTGATAAGTCTCACACGACCAAATCCGCAAAATTGAAATGCTCTATTTGTTTTAAAACCTATAGTAGACTATCAAGCTATAATTCGCATAAAAAAAGTCATCCAGAACTGTACTGTATTAACTGTGGTGAGTTATTCGATGAGGTGTTAGAGCGTCGAAAACACGAATGTAATAAAAACAAAAAGGAAAGTGATTCTGGTTCAAGTAAACAGTTTAGAAAAAGCAATAAGAAAAGCAAACCTAAATTTAAAATCAAAACAGGTATTTAAATGTTTGCTTATACTTATAATGAATTAATTATTCTTTTTAACACTACACATTTTTAGAAATTGTAGAATTTCTCACTGTTCCCGAAGAAGGAGATACTTTCCAGTGCAGTACCTGTAGTAAACAATTTAATAACAAAAACAGTCTTCGTATTCACTTAAAAATTCACAAGAACTTTGTTTGTGATCAAAAAAACTGTTTTAAGGAGCTCCCTACAGCCTATTCTCTAAAAATACATCAACTTCACCACCAGGGAAAAAGGCCGTTCTTGTGCGTAACTTGTGGTATGTATAATTATTTAAAAATATGTTAATCGGTTTGTAGTAATTAATAACTGTAAAAGAACAATTTAGCCATTGAATTAAATTTAGCCGAAAAAAAAGCCAAATTTAGATATTTTTTTTTAAATTTTGATGGATTATAGTCAAACGGAAATAAAAATATATGTTCGTTATTTGCATTAAATCTCCATGCTCCACTTGTTTCATCGATTTCTTTTGTAGGTAAAGGTTTCACTACTAAAAACTCTCTGACGTGCCATGAAAAAATTCATTCTGATGTAAAAGGTTACAAATGTGGATTGTGCAACCTTGGTTTTTCTGTGCGGAGCAATTTGCGCGCCCACGAAAAAAAATACCATGAAGGAATTCGGTTTTATTGTTCTCAATGCACTAAGGAATTTTTAACCAAGTGCAGTTTGGATAGGCACGAGAAAATCCATGCGGGCATTAAAGAATTCAAATGTGAAAATTGTACTTCCGCTTTTTATACTAATAAAGAGTTGATAAAGCATCAGCGATATCATCAGGTAGGTTCGATTCGAAATTACTGGAGCGTATTCCGCTTCTTTGTTTTCAAATTTAGTGTCATTATCTCAGCAGGCTCCGTTAAATGGCCCGATTACTATCAGTATTCATTGTGAATTATGTGAAGGCCGGACCTGTCGTGAACGATAAACTCCAATGGGCAATAGGTGCAAATGCACATTGCCGAAATAGGAAAGTAGTTTTGTGTAACTTTTGAAATTAACCACTAAAAGGTGATAATGACGCAAACCGCTGACGTCAAGTGGAAGGGGCAAGGGGTTCCCTTCCACCCAAGTTACATACGTAATATTATTTTCCTTGCGTTCTTTTTTACACCAGTATGATGTGGTGGATTTAAACATTGGTTTTCAAATTCATAAATTTCCCACTCTTTACCTTGCTAAATCCACCAACTCACCGAGCATTGCAGCCGGTGACTAGTGGTTCCATCAGGTTAATTCCAACAATACTTTAAGAACGCTTACGATTAATTTAACCAAGCAATTAGAACAGTTTTGGGACACCGGTTACACCAGGTGGATCCACCGGTGTAAAAAAGAACGCAAGGTTTGTATTTTCTTTTTAATTGGATCAATACTAGGGTCGATGTTTTTTTGTTTTTCGCAAGCTTGTCTTCCCAAGACTAATATCTGGCAGCATTACTGATTCGTTTTTCTTTATGAAATTGTTTTGGTAAATAAATAATTTGTATGACTATATCACTAGAATGCACATACAAAACAAATCGTAAACGCGCCTCTAAGTGATTTGACACATATTTAGACCATGTATTTCTTAATATTTCAGGTTATAATAGTTTATTTTTATTTTTATTTGCCAAGGTATTTTATGCAAAATACGTAAAAATATAAACATAAACATAATATAATAGCTTTGTTCGCGGTAGCAATCCTGAACATATCCTGAATTAAATACTGAACTCATCTGGAACATTTCAAATGCGCATGCGAAGTTCTGAATCTTCTCGAATTTTAACTAATCCGCGAACGTTTTATGAACGTATTCTGTGTTCAGTTCTGCTCTTGGTATCTAAAAATATAACATACACTTAAAAATATCCTATAACATGCATTATAATGTGCTCACCTTGATAAATAACGCGTTAAAGATAATAGGAAGGATTAAGGAAATTAAACAAATAAAATAGTATAACATAACCCCACAAACACTGACAGGCCAACAACATAAATAACATAATACTGCGATACGCATGCGTCGGATTGGAAATTCTGGCCAGTGTCCGCGGATGCATTGGACACATTCCGAACAAGTTCAAAATTATAAATCTGTGCTCCGCGAACGCAAAATTTTTAATCCCTAACTTGCATTCTGTGCACCGCGAACGCCCAGTTTCAAACTGCGCATGAATCTGATGTCTGAATACGTTCGGGATTGCTACCGCGAACAAAGCTAATATAAATATTTATATAAAATTTTCTTTTCCATTGAAATGGAAAAATAATTATTAAAATTTATTATCTTATGCTTTGCGATTTGTGGCGGCAGCTTTAAAAAATATAATAAAAACAATCAATTGTAATTTAGTTTTGAAAAAAATACACGAAATAGAATGTGCCTCAAAACTACCTTCTATTCTTGGCAACGAGCGTCAACCTTCACCGCAACGCAACATGGCAAACGTCAAACCAGCGATAAAATTGAGGTTAGAGTGACAGAACATAAAACGAAGGAAACGAAATAAATTAATTACGAATATGGCAGACGAAAATGATAACAATGAACGAATGGAAAACGAAAACCAAAAAGGTGAGAAAATGTTCTCGTTAAAAAAGTGGAACGCTGTGGCGATGTGGAGCTGGGACGTGGAATGCGATACCTGTGCTATTTGTCGTGTTCAAGTTATGGACGCTTGTCTTAGATGCCAGGCGGAAAGCAAAAAGGATTCGTACGGGAAACAGGATTGTGTGGTGGTTTGGGGAGAGTGCAATCATTCGTTTCACTATTGCTGCATGTCGTTGTGGGTGAAACAGAATAATCGGTGTCCCCTATGTCAACAGGAGTGGTCCATTCAACGAATGGGAAAATAATGGTAGAGTTGTGTTTTTAATATATTTCAGCTGTGCATAGTTTATTAACTTCAAAAAATAGATATATTAATGAAATAAGAATTTAATTATGACGTAGCTTTACGAGTTATATTAATCAATCAATGATAGGCAATTAGTTTTAATGCCAAGTCTAGTGTGGTGTATGTGAACTTTCTTCCGATTCATGTTTAAGTGAATAATGTGAAAAGTGAGACAAATAAACACTGGAACAGTTTCTAACGAAGTCAATAACAATGTTATTATTAACATATAACTGAAATATTTCCTTCCGTTTAAGAGAATTTGTTAGCTAACCATATTCTTTTATTACAGGGGCTGAAATTACATAAATGCGAGGAATGTTTCAAAACATTTTTCGAACGTCACCATCTGATCATCCATTTAAGAAGCCACAGTGGTGAACGTCCCTATGTTTGTAAAATTTTAGGATGTGGGAAGTCATTTGCAGAAAGTCAGAAGTTAAAAAGACACCACACTGCAAAACATGATGCCATACATTGATTTTTTTTTGGAACTATAAAGCATTATATAATTTTGACCATATTAAATAGCTAAACTAAATAATATTTGTATTAGCATAACAGTATAAGCAGGTATTGTACAGCAATGGTCACAAAGTTCTTTATCAAGTAAAAACTATGAAAATAAGTTAAAAACGGTGGATGACAAACCGAAAAAAATCGTTTGTACTTGGTTAAAATCCACTAACAAATTTTAATTTAAGTTTTAGTTTAGTTATTTAAATAAGATTCCAGTCATTGTTTTGATTTTTCTATAGTGATATAAGATATATATATATATGTATATATATATATATACATTAATTAATAAATTATTGTTACTTGTAATTGCAAATTTTTTGTTACAATCTTATCATGGAAATAATTTGTGATGTTATTTATGTCTTTGTATTTATATATTTTAATCAATTAAGTTTTTAACAAGTTTTTTGTACTCCTTTTTTTATTTTTAAAGAAATTTGTGTATTATATTCCTAACGCATTTTATAATTGTCTTTTATAATTATTGTCGTATTAATTTTACGGATATTAAAATATATTTTTATTTGGTACCTAATTTCCATGTTTTATTTTTGCAATTAAATTTTTTGAAAAAACAATTTTATATTCTAGATATTTATCACACTTATCAAAAACTCAAAAAGTACCGTTTTTTAGATTATATTTATTTACTTTTATTCAAAGAATATGAATGTTTATAAAAGACTATAAAAGCTTGGTACTGGGAAAAATTAAAATTGATGAGGCAAGGCTATATTTCCTCTCGATTGTCCAAACAAACACTGCGACACAACATGACATTTAAAAATGGACTATACGTACAGTATAGGATGGTCCAGTTTTATGTTCAGTTAAATTCACCGCATACTCTCCTAAGGGAGATACAGACGTTGAACTTTAGCTTTAATTTTAATATTTTTTTAATAATTCCCTTAAAATTAAAGCTATCGCGATGGAAGTATGTATACCAAAGCTGCTTTCGTTCGTGCAGAACAATGTAATCATGATTCCATTTCGTATATTACTGTAATGGAATATGAGCTTTACGGGCAAAGCAATTCAAGAACTGTTTCATGCACTGAACTGAATCATGATTTCTTTGTTCACAAATTACTTAGAACACTTTAAATAATAACAGGAAACTTCTACTTTAAACAGTATTACTGATATTTCCAATATGAGTTGAGCTATTGGCTAACAGTTGGCGCCATGAGCTACTTTCGTACACAGATACTTTATAGGGACAGTGGCGACAAAGGGTTGTCAGCATTTTGATTGGTAGTTGGATTCACGTGATATACCGCCATTAAGAGGCTAAAATTGTTTAAACTGTCATATGCTGTGGATACCTGTGCATCTTCATCATTCTATTGTGACTTCTTGAACATATAAAAAACTATTTGTGATTAGTGTATAGTGTATTGTGAAAGGTCGACCTATTTAAAGACTTATTTAATAATTATATATTGTATATTGTATTCATACGGTTAGTGTTGGTTTAGTTAATTTCTCATCATGCCTCATTGTTGGCCATTCGACTGTTTACTTATTTATTATTTAACTAAAAAGTCTAGGAAAAAGTTGTTTTAAAAATTGTAGAAAATATAACTTCATTGTATTATTGGCTAGTGTACGAAATTTAAATTTTTCAAAAAATCAATAAAGATGCGACAAAAAATCTGTTCACATATGTTTTTCTTTACTGATGTATGGAATTTTATATTTGATATATTATACAGGGTGATTTTCTCTACAGAAATAAAAAAAACTTGAGTTAAAAAAGTCCGGTCCTGGAATTCTTAAATATTAAAAAGGGCATGATATCAACTGTGAGAAGTACACAAATTGTATAAAATTTGAACAAATTGTGATAAATAGTAAGGAAGTTCTGGCCAAAAGAAATATTGGCCATAAGTAGTTTATCATAATTAAGGGCAAGACAAATTTCTAAATCCATTCGTGAATAGTCAAAGGACCCTCTATCATCCTTAGAAGTACAGTTCCTCATGACTCACGCTGTATAATACGAGTGTTTCAATAGTCAACTAAAGCAAACCAAGCCAAAATGATTTTTGTTGGTTGGAATTCTAACCTATAATTAGCAGCCAATTTTAAATAATCTACAGTATTGAAATTTTATAAATCTACTAGAGAGTTTTTAAATGGTACAATGGATCCAGTCCAAAACTACAAAATTTAAAATAAAAATTGAAAATATATTTGCAGAATTAAAAAATTAAGGTTAGGTTAGTCCTGACAAATTTAGCCTCATAATGGTGGGTGGGCGTGACTTTGGCTCTGTTGTTGTCACTGTTCGTATAAAGTTTCTGTATTTTTTACACAAGCGTTGTCTCAATAAGAATTTAGCGTGACGCCACTAATTTAAGTTGACACCATAGCGAATTCATGTGAAGAAGAGAGTAGTAGCATAAAGCGAGGGAGTGGATGAAACTGAAGGAAAATAGAAGTTGTGAATGGAAGCTGATGACACTCTTAAAAAGTGAATTATACCAAAACTGAAAGAATTAAAAATATTTGGCCAATAGGATCTTGCAAATACTTGTACAAATAAAATTATTCAATATTTTTCTCGTGATGTCTGTGTTGTTTATTCTGACAGGTATCCAAAGATTACCGCAGGAACCTGTCCGTCGTCCCACACTAGGCCAGGTAAGCCAGAAATCTGCGATTCCGCGCGGAGAGTGAAAGTGTCGCGGTGTCCCCCAAGCATTCAGCAACTGCGGATCGTGTAGTTTAGGCGAGCAATCTGCGGTTTGAGCCTCGAAGGCCGGGTCTATGCGCGACCGAGGTCCACTAACGATGAACTAGAACGCTAGCAAACGCCGTCGCCGTAGTCATAAGACGTCGCCAAGTCGAAACGCGCCTCAGCAGGAAGACGAAAAGTGAAAGGGGTGAATTTTTCGGACGTCCTAAGTAAGCATTGATTGATCAAATCGTTGTTCGAGCGCTCGTTTTTGTTCTACAAGTGACAAAAGGTGCATGTGCTCCAGTGATGTAAGTATTATTGGCAAACCGCTCACGGGTCTACATGTCAGGGTTTTACAGTTTTGACTTTTTGTTTGTGCTACTGGCTGATGGGTGACCGTTGCTGATTTTTTGTTGTGGAATTCTTCGCAGGAGATCTTCAACTCGGCATGTGAGTACTTGTTTCTCTACCCGTAACTATTTGAAATAATTGAAATGCGTTGCCAATTTTGGGCATCGGCATCGCCCAAATATCCCTTTGGATCCAGCCAAGGGGTCAGAAAGGGCGTTTAGCATCGCTTGCATCTCTAGCGTTGCTCCGGAGCCGCCATGCTGGAAAAATGGCCAAGGAAAAATATGTTTTTCTTTGGGGTCGTGATTTTGGTGGCTGTTATTGAAATTAGCAGAATGTTTTAATAAATTTTGACGTTTGATTTAACATTGGATTTTTTCTCGGATTTTTTTATATAATACACACAAGAGCTTAAAATACCCACTTCGATGAAACTCAATTTGACATTCAACGATCCATCGAAAACTGTTTGGTTTACTTATCTAGCTGGCTTATTAGCACGTCCAAGCCGACTGGATTCGTTCGAAATTTTTCTGCAAATTGTTATTCCATAGTTATATTTTTGTGTTAAGAAAAAACTCTATAGGTAGTTTGGACCTTTCGAACAATAACGAGATACTAATCTAATATGGCATCGTCATAGGCACCTTAATCTATAGGGTGGTCTAGATTTCAATACAATAATTTTTAATAGAGAATCGCAAAATAAGGGGACTTTTCTTCAGAATGCCATGGGTAATTTAGCAGTTTAATAATTTTTTCAAAATATCCAGCGACACACCACACTACATATTTCTAGAAAGGGGATATGTAACCCCCATATCTGCGCCAATCGCTTTCTGTTACTATTTTTCACTCAATAGTAGATGCAGATTTACAGAAAGGCGGTGTGCCAAATTTGAAAAAGATGGCTTTTGTCTTTCCTTACATATTATATTATAAAGTTTTTTTTAATGAAACTTCAACACCCTGTATCTGGTGCATTTTTTGAGGTATGTCTATTAAGAAAAGTCCCCTTATTGTGTCATTCTCAATTAATGTATTAAAACCTGGACCACCCTGTATAAAGTTTTCAGATTCACCAGTTCTTTCCTAGATAAAACATACGTTATTATCTGCAATAACAGGAGATAAACCAACAATGGGCTATTGTAAAATAAGCAATAAGCAACTGCCATGAGTTGAAGATAAACTTGTGTCCCCCAAACCTACTAATCTCCGATTACCATTTTTGTTTGTTTGGTATGCTGTGAGCTACAGTATACCGGGTGTAAATGAAATTAGGCTCACCCCTGTAACTTTTTTGTTTTTTCAGATATCATTTTGAAATTTTGCCAGTTGCAATAACAAGTAAATTTGATTCTAGCACTTCCGGTTTCATCGGAAATGACGGTAACATCTATTTTTTAAATGGAACGCCCTGTATATTTTTACGTTTTTGGATTCAGGGATTCATTCTGCATACGATGGTATCAACTTCGAGAAAGAAACATAACCTCAAACATTTTTTTAGGATAATTTAAGTTGGCATCTAGGGAGCCATGACTGCTGAAAAACTTTTCTTTCTGAGTCATTGAGTATTGGAAAAATAAAATCAGGATATTAAGTGAGCTAACTTTGCTTTTATAGCCATTTAAACATCTCGGAAATATGTTTTTTTTTTATATAAGTATTTTTTTTTAATGGCATCATTATACCTCATTATGCTATTTTAATAGAGATTTTCTTTACCTACATTTAGTTAAACATTTGATATGAAATTAATCGGGAATGCCTTGAAAAAAAACAAATTTATTAAACTAAAATAAATTTGACCCAAGGTAAAGTATCTTTTGTAAGTTATTTATGAACTATAATGGTGAAGTGTTTGTTATCGAAATGTATATAAAGAAAATCTCTATTAAAATAGCATAATGAGGTATAATGGTTCCATTTAAAAAAAAATTCTTAAATTGAAAAAACCATTTCCGATATGTTTAAAAAATAGCTATAAAAGCAAAGTTAGCTCACTTAATATCACGATTTTATTTTTCCAATACTCAATGGCCCAGAAACAAAAGTTTTTCAGTAGTCATGGCTCCCTAGATGCCAACTTAAATTATCCCAAAAAATGTTTGAGGTTATGTTTTTTCCTCGAAGTTGATACCATCGTATGCAGAATGAATCCCTGAATCCAAAAATGTAAAAATATACAGGGTGTTCCATTTAAAAAATAGATGTTACGGCAATTTCCGGTGAAACCGGAAGTGCTAGAATTATTTTATTAACATGCATTAATTCAAATTTACTTGTTATTGCAACTACCAAATTTCAAAATGATATCTGAAAAAACAAAGAAGTTATAGGGGTGAGCCTAATTTTATTTACACCCGGTATTAAACTGTTTACATTTAAATAAGTAACTTCTTGGCAATCTTTTAAACGTAAAACACTCTTCAAGTCTGTACGATATAGAAACACCCGAGGAAACACCGAACCCCTAACGCGTGTTTCGCCAACCAAATTGGCGTCATTGGGAGTTGGCCGACAGTTTTATACTCTGCCACGTCAACCCTCTTCAGGACATACATATTTTTGGAAAGGACTTGTTGCTTTGATCTTTCGTAACGTTACTTGGTCTATGACTAGTGCAAGCATTGTTACGCACTGTTAAGGTAATGTGCTCCGCTAAGCGTTACCGTAATTAATAATGGGACTTTTGGTATTCATTTCCATTCTGCAGTTAGTTGAAGTGATAGTTGCATGGCAACTTTGCTAAGCATTTCTTCTGTAATAATAAGTCACATAGTTATTAAAATTGGTGGTTCAAAACGTGAATCTTACCATCAGCATATTCTTGTTTTGTTTTGGGGAATTCCACCTCCAAGGTAAATCATAGCTTCTTGACAATGTTTGGAATTTAACTATTTTATTGACAACTTAATTCCTTCGTATTGAAAATTAATTCTCACTAACATATAACTCTGTGCGAAAACACTGCTATTGAATCTTCTTCTCAAGAAGTCAGGCCAATTTCAATAGTTTAACTTTATGCAGTTCTTCTGGTTCTGGCATTCTCCTTTGAGTGCATGTTCCAACTCTTTACTTACGATACAAAATACTTATTTTAAACTTTACTTATCTTTTGATATTTTTACACTATACTTTTTACTCACTTCTGATATTTTGAGGAATTAAACAGACGTCCTGTATTTACACGTATTTACTGACTTACAACTTACAACCCCGTGGGGCCGTGACTACCCACACGAGTCCGTGTATCTAAATAGGACAACAATCAATCATAATATGTATATACACAGTACATCTTTCAGCAGTCGTCGTAATTATTTTATTAATTACATTTATACAAATACTTAGCTAATAATAAACTTAATAGTCAATTCATTAATATTAATTGTTCACTGACGAATGAGTAACTCTGGAATAACGTGCGTTATGTGTGACGAAAATAAATGGAAACTACCATTTTGACAGTAATGGACAACGCGAATTTGTTAATTTACTTAGTATGTGATTGATTGTAAAATACGGTATGTGCAAATGTGATATTCATAGGTATAGTAATTTTCGTTACAAGTCCGGTAGGTGACTTGTTACAGTCGAGTAGATATTATGGGCGAGGCGACTAAGGAGCCGAGTCCAGAATATCTAAACGATCCCATTTGTATAATTTGACATTTGTTTATTTCCTTAAATCATTTAACAGTTTTGACACTATTTTTTAATTTCTATTTACTATATTTCAGACTAAGATTAACAATGTTGCAAGGAATCACCATTAATTTAAATGTTTAATAATATATGCATGATTTTACTCTTCATATTAATTGAACTGGCCTCTTTGACATTATTATCTTGTAAGAGATACGATTAATGCCATATACCCCAAAAAAGAAACATGATGCAGCTACGGACACGTGTTTCGGAGTTATTGCTCCTCGTCAGCGTAGCGTAGCTAAATAAAGATATAAGATCTAAAGCAATAACTAATAAAGGTTAGAAAGCACAGTACAACAGTACTCAAATTTGTGCTTTCGTGCATCATGGACCACGATTGCAGCCTCAAATGACAGCAGTCGGCACATTGAGCTCTATGCGTACTGCTCTATTTCTACCTAGGCAAATACAAACAAAAGTAGTACGCATAGAGCTCAATGTGCCGACTGCTGTCATTTGAGGCTGCAATCGTGGTCCATGATGCACGAAAGCACAAATTTGAGTACTGTTGTACTGTGCTTTCTAACCTTTATTAGTTATTGCTTTAGATCTTATATCTTTATTTAGCTACGCTACGCTGACGAGGAGCAATAACTCCGAAACACGTGTCCGTAGCTGCATCATGTTTCTTTTTTGGGGTATATGGCATTAATCGTATCTCTTGTATTATTTAACCCTATTAAACATCACTCTATTATTATCTTGTTTTCAACACTACCAATGTATAATTATTTATTATTTCAGTTTCCTTATTGACATAATCGGTAGTGATATAAACTGCTTTTTATATCATTGTAAATAATTATTTCATAGAACATCAGAGTAAATAAAAGACCCCAAAAGCACTCACGTGAACAATAAAATTATTGATTGCAATAAGCTGGCAGTGCGGTACCTACCCGTGTCGGGCAGGGTAACTTGGCCAACCTCCTAACTACCAATCTGGACTAGGGAATGGTTTAATACTACTAATTGGCTAACGTATCGTTTGTGCGTGTATTTGCGGCAGAATTAGATTATTCATGCTTCGTTTGAGATATAATTATAACAGGATTTTTTTTGACATTTCGATATAAGCAAGTTGCAAATAAACGACTACTTATCAAACATTATTACAAAGGTAAACGTTCATCACGACCGTAACTGCACGGGAAAACGTTTCTATTACACATGCACTTCGTCTCGACGAATTGATATAAACAATAACAGTAATAATAGTCGAATTATAACCGATGGCTAAATGTGGTAAGTAAGGCGCAACAAATATAATTTGTATGCCTGCATGAAGCCGTGTACTTGAAAGAAAATGCCACCATGCAGTTTGGCCCATTCTTTAATGGACACCTTGTATATTTCATTAGGTTATGGAGTTATTAAATAATATATAACGTAGCTCTAATAATAATATTGACAGCTAAATTACATAAGTACAATTATTGCATATCAAGTCAAAAGAGATTGCACTGTCACATACCATTACGTAACCTTACGTAAAATCTAATCAAATATTTGTCCATCGTAAAAAAAATAGACATCATACTTATTATTGGATATTTTTCCTTTTGGATATGTCTCAAGATATTGATACTAATACACCTTATTTAAAAAAAGTAACTTCTCTTAATTATTTAAAAAAATCTTATTATAACGCGTCATTTGACATGCAGTATAGTTGCAAACACAAAAAACGTACACCTGTGTAATTATCATTTACCTACTGCTACTAATTGCTCATAGTACACATGATTTATTCAAACGTAGTTATTTATTATCGATTACACGATTACAATTATATTATTAAGTAATATACAGCGTGGTTTTAATATTTAAACGATTATTGTGTAGAACGTTTTGACTAAAAACGCTATGGGTCCCAACACCGATCCGTGTGACACCTCACATAATGGCATGCCGTTAACATTTATTTATTATCATCACACATATTGGCCAATAAATAAATGAAAAGTTATTTCGGAGGCTCACGCCCTTTCCTTATTTAGTCAGCTATACAGGATGTCGCTATTAAAATAATAATTTATTGCTTGGATTTGTTAATTTGATATGAAGTGATAAATTAATTTTCTTAGTCATGAATATTTATGACCCCAATTTTGTTTATTTAACATTTGAAAACTAAAATGCGGAAGTAATGCCGCACATTGTGATCCGGTGCGTGGATTAATTATTGTTTAATACGTTTTTTCTAGTTTATAAGAATCGTTTATTAAAAACGCACCTGGAATTGGTTTTGTTTCGTGGAATTTGTAAAGAAAAATGTGTTCGTTATTTTTCCAAAATTTGTTCCATTTAGTTTGGATTGCCCCAAAATACTAAATCAAACTTAAAATTCGTGAAAAATAGATGGTCCTATTGCAGTAATTTCAATTTTTTTAGGCAACGAAGTCTCTAATTTAATAAGACTGCGAATTCAACAGACAATTAATTGTCCAGTAACCGTACGTTAAATAAATACCTTAAGGTAAGATGTCATTAATTGCATATGCACATACAAAAGAAAGAAATAAACCGACGTGGGATGCTAAATTGTATTTCATAAGATCTTGTGTACTGAACGCATCCTTGAATCGGATTTTACGTAAGGATTAACGGCTGACACTTCGAGAGAAGTTAATTGCAGAAATTTATTAAAGACTTGTGAAAATGGGCATAATATATTATTTTATGTGCAACGAAATTACAAATAATAATTAATAATTAAATAAAAATAAATGTCCACCTTGTTTTACTGTAACTGATACAAGCGCATCTGGTATAAACTTTTCCACTTGTATTATGGTACATATTAGGTTTTGTATTATGGTATTATTAATTATTGACAATACAATTTTTTTCGTTACAATTTTCGGGCACAACATCAAAATGGATAACTTTTCATTTTATGAAACGTGCCGCTACACCCTGTATGCTTCGGTATTTTGTCAGGGATGTAAAAAAATAATCCTGCTCCTTGTTTGTAATAGTCATTGACCTAGTTGTTGTATATGACAGCTCTCTTGGATTTATGACCAATTTTGTGCAGCGTGAAAGAAACGAAAATTATTTTAATTGTGATTTAAACACTTCAAATAGATTTATTTCTTTATTACATATCATATCACGGCGGACGTTTAAATTTGTTTAATGTCTGCCAATTATCTTATTAAAATCAGGATAGCGTTGTACAGGGCGTTATTAACAGTCATCGCCAAAAGGGCAATGTAGAAATAAATAACGTTTATTTTGCAAAAAAAGCTATGAGTATGATCATAAAAATCTTTCGTATTTTTGTAATAAGGGAAAAATAGGTTAACAATTTTTGTATGTATCATCATTGTCAAGTTCGACATCGGATTGAAGATGATAATGAGATTTAACAAATTATTTTATTATTATAAATCTTAAGAGCTCCGCGAATTAAATCTTGTAATGGAAACCTAACGTCAGCACCATTATGCAATTGTCTTAGTTTTATTAGATAATAAACAATTTCCTGCAGCCTAGTTTTCAGCTTTGGTTTAATTTCAATTATATCTAATTTTAAGGTGCGATGACAAATTTCAGACTCGTTCAATCCGCTTCGAACAAATCATCTAATTTCTATCAATAATAGTCGATTTAGACTATTATTACTAGCTACCAAAAAACTGGTGCCCCAATCCATGCAATCCTACACTCTGCAAAGCATGCTTTGAATTAGATCCTTGGCGTTTGCATGGAATGAATCAGCTTGCTTGGCCAAATTCGCTACATCAGTATCAGCTATATCTGATCCAATGACGATACTAGAACAATTTGAACGTTAATCCCTACACACGCTTTTCATATAAATTGACAAAGTATCAAAGTGATTAAGGACTAAGATTCGTCTTCTTTAGTATACGGCACGTAAACGATCCCAAATGCCATAAGAACCATTGATTGTACGCCATTTGCATAGGCGTGTGATTATCATAATGCGAAGTCTTATATATCAAGCACCACGTGATGTTATTAAAATATAGATATTAGCTCGTACCCCACGGTGTGTTGATCATGTATATACCTTACGTGGGCAGGCATAATTAGCCATAGGTAGGCCATGGAGACTGGATAATAAAATGCGTTTTAAGTTAGGATAGTCTAAGATCGTACAGTCCTGGACGAACTCTTTTGGTACCATATATTTTTCATACAACGATTATGACAGTAATAGCAGCAGCAAGTTGCCTTTTTAAAAATAAAGGTGAAGGTAAAGCATATTTCAATATAATAATACCTAGAATTTACATGTTAATTCTTAGAATGGAACGGAGGCTTTCATGGCTGAAATCAATATAAGTACTAATTATTGTGGAATAGGAAAACGTGAGCCGGCCCGCAACTATAAGGGTATCTTTTAGACTTGTGGGGAAGATAACAATAATAATGTTATATGGTATTTACCATATCGTGACACATAAACAACTTTAAATCCACTACAATTCCTGTTTCTTCGAGGGTGCCTCAGGGCTCGTATCTTGGTCCACTGATGTTCAATGTTTACGTAATTGACATCTAAATCTATAAAAGGTAATTTTCTCTTCTTTGAGGATGATTTCGGTACCTATAAAAGTGAGACAATCACTTGAAATGGTGTGCTCAAAATGGGATGAAATTAAAGTATGTATAACCAAATTTCACTTTGCGTTTTTCTGCCGCTCTAGCAATATAGCCTTAATTTAAAAGATTGAATAATATGTTATCCTAACGAATGTCTCAACCGTCGAGGATCTGGGTGTCACTCTGGACTCTAATTTTTTATTGAGCTTGACTTAAAAACCTCATTATCATGTAGCGGAGGAAAATTAAAATTTTAAAGTGATGTAATCGGGATGTTAAATTTTTTCTTTTTTTTTTTATACATGCAAATGAGTCGTAAACCGAAAAAATTAGCAAAATCGAGTTGGGGCTTCGCGAGAAAAGTGCATAAAAGTGCATTTTTGATGCATTTCGAGTGCATCGCTATACTATTTTTTAAATATCTCCGGCTCTATTGGTCGAAGAAAAATTTAAAAAACTAAAATACTCGTAAATGAATAGCCTATCAAACTGTTGGCATATAGTTACATTAAAAGTACAATATCTAACCTCAAAACATCCAAGTTGCTCAGTTTATTTTTTTTTTTTTACTAATAATGCAATAAGTGGGGTAAAAATCTTCTGATCTTTACGAAAATTGGAGAAAATATGTACTTTCATGCTATAAATACGGGATTAAATAAAAAAATATATATATTTTTACCGTCACAATAATTGAACATTTTCGAAAAAATTAAAACGCTTGCCATTTTAATGCAAAATGGTCGTAGGGTGAACCGATTACATCACCTTTCATCGATTATTTTGACTAATTTCCCTCCACTAATGTTATTTCAAATGAATCAACCTTGTCTATTATTTTATAGTCACACGGAAGTATAAAAAATACTAGAGTAGCGGCTCTGCTATATTATTTATATATAATAATAAATATCATGTCCTTTTCCTTTTGTTGCACAAACTTTTAACAGCAGGTGTCTTTGGTATTTCACGAAGTACTCATATATAATTCACATTTCATTCCAAACTAATTGACTACAAAAAAATCGTAAGTCGACGTACACAAGGAACAATGAATTGGGGAGATGTGGAAGATAGCGGACCTTGTAGGGGGTACACAGGAAACGTGCAACAAGATGATATAATTATTATTATTATATAAGTCTGTATTTTTCTGGGCACTGTCACTAACATCAATCAGTTGTCGATGAACAGATTAGAAAAAAAACACATAACATGTAATAGTTCAGAGCAAATAGGAGATTATTTATTTTTAACAAAGAAGTGCCAATAATAGAGCGAATAAAATTCGAGGGGCAAGCACTATGGCGCCGACCGACGTTACATTTTTCCAAATATAAGGAAGATAATTACAAACCGGCTCTTCGTAATGTGTTGTCGTTTGACATTCAAGGTCATTGATGTAAATTGAATTCAGACAGGGTCCCAATGTAGACCCCTGTGTCACCACACAATCAGCATGTTTTGGAAAACCGGGAGTGGTATCTAAATAAATTTTTTGTTTGTTTTGCGAATATATATGTATAGTATTAATCATAAAATAAACTTGTAACAAATCAACCTCATCGACAAATATAAATTAAGTAATAAGCTACATTAATTTTTCATGGTTTTTATGCGCTAAAAAAACTGATTGGTCGCATGGAATTACCATACGCAGTGG
The DNA here is from genome assembly GCA_963680705.1 of Rhagium mordax. Taxonomy (NCBI): domain Eukaryota; kingdom Metazoa; phylum Arthropoda; class Insecta; order Coleoptera; family Cerambycidae; genus Rhagium; species Rhagium mordax. Next base: position 79,911,204 of record OY796659.1, on the reverse strand, counting down.
GTGTAAGATTTGCATGTTTATCTGTCCCATTTTTTCTTAGAACTTTGATTCTCGGAATTACATTTAAGAGCGTTAATAATTTAAAATTTAATACACAGCAGACTTGCAAGAGCATCATGGTAATTTAATCTGTTTTTTAGAAGTATGGCTAAAAATAAATGCGTATGCATTCATCACGCGAATCATAAGTAGTACTTGTTTGGGCAATGAACTAATTAAGATACTCTTTATTTTATTCGAAAAAAATATCAATAACGATAATTAAGTAGCAGCAGCGCTGTACAGGGAAAAACTACGTATATTGGTTTCCAGAAACTAGTAGTTTTAGAACTGGACAGTGCTGCAGAAAGCATTATTTTTTTTCATTGTGAAGCTGGCAGTGGCGTAACTAGGTGGCATGCCTCCCCGTTAGTAGGTCAAGTGTATGGGAGGGGCCATTAAGTCAGAACTCTTTTGTCAGAAATTTTTTAATTTATATTTTCTTGTGTTCAGAAGAAAGATTTTTATTTTCTGTTGAATTACCATTTCTTAAGAGTTTCCATATTATTTTTGTTTTTATTGTTTATATTTCTAAAAAATAAAGATTGCAGTGCCCCCCAAAATAGTCCTCTGGTTACGCTACTGGAAGCCGGTGCTGCAGCTCAGCAGCCCTTGTGAAGAAACCGCCAATTTCAAATTCGTTTTTAAAACTATCTCTACCCCTCCGGTAATTATTTATTGGACTTATCCTAATATTAACTACCTATTTAATTTCAAATTCGTTTTGTAAACTATCTACTCACAATTGATTTGCAAATATTTTGTAACTCGGATCCATCAAACTGTCACATATTCTTGTTTGCAAAACAAAAGAAATTGCCGTAGAAGATATACGGTACAATTATAATATTTCAACATTTCATAAGTAATGGCAAGGTAAAAAGACTATGTGCAGTTACGTCTTAGTTATTTCATGTGTTTTTTCATTTAGGTGATTTAGATTTTTGATAGAGCGTTATTTTAATTTTAAATTAATGTCGTTTTATTTCCTGGTCGGTAATACTAATGCGTACGATTAAATAATCGTTTAGTTATTTAAATTTAACTCGGACAACGCCATTTGAATTTGGTCATTAAATTTCAGGTTTTACTCTCGTGAATTTTAAAATGCTGTTTGTTATCTTAATGTTGGTTATTTTTTATTATAAATATTATGTATACAGGGTCTTGCTCTTGCGCTCCGGTCTTCGATTGCTGGCGTCCTATTATAGTTAGAAACTTCATCCAAAAACAGGATTAAGATTAAACTAGAGAAAAAGGGGCATTTTTGGAAATTATTTTCCAATATACGGGGTGTTCCAAAAAAATTCTGGGTAGTCAGGTGACATTTTCTCAAACGGAACGCCCTGATGTTTTAGCATTTTTTTATGTGTTTTAATAGTGTGTATATCACAAGATTATTCAATTTAAAAGCAGGAAGAAAAAGTCAAATATTTTATAAAAAAATTACTTGCATCCGAACCGGTGTATCAAGGGCAAAAAAAATCTATAGGTGGATAGACACTATTAAAACACATCAAAAAATGCTAAGACATACAGGGCGTTCCATTTATTTGGAACCCGTATATTGGAAAATAATTTCCAAAAATGCCCCTTTTTCTCTAGTTTTTGGATGAAGTTTCTAACTATAATAGGAAGCCAGCAATCGAAGACCGGAGCGCAAATGTAGGACCCTGTGTATAATGGAGATAAAAATAGCAAAAATATCCAATTTGATATAATATGTTCTCCTGAACATACAAATATAAAATATGTTGGACATAAAAATCATTGAAATAAGGTTTAGAAATCTGGAGAAATCATTTGATTAAATTATTATTATGTGTATCATTTTTTGTTTTTAACTCCTTCAAATCTGATTCTCGGTACTTTAGGAAATAAACAAATCCTGTGGGTAAAAGTATTCAGGTTGCTAGAGTTTGTTGTAATCATAGGCCTCATTACCGTTGTACCTCGAGGTTTCGTGCTTGGCCCATTCAAGCAAAGGTTACTTTTGGGGTTTTGTAAACGTATAACAAAAATTCCGTTTTAAAAAGGTAATAATAGTAGGTTTCTGGGAGTATAAATAGAATAATCAATTATTGTCTTCGCCTTTTTTTTTGCTCACTCTCTATTTGTTAACCCATTAGAATTAATTTACCTTGGCACTAAAATATATAATTAAAAAAAACTTGTTATACGACATAAAAATACGCAAATACGATGCGGTAAAACGTAGATGTTCGTTATAACTGTAAAATATTAATTGCCACAGAAATTCGCGGAATTGTAAAATAATTATTTGTCAAATTAAGAATTCTGGGAATATTTTTAAATTGCATAATTATCGAAATAATAACTGAAATGCTGGAGTTCACTCAATCTACGATACAAGTACAATAAGTAGCATTAGTTATCTACAACAAAGGACCTAATATGGCAAAATACACAAATACAAACTAAAACTCTTCTTGCTTACGTAAATAATTACAATAATTATTCCATGCCGTTTTTCATTCGCGTTACTCACAGGAGACTATTTTTAGAAAACTCTGCAATGCAAGTAGAAATAATTTATTACGTTCGCACACGCAAGAAACCGGCACTTTGGGGGGTGGGGAAATTATTTAAAAAATCCATCACAGACACTTGCAAAGTACAAGCTAATTACGTCTCGGTGTTCGATGATAATTAATACTTTTATTTCCAAACGCCTATTAAATAGCCGAGTGTAAACAAGTTAAGTGGTGGTGTGTAAAATATCACTTGCTTATTAAGATATTAATGGACTGTATACTGAGTGTCTGGTGGTTTTTCGCTTTGCGAAAATCAGTAGCGGTTCGTATCCCAGAGGAAGAAGTTCGTTGCATAGAATTTCATCCGTTGCAGTTTGCCCCATTATTTAATGGACACCCTGTATTTAACTGTTTAAATGATGAGCAGAAAAAATAACGACCTTTTGTAGGAAAAATATCACGGGTATTTTTCCTGCCTAGGTATATGCCAATGAAGAAAGAAAAAATTCCGTTAACACAATTTTGCTAAATATCACAGAAGATATTAATATATTATGTTAATACTCATCGTTAAGCGGATAATCATATAAATTGTTGTTTTGAACGCAATCGTCGTCAAAATTAAGTGTTTGTGTTTTCAGGTCGCCCATACCAGAATAACTTTCTAACACAAACATTTCGCTAATTTTTGTGGCAAAAAATTACTTGAAACTCTTGAAAGTCAAATTATTTGCGCAAAAGGATATTGCAGGAAACGCACTCCACAGGAAACGGCGTGCCTATATTGTTCCAACAATATATCGAGAATTTTGGTTGGTTCATGAGATGCACTTACTTATCCTCACGAGATTATTTTATTCCTAACCGACTTATTTCTTATGTTACACTGTTGGCATTTTGCTGGGTAAGAGTGTCAAGTGGATCCTGGATTATGTTTCAACTAAGATCATAGTCAAGTGTGATGTTACTCAATAATAGAACTATGAAACATGAGTTTATTTGCCTCGGAGAGAGATTTTTCATACCGAAAAGCAGTGGCGGTTTTTGAATAAGGGCTGCAGAACTTCATTATCATATTTTTTAAAACCAAGGCCAATTATATAAAGGTCATATTTTTTAAGTCAGTGTAGTCTGTGCAGCAGGCAATGTTATCATTGATTAAATAATTGCTTTGCATACTCCAACTTATTATTGTTTAATTAAATTAGGCGGATGTCCAATAAATTGTTATTAATTTTAATTTATGTTTTAACGAATTCGTTCCATTCATTTGACTCGAACTGTAAGAACTAAGTGGAAGAAATTGCTGGTAATTGTAGAAGTTTTCGAATAATTGATTGTCGTAAGACAAGCATGTTTACTACCCTCTGTAAATAAATTATTTGGATAACTGAAAACGATTTTTGATTTGAGAAAGTCGAACCTTTATCCTTTATATCACAAAAATTCTTCACTATTTAACCTACTTCCCATTTTACATGTCTATGCAATTAAGGACAACGGCCGGGATTATTTAATTAAAACGAATGTATTATACAGGGTGAGTCAACGGTGCGATAAAGTCCAACGCTTCCTTTATTATCGATAATTAAAACAAAAATTTTATATAGAAGTTGTGGGAGACCAAAATGGCTACATTTTAAAATTAGTTCGAAATCTACGGGGTGATTCATGAAAGTGGGGCGCTATTATAGATGTCAATTTTTTTAACTGGAACACCCTATATATTTTCAAAGATTTGAATTCTCCATGAAACTCTCGATATTTTTATATCAGGATATCATATAGTCTAAAACTTATAGTTCTCTAGATATTTAAGAAAATTAAGAAAAAAATGAAACTTTCGGCATTTTTTTTAGTTACTGTTATTTCGTCCCTGCGTTAAGTTAAACAAGAACCCTTTCATTTCGGGTTATAAGAAGGTTTAATTTAACTACTAGTTTAGACAAGAATTGATTGATTTGTTACAGGGTGTTCAGAAAATGGTGACATTATCAGAAAACTTCGAAGCTCATTATCTCGCTTATTTCAAATGGATTACTAGTGCTAGTACAAATTCAATTTGCAATTCAAACAATCTAGACTCTTGAAAAATGTGCAAATTTTAATGGCAATTTAGAAACACATACTGTGTATATATAATGTTTATTTAAATAATTTAAATTCGAGTAGGTACGTATCAGAGTGTGTGGTCACATCCAAAATATTGCTTTACAAATATCACCGTTACTCAATAATAATAGAAACCATAAACAAGAACGGCCCTGGCACCCGGAATGCAGTAGAAATTTAAAATATTGACTTAAAAATTAACAATTCTTCTAACGACTTCACACTAAATTGATCTTAGCCAAGCTAAGATGGTACGTTTTTGTGTGTGTGTGTAATATTTGTCCCCGTTATTAACGGATTAGTTAACTGGTGTTTGTTTAACTATGTTTAACTATTGCCTGCCAGTAATTACATAATCGTGAATGTATCGTTAATAACGGCCGTTCCGTTCTATCGTTTGAAATTCCGGAAAAAAAAACAAAATAAAAGAATTGAAGAAGAAAAACAACAAAGGTCTTGTTCCCACAAAATTCTTTTTTATTGCAACCGGTTTCGTGATCAATACATTACATCACATCATCAGGCTACAAGACTACAAATAGGAAAAATTTTATGTAAAAAACTATAACGATCCAAATATTACATTAATATAATAAGTTAAGAATTTCATCAAATGTAGATAGTTAAATTTAATTAAAACAAGTAAAACTATTAAGGCCTGATGGTCGAGATGGTAGAGTACCTGCCTCTCACCCAAAAGTCCCGGGTTCGAATCCCGGTCGTGGCAATGGAAAATACTGTGAGAGGGATTTTTCCATTATACACGGATATTGGATGTGTGTCCCTTGTCTTTAAATGTGTAGCCCCCTCCCGCACAAGGCTCAGCCTTCTGGGATAAAGGGGGTTGTAATTACATGTGGTGTATTTATTTATTATTATTATTATTTATTATTTATTACGATAATATCAAATATTGTTTTATATATAAAAAAATATATGTTTGTAAATAAGATAAAAAAGTTATTAACAAAAGATACTAAAGAGATTAAAAAACCAATGAAATTGTGAATATAAAATAAGTTAAAATAGAAAAATATACTTACATTTCTATAAATACCAAAGGTTTGTCAGTATATAAGCATTAATGAAAAATTTGTCCAATTATTTAAAAAACTAATAAATATTATGCAAAAATACATGTACTTGGATTTATTTAATGTCATTAATTAATCTTAAATTAATCAAAATTAAACACACAAAAGACAATGTACGAGGACAAACAGATTAAAATTTAAAATAAAATAATGTCCTTAACACCGTACAAAAAGGAACTAAATGAAACAAATGTTCTAGAATATCGAAAATTTATAAAAACCCTTGTAACGACCTCTATAGGTACATATAGGAACGTAAGCATATATAGCAGATTAATAAAACGAAAACAACGTACAATCTTAATCGAAGTAAGGATACTTATCAATAGATGGCGCAAGTTATGCACAAAAGAAAACTGCAAAATATCGAATAAATAATTGACGTCATATTATGATACCTATATTAGACAAAAAACAGATAAAATATTTAAAATGGAAGACAAGCACATGGAAATCCAAAACGCTAATACAAATCCTAGAACAAAACTGAGAAGGTGAGTGAAGATTGAAAATTTAACTGTGAATTAAGTGAGACAGAATTAGGGTTTTTTATTTCTCTAAGAATTTCCAAACTTTCCAAATTGTTAAAGCCGCGTCCTCATTGAGTCGACATTGTCGACCGACTCTGTCGATCGACAATGTCGACTCAATGAGGACGCGGCTTAAGCAAACTACCTCTTCCTGCTAAGTGTAAAATTTTTATATCGTTATTATAAATATGATTATTATCTTTAAGGTGTTTAGCAAAATGGGATTAATTCTACGTTAAAATAAAAGAAGTTGCTCAAACTCAACAGTTGAACCAGTGTGAATTTTTTAAACCCAATAGCTACTTGTTTGAGTAAGGATGATTTCTTCTTCTTCTTAATTCCTTGAAGTTTCAACTCGCCCTCCGGCAAATTCAGTTTTAATCCTAACTCTATTAGAGAAATTAAATTATGCCTGCCATGTAATTTATCTTTGATCTATACTAATTTGTTAACGACCAAGTCCTTTGTTGCGAATTGTGTAAACGTCGGAAACGGTATTCCATTCTCTGGCGGAATTACAGCAATGAGAAATGCACACATCACATTGTATGGTGCACGTGTTCGGCGTGGTCTATTTAAGGACATTTTGAAACATTTTCTTCCGCCAGGATAATTATTCACAAGTCTATATAGGAATAGCAAGACAAAGAGCAAGCGGATGGTTACTTACTTTGGAATGAAAATTCCTGCGCTGACCAAGTGGCCGGATATCTCTTTGTTCTATATATTTAGTAGCGATGACGTCGCGGTGCATATTTGCAAGGGTTAAAAGCCGTCACACAATCACACGATGTCATTGATTTCCCATCGCAGGAATCCCAGAATATAAATAGATACATACAGGGCGTTCGCCTTCTGCTTATTCTTTAAATAAGTTTTAAGGGAGGATTCGCCCTGTATATTACTTTGCTTATCCGTTGCGTGATGCTCACACATTTCGCAAAATTAGACACTGACCTCTAATTATGGAAAATATAATTTTTTTAAACGCCATAACAGGGGAAATATTAATAATTCAATTAATTGTCGCCGTTACAACATTAATCATATTGTTGGCTGAACAAGAAATTTGCATTGAAAAATCAAGTGATGTAATTATGTTAACTAGACTTACATAGAAATATGACAATAACATTACGAGCTCTGTTAAAGTTAATGTTTGTTACGACATTACGAGTCGTGTAATTTGTTCCGAGCAGATTATAATTGCCAGTTATGGTATTCAGATCCACAGATATCGTTAATGATAACTAAAGCGTCTAATGTCTTTGTGGAACGTTTGGTGTGGTTCTTGTATTAACAGTTTCGCTACGTTAACCTCAACAGCTAACAGGCATGTTAGTGTTGTTTTGTTTATTGATAAGTGTCAAGTTTTCTTTTCCATAAACTATCAAGGTTGTAGTCTTATTTCCATATCAAACGATGATAATTTTATGAGCTTTCTCTTCCCCCCTAGTGAATACCTAAATCAAGTTTCTTGAGTAAAAACAGAACTTGTTGCTCACTTAAGGCTTAATCTATCTAACAAGGTATCGCTTTACTCCTTTCCTTTTTTACAATTTAAAGAGCACTTTTAAGCCGTTTAATTTTTTCTTTTTTTAAATGTTATATTTATAGTTTTTTTTTCTTTTTTCTAATGTTTTATTTATATTAACGTCCTGGCGGAGTTTAGCTTAAGCTATTCCACCACTCAACCAGGACACACCTTCAATTTTCGATTTTTCTCTTTACCTTGAAAATTACAAGAACGCAATTAATTTTATTATTAGCTAATTATTTTTACAACAAAATTGCGCATCGATGAAATTTAATATGCCAGTACTTTTAATTAAAAACAATATACAGGGTGTTAAGAAAAAGTAAGTGAAGCCGTTAACCACAGATTCTTTGGATGAAAATAATGCGACTTGTATAGTGTGATTTTTTATTTTGGCGATTAGTTTTCCTTATACAGGGTGTTAAAGTTTACATTTTGAAAATTATTTTTTAAGATTTTTTCCTGAAATTTTGCACAGACTTTAATCTTACGCAGATGCGATTTTTGTGTAATTTTGGTAAAAAAAACGGGGGTTGTGGTACCCATTAATCTCCCCAACTTTTTCATGCGTACGCCTATGGTCTCTAAATATTCATTTTTGGATTAAATACTTATTTCTCTATATTTTCTAAAATGATATTTACTCCTATAAAATTTTGATTAAAATTAAAATTTTATAAGAGTAAGAAGAGTTAGAGAAATAAGTACCTATCTAAAAATAAATATTTAGATACCATAGGCGTACGCATGAAATAGTTGGGGAGATTAATGAGTACCACAACCCCCCTTTTCCACTTGACTTTTTTTACCAAAATTACACAAAAAGTGCATCAGCGTAAAATAAAAGTCTGTGTAAAATTTCAGGTTCCTAATAAAAATTATTTTTAAAATTTAAACTTCAACACCCTGTATATAAGGAAAACTACGCGCCAAAATAAAAAATCACACTACAAAAGTCGCATTATTTTCGTCCAAAGAATCTGTGGTTAACGGCATGACCTACTTTTTCTTAACACCCTGTATATTATGGATCTACAAATTGGATAGACACTCATGGTCTAGGCTACACCTTTGTTTCGCTGCATTCTTAATTCTTATACCGTCCAACTAAACTAAAAATAATGTCTCCTTGTCATTAGCATATTTATTGCTAATATGATCTAAATAAATAGGGACCAGTATCAGAGGCGCGTTTTGAACCGAGTTTTGTATAATTAATAATAATCAGATACAAATTATTTATACCAGAGATATTATCAATATGAAATTAATTGATAATAGGGTGCTGTATATGTACGTTTCATCGAAGGTTTTTAATTAATGCAAATTAATTAGTACTGGTTTGGATATTTAATTGAAGTAAGTGTAACGCATTATGACAAACTCGTACGGTCATGAGAATTAAATTTATTTGGGCTTTAAAGAGGCAAGTCTAAATCCAGTTTAATTTTTTTCACACCCTGTACATTAACGTGTAGTTGGAAACTGATTAAAATGGAATAACATAAACTATTTTACTTTCAGATAAACGACAAGGACTATCTGGGGGCATCACACAGCAAAACATGAGCAGCAAATGAAAATGTAAGTTAGTTTTTTCTTGGATCGTAAATAGTTCGAGTTTTTTCGTTATGCCAGAAATAATTTTTTTTTGCAAAAAAATTGGTATTCTTCTGGTTATTGAACAAGATAAAACATTGTAACAGGGCCGATGCGGGGTGAATTTGCAATGGGAAACGTATGTATAAACGTGAACAGGACCGGTCTCAGTTTTAAATATTTTCAATTGTTGATATATCTCTTATTATGAAACTTTTATTTTATCTAATTTTTAATGGAGAGTTCTACGTTCAAAAACGCCAATATGCAATGATTAAGAAGCTTTTGATTTACTGTGGTCTGACACCAGGAGGTTCGCCAAAAATCACAGGCGTTTTTGTGATAAGTAATACACCACTTATTAAACGTATTGGGGGGGGAAAATTGACTACTCAAATATTTACCACTTAAAACAGGTCTTTGCTCTCAGCAAACATCAACGTTATAAGATAAATTATAAATAATTTATGATGACATATTTCAGCAAATGCCACTTAAAAGTTTTATTTATTCTAATTAATTCTAGCTATTTCTATGTTACCCGGAGTCAAATAGGATTGTTTAAATAAAGCAAATTGCAATAGCTTGTAGTCTTGGATGAAAAAATTCTCGTTTTTTAACCACATTCTCATTTTAAATTATATGGCTGTTATTTAATCGATGAACTAATCTAAGTTGTTGGAAGTTCAAAATTATTGGTAAATTTGCTGGTTACTGCTTTTTTTAAGTGCACGATTTATTATCAAACATGCAAAAAATTGATTTATTTATTGAAAAAGTAAACAAGTTGGGATGATATATTTATTCCAATCCACATATATGGAACCTACAAGACTTAATGTTTGTGTTAATTATCAGCGTGATTTATATGTAATATATTCAAATTATTCCACACAAATCGATTTGCGGTTTGGTCCTAAAAGTTGTTATTAAATATCAACTATAAAAAGTTACAGCTTAACCGTCCGTATGAATTTCAACAGATTATAATAAAAGATACACGCATTTTTTTTCAATATACGTACATTATAACATGAATTCTCGTCCTAAACTTTCTACCTTGAGTAATAAAGATATGGAATTCATTGCCCCCACCAAGGCAAAAAATTAATACATTATTTTTGTTACCGATTTCACATGGCAAATATTAAACAAGACCGATTTGCCTGTTGAATACCTATTACCCAATATTTTTTATTAAAACATTTTTTTCTCCTCGAGATATGCATCTTGACACGCTGAACCGAATTGATAACAATCTCGGCATTAAAATTAACTTATAAATAGAGCTGCTAGTCGACCGATGACATAGTTTTCTGCAAGTTATTTAGACAGATATTGCAAATTAGCTATAAGCCTAGACTGGTGGACTATTGAGGTGACGAAAGACCTGTCACTAAAGCAGTGCCGTATTGAAATTAAGATGTAAAGAGATTTCTTACAAATATGGACGTATTATATTAAATAAATGGCAACGAGCTGCATAAATAATAGGCAGGACTGTTACGTCAACTATTGTACTATACAGGGTGTTAAGAAAAAGGAAGTCAAGCCGTTGACCACAGATTCTTTGGGTGAAAATAATACGACTTTTATATGATTTTTTATTTTGGCGCTTAGTTTTCCTTATACAGGGTGTTAATGTTTAAATTTTGAAAATTATTTTTATTAATAACCCAGTTATTTTTAAAATGTTTTTAAATTTAATTTTCGTCCAAAAGTGATTAACGGCTTGACCTACTTTTTCTTAACCCCTGTATTGTATTTTTCGTAAAATTTTTTCAAACATATTATAGAAAAATTCCCTGGTTAGTACTGACTGAGCATTGAGCAATGTGAGAGAGTCACGACCATGCATTTAAAGGGGCCGTGCTTGCTTTTAACAGACCACTTATTATTTTTTTTTTTTCGATTTTTACAGGTTTAAGGTTAAATTTGAATTTACTTAATTAATGGCGCTTTCAGATATGTATTTATTGTTGAAGTTAGTTACACCCGGCCCATCTTAAAAGGATCTAAGTAGGTACTTATATAAAAACTAGTCAAGCTGCCATTTATATGATATTTGCCCCAAAGGTTGCCGAGTGAGACCCGCTTAATATAAATAAAGTCTTGCAAACCGACAAAATAAATAATGATCCTGTTTGTCTAGTTTTTGTGTTAACTACCAAATTAACTCGTCGATTTCAATGAAACCACCAATCTAAATGGTAGGACTCTTGTACAGGGTTATCCAACGAAAAGGCCCACCCTTATATTTTCTTTATTTTTCGAGTTAGGAAAAAATGTTTCAAATCAAAGTTGTAGTGAATCAAATGAACTCACTATCTTGCTTAGAAAAATTCATTTTAAATACTAATTTAAGTAGAAATTAACGTAACAATAAAGTCTACAAATTAAAAGCGTTTCAAATTTGTTACAAACAAATGTCAGTGATAAATGCCATCTAGATATTTGGAAAATTCACACAGTTCAAGTATTTAAGTAAATGTAGAATAATAAGACAACTTTGTTTTCATTTATAAGATATGAAACTTACATTAATTGAAACAATAATGCTCATAGTTTGTTCTTGCAAAAACAAAAAAAAACACGTGCCAATGCCTCCTATGATATTCGAATTTCTAGAAATTACCTGATATTTTTATTAAAATGCAGTTTCACTGGAAGCCGTTGGTTTTAGGTATAACCATAGGTTATTAAAAATTGTAGAGCGACAAAAACCCTATCCAAATATGTAAAAATATACGGGGTGTTACATTTAAAAAAATGAAGTTATGATAGATTAAAGTTAGCCATTTTTGTATCATCGTAATAAACACCCTGTACAAATAATTTCAACTCTAAAATATCTGGAGGCTAGGACATGGCATTGCTTAACACTTAACAAAAAAAGTTTGCTTAATCTGTGAAAATACCGCTCATGCAGAATTCATTAGTGAGGTCTGCAAGTGACAATTTTTCTGAAAAAAGTTGAATAATTCGACAACGCCGTAACGGAATTTCAAAAACCAGATATATTCGAAAAGGTAATGAAAGAAAATTTGCAAAAATATATAGGGTGTCCCATTTAAAAAAACATACTTTTGATATGCCACTCTAATATCAAACACCATGTATGATTAGAAATAATTTTAAAATATGGTACTCTTGGTCTCCTACAACTTTTATTTGAAACTTTTTTCTGTATAGTAAATATTAAAGGAGTTATCGACCGAGGCGCCCTTGGTGACTCACCCTGTATATATATATTTGAAATCACAAAGAAACACAGATTTGAAAAATGTAAAAAAATATAGGGTGTTCCATTTAAAAAAATGTAAGTTAGGTTTGTCCCGCTTTTATGGAACACCCTGTATATTCTTTGCAGGGGTTTTAAATGAGTTCATTTGATTCACTACAACTTTTATTTGAAACATATAAGGGTGGGCCTTTTCGTCGGATAACCCTGTCGGGCGGCCATTTTATACAGATAGAGAGTGCCATTAAACTTAAACATCAATTATGAATTTCCTCAGATAATTAATTTTTAAATAGCGTTTTTCCTAGTTCACGAATTCATAACCGAAATTTAATTCAGGACTCTTAAGTATTCAATGTTATTTTTGCTGTTCTATAAGGCCTCCATTTACATCGACTAATTCATTGTGTGGGTTCTCATGCTTTAGTCTGTTGGCGAAAAACGGATTTTATCTCGGGCTTCTGATTGGCCGCCAGAGCATAAAATAGGACCCGACAGAAAAGGTTATTGTTCTTAAATAATTAGTAAAGAATATTAATTAGCCGCAACGTAAAATTTTAACCACACCTGATGACATGGCCATAGAGTTTTCTGGACGTATACATATTCATCCCACTAAAACTTGGAAATATATGTGCATGAATTATAATTGAATTACAAAATGTCACGTAGGTTTCCGATTCAAAATATATTACCGGTTAAAGTTAAAAATTACATGCCAAAACAGGTTCCACATAGATCTAATTGAACGTTATCGTGTGTCATTAAAAATTTATAATGTGATTACCATTTTACCAGTTAGTTTAGATTCTATTGATGCTTATCTAAATCTAAATCGTCTGCAGTGAATAAGCCTTCGTAATGGGCATTTTTGTATCTGGTGAAATCGATTAAACTTCGTATTCCTATGCAACATTTCGAAATTCGAAATATTTTTTGAATTATTTCCACATGAACCCAATAATTATTGGTATACTGCACTGCTGGTCTTAATAGCAAGCAGATAACCACTTTACCATATCAAAGCACATACAACTATAGTAGTATAATTTTTTTTTTGGAGTATCAAAAAATCACTTTTTGTAAATGACCAAATGGCAATACTCACAATTTTGCTCTGAGGTTATGTTCAAGCTGGACCTTGTGCGAGTCCAGCAAGCGCAACGATTTTAAATCTATTGATGATTTATAATTAATTGCTTCTAGGTGGCCGCGGAATATAATCTCCCAATTAAGAAAAGTGTTGCCCACTTCCGACTAGTACCTGTCTAAAAATTAATTAATCACGAACCAAGGCCGCCGCAGTTGTAAATGTGTCTGTAGGTCGGTGCGGTGAACACGTCGAGTGAAAACGAAAAAAAAAAATTATAATAATAATAAAAACCGAACATTGTAACAAACATGATATCGGCTATTAGATAGAAATGATGAGGTAATGGTTTACATTATTGTGCAAAATAAGACCAAATTTGGGTGAATTAGTCCAAGGCGGTGGAGTAGCGAGCTTTCAAGCGAGAGCCAGCGGCCATATGTGAGGTTGGCGCCTAACGGCTTCATACTTGCCGGCCATCCGACTCACTCTCGTCATTGCGCCAGTGGCGGACAAATAAACTGAATACTCAACGAGATGCTTCAAATTAGAAATTTGCTTAAAATTCGGAATCATATAATGGTCATTATTACACTTCGTGACAGCTTGTACGGTGTCCTTCAAGGCTCCGTCCTTGGGCCCTTACTGTATTTAACGTAGATTAATACAATTCTAATACCTATGTAATTCTACTGTACTTTAAAGTGCAATTTTTCATGGTTTCGTGCAGATATGTTTAGTCAACGCTGCAACTCTTGTTATTTATTCTTTTTTGTTGTCATTATATTTGTTAATAGAAACATCAAGGAAATCACTATTTTTCCATCCTAATTATATTCTCAATCGTTATATTGCCAAAAATAACAATAAATTTCAGACATCGGAGTAACGGCAACACTATTGTTAGTGAACCAAATCTCCCATCTGTTCAAAAATGTCCATCTGTTCAAAAAAACCAATACAGGGTGTTAAGAAAAAGTAAGTCAAGCCGTTAACCACATATTCTTTGAACGAAAATAATGCTACTTTTATAGTGTGATTTTTTATTTTGGCGCGTAGTTTTTCTTATACAGGGTGTTAAAGTTTAAATTTTGAAATTTATTCCCCTCCATTAATAAAAATAATTTTGCGCGAAAATAAAAAATGACAGCATAAAAGTCGCATAATTTTCGTCCAAAGAATCTGTGGTTAACGGCTTGATCTACTTTTTCTTAACACCCTGTATAATTAAACAAAAAAAATGCAATTAATCGACACTTCCTTATAATGGACTCCTTTCATATGAGGGGCATGGATTTACAGCAAAAAATAAATAAATCCCTTGTATTACTTTAAAGTACCAAAACCCAATAAAACTAGTTACAGACTAATTATGCAGCTCGCTAGTGCAAATGGTAAACGTTCCTTATAATTTGTAAGGTACCGTCATCCAATATACCAGCTTAGCAGTATTTAAGCGAGCTAAAAGCTGCTCTGGTAAATGAGTCATTTTATCGATAATTAGGAAATATTAAGTTGTTTATTTTTCCACAGACGATTGATATAATTACAGGTCTGGTGTTGATTGGTCACTCATCAGGCGATCATCAAGGCATGTATCCTATAATAAAGCCACACCTAGGACGTTATAACCGGGCAGATTTTTTCGATTCAAGAGCTCACAGAGTGGCACCGATAATTTCCTTTCGTTACTGCCTGGCCATTATGAATGAATTTAATAATAATAATAATATTAATCTTCCTGTTTAAAACTATTTTTTTGAAACTCGTTTATTTAATTTAAGATTGGTATCATCATTTTTATGTTTTTCTAAAAAAACAAAGACAGGTCATTGTAATTATAAATTTGTACTCTTCTATTTTCTATTAAATAGACAATGCTAAAAATATTCATGACTCAGCCTTTAAAACCAATCGATCAACTTTAATTTTCGTACAAAATATTCTTCATATAATTTTCTATAATAACTGTATTAAAAGATGCGTAGGACACTTTTTTAAATAAATTACTTTTATTGATCACCTCATTAATTTATCAGTGACGTATCTAACGGGTCCTATTACAAACTTTTATCTCGCTACTTTTTAATGAATATTTCCCTCAGACTTTTTAATTAAACAAAGAAATTGTAGATTTTTTTAAATTTGAACAAATACAGCGATAACAGCATTTAATCGATTACGAAATAGATTTTAAATTGCAATTTATTTTAATAATTTATTACGCCTCCCTTCTCCTTTTCCAAAAAAAATTTTATTTGATGCATGTGGTACACTTAATCAGTTTCTACTGTTTCTAGTTTATCCTTACCAGCGCATTTTTTCAATCACTCTTAAAGGACATGGCAATTTTGCAAATCCATTTAACAATAATTATTATAAATGATAAATTATAATTATTGTTTCTACGAACGTTATTATATTAAATTTTCCAAATATGGTAGCTAATTTTGAAATAAATAACTTACCAAGGAGAAGCTTGTCCTTTTTTTGTTAAGTTTCAATTTCCATAATTATTACTTTTAAACGTCATAATTTCTGCCGTATTATCTTTGCTGGCGCGACAATATGGTGCCTATAAATTTAATTTGAGAAGTGGAAGTGGTCGTCCTTTATCCGTACTCTTTTTAAAGTGCTTTTATTTTCAACAAAAGTATAAACCATACGCGTGTATGATGGATTACCTTTTAAATATTGGTCAGCTGAAAACGTTGCCTAAATAAAAGTTTCTTAATATTTTTCATTTTTTGGGTCTATGAAAATATTATGCTGTTGTATGCAAAAAACGGTAACAGAACCAGGGTTCAAAGCTATCCTAGACTAATTTTAAGGGTATTATTAAAATTTGAAAACCGTTAGGATCGTCACGAACCGCACTGCATTTAATTATGATTTTACCAGAATTAAGTTTCAATGTCCGTGAAGATTAAATTTTAAACACCTTGCCCACACAGCGTTAAAAATGGTCTGCAGACGTCAATAATATGCTTTATTGTTTCTACAAACTATGTATATGATTTAAAATAATAATAATAAATGAAATTATTTTGATTCTTCCACCACCACCGTATTTTGTCCTCCTGATATCCGCGTGATCTTTCCGATAAATATTTCAAGATCCATTGTCTAGATATCTTGATAAAATATGTATTTCCGTTTCTTTAACTGCACCGTATCCTCGTTGTTTGTGATTTCCATACGAAATGACTCGACCTATTCTGGAGTTATTGATTCAACAAAACATTTCCTTGGTATTTCCCTTTTAGGTAGCCACCGTTAAAACTTCCTCACCTGTGTGTGGTGGAGTTTCAAGCGAACACTTTCTTACGCTATTATTGCAGCTCCAAACTAATAACAGTCATTAAATTATACGGGGTTGTGAAAATGCGTTGGAACACTGGATTTCTGGCTAAAATATAAGAGGGATTAAAAAATTAATCTGTTAAAAATGACATAGGCATTATCTTACCTCACCACTTAAATTCTTCAAAATATTTATTTTAGCACAATATTTTACTTACTTATTATTTTAGTGTGGTTGGCCTTTCCTCAGTAGGTACTCCATAACAGGATTTTTCACGTTCTCAATAAATCTAAAAAGTACTTACGGTTACTCAGTATAGTACAGGGTGAGTCACCAAGGGCGCCTCGGTCGATAACTCCTTTAATATTTATTACATATACAGAAAAAAGTTTCAAATAAAAGTTGTAGGAGACCAAGAGTATCTTATTTTAAAATTATTTCTAATCATACATGGTGTTTGATATTAGAGTGGCATATCAAAAGTATGTTTTTTTAAATGGGACACCCTATATATTTTTGCAAATTTTTATTCCTTCTTTCATTACCTTTTCGAATATATCTGGTTTTTGAAATTCCGTTGCGGCGTTGTCGAATTATTCAACCTTTTTCAAAAAAATTGTCACTTGCAGACCTCACTAATGAATTCTGCATGAGCGGTATTTTCACAGATTAAGCAGACTTTTTTTGTTAAGTGTTAAGCAATGCCATGTCCTAGCCTCCAGATATTTTAAAGTTGAAATTATTTGTACAGGGTGTTTATTACGATGATACAAAAATGGCTAACTTCAATCTATCATAACTTCATTTTTTTAAATGGAACACTCGGTATATTTTTACATATTTGGATAGAGTTTTTGTCGCTCTACAATTTTTATTAACCTATGGTTATAACTAAAACCAACGATTTCCAGTGAAACTGCGCATTCTAATGAAAACATCAGACAATATTTAGAAATTCGAATATCATAGGAGGCATTGGCACGTGTTTTTTTTGATTTTGCAAGAACAAACTATGAGCATTATTGTTTCAATTAATGTAAGTTTTTCATCTCTTATAAATGAAAAGAAAGTTGTCTTATTATTCTACATTTAAATACTTGAACTGGATGAATTTTCCAAATATCTAGATGGCATTTATCACTGACATTTGTTTGTAACAAATTTGAAACGCTTTTAATTTGTAGACTTTATTGTTACGTTAATTTATACTTAAATTAGTATTTAAAATTAATTTTTCTAAGCAAGATAGAATTAATATGATTTACTGTATCGGGGAGAGTTATGGTAATTTTTTGTTGGCTTCTAGATTGTATGGTCAAAAATATCCAGATCAAAGACATCCGAATTGTCGCGCTTTTACTAAATTAAAAACTAAATTTGATGAAGCGGAAAAGTTATGTTTAAGAAGCCGAAGTGAATTAAACCAGTCGTAAAACTAAACCTCGTAGAAAATCGTAGAAATTTTTGACCAGACAATCTAGAGGCCAACAAAAAATTACCATAACTCTCCCCGATACAGTAAATCATATTAATTCTTTCTTGCTTAGAAAAATTCATTTTAAATACTAATTTAAGTAGAAATTAACGTAACAATAAAGATTTACAAATTAAAAGCGTTTCGTTACAAACAAATGTCAGTGATAAATGCCATCTAGATATTTGGAAAATTCACACAGTTCAAGTATTTAAATGTAGAATGATAAGACAACTTTCTTTTCATTTATAAGAGATGAAACTTACATTAATTGAAACAATAATGCTCATAGTTTGTTCTTGCAAAATCAAAAAAAAACACGTGCCAATGCCTCCTATGATATTCGAATTTCTAAAAATTGCCTGATGTTTTTATTAGGATGCAGTTTCACTGAAAACCGTTGGTTTTAGGTATAACCATAGGTTAATAAAAATTGTAGAGCGACAAAAACTCTATCCAAATATGTAAAAATATACAGGGTGTTCCATTTAAAAAAATGAAGTTATGATAGATTAAAGTTAGCCATTTTTGTATCATCGTAATAAACACCCTGTACAAATAATTTCAACTTTAAAATATCTGGAGGCTAGGACATGGCATTGCTTAACACTTACCAAAAAAAGTTTGCTTAATCTGTGAAAATACCGCTCATGCAGAATTCACTAGTGAGGTCTGCAAGTGACAATTTTTCTGAAAAAGGTTGAATAATTCGACAACGCCGCAACGGAATTTCAAAAACCAGATATATTCGAAAAGGTAATGAAAGAAGGAATAAAAATTTGCAAAAATATATAGGGTGTCCCATTTAAAAAAACATACTTTTGATATGCCACTCTAATATCAAACACCATGTATGATTAGAAATAATTTTGAAATATGATACTCTTGATATCCTACAACTTTTATTTAAAACTTTTTTCTGTATAATAAATATTAAAGGAGATATCGACCGAGGCGCCCTTGGTGACTCACCCTGTATATGACTGAGAGATACACTTCGACGGCCATAAGCATCAGTCAGAGGGTGCTTTTATATTTAATAGAGAAATAATAATAAAATACTTCCCTGTCCTGTGGTAACTATTTAGAAACTATTTCGCCACACTTGTTCACCAAGTATACACAGCACGTTCATTGCACATTCATCACCATCATTTTCTTTTTTTTTGCAACAAGAAAAACTTCTTTTAATCACTGTTAATCTTAGTCAATTTGATGGAAGAACGGTTATAAATAAACCCGCACTATTAGAGCGTATTTTGATCTGGGAAGGACGACATGACGCGACGTTTTGACCAAATCACATTGCGAATATTTTGCATCTGTAAGATTAGTAAAAGAGGCTTTTCTCGTTTTGCCATAAGATATCTATGCAAATAGTGGTCCTTCTCACGATCAAATTAAATCGGATATAAGCAGTGATTATTAGGCCAGTAAAATTAAGTGAAATACACCGTAACATCGGAACAAATTTGTAACAAGCTGTTTGTTGCGTTAAAATGTCGGGGAGGGGGTATTAAATAAGTCAACAAAAATCCCAAAAAATCCGAGCATCGGAACACACTAAAAAATCGTCCGCCATCTTGAAATTCGCGATATTTTTCGTTTAAAAGTCAAATAACTTTATTATCTTAGCCGTTATCAAAAATTATGAAAATAGGAAAATTCGAGAAAACTTCAAAATCTATAAAATGACGTTTAGAAATTAGTGATAGCTTAAAAATTAAAAAAGTTAGAGCTTAAAAATTATAAGATATCAGTTGGAATTTTGTAATTTTTTTCTATAAGAGTTGATTATTCTGTTCTGGTGCCGGGTGAGTCAAGTTGTATGGTAAAAAATTAATATGTGAATAGAGCATGAAAAAATAGTGTTGACGTGTCTCAGGATTTTGCCATATAACCTATAATTTTTTTATACAAGGTGTTAAAGTTGAAAATTTTTCGTTGAATTTTTTAAATATCCTTTGATTAGAAACAGTCGTATAAATAAATTTTTGTTTTCAACTGGCGATATTAGTTTTTCAAAATTAATCCAGTGGCGTGCATATACACTTTTTTTTTCTGATAAGAATGCCGATAACTGTGAGCCACTGAATGTTTTCATAAGTTGAAAACCTAATTCAATAATAATAAAATACTCTAAGGAAACAAAATCTTCATTAACGAAAATTTAAAAACAACTGTGACTAATTACTATTTTTTTAATTAAATTTTCAAAATGGAGATCATTAACCTTAATGCACTATCGGGCCCGCAAGGAAATTTCATTTTATATCTTCCTTAGTTTATGCACATTTACCCTTAGTTGGCGTGAAAAATGTACTATTCGGTGAACTAGTACTTGTTGGTTGTTAATTGATTAATTTTTAGAGTGCATTGAGGTTAATGTACTTCATTTTGAAAATTTATTGAAAACCGTAGTAATTAAGTCGTTGTTTTTAAATATTTGTTATTAAAGATTTTGTTTCCTTAGAGTATTTTATTAATATTACATTAGGTTTTCAACTAAGAAATTGTATGGAAAAATGCAGCAGCGAACAGTTATCGGCATTCTTATCAGAAAAAATGTGTTAACGCACGCCACTGGATTAATTTTGAAAAACTGTTATCGCCAGTTGATAGAGCCCTATATAAACCAACCTAATTTCATTGATACGACTGTATTTAACCAAAATATATTAAAAAAATTAAGCGTTATATGTATAGCAAAACGTCAATACTGTTTTTTCATGCTCTATTCACATATTAATTTTTTACCATACAACCTGACACCCTGTAAGGTTAATAAAAGTAAAAACAGAAACAAAATATTAAAGAAATTTAAGAAATTAATACATTAGATGTCAATCTCTGCTTCGTCTTTTAACAAAGACACAGGTGTTGCATTCGTGCAATATTGCCCAGTGCAATGAATGCAACTTGTTGTGCATCTTAAATTGTATTTATTGCAGCTGCATAATTTTGAACAGTTTGTTTTGCAGTTGCAAAACAAAATATTTAATATAAATTCAGGGGCACACTTTTGTGACATTTTTGCTAGTTCTAGACAAATTTTATTTTTAATCCAACCCCAATTTTCAGGATTGACGTTATTTCCTAGCCATTCTTGAACTTGAAAATATACTCGTTTTATATGAAGTTTGGCTGCGTCAGAAGTCGGAGGTAAAACTTCCAATTCAAAATTATTAAATAGATTTTGGCGGGCAACAAGTTGGGTATATATTTAATGTATCTAAATGAGTTCAAATCTTTACTTTTACGACCTCCATACCAATATAAAATAAATTTCCCACCCAACCCTACAAGATGTGATATATTAGTATGGGGATTTTTAAAATCTTCCAAATTTGAAATTTCCTTATCATTTTTTAATATACCTAGTTAGTGCTGTTTTTTTCCGTCTTATAGAACGCTGACGTTGTGTCGCAGCTTGAAATTGCATGTAAAAATAAAATATTTTTGACCACCGTTTCACCTAATATGGACTGAAGTATAAATTAAAATAATAAAAATTAGTATGCTAATTATAATAAAGAAACATTGCTTTCTAGTGCTAGAGTTTAAATTATCTAATTTAATGCATAGTACCCAAACTTTAGTCGCCATTATCTCAGTTATTTATTAACCGATTTAAAATAACTTTAGACTGTTTTGTAGCTTGTTTAATGTTCTAAAATTTTTGTATGATTATTTTTTTGATAAAATCAATGTGAGATAAATTATTCAAGATGGCGGCCTAATTTTTGAGGGGTTCCGCCACCTGGATTTTTTGGGATTTTTTTCCTGTTTGAATAGGACATCTTCCCCTACATATTCCCCCTAAAATTAGCTTGTTACAAATTTGTTCCGAATTGAATGCTAATTTTACTGGAGTATATGTGTATTTACCTTACGATGTCTTCACCATGTCCTATCTCGTTCAGAACTTACCTACATATAGAAAAATACATTAGTAAGAATAATTGAATAATAGGTATAATAATACATACCTTTATCTCCTTTCCCTAAAGCGGTTCGTCGCCATAGTCCAATCCTCGTGCATCCATCACTCGCACGCGAAAACCAGAGCCTACTAACTGCTTTTCTGGGCTCCGAAGCGTCCAGAAAATCCCCGAATACAGTTACAAGCCTTAACACTTGTAATAACCCAGCTATTTTAGAAATAACAAAGATATTGACAAGATACTCGTCGAGATATCGGCTCTGGTTTGACGAAACCGGTCGTTCTCTCTACGATAGAGTGAACTAGATATGTCCAAATAAATGTCACTAGTGTCTATTAGGTAGTTTTATACTCCGCCTCCAGGTGCACTTTGTCGTCCATGGTGTGGATGTCAAAACTACTATCTGTTTCTTTCCCTAATAGGTCGTCCATTGGCTTAACCTGAAAAAAAAGCAGTGTCAATAGCTTTGATCCAAAATATAACTTATGAGCTAGTAATAGCATCTTCCGCTATAATTTAGTTAACTTATATCATACGTTGTAGCTGTAGGTGGTTCTTACCATCCTGCATGGTAGTTGTCAAAATAGACGCAGAATAAATCGCTTGTATAAACAAAATCGAACGTTAAACGCATGAATTTGTTTAATTATGAACAAAAAAAAATTGGTTCTAAAAAAATTCTAAATTAATGTCTGCTTTGTTACTCCGTTAATATTTTCAATAAAATTTTGCAAGTCATCGGATTTAATATTATTTGCTTAACATGTACCGACAAAATAAAATACAAACATACATAGATAGTTCAGAGATATTCGTGCTTCTAATCTCCTTCTAATTATAGAATAACTGTTGACAATGGATTGCAAAAAGATTGTTAATGAGCAAGTTTGCTTCAAAAAACGTAAATTTAGATACATGGTATATGGTATTCCGTCAAAAAAGGCACTTGGTCCTGTAAAATTGAGGAATGCATTGAGGGAAAAAATTCAGTCTCTGAATTAACCCCCTGAGATCCGGTCACTGCTAATAAGGCAGCGGAGGAGTAGTACCTACTATGAGCTAGCATCAGTCACAGTAGTAGTGCCAGCGTCTAAGAAGAATTAATCATAATTTCATAACAATTGCGTAAAACTGTTTACAATGATATTCCTCCATTAAGTCTAATAAGATGTATGTCCATGTCCTACAAAAGAAATCTTGAAGTAAGTTAGTCATATTTCCCATTTAAATCTAATATGGGCAAACGACTATATGAAGATAATAACAACCTCCGCCGTGGACAATTAGAGAAGACAATTTGAGTTTTTCTTGTTCGTTAGTTTCGCATATTAATTCAAAACCAGTAATGTAATTGTATACAATACATCACGCGAGTCTTGTTTGTTATGTTCAAAGTTGTAGTCGTTTTTAATTAAAGTTGTTTTGCGTTATTTGTAAGAAGCGTTTCCTAATTTATCTTTCATATGTTTTGTAACTGGTTAAACTCGAAGATGTCCATCATATAATAATTAAATATCGCTAAAGAAGCTGCTACAAGGAGAGATAATCAATGGAAGTGTTTATCGTAAATTGTAAGAAAATCCACAGTGGCCTTGAGGATCCTTCCGACGCCTTTAATTGTTATGCAACTCCATTCGACAAATTGCCGTCGTCATCCCGAAAAAGATGAGGTAACAGTGATTCAAAATCAAATTCTACGAACATCTACACCTGCCTATTAACAAACACGCATGAATGAATTATTTTTATCTAGATGTTCATTTGTTACTTGTACGTTCTCAGGGCATGATTGTATTTCCAGTTCGCCTACTTGATTTCTATAAATGCAAAACACTCGAGCAGCAATCGACGGATTTTGTCTTCAATGTCTATAGGGTGAGTCACCTTACTCCACCGTTGTCCTTCGCTACAGGTTTTCAATACATTGAGCGGCTAGATATTATTAAAAACCAGCAAAATTGACGAAGCAAATCGTTAACAGAAGCATTTTCAAACGAATAAATTGCATTTCCGAATTCCGAGAGAAAAATTTTTCACAGGAGATTTTGACCTTGGTCAGTTGGAATTGATTTATTCAGATCACGATAAGATTCGGCCCTAACACGGATCCCTGAGGAAGGATATTGATAATGTTTACTTGGATTAATATTGTTTCCAAAACTTCTGGAACAATATTTTCTCTAATGCTGGCGAATTGTGAACCGCTTTTTGGACTCCACCAACTAATTTAAAACATATTGCATATTGATGCATCGGTTACCAAAAAAATAATAATAACGCAAAGCGTCGAGATAATATGTACAATTACGTTGGGAAATCGCTAACCTACTATAAATAACAAGATATTAAATGCATAATGTGTAATGCAATTTTATGCTCGGAGGTATAATAATACACAGTCTGTTATTTAACATTCAAGCCCGATATTCTTTGAAATTCAAATCGTAGCGTGGTATGTGTCGGTTTAGCATTCTAAGTATGACTATATAGTTGAATTATTTGCAATGTTACAAATAATATGAGTTACTTGCTTGGTTATTGCCAGGATGCGCCTATTTAGTCAATATTATTCAGTAAAAAATAACAAAGAGGCGCTAGTTATGTGGGGAAAACCGTATATTTGTATCTATCTATATACTATTTCTATCTATTCTCAATCTAATCGTCCCCACCGGCGGTGGTTAAGACAAGTAATTTTTTATTATTTTCTAATTTGTTTCCGTACCACCGGCGCCATCTCTTGGACGGCTGCTGAACAACCACACTTAGTGGCCCACTATGAAAGGGTATACTGCAGACCCCTGTAAACGGGTGTAAATACGTCACAGTATTTATAAAATTATTCATTCCATTTAAAGTGTCCAAAAAACCAAATAACAAAAAGATAATAAGGAGACCAGGGTGTAGGGAATTCCATAACTTTGTTGTTAGAGGTAGGAAAGATGGTTGGCAGAGCCAATATGTCCATATTAGCGACGCAACTTCTGCGTGAAAATATTGATAACGACAATAATTGAATTATTCACAGAGTGACAATGTTCCAACGAGGTTATCGAGCTTGTAGGAGCTGATTACTTTTTCGTATTTATGTTCTTATTTACGAATACTAAAGGAGTATTAGTTACAATTACCCGTCTTAATAAGGATAAATATTGACAAGTTGTTGTCGGTTGACATTTTAAGAATGAATAATTATTTATGTTAATCGAATGCACACAAACGACGGAGTCATATACCAACCTGAAAAGTTGTACATACATAATTACGATAGAATAATAGACTCTGCGTTACGCGCAATTAGTTACAGAGGTACTATAAATTAAACATATCAGCGTTCCAGGTGAACACTTTTAAGTGGTACACCCCTTTTTTAAAGGATCACATTAAAGAAGTTGAGAGAATGACATTAATCTACCCATCCACTGAAAAACTTTATGAGCCTCCACTTCTTGAGAGTCAAGACTGGACTTATCTTTAATATTCGTCAAAGGACGAGAAGGATTCGAAAGCAAACGCCAAGTATATGCGATCGTGATATATTTCAGCTTAGAAATTGAAATTGATGGGACGAGTGATGTCAAAATAAGTATTGATTCAGCTCCAATATTGTAGGCCAAGGTACCAAGGCAATTATAATTATTCATATTAGATAATGCTTACATCAAAATAAACATCTCTTTTTTGCAACATGTCTTTGTCTTGATATTCTTGGCAGTTTATGTCGCATGTGATGAGCTATATTGTTACCAAGTTAATTCAGGTGTACTTTTTAAGATGGAGTGCTTTTCTTCGAAATTTCTGTTATAGTATGCACGTTAATTTCTTCTCGTTTGTGGCAGATAGGCAGTGAGGAGAGCTCCTCGAAATGGACTCGTCAAGGATAGGCCTAGATTTCATCGTAGAGAACCCGGAATACATCAGGAAGCTGGCGGCGGCCCTGGACACCAACAATGTGGCGGTGAAGAAACAAGTCTTCGAGCTGCTGTCGGCGCTCTGCGTCCACAACGAGGAGGGCCATGCTCGCGCCCTTGACACTCTGGACCACTACAAGGTAGGTTGATATTTTTACCTCTTACCTCCCATCGGCGTGATAGAAAGATAGAAGATACAAATTATTTATGGATAGGACGTGAACGTCCATGGCCACCGCGGAGTCCAGGCCTAACTCCAATGGATTTTTCCCTTTGGAGGTACACAACATGAAAGTAAAGAAGTAATACAAGACTATATATGTTTTGTAGAAATTTAATAGCTGATCTGTAAATCTGGTCACAGTACGTAGTACCTACTTATAATGTTTCATATAAGGTCGATTCATTTTATTATTAATTTTACGTTTTTCAAGTGCGCCTAATTAAAATATTCCCCAAATTCACCTCGTATTAATATACAGGGTGATTCACGAGGAAAGGGACAAAATGTTATGGTAGATAGAGTTCAGTAAGGTGAATTAGAAATTACTATTAAAAAAAGCCTGAGCCTTTTTTTATTGATGTACAGGGTGATTTATGACTTTTGCCCAATAGTTCTTAAGGTTATATCTTTTAAACTAATCACTAGAATCAGCTCGTATTGTGGGTATATATACTATACTATTAATTGTCAATTTACATGCATGATCAAAGACAGAAAATTCCAGGGCCGGCTCAACTAATTTTTATTTTTACACCCTGTGTACAAGATTTTTAAATTCTAATTCTGAATTATGAAACTACATACAAAAATGATCCTCCTCGTGAATCACCCTGTATTTATATCATTATTTTAATGCTCATTTATTATATAAATAATTCTGCTCTTAAAGGTATGAGGTATTTAAATCGCACTCGATCTTAAGCCCTTACGACTAGAGTAGTGAGGTCAGAGTCTGGTGAGGTGTTAAAATCTTAAGCGCTTTCCGTTTTATGTAAATTTGAACGGGCACATGCATACGTGCAAGAAAACGAAAAGTAAACAAATTTGTAGAATTTAGGTTAAAATTTCGACGAAAAAGGCGAAATTCACTTATTTCAAATCGGTAAGCAAACATTAGTCGTCTTGAGCAGGTCAGAGGAGAAGAATGCTGTTTTGAAAAAGGCATAAACAAATTAATACGTCGATAACAATACACAATGCCTTTTTCAAATTCGTACTGATTGCATCTGGACAAAGGCTGTGTAAATAACATATCTCGACGTTTATATAAGGCTATATAAACGGAGTCAAGACATCATTATGCTTATTTGGGCTGTTTATATTAATGGATAAACAAAATCGAATAAAAAGCGAATATATTTGTTTATGTAAATCCAAGAGCCTAATTAAATATAATATTTTTCAATACCAAATGAAAATAATATATGTAATTATTTTATACTTTTTTGCAGAAATTAAAAGGTGAGAGATATAGACTGAACGTGATAGTCCAGGAGCTAGACCGGGCAACAGTGGTGGACTATCAGACAGCCCTAGTGGCTTTTATTAATTGCCTGATAATATCTACCCCGAGGTTGACCGACAGGGCTCGACTGAGAAACGAATTTATAGGTAAGTTAGTACATACATTATTCAGGAGTATTTTAAAATATTCGCATCGGGCTCGAAGGACCAAAATGTAAACCATTCGAGGACTCGTGGGGTGTTTTTTAAACATACGTCAGCCAAATTAACAATAAAATAATCAGTAGACAAAATTTCTCTTGCGCGCCCATGGCCATATAATAAGTTGCTAATATTTATATATCGTTAAAACTTACAACAAACGTTATCCTGCATTCCAATGTCGTGTCTTTACTTTAACTTTTGTTTTAATTAATTGATTATTCGATTTGTGCATGTCACGATAAGTTCATGGTGTTCCACTCCACGCGAAAAATATGTTCGTACTTTTTGCATTGCGCAATTTGAATGAGGAATTGGCGTATTGTAATTTTTTTAAATTTCACTAAAATGGCCATGCAATTTGTTGCAATTTATTTCTAGTTGTCGTGTCATACTTTTTTTGTTGTAAGGTAAGGCGCAATAAGGTGATTGTTAGATTCGTACAATACACGGGGTGTCCCAAAATTAAGTATGCAAATACACAAATATAGATATTATGCGAAATTTGGAACTTCAAAAATTTGTTAATTAGAAATTCTTAAATAAGGTCCGAACGCCTAACCATTTTTCATGTGAATCTAATTTAATAGTTTGAATAGGTATATATTTTATTGATGATATCAATTAATTGAATACAATTAATTTAATTCTAACTGTACCTCCAGTGAGTTGAACATCCTTTCGTCCTTTCAACACATTCTAAAAATGCATTTTTTAATAAGCGTGTGTCACCCCGGCCATATTTGAATAAAAACAATATTCCTGCTACATTTGTATTCATGTGGTTCTTTTTCCAGGATGTCATCTACTTCCGGTGCTGAACAACCTCAGGTATGTACATATGAATATGATGAATAATTGTGTGCAATGCTAGATATTTTCTAAAGTAAATTTACTTTTAAAGTCTTTGTTAGTTGCTACATCGTCGTTTGACAACTAAAATAGTAAAATATCTAGAGTGATTTAAAAAAAGAGTGTTACAGTACAAGGTCATTGGTCATTCCTCGCAAATATTGACACCCCACTTATAGCAGTTATTTGATGAGTTATTAAAAAATTGTAAAGACAAAAGATTTATGTTTCACTCTATATTTTTAGAATTTGTTGTCAGAAAAAAAAACAAATGAACATCGGAAATCGGAAATGTAATATTTCTGCATAACCTAAGAAAATGAAATATTACATTTCCGAATTCTAAAAATATAGAGTAAAACATAATAAACCTTTTGTATTTATAATTTTTTAATAACTCATCAAATAATTGCTGTAGGGTTGTCAATATATGAGGAACGACCCTGTACAATTTTTATGGAAGGCAGGACATTTTTATGTCTCGGACAGCTCTGTTGGCAAAATATTTTTGTGTATACAGGGTGAGTCAACGATGCGATAAAGCCCAACACTTCCTTTATTATCGATAATAAAAACAAAAATTTTATACGGAAGTTGTAGGAGACCAAAATGGCTACATTTTAAAATTAGTTCGAAATCTCGGGGTAATTCATGAGAGTGGGGCGCTCGCTGTACACGGTGGTTTATTTTTCGATGCCCACCATTGGTATCTCGGAAACTATATATAAGATATAGAGGATCGGTTAAATTAGACAAAAGTTGCGTTATTTTATGCTCTATAATTTCCTGCCAAGAAATGCTGGATATCTTGATTCGTTCGCGGTTTATCCTGAAAAAATTTAAAATCATGATTTCAAAACAAAATTAATATCTTCTATACCATTTATGCGAATTTAATGAAATTTGGCAAGGTTATACTTTTGACCACTACCAGTTGAATGGCGTTAATAAAAATTTTCTAAGCCTTCTAGATTTTGAGCAACGATATAGTCACCTTTTTTTTTTATGGCCGCCATATTGGATTTTTACACCATTAGTTAGAGAAAATAATTCTCTTTTTCACCTATGTCACCAAAATAGACCGATTTTTTTAAAAACATGTTGATATTCGAATTAATGTAAAAATAATTTATAAAATCCAGTATGCTTTTGGAAAAATAATTGCAAGCAACATTGTAATCCAAACACTATTATTAAATTGTGCACTCATAAAAAATTACAGAAAAATGCCAGGTTATTTAAACTCCTATTTAAATATTATTTTATTAAAGAGTCAAGAAAACAAATAATAGGTACAATTTTTTTTTATAAATTGTTGTTTCATATCCTAAGTAAAAAATATTTCATTTTATTAGGAATGCTAGTTTAAAAATATTCTGAATAATTTATTTCACTTTTTATGTAATATCGAGGCTAATGTGAATAAAAGGTATAAAACCGTCTCGAAAACCGTTCGAAATAATGTAAAACATCTAAATTATTATTTAACAAATTTATTGCTATCCTTCGTTTATTGTTTAAAGAAAATGTGCTGAAGCAGAACCGGAACTAGCAGTTCAACTAGACGTATTCGACGAGCAACGAGAAAGCGACGACGCCCAAGGCCTTCAGGGACCCCACGGTGTCGATCTTAACTCACCTCTGGACGTATTCTACGCTATACTAAAACAGGTAAGACAGTTTCGACAAAAACAATCTATATTTATCATAAATTACTTTTTGTGTAGGTGGCAGAGACTCCCCAAGAGATTCCTTTCATAAGTATACTACAGCACCTACTCAGGATCGACTCCAAGGAACCCGTAAGCGATATAATTTGGGATACGGCAGAACGTCTCGTTCACAGAGCGACCCTCCTGGAGAATAGAGAAGACGCCTCTAGACTTTTGCGCGCTCCCAGCGTACAATCAAAATTATTTTGCCATTGTCAACACAGGATAGACTCCACTCCCAGCAGGAAGCAGTCATTGAGTACTCCTTTGAGTCCTACGCCTGGGCCGCCCCCGCCACCTCCATTCGGTAAGAATAGATAATATTATCAGCAAACACAAATGTTTCGATTTGTTTTCGTTCCAGGTCCGACTTTGCCTCCGCCTCCCCCTCCACCTCCATGCAT
The DNA here is from genome assembly GCA_963680705.1 of Rhagium mordax. Lineage (NCBI taxonomy): Eukaryota > Metazoa > Arthropoda > Insecta > Coleoptera > Cerambycidae > Rhagium > Rhagium mordax. The sequence goes on along the minus strand of OY796659.1, from coordinate 79,880,197 downwards.
TCCCGCACCGCCCAGTATTCCTCCTTCGGTACCTGCACCTCCCCCGCCGCAGCAAAAGACAAAAACTCCCTCCGCCCCACAAGCGGAACCTGATACTGTGATAGAAAAGTTACCCCAGCAAGAAATTCCGGCGCCAAAAAGCAAAATGAAGACCATAAACTGGAACAAAATACCAAACAATAAGGTATGAAATTTATTCTTTGAGGCGTAGACCCAACCGATGTTATTAACAAAAAAATATTTTGTCCAGGTAGTTGGAAAGAACAACATCTGGACACAAGTAGCATATAGTCACCAGCACTCCCCAATGGCGTACATGGACTGGTCCGAGATGGAGGGTTTGTTTTGCCAACAAGCCCCCACGTCGGCTCATTCATCCCCAAAACTAGGGAATAGAGATACCACTGATAACTTGGAAAGAAGAATGAGAAAAGACACATCTGAGGTAAGATTACTTCATTCCGTTTGACAATACGTCTAATATTTTGTTTTAGATTACTCTCCTAGATGGCAAAAGAAGCTTAAATGTAAATATATTTTTAAAACAATTCAGAAGGTAAGATACCATTCAATGCAATTAAAGAACTAGAAACTAACGAAACAATGATTATTATTTCAAGCTCTAATGAGGACATCATTCAGCTGATACGTGAGGGAGAACATGACGAAATAGGTACTGAAAAATTAAAAGGACTTCTGAAAATTTTACCAGAAGTTGATGAATTGGATATGTTAAAGTTATTCAGCGGCGATTTTAATAAATTAGGAAATGCAGAGAAGTTCTTAATTCAGTTGACAAATTTACCAAAGTAAGTAACATTCTTAAATAGAAGTGGGTCTTGTAGGATACCTTGTGGTACACGATAATACTAATTATTTTGTTTAAGTTACAAGTTAAGAATAGAGAGTATGCTCCTCAAGGAAGAATTTGCCTCAAATATGGGATATCTCGAACCTAGTATAAATTCAATGATTATAGCTGCTCAAGGTACTTATTTTATTTTGAATCGTAACAGGACTATTAATAATAAATCAAATTCGTTTTAGATTTAATGACAAATAAACCATTACAGGAAGTTTTATACATGGTCCTCATAGCCGGAAATTTCTTGAATGCCGTAAGTGAAATAAAACGTATTACAGGGTACTCTGAAAAGTAGAGTATTATTTTTAATATAAAATAAAATTGTTCATTCTGATAACGAAAATAATATTTTAACGTTTTAAATTTTCAGGGAGGTTATGCGGGGAACGCCGCTGGCGTAAAATTAACTTCTTTGCAAAAAATTACCGACATAAGAGCCAACAAACCAAACATGAACTTAATACACTTCGTAGCGTTGGTAAGTGAAGAAGTTTAAACAATTTTAAAAACAATAACTTAAAAAATTTTTAGCAAGCAGAAAAGAAAGATAAGAAACTTCTTTCCTTCACTGACAACATTAGTGTCCTAGAAGATGCTGCAAAGTAAGTTTATTATTCCCTCATATATTAGTGAAGTATTTACCACAAACAAATATATTTTCTTGCAGAACAACTGTAGAGCAATTACATAATGAAATCAACGCTCTAGATATAAGGATAAAGAAGGTAAAGAAGCAAATCGATCTTCCCACCACTGAACCCGAAATAAAAGACCAGATGACAGACTTCCTACGGGTAATTGTGTTTTTAATTGGCTTTCAGCAAGGATATATGTGTGTATTGTTTTAGATGGCAGAAAGAGAAGTGGCAGACCTCCAAACGAATTTAGGGGAATTGGATCATGTTCGCAGAGAATTATCCAATTTTTTCTGTGAAGATGTTAACTCGTTCAAATTGGAGGAATGTTTCAGGATATTTCACGGCTTTTATTGCAAATTTAAACAAGCTGTGGCCGAAAACGAGAGAAGGAGAATTCAGGAGGAGCAAGCGAACGAAAGACGAAGGCAGCGAGAGGAACTACTGGCCACCAAAAGAAGACAAAGTAAGTATTGTAGGTATTACACAATTATAAAAACCGTATATGCTTTTGTGTTTTTGGAAATATCCACATTTATTTCCTGTTTAGTGGAAAGTTTGGCGGGAACTCCTGACTCTGACGGGTTCTGTATCGACATGCAAATATACGACACCAGATCCTGTTTCCCAATGAAAAAGGTAGGTTTTATAATTAACGATTCATTCTAGAGCTTTTACCGAACTATCCTTTTAAGGGCCGAAAATCCACAAATGGCAGTGGTATGTCCGAAGATGAGCTGTCACTTACTGGCTCTCCTTGTCTCTCGAGACGCAGACTAGGATCGTTCAACGGAAATGGAGGTGGCGATGCAAGTGCAACTGGAAAGGATGAGAAATCTCCAGGTACGTTGAAGATGGCGTTAAAAAATATAATAACCAGTTTAAACTTTAAATATAAATATTTATGCGGTGTTTTTTGGGTTATAGGTCCTATTTAAAGAAAACACTTAATTTGCAGACGTTTCGGTTATGTATTTAACCATCCCTCAGGGCTATCAAACTTTGGTTTTCCACGTTTTTATTATAAGATAAATCGCTGGATTTTCCTATAGATAATTATTTTTTATTTAAGTTTAGCTGTACCTTTATACCCATATATGGTATATATGCAATTATATACATATATATATGTCATTAAAATATTATTGTTATTAATTTAAAAGATATATTCTGGTGGATCAAGCTGAACAGAGAGCTGTTCAGCTTGATCCACCAGAATATATCTTTTAAATTAAAATAAAAATAAATAAAAATAAGTGTTTTCTTTAAATAGGACCTATAACCCAAAAAACACCGCATAAATATAATATAGCTGGTCCAGAACCTTTGTTAAAAACTTTAAATATAATATATTCCTATTTTAGATATAACTCCAAATGGAAGTCTAAGAAGGCGACGAAGTCGGGTTCTGTCAGAAGATGATGAAGGAAATTTGATGGAATTTTTGAGAGCATCTGGAAATGATAACAATCGAGAGAGGAAGTCGTGGGGAAGCTTAGGTATTTACTATATACATTTTACATCTATGTCCAATAAAAATGTAATTCTGCTACATTAATTTTCAGATCGATCATGGGCGAGAAAGGCGAGAGGAAGTGGGCCGAGAAAACGCCCAGCATTGCTTGGAGCTGATTTTTCATCTGAAAGAGAGAGACCGTCCTCGCCGTCACCGCTCACTGAAAACAAACCCATTTTATCGGCCCCTGAAGAAGAAGCGAAACCCAAGGAGTGGCGGCAAAAAATTGAATCTTGGTTGCAGGCGAATGAAAGTGATCAAACCAGCGATGAACAGAGAAGACAAACACGGAGGGTCACAAATAGGAGGTCACTTGAAATGGACTCAGGTATATTTTGGAAATTTAAAATTTTAGAATTTGTTTGTTTATTTTGATTAGTAAGTATAGTCAACGTTTTTATTCTGAATTATAGAAAGTGAAAGAAGTAGTACTCTCGATACCTTACCGGAAGGGAAACAGGTGTACAGTGGCAGTCAGTCAAATTATAGAAAAGTCTACCCAGCTTGGAAACCTTCTAGTACCATAGACAGTACCGACGTAGTTAGTGCCATGGAAGCTGTGGAAGGTTTGTAAACTTTGCTGCATATTTTTCAAATTAATATTTACTTCATTTATTCACAGAGGTCCAACCACAAGTGAAAGACAAGTCGGCCTGGCGCAAATCCAATTTGAATGTAGCCAACAGTACCGAAGAAACAAAAGAAGACGACTACCTTGGCCGTCACACTCTACCACGTACCCATCGCACAGAGAACATCCTACATTCCATCCAGGAAGACAAGGATATAGATCGTAAAGGTCTTATTAGCGCCCTTGGCGAAAGACCACCTACGGACAAGCTAACGCTTTATATACGAAAACCGGGAGATCCTGTGATTTCACCCAACGGAGATCGCAAGTCCAACTTAGGTTATGTATCTAGAAGAATGAGGGATTCCCAACAAAGTATCGATTCTGTTAGTAGTAATAAAGTAGAAATAGACCAAGATAATATTGAAACCCCACCGGCAACTAGAAAAATATTTATTCCCACTCCTGTAGACAAAAGAGAACCTCTACAGCCGAGTCCTTGTAGCAGACGGTTCGGCAGGGCAAACAGAGAGGCGGCTCTGAGCCCAGAAGAACCTGAAATAAGCTCCACGTTAGGAGACGGTCAATTTGACAGGTACTCAGCGGCTAGGAGGACAAGAAGGTATAAACGCAGTCAAGAAAACACCGAACTCGCATCGCCCTCTGAAGTTGCAGCCGAAACGCAGATCATAAAGTCTCCCATAAAAATTGAAACCGCTCAACCAGTTAGTATAGAGCCGGACATTGATAAAGAGGTCAGGTTAAAGGCATGGCAGGATAAACTGAAGTCACAGAGTGAGCAAGACGTGAATAGAGCCGGTAGAAGGCATAGGAATCAAACTGGCATTAATCATAGCGATATTGAGTTAGCTCTGCAGTTGAATAGCAAAACAAATGTGTCGACAACTTATATTACACCAGAAACGACAAAGGTAACTGAAATTCATAAAACATAACAGGCTTAAATAGTAAAAGATAGAGTTAAGAATATGCAATATTATAGGATTATATAATATTATCACCGGTATGCACGTCTTTAAATTATATTCTCATTTTATCCTTTTGTATATTTGTTTTAGGTGACCTCAAGTAAAATCGACATTCCATCCCGCAAAACCAAAGAACATGACAATGATGAGGGTTTTGAAGAGACCCAAAGTCTAATGTCTGAATCTCCCAGTCAAGGGGCTTCGTCAGGTGGAAATTACGAAACTGACATTGTCGATTCCTCCCAGATAGTTGTGGCCGACTTTAGCAAGTCCAAACCGACACGTGCTTTATCGTTGGAAAGTAAAGGAACGATAGACTCAACCACCAGCAGCGAGGCACCTCTACCCAAGGCAAGAAATACACGTCCTTCGCTGAAAAATACTAGGCCACAACCTCCGGCTACCCCAAAATACATCCGGAGTCTGGAACGTACCACTTCCCTGCGAAAAACAAGCCAGGATGCGACGACAAACAAAAAGAGCGTTATCCCCCGCCGATCTGAGAGTCTAAGAAAAAGCGACCCAAAATCTAGCGTACCATCTATCAAACCAAATATTATTCAAAAATCTAATTCAAGAAACTCAATTGTTAGCTCGAGAAGCTCTCTGAATAGTGCCACCTCAACGAGTACCGTTAAAAAGTTACCTCTCAGACCAAATACTAGCAGCAACGTAAGCAAACCAGTGCAGCGCACACCCAGCACTAAATCAGTAAATTCAACGAGCAAAACTAATTTGCGCCGAACGACTTCTAATAGTAGTACCATTAGTAATAAGCCTCCTAGGCCACAGGGTATGAGTTTTATGAAACCGACAACTTCTAGTTCAACTAGAAGCACTTCTAGTGCGAGTGCTTCTAGAGCACCATCTTTTAGATCTAAAAATTAGCGAATAATCAAATTCTTGAGTTTCATTTAAATTAATTTTAGTCATTTAAGTATATCATAGGTAATAAAAAAGTGGCCTTGGATTTATTTCCTGTGGGACATCATATCGGAATTGTTTTTATATCACTTTTGCATCCAGTTCAGGAGCTGCTCTCTTAGACGTGAGTAACTTTGCGTTAGTGCCATTCCACATATAAATATTTATATTTAAGATTACTAGGCAATATCTTATGATGACCAAATAGGAATCTCTTAATAATATTTATTCACTTATATAAATTGTTTTGTTAACTAGTCAAAAATGCTTTTTACTGTTTTAGTACTTAAGTGTAAAAGTGAAGAATATTCAACCATTACAGATTTTTTTACAATGCAATAAGAAACTGCAATAATTAGGTAAATTTTAACTTAAAAATATATTGTTATATTATATCGAATTTTATGCATGACCTATAACACAGTTATTATTTATATAATTTAATTTTTTAACTTCTTATAGGATAATTTTTTACTTTTTTATATTTATTGATTGTTAAAAAATAGATGTTACTTTTTTCTTTATAGATACCTACCCTATAAGATAAATTTACTCTTTTCAAAAACCTGTAGAGTATGCAGTATTTTTCGAAAATCACACAAATATAAAGACTAACCTTATACTAACAGAGTTTAAAATTTATAAACATCGGTTTAAACGGATTCTATACTGATTTTAGTTCATTTTTTCAAAACATAACTCAATAATTTCGACTAATAATTATTTTTATATATATTTATTTGTTACCAAATATTTAACCGAAAATAAATTTTACTGAATATTTTGAGTTTCATTTTAATAGGTACCTACAACATATTCTATACAAATCGCTGATTTGAAGCAACAAATGTGTATACAGTAACCAGCAGCCAAGTACTAACACCGACGAACTTTATATGACTTAACTAAACATTACATATTCACGAGTGCAACAGATTGAATGTACAACAATTTAAAGAGCGCGAGCACTGGCGTAAATTTGCGTGCGCTGCAAGTCGGTTGCTCATTTATTTCGCACGTAAACCCTGGCCTTATATGTACTTGGCTGCCGCTTACTATAAAACAACGGTGCCTAAATTACCTAGCTATATATTTAGCTAGTTTTAGCACTTTTAATGTGTAGGTAAAGTCACATATATTCGTCAATTTATCTATAGAATTCCGGGTAGAATTCTCACGAAAATAATGCATAAAATAAAACTTACGCTTTCATCAATCCCCCTATCTTTCTCTCAAAGTCTGGATAACTTCCACCGGGTCCTCAGGCACTTTTAATATCATCTTCTCATCGAATTTAAACAGATCACTGCATTTTATTAGAACCATGTTCCGTGTTTTAATTAACGAGTCCCATACAAAATTTATGTGCAATTCAATAATTTGAACTCTTAATATTTATATTCATCACGTTAATTGTACTCGTTGATTAAATTTAAGCAGACAAACACGACACCGTTGGGGATTACTACCGACCATTGCGTTAAAAATAATTCAAATAAACAAAATGCCTGTCTGTGCACGCAGGATTCAAACTTAAAAACAAAAGTTTTTGAAGGATTCCGGGAAATTTCAGTTGGATCATGCGCAAAGCATACGTGTGAAGTGAGCAACGCGTTACAGGCAACTTGTTGCCAACAACGCGGTTTAACAACAAAAAAAACCTAGGTAAAACCTAGTTATTATTTATATAATTTAATTTTTTTAATTCTTTTTACTTTTTTATAGGTATTTATGATTGTTAAAAAACAGATGTTACTTTTTTCTTTATAGATACCATATAAGATAAATTTACTCTTCTCAAAAACCTGTAGCGTTAACATTACGTTACGCAGTATTTTTAAAAAATCACACGATAAAGACTATACACAGAGTTTAAAATTTATAAACCTTGATTTAAACAGATTCTATACTGATTTTAGTTCTCTTTTTCAAAACAACACATATAACTGAAAATAATTATTTCGACAAATATAATTATTTTTATACACTTGCTTATATTAAATTTGTTTAAAATTTTTCTGAATATTTTGATTTGTATATTAATTTAATAGCACAACGTATATTATTCTACAAATCGCTGATTTGAAGCAACAAATTAACAAATATGTGTACTACGTACACAGTACGGTGCCTATATATATAAATCACCGTTGTGTAGTACTAGGCAATTGAATTGCCTAGCTATTTTGTAAGTTTTATAAGCACTTAATGATTTTAATATGTAGGTTAAGTCACATATAATCGTAAATTTATCTACATAGGTATAGAATTCTCATGGAAATAATGCATAAAATAAAACTTACGGTTTCATCAATCGTCTATATTGCTCTCAAAGTCTGAGGAGTTTGATAATTTCTACCATCGTCCACAGGTACTTTAATATCATCTCGTCGAATTTAAAGAGATCACTGCATTTTATTAGAACAATGTTTCGTGTTTTAATTAACTGAGTGCCCATACAATGATACAATATCTATATGCAAATGTGCAATTCAATAATTTATACTCTTAATATTTATATTCACCACGTTAATTGTTCTCGTTGATTAAATGTAAACAGACAAACACGACACCGTTGAAGATTAAACGACCATTGCGTTAAAAACACTTAAACAAAATGTCTGCCTCTGCAGAATTCAAACTTTTAAAAACAAAGGATCCCGGGAAATTTCAGTTAGATCATGCGCAAAGCATATGTGTGAAGTGAGCAACGCGTACTATTTTCTCTTACTAATTTCACACTGATGCGCCAAGCGAATGCTGCTAAGAACATCTAATTGTATCTCTGGTTGTCTACTCTAATGACGAGGCCATGTGTTATTGACATTTACCTTAACCTCTACAAAAATAATAATTTAATTTTGTGATTACTGATTACTACAGATTTATTTAGTGACTACAATGACTGAGTACGAGAAGTACTTTGAGAAAATATACGAGTTCAAAAGTAATGAACGATATGTTCTTCCAAACAAGGTATTTGATTCCTCGAAATGGTTTATACCAGAATTGCAAGACAAAAAGCAAGAATTAAATAAAGTTAAAGGTTTGCTAAGCAGATTTCAACTAAAAATGTGGTCAAAGCATACTGCATATAGAGATCCTGCAGGATTTGTTATGAAAAAATTGTCCGAAACTGTTCAACCAGAATTGTTAACGCAGGTAAAACAACGCTTCTTAGTAGTGTAACATAAGTACCTATCTATATTTTATTCATAGGCTTGGTGCAAGTTTTACGAAATACTTAGTCGCTTCCCGGTTATTCCACAACAAACAGGAGTCGAAGGAAAATTCTCAAGTTTACATTTATGCGAAGCTCCTGGTGCTTTCGTATGTGCCCTGAATCATTATTTGGCATTGAATTACCCTAGTATCCAGGTAAATTATTATAGTGTACATTAAAAAGTAATTATATTTATAACAGTCCTCGTTTTAGTGGAAATGGACGGCAAACACATTAAACCCAAATTATGAAGGGAACGAAATATCGCAAATGATTCCCGATGACAGATTCATAAGATACACTATGAGGAACTGGCATTTTGGATTGGATTTTTCTGGGGATATTACGAAATATTATAATCACAGTGAATTAGTAAAAACATTTGCAGATGACAAGGTAATAAGTAGTTTAGTGTCTACTAATAGTGCTCGTTTAATGCAGTGCAAGATAATTCAGTCGTATAAACCAGATTTAATTATTTCCAGGTTAATTTAGTAACTGCAGACGGAAGTGTTGACTGTATGAAAGATCCTGGTGAACAGGAGAGACATGTCGAATTTCTTCATTATTGCGAAACTTTGACAGCACTGATAGTTCTACGCGCAGGTATGTTGTACTATATTAAACCTAATATTTAGTGACAAATACCAATAAGTCCATTCCTCTACTACTACATATTTAATATTTATCTCTATGCGAATCTCTGCATTTTTCTGTATTCTCCGAAATATAACATCTTAAATCCATGTGCGGTATTGAACAAGTAAAATATTTGCGCAAGTCGTCCGTTTGCACCACATTGATTTTATTTTAGAGGAATTTATTGAATTTAATAAAGGTTTACATTAATCGTACAAACATTATTCATATTTACTTGTGCTCGTACACCTATCTTGGCTATTACTGGATTGTTGAATAAAATACAAGCTGCAGCCCAAACTAAGCCGAAAATCATCACATATATTAAAAATGTATTTATATAAATTGAATCTCCTTTCCCATGTTTTATTTTTTAGGAGGAACTTTTATTTTAAAAATATTCACCATATTTGAGGACACAACGATGAGCCTTTTATATCTACTTAATTGTCTTTTTGAGAAAGTTGCAGTCTTCAAACCATGTACCTCAAAAAGTGGAAATTCAGAGGTTTACGTTATAAATAAAAATTTTAAAGGATTCCAGAAAATTGCGAGCTTATGGCCTGAGCTAACATCTGTGTATAATAATGAAAAACAATTTTCTTTAAAATCCATGTTTTCGCTGTCAGAGTTGCCAAAAGACTTTCTTGCAGAAATTCAGGATTGCACAGATTTCTTTATGGCAAAACAAATCCGCACAATCCTCGATAATATTTACTTTTATGAAAACAAATTCAAATCTGAATCTAATAAAGTGTACATTATAAAAACCTCTGTCGCTCAGTTATTTGTCAGTTTATATAATCTTAAGTGGATTCCAAATGACAAGAAAATCGTACCAGACGTTAGCGTTGGTGATAATTGGAGGGTACATCCAGTACATTATTCACGGGACTATAAATGTATACTTGTGGAAAATTTACTGAGATGTAAAGTCTCTACAGATAAAATCGATATCAGAATAGGCAAACAAATAGATATGGTGCAAAACTCAAAATTTACACATAAAGATAATTTGAAAAAAGTTTTAGCAGCATTTGGCAACAGGAAAAACATATCCGGCTTGTACGAACACGTTTCAAGTTACCTCAGTAAAAATAACGTAATTATTAACATAAACGAATTTCATTTGCACATATACCACAAATTTCAAAGGGAGTTCTTCAATAGAGTATACAATGTATTGAACGGAAAAGACAACATCATATTTATAAATGTTCCCTTTCACACTCATTTTTTAGTTGGTCTATTATACGTTTTGTTGGAAGCGTTTGAAAAAGTTTATTTTGGCAACGGTGTTATAATTTTGTATAAATCTAAACCTGAATCTGTGCAAAGAGTGAAAGAATTATTGTCGCTTATAGATTTCACTTATGATAACATAAATAATAATGGAGAAGACGATGTTTTATTCACTCGTGATATCGTTCAAATTATTCCGTCAAGTTTTTTTGACGAGACCTGTAGCTCCATTGTAGGATTAATTTGGAATTACAACAACCAGATGTTTGCCAAAAGTTCTTACACTGTGCAACATTTTTCCCACTTTCAATTTGATACTTGACCGTCATTCTTTGCTAGAATAAGCATTAAATGGAACTGTTTCGTCTTGATTAGAATACGGTTGCAAATAGAAATAGAAAAGAGAAATACTTGTGAGATACAGTTCGGTAAATTCTCGAAATGTAGATCACGGCCATTTTTCCAAGTAGAAATCACTTTTGTTTGCACCATATTAATAAACATTGTGTAACTTCAGAATAAAAGCTATTTTTATAATAAATCTCTTTTTATCCTTATACCATTAATTACTGGCAGTGGCAACATTGTGCGATATCATTTTTCCTTAAACACTGCGACATTTTAATATTCCTTTATTAACCCTTCACTAGACACTAATAGCTAGAAGTCATCAATGATTTATATTTCTGCATACAATATATTAACGACATAGCCGCTTCGAGTCGTTCAGCAAAATAAGGAGATGCTATTGGTTTTAGATCGCACTTTGTTTATATTTTGGATAATCCCAGTGAGCGGGTCAACTAGTAAGATAGTTAGTAGTGTTCAAAACAAGATATTACCTCTCCGCATCTATTTATTCATCTACCTGGGCCAGATGCCATGAGACTGGGACGTTTATAATAAAAAAAAAACAAAATAATGAAAATGCATTTATTCCATAATGTGCAATAACTTAAAATAATATGATTGAATGACAATGTTAAATGAGAGGAGAAAGTACGTAACTGTCATTGTCAACTTCCCTCGTAACAGAGTACAAAAAAATCAATCAGTACCAAACGATGATTAAAAAAAGGGGGGGATATTTTTATAGTAATGAATGATGAGGTAACACGTGTCTTGTACTTGGGTTTCGAGAACTAACTAGTCGATTGTATTTACTGTACTGGGAAAAGTGGAACGGTGAAAAAACATAAACGTCAAAAGTAAGGTAAGAAGATACAGTATATTATATATATCTTACTCGATTCATGTGAAGCAGAACTTAATGTAAGATAGTCCATGAGGAACTGTCTTATTGCCTCTTCTACAATTTTACAAGTTTATTGCTCGCCCACAAAAACTAAGTGGCTAAAACAGCCCCACATGTATGATGATCCAAAGGATTAATAAACATGGAGTAAAAAAATGTACCGATAAATAATGCAATCCAGTCATCAGGTTGGTAAGGTAAGAGTTTGCCTGGAAATAATAGAAGATTTGAATTCCGATGCATTAAATAAGGCTACCGGATTATATTATATTTGTGAAACCTAAATTTGGCAAGAGTTTTCTGTCCAAAATGTTTTTCTAAATGCCTCGTTTCTGGTACACCGTACACCTTGGTTAATATATGCAAAAGACCATCATTTTTTACAAGCCTTAATATCGAATATTTCAAACTCTATGCACACTTGTTTTACATGGAAATTATTCGTTTTCATATTATATATTTCATGACGTGTATACTATGTGGAAACTGGTTGAACCAGTCGAGACATTTCAAATACATGTCATTTTCTAGCATCCTTCTCCCATTTTTCTGTAAACATCTGGCATTAACTCCTCTTTAGAGTTCAGATAAGTATGCCATCAGAAAGAAAAGACAAAAATAGTCTGCTCGCCCAAATCATTACTATAAAGGAGCCTGGAATTATGAGGAAGGAGGATATCAGGTGTGTTCCACCATTTGTGGCTGTGTAAACATGTTTCAAAATTTTTTTAAAAAATATGGATCTTTAGGAGACTTTAAAAAAGTTATATGCATAAATTGCAAAATTTCATTTCGAGACAGGAAAATAAATACCTGTTATTCACAACCCTTACCATACCTAATGTACGGTAATTCATTTTTGATTTATTCTTTTGTAAAACTACCTGACCACTGGACTGAATTATTATCCATGAATAAAGTAAGACGAAAGTTAAGACAAAAGCATGAAAATGAAGGCTTATCACAGAACATGTATGGCGTGGTTTTTAAATTATCGTCTGGAAAAAAGTTTAGGAGTAAGCAGAACAGAACAGAAAAAGCAAACAAAAACTGTCAGTCTGTTTGGAGAGGCCTTTTCGTAACAGCGTCAATAACGATCAAATAAACTAGTCACAATATTTAATTTTAATATCTGACCTGCATTATTGTATTATCACAAAATTCACAATTAATTTCCAAAATAATTAAAACAAAGCATATTATTTTAACTTTTATACAAGACATACAAAATATGCGCCATAATTCTATATATGAAAATGATCCTTTTTACAAACATACATAACTTTAAGCCAAATACATGTCCTTAATAAGTAACTTTGGTTCACCTCTATTAAAATGGTAAAAGAGCTTATGAATTTATTAACACCCAATTAATTTTATTTCTCTTATTTTACAAAAACTATATAAGCAATTAACTGTTACTTACAAGATCCAGAATATTACATTTTTTAAACGAATTAATCCTTGAAAAAAAAAAAATACATTCCGTAACGTTTCAAGAATAAATTCTATTAAACTAATTATTCAAAAATATGCAGCATCCATCAAAAATATAATACATTTTGGTTGTTCTTACAAACATAATTTCCTCTAGTATGTACACAATATTTAAATCTTAATTCGCACTTCGCAGATACAATAAATAAACTAAAATCATTTCCCTCATAAGCTCGATTAACACTTCAAACAATTGTTTTATTTAAGTTAGCGCTAAAAATTTTTCACATGTGCCTTTTCGAAAACGGTAGTAAGAACAAAAAATAAATATTTTTAGATATGTACGTTGAAATTTCGGGCTAAAACGAGAAAAAGGACGGACATGTGTGACCTAAAATTGCATAACAATATGTCCCAAAAATAAAATTAAAATGTAAGGTAAGGGTAAAGTAAATCCAGCAGACTGTGAGGAAAACAAACATCAGCAGGGTATTTAAAATAACATCGCCATCAGAATTCCGCACTCAAGTCGGTTATCTAGAGAACGCCTGCAGTGTCAAAAATTAAAAGACAATCATTATATAGTAAACGCAAAGGAATTTCTGTTGACCACCGTTAGTGGTGATGAAAAATACTTTCCAGTAAAATAAGTTCGGATAAGAACGCCCCTTCAATTAATTAGTTGGGAAATTAAAGATCTGTAAGACATTATTAGTATTCAGTTATCAGATTTTTGGTTCACTGGCTTGTAAATGCAGGTTTGTCTAGGCTCAAAATCTAATCTTCAAATGCGACGCTTTTGATTATGATGCTGTACTATTGTGATTATATTGTACACGATACTTTTTACATAATGCACTGCATCTTTTAACCGGATTAAAAACTTGCTATTTGTAAATTTCATAACAACAATTTACTAATTGTCACTTTGCCGTGATTTGTAGTGAATTCCAGATGCCTGCCCTGAGCTTCTGATGAAGCCTTCATGTCATCGTCATTTTGGATAATTCGATTGAGTCAATTTATTTGTCATTTATACAAATATAAAACTGTCACAAATTCTAACCTGAAATTAAACTAAAAATAATTTATATTTGTTTTCGCAGCTGGATTTACTTAACTATTAAACTTTTGGCATAGTCGTGAACAAAAATTTAACATCGTACTTGTACTTAAATGAAGAATGAAAAAGTAGTTAGGTATATTCATGAATAAAAATACTAGGTAGCATTCCATTTTTGATTTGTTAAATAACACACTTGGATGTGACTGTATCAATAACTGCTTCCATTGAACTACAAAGCAAATTTAAGAAGAAATGAATAAATATTAATTAACCAAATCCATTTGGAAAGCGTTTTTAGAAACATGTATCCGACACTTTTATTTTTGGGGCACACAGTTTGGCAAAATAAACATAAGAATCAACTGTTAACACAAAATAAGATTCAGCAAAATTTTTTCCCACGAGATTGATATCTGCCATCTTTTGATCTTAACTTAACCAGGAGAGATCAATAAAAGTACAACACTAAACTTAAATTATGAAAAAAGGAGGTTGACGAGAGTCCCTCGATAGGAACCAACTGTGGTCATTTATATCACAATTCTGTTTACGTTTCGGCGGTACAGTGAGCCCGCTAGTTTACACAGTAAAAAAATTATGAAAGATCTTCGGTAGGGTTTTAACATTATGCCACATGTTTATTTGCCTGCGCATTATACAAGAACCAACGAGACAACAACTTTTTATAAAAATTTACTACCTTTAAAAATCGTTATTGCCCAGAAAAATAAACACGAAGCATATTGTCAGGCGTTAAAATAACAAAATAATTTAAGAGATATAAAAACTATACTTGTGCATTTATATCTCTTATTCCAGTCTGCAGGTAGTCACTCGAAAGAAATTTTTTATAGAAAGGTAGTTTTGGGGTAAGACCTCTTTGTAATTAAAATTATGGGTTTCTAACTACCAAAACTATCATTCTACAGAAAAAACTGTGTCGGGAAGTTTTCCCTCTGGCGCCCATTATTTCGTCCTGCAGACTGAACTATTTGGAAGGCCAAGACATGAAAATAATTTTAAATAAACAAAATTCTCTTTATCTTGAGCTGAGGTTCACTCTTCAAAAAATGATCTCCTTAGTTCTATCAGAGCAAATTGTTCCAAATAACAAGTAGTTTTAACGTATTTCGTGTCATTTGAACGATACCTCAGCTGAAAGTATCAAACGAAATTTTCAAGGAACTGTGGCTCAAGAGAACGAGTGACCACATTAACAATGACTTATACTATTGATTAACGAGAATTTCATTTTTTAAAATTATTTGTTTCATGGTTGACATTAATCTTGACCCACAGGTTACATAAAAATACAGCAATCAATTTTCTACAAGAAATTCTAGCGTTAACTGGTAATTTATTGTTTTTTCAGCCTTTAAAGAAACTTACTTATTTTTAGATTTAACTAGGAAGGTAAAAGTATCATGCCGACATGATACTTTTACAAAATAATTATATTGCATAAAAGACTTGTTTAAAAAAAAGTTACGTATGGTACGTTGAGGTAGCTATGTTGATCACCTTATACACCCTTCAAGAGTTCCGCTTCAAAAAAATTATTTTGGTTTCTTTCTTTTGAACACTCCAAAAGACTAATCTTTTAACACGATTTGTGGGCGGAAAACGTTCTTGAAACTTTAAGTTGCATTATTCTGTCTGGTAACTTAATTAGAATAGAAGAGAGGAACATGCTCTCGTAAAATCAAAATTTCCCAATGCTCATTTTTCTCAAGAAAAAGAATTTATTATATCACGGTCCTTGGAACGTTTCAAATAAGTTTCCCACCTATTTTGACAGCTTATTCAGTAATATTCAAATTTGTTCCTTCCGTAAATTTCTTAAAAAAGAAATAACAATCAATAGTACAAATCACTCTTAAAACGGACTTTCCAAATAAAATAAAAATCCAGACTCACTGCACCAGAACAAAACTTATTTAAAGTAAGGTTACATAACAAAAAACGTTAAGACGCCTACATACTAAAAACAGCACTCTTTGAGGGTCTCTTGAACACATTAAAGCAGTCAATTCAGTTTGGGTGATTTCACAAACTTCAGCTTTGCTTGACGCGTTTCCTTGGGGGACCTATAGGGGGTATTTGTTGGGTGGCTAGAGCGCGGAACGCCTCTGCTATTAGGTGGGGATGAGTCTGGATCATCGACTTCCAGCCGGGGGTGTCCATCACATCAGTCGCGTGGCTACAAGAAACATAAAACGTAAGCAAATTTCAGTATACAGTTTTAAGTTAAATTATCACAATAAGTGGAAACACTTGGTTGTCAATTCTTTGAAATAAAAGAGATATCTGGTTATCTCGAGTCATGCAAAATATTTATTTACATCCTAGATTATGCGTCATAGCAGGTCGTTAAGTAATATTTCTCATTATCAGTAGTTTACTCACTAAATTAAATAGTTTTATGTAAAACTTTAAAAGAATTTTCGAATTGAATCATCATTTATTTTGTTAGAAAAATATACATGCATGAAACTGAACACAATCTAATCTAGCGTTTCGAGAATTGAAACTGTTAAATCGTCCAAACAAATTAGTTAATTTGCACGGTTTTAGAGATGCTAACGAAAAAATCCTAATATATGAACGAAATCTTATTCTTCACTCACACTTTGAACTTAATTCAAGTGTGCTGATTTTACATTTTTACTCAATAGATATTTATCTGTATTTTAAATGAAATTTAAAAATAAAAATAAGTGTCTGGCAATATAACATGTAGTCATGTAATTCGTAGACCTCTGTTGCAAAATGCAATTTATTGACTTTCAAGGATCCGCAAATAAAAAATGACATGTTTATTTTTTTTATCTGAGATCTAATCTTTTCCACTCAATAACGTAAAAATGGTTTTCCCACTGTTCTTATGTTACACACATGGAATGACGAGTAGTCAATTCCATAAAAAGCATTTTTCTTCCAGCCAGACTAGTGACAATTCAAAACGTAGTCTTGTAACCCCATGGCAAAGAAAGGACTGCAATTGTCTTTTATAAATTAAAAGGGTTGAACGCATTGGCTACTTACGTATTTATAAAATCTATGGCCTGAGCTTTCAGTTGATCAGCACTGTGCAGGTCGGCGAGGATGAGGATTTCCGCTGCGTTATCTATCGATAAATTTGTACATAAAGCTTCCTCGCACATAACCTTCAGCCTTTCCAGGGCATACTGAAACAACAATCCAAAATTAAACACGTATTGAGGGTATGGAACTAGCCCAACTTACTTTATCTGCCGCGGCCAATAGATCGTCCGCCATTTTTTCTAAATTCGACGCTTTCCCCGTATATATGAACCTTAACATCTCTCTTAATACTTCATGGTCTACGTCTGTTATATCCACCCTATTGTGCTTTCTTTCTTCCATCTCATGCTCGAACATAGCCTGGAACACCGGACTTCGTGCTAAAAGAAACAAATGAATAATAAAAGAAAACGTTTCACATTCCAGTGTAACTAAAATAGTATTGACACGTTAATCGATTATTTTGCTACCAGCTTTCGACAAATACCAGAATCAAGGAATATTTATGGGATAGGTGTGTTCCTTTAATGTAAAATACACTAGTCCGGATAATGAAAATACGCATGTTTGTTAATAAAGACCAAGCATTTAATGTTGTAAAACGGCTGTCCTACCTGCTAATATTGCTTTGTGAGCTTGAAATTCCCTCCCTGCCACTGATAACGTTACATCACTAAATTTCTGATTTTCGAAAAGCAGACCTAAATCATCTGATAACCTACACTCAGGGACTTTAAACTGTATCGTATTTGACTGGCCTGAAATATTTACACTATCTGCGACGACACTAACCTAAAAAATTGAAAAAAATAACATACTACATGCAAACTTAAGGGAATCGCAAAGAAATCAACTAACCTCGCAAAATATCGTTAGTTTGTCATCTGGAAGAAGTCCATTTGCCTCATCTAATAAAAAGTCCCTTCTAATGAATTTTTTGAAACCCCAATCTTTCCCCTGGACGAACCTGTACGCCCTCTGGCTCTCCATTGCTTTTGTTTCCTCACGCTTTGCATTTAATATACTAAATTTAAATTTGGCTCTCACTTCACTTTTATTGCACGACACTAATAACAAATATAACGAGAGATAGTCTTTACTTTCTTCATCTAAACCTTTCGGATTCACTCTTAAACACCTGGGAAAAAATAAATAAATCAAAATTATGTTTACAAAATAAGTACAGCAAATGATATAACATTATTTACATAGGATTGCAATAAAATCCTACGTACTCTGGCAATATACTAATAATTTTGAAATTGATCCTTAACCTCAATTTACCAGCTAGCTGATACAGATCAAAAGTATAAACATAACTCACCACTTTAATTTGTCGTTTGCGCCCGCAGAGAACGTTGAAGATTTTAAAACTTCGCCCATTTCTTCCCGGCAAAAACTAAAGTTGTTTATAGTCCACATATAACTGAATTTAACTACTTTGACCTGAAACATAAATAAATAAAGTCAAATATTTGATAACAACGAAGAACTTACGCACTTTTTTGCGCATAAATAGGTAACCACCGGTAATCGAATAGTTTGAATAAGTGTTAAGGAACGACTTAATACTCTCCATATTTATAATTTTGATGGAAATATATCACAAAATGTTCCTAAACTAACAGCAAAACAAACAAAATTTCAAAATTTGAACTTTGAAGTAGTCATTTTAAATATTCTCGCTAGTTGACGCGCAATTGTTTTTAACGCCACCTTGTATATGATTATATTAAGATGTTCTGCGTCCGACCATTGAATAAAGAAATAAGTAGCAGCGACAAATCGCAATAATCGCATACATTTTTGCTCTGAGGTGTCACACAATGCAATTAGGTATATTGCGGGTGGCGGCGACCGGTTACCGGTTAACAGAAATTTTGAATTATTCTGCACTATTCTGTGCAAGAAATCGCTGCGACTCTGGTGATTTTTCTAGGGACTTTGACATTGCCAACGTATATTTTTGTGTCACTTATAGGTGAGTGACTGTATAGGGACAGTGGTGACAAAGGGTTAGTCTCTGTACAACAAACCTGTGTCAGTCCAATAAAAAAAAGCTCTGCAAAATTAAAACTTATAATAGATATAAAGAATTTATCACTAATTACTTGTAATAATTTCATTACTTGAAAATAGATATTACAAGAACGCACTGAATCTTATTTTAATCTTTTGTCGATCTTTTCAAATTGAAACGTTCTACAATAGGTTCAAACGTTGGAAATCGTTAAATAAATATTAGGGTCACAAGTATTGTTACGACTGTTACGAGTAAAATGCCCCGCGAACATTAAACATAATAGATGTTGACATGTAATTAAAATGTAAATACGTATCAATACATGCAAATATTTTATTTGAAATAAAATATGATATTGACCTTATTGTAATATTACTTTTATTTATTTGCAGGGTAATGAATACACCAAATACACAATTTATTTGGAAATTAGTATGTAAGCACTACCACGTGATATTCTTAATCGAGATGTGGGCATTGGGTGGGCTTGCAGAAATCCGATGGATCTGAAACTTCATAAACCACACTATTACCCAACATCATATTACATTATTACATTACACTTTCGACTCGTAGAAAAGCTAAAAAAAGGGGTCATCCTATATAGCTTTCGCAGAGAGGTGAAAGCTAAAATCAAACAATGAGTTTTTAGGGTCCCTTCAAGGACGTCACGGACAGGGCAAGGATGGCTGGCTTTTTGGAGCGTACACGATGTTCTTTCTCTTCGGCGTATTTTAAGGTGACCTTATTTTTCCAGCTTTAATAATTTCAATAGACGTCGCAAAGTTCATCAAATAATACGAATTGCTTGATAGGTATCTACTTCCCTTCATGAGGGCAACAATGTGAGTGATATTTATAATAAACATATACCCGTTACTCGACATACTGATGTAATAATTATAGTATCAATGATACGAGTGGTTCAATAGTAGACTAAAGAAAACGAAGCCGAAATGCTTTTTGTTGGTTGAAATTCTAACCTATAATTATGAGTTTATTTTAAATAATCTACAATATTGAAACTTTATAAATCTACTAACTGTCCGAGAGAGTTTTTAAAAGTTACACAAATGGGTCCAAGCTAAAATTACAAAAATTAAAATGAAAATTGAAAATAAATTTACAAAACTAAAAATTTAAGGTTATGTTACTTCTGATATATTTAGCCTCATAATGGTGGGTGGGCGTGACTTTGTCTCTATTGTCGTCACTGTCCCTATAAAGTTTCTGTAGCATTAATCAGTCTGTTAGTTGCACATTTTTTATGCGTTTGCATATAAATGTCATTTTACTCTTCGAATCTGTCACCCGTATGATTTGATTGGATTTCTTTCGTACGTTTCTCGCGAATAAAAATGTTAAACAATCAAGCCGGATTCCCCGTTTTCTAGATGTTTATACCTCTTTTCGGCCAAATTTCATGTGATACAAGGCTCCAATTTTGCGAATTCAATCGTTAATAATTATTCCCTGGATATTTAGAACATCGTGCCGTGCAAATATTTCGCGGATAAAATAAATAACGAAATTTCAAACAAATTATGTTTTAATACGAGGTCGAATTTTTTAAAAATAGTTCACGATAAATAAATTTTTTTAAATCTGACCTTGTTCGAGTATGTTTGAAAAATTCTCCATTATTTAGGTAACTTAAATTATGCGTGCGCGTGCTAAAAACACAGTTTCACAGTTTACATACTCGCATAATAAATGTAATCAAAACACTCTTCTAAATGTAAATTTTAGAAGATTTTCCCAATTATTGTGTTGACTCCGTTATAAGTAATAGATTACCAGTTTGCATCCGACAGTTTAATATTATTTTTTTGCAAGGATAAGCGCGATATTTATTTATGTTTAAAATGTGTGCAGCAAAAACTCGGTTACAAATCTGGGTCAATAAATATTATCCCCCTATTTGCCGCGATATTGTATTTCACTTGTATCCAATTCCAGTATACCTACGGCCACATTTACAATCCCATCATTTATTCACGGGATCGACTGTGAATGAATTATTTAACGGATTTTAGTCTGGCCAGACCCACCGTGCTTGTTCCAGACTGTGAGACGCATTGAGATTAAGGAATATTTATGTCTGCCTAACTGAAAGTTACGTGTTCATTTTGCTGCTTGGCTTGCACAGAAATTACCATGGACCATTGGCAGAGAGCAGGCAAAAATCACGTGTCGAGCGGAAATGCAAGTTTGGACAAAAAGACGTGGGATTATGACCTTGTTCATTTTGATGGTAATCTAAACTCGAATCTGCGTGCTGTTTTGTAAAAACCTTGCGTCGTATATCATGAATCCGACCATACGTCCAAAAATTACAGAATTAGACTATATACGTTTCTTAAAACAATGGGTGGCGCGCACGTGATGTCACAGCTAACCTCAAAAATGTGCATTTTATAAAATTTTCCAATATTATGCCAATTTTATCAAAATTTCTGCTGGATTCCGGTACTAATCAATGGTTCAGTGCGTTATTAATAGTTTTAATTGCCTTAATTTAATAAAATAAGATGCTCTTTGTAGGTTAGAATTATAACCTATAACTAGCAGTCTATTTTTATAAATCTACCCACTGTATGAGAGTTTTTAAATGTTACAAAATTTAAGATGTTAGTCATGGCGGACATGATCAATATTTTAATCGTTCCTTTACAGATTTTCGTGCTTTTTTAAAAAAAATCGCAGCTCAGCTCCGTATGGAAATGAGGGAACGAAATTTTCAGGGAACCTAGTGGAGACCTAATTCTTATCTTTTCGTCCGTGGGCCGGCCCGGTTTCGAAATTGGCACAGGAAAAAATAAGTTACGAGTGTCTATAGTAAGTTTTTTCGAAAAATCACCCCTTTCCAAGAAATCGCACACCCGGCCGCGTGTCAAAGTTGAAGAATAAAATAAAAAACGGGTTTTCCGTATGGCCTTTCTCCACCTTCTCCTGAAGGTCCGGTCCCTTTATCCAGAGGCAAATAAGCAGAAAAAAATTTGGAATTTTTTTATTTTTGATATTACTACTTAACCTCATTGTTATTTTGACCTAAACAATACATACCTAAATACCAACATTTTATTAAATTAGTATATTTTGCTCCAGAACAATTGTCCTTTCTGTGCCGAACAACAATGAAATTTTTATAAATGACAGGTAGGTAGGTATACAGTTTATAGCGCTCCAACTTTGTCTATATTGTTGCACGACCTACATTAAGTATACATATAATCTCACATAATGGTTTCGTTTCCAACCCACTTTCAGTCCGATTTGTGTATTGAAAAGGTTTTGCCAGTCGACATCAAATATCACGGTTGCCTAATTTTCAATTTCTGTTTTCAGTAAAGGCCGATGCGAGCCTGCTTTGTTGGATAATAGCTTTAATCCGCTGAAATGGGGCTTGGTTCGATTGATTTTTGTGATTAGCGAATACTACACCCGTAAACTGACAGTTTATGTGGTATAATTTGTTTCTACATAACAATACAATTAGAATTTCACTTCTTTGTCACGACTTTGCGCTTTTTTGTTGTCCGTATACGGTACGGCCAAGTTATATCGCACACCCCTTTTAGTTTTTAAAGACAAAACTGGTTCGTACATGAAAGTTGTGGGGTGGGGATTTTTCTATTCGTGGCGACCATTTTTACATTTTACCTTAAAATAATTCCAGGAAGAAATTTGTTTGTATTAGTTTCACTGCATTCACTGCAGTTACCTCTGTCCCTGCTTTTACGTACTAATTATTTATTTTAGGAACACTGTTGATTATAAAATTTCCTACAACCTGCAATTGAACTGTAACTGGCTGTAACTCGTAAAGTATTGAAAATACAGAAAAAATTGTTAAATAAATCACAGATTTTTTTAATCCCTACAATATTAGTAATGGGTAATTTTATGGTCTATCGAATAGTAGAGGAGATTCTACCTGGAATTACCCTTTTTACCTCGAATTTTCTAATCTCATCAGATTTCAGAAAAGTTGGGTGAATTTCTTACCTGCGTGTAACACCAATTTTCTGCGACCGGAGTGTTGACCTCTTGCGGTGGGGGACTAGGGACACGGCTCACGGCCATAGTACTTGTCGGATGCAGATTGGAAGTAACTCTGGCCGTTTGGCCGGCCGAGCAGTCACTCACCCCCGGCAACCTGCAACAATGAAAATTTAAATACAACCCGACTCCACGATCAGAAGGTACCTTCAAAACCAATATGTACAAAACAACTCAGTAGAAGTGTCAAAAAATGATCATAAGGAAGGAGCATTATAAAGTGAGTACATTCAGGACAATCGCCTCTTTGATATTTTTAAAATTTTGTTTTTGACTAGAATTTAAATATGTATTTGGCATTCTTGCTAAAATTTAAATTTTTCGCATTTTTACTAGAATTTAAATTTTTTACATTTTTACTAGAATTTAAATTTTGATGAAGTCATAGGTCAAATTTTTGTCATTTTTACTAAAATTTAATTTTTTTACATTTTTACTAGAATTTAAATTTGACATTTTTACTAGATTTTAAATTCTGATGACGTCATATATTTGGACATTAGATTATTATTTTGACAAGTATTCATCTAGTGTGAACAAAGTAACCAAAAAATCCCTGTGCCAACTAATTTGGGGACTAAGTACCAGGAATGCAACTTTTCCTCTAAAAATTTGATCTTGAAAAGTATTATAGAAAAAAATTTGTTACATTTTGCCAATTTGGATGGCTTGAATGTAAATTTATCACATTTGTAGCTAACTCTCGCGTATTTACGATAAAGTAAAAAAAATTAATCGCCTAAATCAGTCGAGTCCGATATGAATGAGCTCCCGAGGTGACCTTTTCTCTTCCTCGCTAGATCCAATTAATGCCGGGGAAAAAGTAACAAGCACTTAACGCTCTCGCCGGTTTTAATTAACAGTTCGGTTGAGGAGAACTGCAAACGTGAAAGTGTTGCCAACCGAATATTTTGATTTGGTAATTAATGCTGCAACTATAATAATACCATAACTCTTCATTATATCATATCAGTTTTGAGTTTTTGTATACTGCAGGAACTGGTCGATTCATTTCATAAACGAGAAATAATCGGTTCGGTTTTCTTATGAGCGAGAGGTTAGGGCGAGCGTGAGCCAATGTGCCAGAAACCTACAGCAGAATTAAATCTAAATAGCCATGCACAATGTGTCCTGATAAAATTTGTAGTCGGATTTAATTTAATCGGAAAACAAAAAAATCTCTCAACAATAGCCCCCTGCAAAATAATTCAATTTAAACTTGCCTGGTCGAATTTTTAATGGATCCGCCATGCCATGCCAGCCTAAAATATTATATTATACACCTATCACCTATGTGTACCGTGCGAACGTGATCTGCTCGAATTAAGGCCGATAACAGCGCTCACTAGGTCACATTTTCGCAACAGCCTGTTCTATAATAGTTTTTGTTACGCTTCATGTGTTCTCTTACTTTTCAAATTAATCCAATTCGGTATTTCAGCTATTACAAAATTTTCGAATATGTATCTCGGTCGCTCCACAATGATCACTTGACCAGATACGGATTTATTTCCCCGACTTTCTCGTTATACAACAATCGATAATGAGTTTGTTATTACACGCGATATTTCAAAAATGGCGTTGCGAAATTTATCGGCGAAAAACAGAACCAGTTATTTAGCAGTAATTTGATATTCTGATTAGAGATGCTGTCACGTCTATTAAAATTTTCAGTCACTTGGAAAATAACGAGGCACAGCGGACCGAACGTTGTAAACAAAGGCAAAGAGGTCATTCGAAACAGACAGAACGACCTCTACCTATCCGAATTTCACCTTTCAAACGATTTCTTACCTGCCTCCGACAACGAAATGCTCACGACCTAGGTGCATACGATTATTGTTCGAGTTTTTATTTCGCGTAAGTACTACTTTCAAGGACACCCTGTATAGAACGAACAAGGTTGTCGTTCGTAATCCAGATCTGCCGTAATTGTTAGGATTAAAAAATAATACGTTTACCTGCTAGCTCCTTGGGTATACAAGGCTTTGTCTACCTATACGTTTTTACAAAATGAGACCGGCAGGTACTGTTAGAATACCTGACCTGGTGTCTTTGAAAAAATGCAAAAGATTACAGTGCCCGAGCTGATCACGGTTGCTCTGTAATACTGGTTGCCTAACTAATAATAAAAGACAGCTGAATTCTAGATATACTCGTATTATATTTATTAGAATGTTGCGATTTAGTAACGCGTTTGACATTTATTACTTAACCTAACCTAACTTATCGTTTTACTTAAATCTGACAGATGTCAAGCTAATAAATAAATAAACAAAAGAAACAACGGATCATCTATCCTACATCAACACCAGAGTTGCAATTTTTGACTTACTTTTCTCTCGTGTTCCAAGTTTTTAGATTTGAATTATGTACCAGATAAATTCCTCTTTTAATGACCAAACACCCTGTATTGAATATTCATACTAACTTAATTTCAAGTTTTTTTTATTTTTACAAGCAAAAAAGGGGATAAACCTGAAACCGCCTCGGGGTTCTCTTCTTCCCACTAGCGTATGGCCGGTCACTCAGGAAACACCCTGTATACATATCTTTTCGTATCCATGCTTGCATTGAAGCTTGCTTCAATAATCTAAATGTTTCTCTAGCTGAAAAGTACGTTTCTTTCGATCTCCAGCGAATTATTAATGTTTTATATATTTAGTTCCCGAAGGCCTGTCCACAAGGGTAGCGTGGTGGAGTGGTGCACGTCACGCATATTAGACGTACGGCACGGCACGCACGACCTTGTACTCAACCCCGAGATCAACGATATTAATTTGCCAATAAAATTGTTTTCCTCGTCCAGAATTTTTCTGTAATTAAAATGGCCGCATGCAGATAATTGCTCTCGGTTTTACGGTTAGAATTAACAGTACAAATACATAAAACTGGCGGTGGTATTATTATTTGTGTGCCTTCGTTTAAAAATCAAAAAATTGCACGTTGCACGCCATAAACCGAAGTCCGAAGTATTCTAGTTTTATTCTCTCGAGGTGGCTTTGGTTACATTTAAGTGTTCGGTACCGTATTTATAGAAATAACTATTAAATTTGATTTAGACTGTAAAGTCCTTGTATAAAATTGCTAGTCTGGTAATTACACGTGCTGATTCAAGGGCAGTCTCTGTTCCTACCTCGTCCATTTCCATTTTTAAATCTGAAAGGTTGCAGCGTTATCCATTGGGCTCTTTAAAAAAAAATACGATATTGCCAATACGTCCAACGTAAATGTTTTATTTCTTCTCCAAAAACTTTACGACGTTCACATTATAACCATGAGAATTGGTTTTAATGGCGAGTTAAATCTATATTTACGATGTAATCGCTCACTATTTACACAGTTAAAAAGTGGGAGTAATAAAAACGCTACTTATTGTAGATGTCCAAAATAAATTACGTAATGCGACGATTAAAAACTATTTCCAGTTGGCTGTTTAAAACCTAATTAGATTGTTTCTTCAATGCGTTCAAATGCTCGACGAAGGACAATTTTGACTGTATTAGAACAAAAAATATAAAAATAAAATAAAATTAAAATTAAACCGTATCCTCCATATGAAAACAAGAGAGCTTCAACTAACGCTTCCTTATCGAGATACTGGGTGTTGAAAATTGTAATGTAAATATTTTTACTCTGAACCGATTTTTAAGTTTTTGAATGCAACTTTCAAAATGTTCAACTAGTTATTAGAAATGTTCCTCGAGTTTTCTACGCCCATGTTTAGTAATTTGAAAAACATATTTTTATTATTATTATTATTTTTTGTATCAACAAAAAAATCTGGTTCTAGTATTCGACGGGACGCCTGCATCTCATGGTACTTGGACTTTCTCTGTATAGTAAAGGTATACCTAAAAGAGAAATCGATATGGCAGAGCGCGGGTGTTCAATAAGGAATAAAGAGCGCTTACAAAGGGAAAGCGCAGATCCTTTCGCTCTCTCGTTGCCAGTGAAACTAGGAAATATCCGAATTCTCTCCACTCTGAGGGGACGCGATTCTTTTTGCCCGGTTTATTTCAAAGGGGCACCCACCAACCAAGGTTACTTTGGAAACGCCACAAGCCCATATAACGATTCGCTCCGGGATTCACAACAATTCCAAAATAGAAAACTTCCCATTAGTTTATTATTTATAATTTTTAATAACGACTGTAACACAAAAAGAATTTTCATATACGATTATTATTAATTCTAGCGGTACATTATTTTTAATTTTGAACTAACAAGTGAAACACGCGTATTTTTAATTTCTTATAAATTGGATATATTTATTAGCCCTATCAACTACATGAATCGCTACATGTCTTGGAAATGTCAGTTGAGACACAATTAATTTTATTTTATCCACAGGCAAAAGCGTCTACCTTGAGCCGTCTCTGGCTTGACGTAGTCAGATCCGGTCTCTAAACCTGTGCCGTTTCCATAGCTAACACGATTTACGAGATACAAAACAAATTTGTTTTTTTTTTTAATAGAACCCACAGCCAACTATATATACAAAAGCTTATTTTTTTCTGTTTTTGATATATTTAAATATTTGTATGCCTATCTTTTCTCACTGGTTACGTTGAAATTATGAAATATTATTTTTTTAATAGTTAGATAATGGACACCCTCTATATAACATAATTCCTTACGCCAAAACTGTAAAATTTAAAAAAAAATTTCCTGCAAAACGGCAGTTTGTGATTGGTTCATCGGAACGTAAGTGGAATAGCCGCATCTATTTTTGAGTGTCTTGATGTCACCGACGATAAAACATTTAATTTATTTATTGGCCTAACCCGAATATAAAATAAACGTCCCAAATGCTAAATCTGAACCGAGACCGTTCCCGAATTTTACAACAGACGAACTTTTATACTTAAATTTTCGAACTGGATTTCTCCCTGCGACATTATGCTGCAATAGGCGATTTATCATCCTCGATGGTGATCCTTAGGAGGCTTAGGGGGGACGTATGAGGGTAGGAAACAAATGCACTAACTGCAGGAAGTAGATGTTCGTTTGTTTTACATCACAAAGCGAGCTCGTAACAAAGAGCAACGATCGATTTGGAAAACCGTGTGATATTTTTATGCAAAACAAGATAAAGATGATATGATAATTATTAGTTTTTTATTTCAATTCCGTGATATGAATTGTTTTCTTAGGCGTGAAAGGACAAAACCAGTTTTTCTGGCAAGGGAGTTTTTTTACAAAAAAATATATTTAAAAATAAGACATTTTATATCCTAGAAGAGATATTTTACTTAAGTTAAGTGCCCTTGCAAGGAGATAAATAATGGCCACCCTGTATAGAAATAAACAAAGAAAATATGTTCAATGCGAGTAAATAGGAAGCCAAAAATGAGAGCAGATGTTTCATGGGCCTTGCCTCGCTTAGTAAAATAAATATATTTTTTCTCAAAGCTCAAATGGTTCAGCTCGTATTGAGGACAAGCTGGAAACATAAAAGTTTTGATTTGTTAATAAAAACATCGAGAGATTTCATAACGACACGTAACAAAGTTAAAAGGATTTCACTATTGGAAGAGTCGGTGAAAATTAGTGTCGGACGTTGGCGACTACGTTTGTTACATACATAATTTTTATTCCAAGTATTAGTTTAATTGAAATTTATTCGAATAAATAAAATAATTTGTTCCTTTTTTACGAGCTCGATTACCCCTTTTAGACATCGTCTCAGTTTCTACTATTGATATTTCCATGGAGATTGTTCGGTGAAAACTACATCGTTAATACCTAAAGCTCATTGTATTATATATCTCGAACAACAACGATATGGAATTCACCTAGGCCCGAGTCTTTTTCTTTTTATCAAGATCTTCCGCACTCCTAACTTTATATTCAACTTTTTTACGCCACCACTGGAAAATGATTTGATTTAAAACATTTCTTAAAACTAACTTTTGTATTACTTAATTGTATTGAACACCCTGTACTTGCAGAGTTTTCTGTTCGAATCAAAGAGAACCCCTCCTCGTCCTTGTTGCACCGGCCTACCGACAAACGAATCGTACAATTATTTCGCAGTTCCACACCCACAGAAGCCTCGAACCATGATTTATTGCTTACGTTACGCAAATATTATTATAAAATATAATTATGGGCAGTCCTTTTTTGGGCCTCGCTGTACGTACAGGGTGGTCCATCTAAGCGGAAACGTTGACATAGGGGCTTTACGGCTGTACTAGGAAAAAAATTTGAACGCTGAAAAGATGGTATTTTTTCCTGGCATTCCGAATCTAAAGTCAAAAAAACACTAGAACATCAAATGGTGAAAATATTTCGAAAAAAAATCACCATGTATACAGGGTGTTTCATTTTTAAATGTCGTCCTTTAAGGAGGTGATAGAGCATCGAAAAATAAGTCGACCTGACCAAAAAAAAAATATCCAGTGGCGTGGGAAATAGGGTGAGAAATAGGGGGCGTCACCCCAGTATCTACGCCACTGGTGATTTTTGACATGAGTTATTCTTATAGGATTGTAGGTATGTAGTTCAGTACTGCCTGTGCAAAATTTGGTTAAAATCGGTCGTATGGTCTAGAAGTTATGACAAAAAAACGATTTTTTTATTCCAACTTTGAAGGCCTGTAACTTCGTTACTATGCATTTTTGATATAGGTTTTTTGGGCAGGTCGACTTATTTTTCGATGCTCTATCACCTCCTTAAAGGACGACATTTAAAAATGAAACACCCTGTATGTCTACTGGAAATGAAATGTTGTGATGTTATCAATGATAATAAGTATTCAAATTCAAAATTTGCGTTCGAATTGGTTGCAAAATCGCAATGAAGTTCGTATTTTCTAATCAACCCTGTATAATTTAAAAAAAATCAGATTTAATTTTTTTTCTGATTTCAACGATACTATATTTGTTATACTTGCTACAGATAGTTCCAGAGGTATTCGAGAAAACGGTATTCCACATTTTATTAACAACTAAATAATAGTAAGATACGAAAAACATAAAAAAACATTGGTGTTGAAGCATTCCTTGCAACTCTATGCACCAAGTTGGCTTTGGAAATTAAACACAAATACAAGTATTCTACCTGTCAATATTGTTATAATTACTTTCAAATGCTTCAACACCAATGTTTTTCATAGCTTACTACTATCTCTTGTAATTTAGTTGTTAATAAAATGTGGGATACCGTTTTCTCGAATATCTCAGGAACTATCTGTAGCAAGTATATCAAATATAGTATCGTTGAAATCAGAAAAAAAATTTAAATCTGATTTTTTTTAAATTATACAGGGTTGATTAGAATATACGAACTTCATTGCGATTTTGCGACCAATTCGAACGCAAATTTTGAATTTGAATACTTATTATCATTGATAACATCACATTTCATTTCCAGTAGAAATATAAGAGGTGATTTTTTTTTCGAAACAGGTTTTTCGCGAATATTTTCCCGATTTGATGTTCTATTGTTTTTTTGACCTCAGATTCGGAATGCTAGGAAAAAATACCATCTTTTCAGCGTTCAAATTTTTTTCCTAGTACAGCCGTAAAGCCCCTATGTCAACGTTTCCGCTTAGATGGACCACCCTGTACCTAGCTAAAAAGTTAATCTCTGAAGGGTGGCGCTTCAAATCAAAATGTCTTGTATCTCTAATGGGATTCTGCGTTCGCAAGTGTATCAAGAAAATTAAGTGCACTTTCACATTTTGGCCGCTTAAAAATTGTGTAACTAAAAGAAAGTGGTAAAATTATTGTGAATTTTTAAAACAATTGATTTAGAACGCAGGTAAATAGCTAGAGTTTCATTTTAACTGGGCCGTTGCGATGAAAAACAAAGGAACCTCGTCCGTGTAAATGTGGGTGTCGGCGTGTCGAAAAATGGGAAGACAAAATTTGAATAATAACTCAACCGGTAATATATGTACAGGGTGAGTCAGAGCGATTTAAGATACGTTTTGCTGCGCTTTGTATATAATAAAATTTTAGTCGTCTGTGTGATAATGGATCGGCATACAAATTGGGCACTCAACGTTTGAAAACAGTATATTGATAAAGTTAACAGCATTTAAACAATGCGGTAATTCATTGAAAAACAGCTGATCAGCTCCCGGCAACGCGTTAACCTTCATCTTTCCAGCCCACAATAATTATATCAATTTAAATTTATTAATATACCTATTTGTTTCGTTAGATTCGATAATTCGTTTGAGGTATGGCGCAATACACCACGGAAAGACATTCAATGATACGAAAGGTGTAAATTTATCAACAACTTAACATAATTTAGTTAAGAATTTGCAACTAAATTGAATCCCATCCTAATTAAAGAAACATTTATTTACGAATCTGTTTACGACCGGCACCAACAACACGTCCGAGCAGATGCCAGGCAAGTTTTTTTAAGTAAAATGGAGATTTTGGAAAATCTGCCCTTGAAAGACCAGCAAACAATAATTGTCAACAACGTTATCCAATGGTGTTGCAGGTACATTCGCAAAGGGGTTAACTGGGGGTTAACCGCGACAAAATTTCCTACTGTTACTTTCACGTCCTAAATTTTCAAATAATACAGCTACTGGTACCTCCAATGGAGGCGTAAACCACATAGATTTTCTTTTCTCCTACAAATTTAAGCGCACAAAAAAATGCTCCAGATCAGTGAAAGTAACAAAACAAAATAAGCTCACATTATATCAATTAATTCCGATCGCCAGAAGTGGCGTGCCACAGGGGTCGGTTTCAGGCCCCCCTTGTTTCCAATTTATGTAAATGATTCCAAGTATCTTCGGAAACTAGAATCAATCGATTTACAAAAGTAATTAACAAAATATTAACAGTCTGGTTACTAGTACACTTCTAGATTTTAGGTGTCAACACTGCCATTTGCTGAAGTTGAGGATCAGCCCTAGAGGTACAATATCAGCTCCAAAGACTTTAAATGTGAACGAACGAGTGGTAGGCATTATTCATTAATAAGAATGGATACATTGTAAAACTAATACTAATCGAAATTCGGTAATGCGATACCTGCAACAGTGTGTTTCATATAGACTGACCACACCTGGTAGTAGTTCGAGTGACATCAACACTCATATAATAATCATTAATTAACACCAAATGCTGGACATTATTCGACTACGAGTATGTTTCTACATAATATGATTTATAATTTATTTTAATTAGCTAGGGTCCTCCCAGCCTAAGGACAATTCGTGAGGTAGGTCAGTGAGCGTTATTATAATTAAACGGATTTATAATAAGGACTTGCCTCGGACTTGCCTAAGGACTTATGCATTGAAATCAATTTAGTTTTAACGACCGGCAGGTCACCGAGGATCGATTTGCTTTTTACTGGAATGCAATTTTTTGTACGCGAAAAAATATATACAGGGTGCTTCATTAAAAAATATTAAGGTTATGCAGAAATATTATATTTCCGTTCATTCATTTGTTTTTTCTGACAACGAATTCTAAAAATATAGAGTTAAACATAAATCTTTTGTCTTCACAATTTGAATGTATCGTTTAATTTATTCAAAAAGTTATAATTTCCTCTACTACTACTACCACCGAAGTCCACTTTTCTCGTTAGCCCGGCCCTGCCTGCTTTCGGGAGCGTGAAGTGCTATCGGATCCACGGGTTGTAATTAAACTTACTACACCCAACAATAATAATTCGTTGACCTCGAAACAATACCGTATGATCCTTTTTTCAAATAAAACATTCCCAATAAAATAATTCACGTGGGATTACACACGGAATGTGTCTCGAAGGTCTCTGATAAGATATTAATAAATTCTGCCCCAAGGTTGGCGGTTCGCTAAAATTACCGCTTTTTATATTATTTCAGCGGCAGAGATACGGATGTACTGTAAATAATTACACGCGCGCCTCCTATCCGCTCGATATTTCCACGGCTTTGAACCGTACGGGGGGAGGCCGTAAGCAATTAATTAGCAACGCAGAAAATGAACGTTTCGGTTCGCCGATGGCCGGCGACTTGAAAAGTATGCAGGCTCCGTGAACCGATTAACACTAGGAAACAATCGATGGCTAGAAGACTCAGAAGGCGACATACAATTCGGATCGCCAAAACTGATGACGCAAGGGAGGCGTCACGGTTTTGCAAAACCCACATGGATTTTCCTTGTCCTAAGTTACAGTGGAACCCTCGGTGGAACCCTTAAGAATATAATATATATAAACGTAAACTTGATCCTTGTCCATCCCCTGGGCGAGTAGGCAAAAGTCGGCAGGTTTGGCAGGAACGTTTTACTTCCGTCGATCTGGTTCGTTTAGATTAGGCCGACACACCGTGTACATAATTTTATTATACAGCCGCATATTTTTTAAAGACCTTCGTAAATATCAATGTTTGACTTAAAAATTATTTACATGGTTAATATGTTTTGACACATTTTATTTACATAACACATTAGTTTCTTTAATGCTATATTAATTTAAATTCTTCTGGGTTTGTTTGTCTAAATCTCAAGCATTTCGTGATACCAGTATAATTTCACAAAAATGTGAAATGGACTGCCCACATCGTTCTGCCTTGCGCACACACCTATGTCGGAAAATATCCATAATTTCTTACAAATCTTGTTACGGAATTTTTATGCATCGAAATTTAAAATCCATACACTTAGAATGCTTAGAATGGCTATACGGGCTATGATCCCAAAGCCAAAAAGCAAAAAAAAAAAAAAAAAAGAATGCTCCCCTGAAGTCTATCTCCTAAACTGTTGGTCTGAGAATTATCCTAATGACAGTTCATAATAAAAGGAGATATTCTACATATTATTATGAATTTATATAGGTATTATAAATTTTGCAACCGGTCCTGTTGATCAACGAACAAGAAGGCACGATCCTGAGCAGGACTGTACTCAATATTTTTAAGTAACACGTTTTTAAATAATTTTTACTTCTGTTTAAATTTTAAATTTTGAAAATTATTTTTATTAATAAAATGAATCTGAATTTACTGGAATATATCGTTAATCAAGTCCTAAATTAAAATTTTATGAGAGTAAGAAAAGTTAGAGAAATAAGCATTTAATCAAAAAATTAATATTTAGAGACCATAGGCGTACGCATGAAAAAGTAGGGGAGGTTAATGGGTACAACAACTCCCCAACGTTTGCGCTTTGACTTATTTTACCAAAATTACACAAAAATAACTGATTTATTAATAAAATTAATTTTCAAAATTTAAACTTTAACACCACTTTTTCTTAACACCCTGTATAATAAATTCAGAGATAAATTCGTAACGTGGTAAAAATTATTTTTCCGGGTTTTCCCCATTTCCTGTTCACTTACTCGTTCCCCCTCGTAATATCAATAACAGTCGTTTATCTGAAATAATAACAAAGAACGCGTAATTCAATCATCTTGGATTATTTACAGGACCTTGAGGATTCACAGAATCGTTTTATTTTTCGTTGCCTTTCGTATTTAAGGATATATAATCCTCGGAGCGTAACACCGTAGTTTTGCAAATTTTGGCATTGAGTTGGTGCTAAGCCAGCTCTAAGGAAACTGCGGTGGCATTCAATGATACAATGATAATTATTTATTCAAGGCAAAGGCGATTTTTATGTAATACAGCAAATCATCTATAAATATATGACGAACATAACGTTTTAATTTATGCTGCAGCATAAAAGCTAAATTAAATTGCGTTTCGTAAATAGATTTCTCTACTTTAGAAAGATGTAATTTGTAACTCATTTAAAAAATAGCTCAATGGTAAGATGGATGGGATGGGGGGTGCAGTCAACAAAGTAGTCCTTACATCATTAAAAAGCCCGCCTTTTATGCAGAGTTACTGCAATATGCCGCTGCACAACCAGGCATTTCGCCCCTAACTCTAAAAAGCAATAAAATTCGTTTGCATGGTATTTCTTACAAATGCGTTAGGTACGATAAGTAACAAAAATGACTAGTTCTCAATTAGATTTGAATTGAACATAATAGGGTATTTTACGGTTTTTCCGAAAGTGTTTTAAATAGTTTATACTTTATATGGTACTTATGGTAGTAATGATCCACCCAAAGCACGTTGAAACCAACTAACTGTTTCTTACGTTTAAACAAAGAAATATCGCCGGAGACACGAAGAAGATAATAAATCTTATTTCTTAAGTATGTTAATGTTACATCTTATAAACCTACAATGTATTACTACATGTGATGTGAATGACAATATTATTATCTAAACGCAAGCCCAATTCGAGCCAAGGACTATATTAATACAGAAATTAAGTGAGATCAGAGAGGTACCCAAAAACTATCCGGAATGAGGCCAGTCCAATTTATTTTCAAGAGTGAGCAACCGTTTCCTTATAGTTTTTTGTGACGCCGGAGTACTAATTATTGTTATTAGTGTGTTTACAGTCTACATTTCGCAATTTTTAATAAAACGATACCGGGCGTGAATCGCAGAATATGAAGAAACGTGGAAAAATGCTTTGCGTTCCATTTACACCCCGTTGTCGATCGCTAATGATGTTTTCGCTTTGTTCCAGTTTAATTTAACTAGTTAATTAACACAAATACAACTCTCCGACCTATCGGGACTGTTTATTTTTGCTGAATTCGATTTTTCAAATTTAAGACATCGTTCTGCAGGTAATTACGTAAAACGAATATATGTTTATACTTTATTTCTTTCGAATCTCGTGCTCCACTTCGCCATTGATTGTTTACTAGGCCATTTTTATAAATCGTATTAACACGGTTTTTCGCGTCATTTGTCAGCGTAATAATTGTAAGTGCTTAATAAAATAATTTAGGTTTAGAGTACAGTATTTGTTTATACATAAGGCTTTCATCACATCGCCATTATCTTCATTTGTTTACGTGCAAACAGATAACGTTTTGCCACCATTCATAAACAACATAAAATTTGCTCAAAACCAATCATTTTCCCGAGTTTGAAAAATCCAGAATATTTGAAATATTGTAATCTAACCAATAAAAATATTTCTTTTTAAATAGAAAAAAATTGATAAGCTCTACGCTCACCTGGAAACAATTTTTCGTGACCTGTTGTCCGCAGCCTTTCCTTCCCCCAAGAACGTTCTCCAAATATAAAACATTTATTTAGGGCACCCACCCACCGTCAGATGGCTACATAGGTATGTCCTACACTACAACGTTAATCTTACGAATTTTGAACACAACGACCGCACACAAACAGTACACAAAATAATACAGTATATACACAACACTTACAGAAAAAGAAGTTTCTTGCACCTTATTTTTAGTAACTTCCGCTCCACTCCCAACACCAACAAGACTAGAGACCAACCACAACATCGAAATGTGCAACAGCACTAATACAAAAAGCGTCACCGGTTACCAATGCAAGCTTGAAAATATTTGTTACAGGTAGAGAGGCAAACTTACCGAGACTTAAACATAACCTCAAATATGCTATCCCAAGACGTCGCCAATTGGTCCATTCAGGTAATATTTTACCTCCGTCGAAGGTTTTTCCCGTTTTGTGCGTGTGTGTAAAACGATTAATTTTGTAACCTTTATCGCTATCTAGTCGCCCTGAAACGATACCAGATATTTTTTAGGCACTCAGAAAAGTATAAGTGTCTGTAGAATAGATTGGGACTTCGAAAGCAGGTACCGATGGAATGTTATGGGAACATCCCGAGGGTATTTGTAAAATTCGACGGCCCGCCACTTAAAACTCACCCTGCTCATTTTGAGGATGCGTTTTTAGAACTTTACAGAACAGGGTGTCCTTAAGTGGTAAAGTCACATGATCACGCACATGTTTGTGCCTCATTTTCACGCGAAACAATCACGTAACTTTAAATTTCTGGAGTCGATACAATTTTAAATTGTAAATTTTTTGTTTTATCGCCCATAGGTAGTTTAAGTAGAGAGTATATATGTATACAGGGTGATTCATAAGGAATGGGTAATATTTTACCTGCAGATTCTATAGCGGAAAATATTAATAACC
The DNA here is from genome assembly GCA_963680705.1 of Rhagium mordax. NCBI lineage: Eukaryota > Metazoa > Arthropoda > Insecta > Coleoptera > Cerambycidae > Rhagium > Rhagium mordax. Next base: position 79,842,730 of record OY796659.1, on the reverse strand, counting down.
GGGGGTCAAATAATAATACTTACAGTAATACAGGGTGTTAAAGTTATCGAAACAATTCAGTTGTTATTTCAGTTATTTTTAACATTTAATATGTCAGTATGTTTCACTTATTTCCATAGCACACTTTGTTAAAAATTTTAGCACTTACCCTTTAATTAATCAGGATGTTTGTTTAAAATTCTGGGTGCGCAGGATTTTCTAAAATGTCAATATATTTTATGACTATAAAACAAGTATCCCTTTTTTGGTTAAAAATGATGGTCAAATAAAAAATTTGCAACACTTCCTTTATTATCGATAATAAAAACAAAAATTTTATATAGAAGTTGTAGGAGGCCAAAATGGCTACATTTTAAAATTAGTTCGAAATCTACGGGGTGATTCATGAAAGTGGGGCGCTATAGATGTCAATTTTTTTAAATGGAACACCCGTTGACTTGACTCACCCTATATTTGTGACCGACATGCGAGATTGTCGTTTCTATTCATCAAACTTACCGATCAGCACAAATGAAACAACACGTTTTCTTCATTAAAAAAATGTTTAATGCTGCGCTTCTCTATGGTACCTACGAGGGTACCTACGACACAGCGAAAGTTGATTGCATAAAAAAAATGATTAATTCCAATATATTGTGTTGCTCAGTCCTTTCGCAAAACAAGATATCCTACAATGTCAATGGATTAATAGTATTATTAGAAAAAAAATAATTAAACCGACACGCGTCCGTGATAACGGTAGGTGGAGGCCATTATTGTTCGGCAAAACTGTTGCCAAATAAACGAGCAGCTCATTACGAATTTTTAGCAACATTAAATTTGTACCATTAGCTATGTACGTACGTTGTCAAGGTCACGCATTATCTTTTAAATGAGTACGTATTATCATTGATTCAGTTCAGGGTTAAAAAAATTATAAAACGATACGTTTATTTGACGAAAAAATTATACACGTTGTATTAGTAATAATATTAACGAGATAATAATTTGTAATAATCATTACGTTTTCTTTTGACTTTACACGTGCAAGCGGCTCGGCATGGCCGTACAAGCTCTCTGCAAATAAATAAGGGAAATTGGAAATCGGTGTAAATTTTGACAGAAAAAAAAAAAAAAAAGCCAAAATACGAACGACTGTTTCTGTTTTCAGTACTCATTTGGTGGTCTAAATTATGCAGGTATCTCCTATTAAACGGATCACATATTTCATTAAATTAATACCTAATTGTAATAACTGAATTTCTCTGCAGGACCAGTACAAGATACCAATAATAATTATTAATGTTAACGATGTACTTATTTTTAAATTGATCATCACTCGTTATTGGTATCTAATAAAAACCAATCTGAACCTAATCATTTTCGTTTGAAGTATCTCTGTACCCACGTACACTTATTACGTGAACCTAATTTAATTTATTGCCTTTAGAAATTGAACGGAGAAAGTTCGAAACACTTCGAAAGTACAAACCCAATTTCTCCCTCTAACCAGAAGTACATAGACAGTAACAGTTAAAGAGTTCACCAATTTTTGTCAACTTTATCTAGCGAGCAGCGGGTAAATAAAATAAAAGAAAGAGTTGTTAAAAATATATAATTTAATTATTGCAAAAACCTGTTCCCACGCACCATCAAGGGGATAGGGAGAAAAAGCAAAAATATAACAAAAGCATTAAACAAAAGATACTCAACATCTAGATCGCAGCCCTCCTAATATTAAGCGAGGGATCCGATGGTCCAGCCCTGAGCAGCCCTTCTGCTAGTTCCACTCCCCCTAGCCCGAGACTCAAACAGGGTGAAATTTAACCATAGAAACTCATAAAGGGGAGCACCGGTCAGTGTCTTAGGCACAAATAATAATTGTACCACTTGATAATGAGGTTACTGCCGTTGATTCGTTTTTATCTGGCGTGGCTGTTGCTATTGTACAGGGTGAGAAACTGAGAAATTAAAGTCGGTTTTGTATTTGGAAAAAATACGAGAACTGCCTTCAAAAGGCGCAAAACTTCAACGCAACCAGCAGCAGCGCCAGCAGCTCGCTGATAAACCCAGATTAAGATTCTTTCGAGGATTCTTTATTCTGGTGGGAACTCATTTTGTTTGAAAACCAGATATTCTCTTAGAAACCAACGAATTGTTATTAAATAAAAAAGAAACTACATACCTTCGAAATGAAAGTTACTTACGCGTCTCCTATTATATCTAATAATAATAATAATACAAACAATCCCTGTGGTATAAAAATTATAGAAGTAAGGAAAAGCTGCCGTTGCCTTGCGCATTATAAATTATTTAGGAAACTAAAAAAAAAAGGACAGTGGAGAATACATTTAAGTATTTTATTTCTGCGTTCGCGTTGAAAACGTTTTAAAAAAATAATTGCAAGAGCCAGGCATCGTTCTATTTTTAATCCCAACCACTTTCTTCTGAACGACCTCTTGGTGCACTTCCAGCTGCTGACTCATAACTCGCCGTAGGTGACATTCGAGCGCTCGACGCCGACAAAAAAATGAGTCGTTTTTCCTGTCCCACCCTGTACCCCTGCTATTCCCATCGCTGCAACTGCCGTACGCAACACGTGCGGCCCCCAAACTCATAGCTGCAATCCGTCCTTTTCATCGCCGATAATAAACAAAAGATACCCACATACACGCACATACGTATCGTTACTTAAAACCACGTGTTCTGTGACATTTACGACCGTCTCCTGTTTTGTTATGTTATTTGCACGTTATATCTACGAATACGCGTGTAACGCAAGAAGATCCCCAAGTAAAATGCATAGAGTCCACTTCCGGGCGATGACCGAGCAAAGGCCTTGGACACTCGGGGAGTCCATCGGCCTCACCAGAAGACAATGTACTGTGAGACGCGTATGCTCGGGCCCTGGCTTAAAAAAATAAACAAAATGAAATCCAGGCTAGCTCGAGGTCGGCAGAAGGGACAGAATCGCCGGACCTGGGAGTACATAATTCCTTTTTTTTTTCAATATTCCCTTTTTGGCCACTGTGGGCACCTTGCACCGAGGTTTAAAAAAAATATTTATTTACAGCCGTTTATTTTCGCCTTGAAGTTTTTTTATCCATGCTAATGGTAAATTTGGTCAAAGAAATTGAGTATTTTAGGTCGACTTGGTAACTAGATGATTCAGTTTTTTTTTTCGGTTCAGTAAAGGTACCAATGTTTAGAAAGTTCACATCTATGGAATTTTGGGGTCATTGAAAATCTCCAACACAACCATGCTCTACATAATTCGTGTAAAGCGACTAAAGGCGTTCCACCGCTCTAAATCCAACAAGACTACAAAAAATATCTGGTCTCTTACCTTGCTAGGGCCATTTTTACTAGATAATCCAAAATAGTAACAGTTGTGAATTAATAATCCGAATTTGATGGTACACTTTCCACCACACCTATACAATACCACTAAAATACACATTGGTGATCATAATCTTCGGCAAAATTTCACTTAATTGTCCAGGTTTAATTCAAAAATCTACAAAACTCACACAAACGCCTAATAGCAAGAGCAAACCGCGCTCTAACAGCTCGTCTGTGTTCAACAAACTGAAGTATGAAGTAGTCTCGTTCGTTACTCGGATTCCCCTACCTACGGCTAAATATGTTAAAAAACGGCGCTCTCGTGCGCTGTCGTGCTCGATCGGCTGCGCTCTCACCAATCGCCATCGCAGCTTGTTGGATCTTCGATTAGATGAAACGACGAAACTCTATTATGAAAATGCAAAATGCGATCCTATGCAAACGCCAAGGGCCACCCTATACGACTGTACGGTGCATCCTAGTTGTCGGTTTCGACAACAATGAAGTCTTCGTTATTATTTTTTTGCCAAACGTTGTTAAATTTTGATCTGAAACTTATTGTTGCCAAAGGAGAACGCATGCGCCCATATGATAACCTCAATTAAAGGACGTGTACAGGGGCGAATTTCAAACTCGCGACACCCACGTCGGAGGAATATGCCAGGTGGTCATATCGTAAAATGAGAGTGACTGCCTACTTAAAGTAGTCTCCAAAAAATTTGTTTAAATATTGTTAATAACAAAATGTGTTTCGGAAATATCCGAAAAAAAAAACGAAATTTCATAAAATCTTTTTTATTTTATTCTGACGTTATTTGAAAACGAAGAACACTCCGTCGTCATTGCCACTTTTTATTCTTTACAAGATGACGCTGTTAAATTTGCAATTCGACGTTTCGTCTTCCCAAAGCCGTCATCAACTTATTTTTTTTTTAAATACGGACCTGGATTTTTTATTTTATTTTTTGTAACCGTTGGCCTCCCTAAAAGCCATCACAAATTTTGATTTGCAAACGTTTCGATAAACGAATAGTGGGCCACCCCTGTAACTTCCTCGTTTGTAAAGATATCAGGATACAATTTTGTATGGTGAAATTAGGTCGGATTTCCAACTATTTGATATTTGATATTTTTCACTTCCGGTTTCATAGGAAATGGCCCCAATAGGGAAATCTTACCTAAATTCACTATTTAAAATTTTATCCCGATTTCTTTAAAAACGAGGAAGTTACAGGGGTGGCCCACTATTCGTTTACACCCGGTAGAATATAAAATATCCTACAATAAATTGTTTAAAAATTACAGAAGATCGAAGTGCAGTAAAATCAATTTGAGGACGCATTCTCCTAGCAGATTACTTTTTTAAGTCGAGCACTCTCATCCGCAATCGACAAACGAAATGATGGACGCGAGTCCGTCCCTGGCCGATCTCCGCCTTTCTCGCCGAGGCGCCGTTTAAAAATCTCATTTTGTAACATACTTTTATATACTCTAGTTGTTCGGTACCCTCATTATTCATGGCAAACAAATAATAAGCTCGATGCGCGGATAAGGAGCAAATGCGAAACGGTGCCGGAAAATGGCGGTCGAGCCTATTGCGATAAAGTTATTTAAAACCCCACGACACAATCTAATGAGGTAAACCAGAACGCAAATGAGTATCATTTTATTAGCGCTTATCGCTCGATGTGTGTGTGCCGGTTTTCGTCCCGAGGTGGCCCAAATATCGAGCAAACTGAAAATCATCGGCCGAGGCCGAGACAATAAAAACAGGCGAGATTGCATTTGTTTTGATTTATTTACGAGCATGCAGGACCTAAATCGTCCGTATCTTTAGCTGTTTCACATATCAACTATTTAATTTTATACACGGGAAGAAGCACTTCAAACGTCAAGGACTTGAATGAAATAAACATTATTTATTCGACATTTGATGTCGAACTAAGAGCAAGCAATGCCATCGTTTTATGTTGCATAATATTTCTTTGGCACAATCAATAAGACAACTTACAATGTAAATGTACAACTATCGGTCATTTTTCCCTAAACAACAAAGTTATGGAATTCCTTACTCGACTACGTCTCCTCTGATTGAGGTCGGCCCTGGCAAAAATGAGGCATCACAACGAAATCCGCCGTTTATTTTTTTATTGCGTGCAATAAAACCTTTGCTCTGTAACCGACTTACGTGCACGTTAATCTGAAAATACGGTTTAACTATGTTGACATAAATTAAATTACAATTTAATTATATCTGTGGGTACACCTGCCCCAGTCGTTGATCCTCCTGCAGTGTGCCGAAGTAATAAGAATTAATTCTCTTGCGACTTTTACCTGCAAGCAAGTCATGATAAAAATGGATTCAGGTATACAGAACGTTTCCGAAAGTCGTGCCGATAATTCTTAGGAAGATTCTCCGTAATAAAATATGAAAAAAAGTTCCTATGAAGTTTTTGACATTCACCAGTGTTGGCTATTGCCTATTATACTATGAATTTAAACCAGGACCGTACTCCTATCTTTAGAACCCATTTTTTTGCATTCAGAAAAAAAAATAAAAATGACATAAGAAAAAGAAAAAATATATAAATTTTTAGATATACCCCCCTCGGATCTATACGAGGAATAGGGATGCATGACTGCTACTGGTTCGATGGACCATACTGTATAATCTATTTAAACAAATTATTTTATTATTTTGTTAAATATTCGTTTATAATAAAGATGAGATACCAATATTATTATTTACAATTACTATCTATAAAATTTATTTTGATTGAAATAATTTTATTGTAAATATAAACATTGTATTTATTAGGCTAAAAAGTTGAGATATTTTTAGCTTACATTCAAATGGCGGATCAGACTCAACTAGAGGGAGCCTTTTGCCAAAATAAGCGACTTATATCGTAGATTTGCCTTATGGATCCCAAAAAAAAAATTGGTTCAATGCTTCCTAACAATAGACCGACTACATACGCCTAAAGCCACTCGACTACTTGGTTTCATGAATCGATGACCCGCTGCTTTCTATAGGGTGGTCTGAAGAAACGAATCCTTCCTCGATTCCGTCCCAAGTTGGCGTGGCAAACTGTCTGGTCACTAAAATTTCATTGGAGATGACCCCTGCTGGTGACCGGTAAGTGACCTGCCACGGAATACAGTACAATAATTTGCCAGCGTCCGAGATAAGCATTTACTGGGATATCATTACGTTATTTTTGTTTTCTATAGTTACAATCTTGACACGGATAGATTCGCAGTGGCCTGTGGAAAATAAAGCACGTGTCGCCGATAATACGTCAATTAATGTATACAGGGTGTTCCATTTAAAATAAGCAAGTTGATATCGAAATACCAACTTTACTGATTGTAGTTATTTTTGTTGGATTGGCCCAAAATTTCCAAAATTATTTGTTATAAATTTTCCCTATATCGATCGATTCAGCTCTGGTGAGACACCCTGTATACTGAAGATCAGTTTCTAAAGAAATACTATTGTTTACCGCACACGTCACGTCACGAGTTACTTTTAACCATTTTGTAAACGTTGACGGAAAGTAGGGACTGGTAAATAATCGATAATGAATGCAGCGATAATATGTTAATTTCAAATGTCAAGGTGATAGACGGTATTTACAACTAATGAATGAATTCGTACGTCTTAATTGTGGACCGAAAGATTTGTTGTACCAGGTGGACAATTTCCAACAATCTACGCCAGGCGAGTAACGAAATTTGAAACCCGAAGAAGGGTTATTAGCCCACCTTAGCCCGTTTTGGGTAAGTAACAAGTTAGGATCCTCTCAGTGCTTTTTAATCAAGTGGGCCGTGCAGCAAACGCACTGTATGAATGCGGTTTACATTTCTGAACGAATTAGCACAATTTTACATGGAAGGCGCACCGTCGTGACCTTTCTCCTACGTTCACAAACGTACAGGGTTATCCAACGAAAAGGCCCACCCTTATATTTTCTTTATTTTTCGAGTTAGGAAAAAATGTTTCAAATAAAAGTTGTAGTGAATCAAATGAACTCATTTAAAACCCCTGCAAGGAATATACAGGGTGTTCCATAAAAGCAGCACAAACCTAACTTACATTTTTTTAAATGAAACACCCTATATTTTTTACATTTTTCAAATCTGTGTTTTTTTGCAATTTCAAATATATATACATGTTGTATCTTATCTTTTACTGTTTTTTATTTATTGCAAATTTCGTGAACAATATTATTTATACCACCAGCATCTGCATGCGTATCAATCAGGTTAGCCATGGATGAAAAGTTTGCTTTTTGAATATATTCAATTGTTCTGTAAGACATAAGACATAAGTGTCAAATTAATTGTTTTTCATCCATGGCTAAATGATGATACGCATGCAGATGCTGGTGTTATAAATAATATTGTTCACGAATATTGCAATAAATAAAAAAACAGTAAAAGATAAGATACAACATATATATATATTTGAAATCACAAAAAAACACAGATTTGAAAAATGTAAAAAAATATAGGGTGTTCCATTTAAAAAAATGTAAGTAAGGTTTGTTCCGCTTTTATGGAACACCCTGTATATTCTTTGCAGGGGTTTTAAATGAGTTCATTTGATTCACTATAACTTTAATTTGAAAAAATTTTTTCTAACTCGAAAAATAAAGAAAATATAAGGGTGGGCCTTTTCGTTGGATAACCCTGTACAGCATATTTTGTGTAATATCAAAGAGAAAAACATTTGCGATCATCTGCATTCTTGCCACCCAGTAAATCTCCAGGAGTATCAATTTAACTCGATCATTGCTTTATCGAACAATCTGAGAATCTTGGTACTAATCTACCATATTAAGGCTGCAGGAATTATTAGAAGAAAGTTTCTTACATGAATCACAATGAAGAAATTGTATTAGTACAGTTCGTTAATCATATTCTTTCCGGTAAAATTGGAGAACACCGTATAAGTAGGCGTTTTTTTTAATAAGTAACAATGTGACTTCCGGAACTTTGATGAATTAGAGAATATTGTAAAAGTGTACTTACAGCTGTGATCTCTTTCTCTCCGAGTCATTTTAGCGGCCTGTGAAAAAAAAATATTTATTAAATTATTGCCATAATAAAACTAGGATGCACAACAAGAAAAAACGTTTATACAGACAGGGTCCTGCACTTGCGTAAGAAAAAGTCAAATATTTTACAAAAAAATTAATTACGCCCGAACCGGTGTATCAAGGGCAAAAAAATCTATGTGTGGATACTGGATAGACACTATTAAAACACATACAAAAATGCTAAAACATACAGGGCGTTCCATTAGAGAAAATGTCACCTGGCTACCCAGAATATTGGAAAATAATTTACGAAAATGCCCCTTTTTCTCTAGTTTAATCCCGTTTTTGGATGAAGTTTCTAACTATAATAGTAAGCCAGCAATCGAAGACCGGAGCACAAGTGCAGGACTTAAATATTATATAAAGAAAGAAAAATATGTAACAGTTGTAACACTAAAGTATTTCGCTAAATTTGCATAAGCCCTCGTAAACTATGTTAATTCCCCAATTTTTAGGCCCTTCCATTAAGAATGGAAACCACCTACTTAAGAAGTATTTGGTTCAATTATGCAATTTAATATAAATGGATATCATTGTTTCTGCACAGCCGAGGATTTTATGTGAAAGTATGCTCTTTTTAGCTATGGTAGAATTGATCGAATTTACACAACTTGGGATTAAGGTCATTGTGTTTATACTACAAGAGAGAAAAGAACACGATTTATTTTTGACAAATTCGTAATGTACAGGGTCATACCTTATACATTGACACCCCACTTACAGCAGTTATGAAACAAATGAAAATCGTGAATGTAATATTTCTGAATAACCTTAATTTTTTTAAATGAAACACCCTGTATATGGATCACGTGTTTAAAGAGCACATTTCTCTGATTCCAAAAGTATATAGTTTGCCCATGTTTGGATAATCCGTTTTTGAGATTTGACATAAACCTTTTGTCTTTACAAATTTTTAATAACTCATCAAATAACTGCTCTGGGTATGTATTAAGTGGGGTGGCAATATATTAGGAACGACCCTGTAGGTACTTTCATCTCTAATAATTATTAAAAGGTACTAAATAATTATTTCAATCGCCGAGTTCAACCAAATAGAACCTACACTTTGTGCTTCGCATTTTTATAATTTTCATGAAACTAGTTAACGTTATTACAGTCATGAAACTTTCTAGACATAGTTGTTTCAAAGAAACCTTTGCGAGGTACATTCACTTGAACCTACATTTTACCTTAAATAAGTAGAGTATTAAATACGAAAATTACTGTTTTGTAACCATCTCCATTGTAACATACAGGGAGAGTCGACACGGCGAGGTCACATTCTCTGCCCACTCTTGATTTTTCTGTGGTATAACGTAATTCGTTTTAATAAGTAACGTAACATTGTTTGAAATATGATGCTTATGCAAATATTCCTCGGTTTCTTGAATTCCAGCGTTAATTGTTATTTCTATTATTATTTTCGTAGGTATAAAAAAAAACCGTCATATTTATAAACACAAAAGTACACGATAGCCCATGAAATGATTTTTTTTTCCGGCTCAGTTTTGAATATCTAAGGAAAAAGAAAACTTTCGGTAAGCTTCGTGGTGCTAAAAATTAATTTTTGCATCCTTCGGACATTTCATAAAATTCAAATAACGTTGATTGCCTTGAAAATTAATTGTTTTTCAAAACAAAGTAATTTTATTCAAATCTGACTACTTATCGTCTACATTATAATGTTTTGTTTTGTTTTGCAGAATGCTGTGGTGCGCTGCAAAATATTAGGGGCCTGATTTCAGTAAGCTACGGGTTATACAGGGTGGACCAAATTCGATGGGATTTGTTTGTATTCGAGTCGTCATGGCTATCTTCAGCCGTTTTCTGTCTCACTCTGTCAACTATGGGCGAGTTGCTTTATTCACCGGTGGATCCATCAGATGTGTTTTATCTCATCTATCTCCGAGGTTAGAATGAGATAAAACACATCTGGTGGATCAACCGGTGAATAAAGCAACTCGCCCATAGGTAGAACCAATTTGACTTTGTGGTTATGTTTTTGACTTTTAAACATAACCTCAGTAATTAAGACAGTCATTCATAATTTCATACCAACAGAATTCAGATTTTCCAAAGCCTACTCTAATGTAAATAAAAAGTGAATGGCATATATGTATATTATGTGCTATCAGTTTTTTTCAAAGCTGTCCCTAAACAAAACGCCTTCAAGAAGAAACGACGTCAAGCTGCCCCGATCGCCTACAACTCCTACAAGTAAATTAAAACGGCATCAAGTTGTGAATTTAATTCGCCGCATTCGAACGCCCACTTCGAATTCGTCTGCGTCGATATTATTATATTTGCTGAGCGAAAATTTGACATTCACAATGTTAAAATATCAAACCTTATTTTTTGTACTTTTTATAAATATTTGTGAAATACGACCATAGGATTTCGATTAGAATTGACACCTACCTACTATAGATACCTACTGGTAAATCGAAAATTGTTTAAAATGAAAACTAGAAAAACACCCTAGACAGAACATTAGGGTAGATAACATAATACATATTTATTGTAGTACAGGCCATACAGGGTTTCATAATATTCTAATAATCGCTTTTACAATTATTTTTATTCTATCAAGCTGGAGGTATTTTATTTCAAAAGAATTAGGAAGTAAGTACCCTCGCAAGCAATAAATAATTTTAAAAAGCTATAAACACCATATTCTTCACGTGTAATATTTAAATACCATTAGCCATTAGCTAACAAATTTGCATACTGTTTTAAACTGAACTGGCATTAGTGATAGCAAAGCCTAAGGTGAAATCGTTTTCGTTAGTGTCCTTAAATGAAATTAACACCAAGTATAGATTGAACACAAAAGTACCTACAGAAGTACCTACTCAACTGTAGCCACTGTAGCCTATTTATACACCTACTTCGTGGTGGACGTATCTTAGCAAATAGCAATGATACTCAGAAGTGTAAAAGCTGTCAAAGCTACATTATTTTGGTCAATTCTGGGGGCGAAACGTTCAACAAAATATCTGCTAATAATATAATATAATGGCTTAATTAATGTCCTTGTGGAGTAGCATGTCTGCTGAATTGTATGTCAATATAACGAATTAACGTAGCCCTTGGCCTGACCCGGATTTTCTCGAATTACTTAACGATATATAAAGCGTCTGCTTAATACCTCGTTACAATTTATTACCTTTTAAGATACATAATCAATAACAAAAAAGCTGTCACAGTTTTAACACTGTCCTCAAATTAGCACTTTAATGACTTATTAAAGGTATAATAAAATAACGACTGTACTTGTTTATAAATAAAAATGAGTACTCCTACAAAGAAAGGCGACCAAAGATGTGAATGTTATTTAATCTTTGGAGCTGAAATCCGAACAAATGTGACGGACACATTTAAATATAACCATGCAAAATTAATAGAAAGCAAGGAATACGAACGTAAAATAAAGAGCTGATGTTAAATCTAATCCGAAGTTAACCTTCAAAATAGCAATGTAGGTACTCACCAAATATTGCATAAGTCAGACTGTCCCTGTCATGTCAAACAACACTAATTAACATTGTTTTAAAGCTTTTCACTGAGAGTTCCGCAAAAATCTTATTAACAACCTAATCAACAATCACTTTTATTAACTTTTCACTGCGAATAATAACATTAACCCGAACTAGAGAAGAAAATCTGGGGCCCACACATCCAATGATGTACACTGTTGTCTAAGTAGTTCACTTTTCTCACTCTAGATGGCAGCACTTATCAAAGGACAAATTGAAAATCTCTAATTAAAGATAATCTCTTTTTTAGAATAATTAGATTAACTTTGGATTTAAATAAATTATTAAAACATTAGGCACGTCGCCAATAACCAAATGTATTGTTTTAAACAGATTAAATTATATTTTTATTTTTAACAGGAACTGTGGCAGATTTTTTCTTCTCTAATGGCGTTTTTGAGAACATATTATTCATACTCAACAACTCAACAGAGGTCGTTAGGTTAGGTTAAAGTGATTTTCAAAAGGGGTGGGAGGTTCATTTGACATTTTTGACAGTTTAAACTGAGGTTATGTAAATATCTTGTCAAAGCGTCAAAAGGGAAAGTATTTTTATAAAAAAAGGTGCACAATATTTTAGCAACTGGTTTTCATATCGTCGTAGCTTTTAACCAAAATGGGTGGAAAGCATAAAGTGGCAAATAGGACTAAAAATAATGCAAGGGTGAGTGCTGTGCTTCGACCCGTTTACCTATAACATTGTTCTTAAACAATTTTAGCCATCAAGTAGTGGACGAAGCGCTGAGCTGTTAGGTTCCTCAATCCCCCAGTTTGTGGGATTTTCAGGAGTAAAAGACACGGGGTTTGGTCTTTCTGGATTTTCACTTTCCACTACCGAAGAATTAGACGCATCGATCGATCCAAATATCCAGCTGATACTGAAGAAAATAACCAAAAAAGATTCTACGACAAAGCTTAAAGTTGAATTATTTTAATTGTGGAATCTATAATATTTATTTGCCAGTTGTATTTTAGGGATTGCAAGAATTAGCTGAACTGGTAAAAAATTCGGACCAGGACTCTCTAAAGGCGCTCCTGCCAGTGTGGCCAAGATTCTACAATGTACTCGCTACTGATATAGATAACCGTGTGCGAGAAGCAACCCATAACGTCCACCATCAAATCGTGCTGAAAGCCAAAAGGAATATTGCGCCGTATCTAAAACAACTAATGGCTCCTTGGTTTACGTCACAGTACGATACATATCCACCAGCCGCCAGTACCGCTTGTCAAGCTTTAAAGGTAACTTTTTTATAAGCGTTTTAATAATAATATATCTAATAATCAGAATTGGGTTAATTATCTTTGTGCCTAATTAAGTAATGGTTAATTACGGGTAGGGTAGTAATCTGGTATTAGTCAGAGTATAATTAACCCAACTCTAGGAATAATTACGAATCATATTTTAAAGGATGCGTTTCCAACAAATAAATTTCAAGAAGCCGTAGTCTATTGCCAAGAAGAAATTTTGCTATATATCAATGATAATTTGTTGGTTCAAACGGCACAGACTCTTAGCAATACAAAATATGTTTCCATGGAAGATGCAGAAGCCAAATACGAAAGAGTTTTGATTTCATGTCTGCAAGGTTATTGTCTATACTTGGAAAACGTGCCATCAGATCAGATTCGAAATGTGGCAACCCTTAATAATGACATAATTTCTAATGGTAAATTTTGGAAATTTGCCAAGCACAAAGTGGCTCTTATTAGAGCTGCCTGGTTTAAGGTGTTGACGATAATTTGCCAGAAAGCTGTGTTTTTACTGGAAGGAAAGGGAGCTCAGGTTGTTAATACTGTTTTTAACAGTTTGGAGGAATACGATCCAACTGTCTTACCATATGTGTGGGAAGCAGCATTGTTGACGATGTCCACCGTACAGGTACGTATTTGTCAAAACAAAACCTATGCCTACGATTTTGATTTAATACAACTAGATAAGAAAAAGTGGTTATTTTAATTTACTTTTTTAAATAGCAGCAGAATGTTTCAAGATGATTTTATATCTAATAACAACGGTGACTGATATTCGCATTTTTTAGGATTGGTGGACTTTTATTAATATAGAAAAACTGTTTCTTCCTAAATTGTGGAAGATTTTGAAACAAGGCGGACAAGGAAATGCTTCAGCGATTTACCCTAGTTTGCTGCCTCTAATTTCACACCTTCCAACAACAGTAGATGAAAACGCACAACAATTTTTTAATATATTTTTTGAAAATTTGCGTTTGGGGTATGATTATAAGCATATTATACATAAGTGATCGTAAACCATATGATCAAAATTCGACAAACAGACACATTCTGTTTTTTATTCATACATAATACCTAGTTCTGAGGTCATATGGTTTACAATCATTTACGAGGACTCTTAGTAAATGAAGTATGAAGAAAATGAGGTATTTTTGCTTTTAGATTGAAACAAAAGACCGTCATAGCTAGCAGATCAGAATCTGTGGCTGTGGCCACAGCATTCGTTGAATGTTTGCAGTACGTCATATTGCAGAAACAATCCAATGTGCCACTGTGCAAATCGCTAATCAAAAATCACCTCTTAACGACAATCGAATGGTGCCTAACGGAAGACCAAGCTAGCTACAAAACTATTTTTAATCAAGTTGCCTCGCTAGTGCAATATTGGAATCGAAATACGCAATCAGCAACATTTAACGTTTGTTTAGAATTTTTCTTTGAAAACGTCTCCGAGCTGTTCAAAGAAACTATATATAATTTAAAGGAAGTTAAAACTTATGACGTAACTAGTATTTCTTCAAAGCAGATAGAGTTTTTGCAGTCTTTAAAACATATCAGCAAACCTAAAAAACAATTTAAAGTCAAGTTTTGCGGTGAAAATGTTGAGAAAGTTGAAACGGCGCAAGGGGCCGGCACTTCCGTTATAGAGTCCGACAAGCTTTATTTTAAGAGACTGAACTTACTAGTTTATAGTATTTGTGAAGAATACGTAAAATATGTCGAGGAAAAACAGTCGAAAGTTCTGTTGGAGCATTTATGTTCTCTGATAGTTGATTTTGATACAGAAAACTTTTTTATCAGTTTGAAAGAAAAAATGGCGAAGAAGAAAGACACTCAGTTGATTGACATTTATAACAATATGCTTTACAAATGGTTGACGTCGGCCAATTTGTGTTGCAAACAAGTTGTTGATTTGATATTTTTACTGATTCTTTATGTTAACCAAGAGGACAAAGAGTTGATATTAAGAACTCTGTCAGAGGTGAGTAGTTAAGTTGTGTTTTAGCGACAAAAAACGTGACTGCTGTGCTTATTTTTAGGTTTTAACAGACGATTGCCTTGGGTGGTGCATATCGGAGGCGTTGTCTCATCCCCACAATAAAGATCTCCTGGTTCAGGCTTGGCTCCGAAATGAGCGTGTCAGCGAATTTATAGTATCGCTTGCTGACAAAGAAATAAACGACGAGTGCTCACCTGAATTTAGTGTTCTCTTTAAATTGGCATTGACGGAAAATGAGACTGGAGGTTGGTTTGTTTCTATTATTCACTAACCATCAATTGTGTTTTGTTTGCTTGTAGATTTATTCATAAAAATGGAAGCTATTTTGCAGATCATAGATAAACTGACTGCCGCACTGGAAAACTACACAGACTACACCGTAACCATCGATACTTGTTCCAGTCTTGCTGCATACATTGCTGCAATAATTTACACTGAAAACTTACTGTTAACATACGGCGACAAACTTTTGTTATCACTTTTTAAATTGTCCTGTAATTCCAGTATTGATAACGAAGTTATTTCCACTGAAACAATGTACGAAGTTAATACAGCCTGGCAAGACGCTGTCACGTTATTAGTCAATGGCTTAAGCAAAGAAGACAGTATGGCGTTAACATCTAAGTTTGCCAGCATAGTTGAAAGTGAATTTTCAAAAAATAGTCCAGAAGAGCAACACATAGATCATTTAACGAACACCGTTGTGAGTTTTCTACAAGCAATTTACAAAAGCATGCCCCTCTGTTTAAGCTACTTTGTAACTTCAATTTTTGAGAGGACATTTGTGCCGTTGTGGAAAACCGACGTAGTTAATCTGTGCACCGTTGCGGAGTATGTCAAGGGCGTTTTAAGCAGTCCTTATAAAGAAATTCCGAACCCTTCCAGTGACATTAAAGAAATGGACATTTTAAAATACTTTGTGTGGTCATATTTGAACCTTGCAGTCGTAGGTGCTGCGTTAAAGGATAGTTTCGAGGAATACGATGAGGATGATGACTATGAGACTGAATGTGACGTAAATAAAAAGGACGTAATTATTTTGAATGTTCTAGATGACGCTGAGGAGTTCGTTTTGAAAATTTTGTATGACTTAAGTATTGGGCAGTCTTATTTGCACAACTTCAAAAATGTAAGTAACAGTTTGAATTATATAGAAAGTAAATACAGAAAGTTTCAATTTCTAATCATTTAATTTTATAAGGATGAAGAAAAGAAAAAGAATTTCTATTTTATGGTCTAATATGCTCTAGGTAACTTGTTTTTTATTTGTTTCAGGCTAAACACTACGATAAAATTTTGCACTACTATGTTTTGACGGAAATGAAAATAAAAAGTATATTAGAAAAGTGTGACGATATGTTCAAGTCGAAGCTAAAAAGTGCTTTAAAAGAAAAATCAGTAAGCGAAGGTTGGTTCTGGTGCAAAACAGCTCACCTTCTATACCAAGATATAATTCAGGAACCGCTAACAGACATCTACAAAGAGTTTGTTGAAAATGTGCCGAGTGATAATAATCTAGGCGTGTTGCATCTAACTCAAGTATTTAGTGAGCATCTTGATTATGATTACGTTCAGAATAAGCACGATGCAGTGGGGAATGTGATCGTTCTAAGAAGTTTGATGCATTGTGAAGAAATTGATGTGCAAATCGCAGAAGCTTTTTTCCTCATTGAAAATATACGAAGTGAAAACAGGCCACAGTTTTTATATAACTCGTAAGGAAAAAAAGACTATTAATTTTATTAACCATTATGTATTGTTTTTGTTTCAGAAATAATATAAGTTGGGAAAAAACTCAAGAAATCATTGAAACAGTTCGATTGTGTTCCTGTTTAATGAAAATGAAGTTTAGTTCCCTTTCTCGAAGGCACTGGGATTTTGGCGTCCTTTCTCTCGTCTCGTGGGCTTCGAACTGTCTAAAGGCCAAGTCGTCTTATGAAAAATATCAAGTTAGTTGTTATTTTTGTGATTCGTATACTAACCTGACCGTAAAGATTAAAGAAATTTCAGAAAAAAAAATCAGAATTTACGTTTAAAGTTATGTTTAAATTGAAGTGAAGACAAAATTAATTGTGATTTTTATTCATTTAGTTTAGAATACCATTTAAAATAAGAAAGCTTATGTCAAATAGTACCTGGTCCTTTAGATACCCATTTATCTAAACATACTTCTTTTAGTTTCAGGCACTTCTAAGTGCAGTCGTCGACCTCTATATTAGCACGGACAATCAAATAAGAAAAATGAAAAGACAAGAAATGAAAAGTAATTACATAAATGAATGGGAAGATATACTTGTAGAGAGTATACATGGTGATTTGGCACAAATGTGGTTATATTTAGCGGGTAAGTGAAGAGTAAAAATATACAGGTTTTTTTCTAACTGAAAACAAGTAGAAATTGCAGTTGGGTGTTACTGACTGCGAATATCCATTTGATTTATAGAGCTCGGACTTCAGTTGCATATAACATGAATCATTGATTTATTTTTCTTAGTTTATAAAACAGGAAATGTGTGTAGAAGCACACAGTTAGTATCAACTGGTTTTATGACTTAATTTCTAATCTCCTTTTAGAACAACTGGAGCCGAAAAATACCAACATAATTATATACTTACCTCTTATACAAGAATTTGGTGTCGTAGTCAGCAACATAAATTACGACTTTATATTTAAATTCAATGACACTTTGCCCAAATGGACAAAGTTTTTAAAGCGTAGTTGTTCGTTACTGGTAAACTCACAGCCTAAATTGCAACTTTGGGGTTACAAAATGTTACTCGTTCTTGTACCTGGACTAATTCAAATCGACACTGAGGCCGTGAATACAAATACGCCTCATAAGAAAGGTCTTATTTTTGAACAGTTTAAGGAAAAGTTAGTGGAAACGCATGAGATCGTGAACAGTATGTTGATGGGTTTCAAGTAAGTTTAGACTTCTTTAGATTTATAATTGCGATTGTCACTATTACTTTTTAGGTTAGGGGAGGACAGTTGCAGGGTGGAACCCTCGACAGACTCTTTCACTTACACATTTGCATATCTGCTTCTATGGGATGTTTTGCTGACATTGTGCGAGCAGTCCTCGACAGAATTGCGGTATCAATACGCAGATTGGCTAAGGTAAAAATATCCAATTAATCAAACCAAACCGAATATTTTTAAAGTGTGAAAGTTATGTTTTTAGAAATGAGGACTTATTGAGGAACTTTTTAAATAACCTGTTCAGGTTAATGCCAACGGAAGTATTACATTTTAACGAGGGAAAGTCCAAGTCGCTTTTAGAACAATTTCTTACAAAACCGGCCATGGATATCAAAGGTAAGGAGTGACGTTATTTGCATTGTCGGAATTTTATGTACGGTTATGATGACGAGGAGGTTTTCTTCTCAATAAAAACTATTCTTTAACATTTTACACTCTGTGTAAAAACAGATAGAACACACAGTTATCTGGAATTAATTAAGCACAATACGAAGTTGGGTTGAGAACCTCTTTATTATCATAGCTGTATTGAACTATTATATAAAATTTTTCCCAGATTTATGTAACAGTGAAAAAATAGAGTTTCTCGTATGCTGGCTGTACGCTCTAACATTAGCCCAACTTCCTGCATTGGTAAGGCAGTGGTGGACGGGGCTCGAGACTAGGATAGTACAGGTTGTAGAGAAAATAACATCTCTGTATGTATCACCTCATCTGTGTATTCAAGAGCTGAATGATGTGATGGCTCATCAGACAAAATTTAAAAACATGACTGTAAGTTGATCTTTATCGTTATGTTTAAAACATAATAAGTATCTTTAATTTCATTAGAATATAAAAGTCGCCTCGTCCTGTGGCATTAATAGCAAAATTTTCGTTTGTAGATAAAAGTAATTCCGAGTGTACGAGAGGTCGTCGCAATCTACATCGTTGATGAGGCACAAATGGAGTTGGTCATTACTCTTCCGGCCAACTATCCTCTGGGTGGTTTAGATGTTCAGTGTAATCGACAAATCGGTGGCACCACACACAAACAATGGCTGTTGCAGTTGAAGAAATGTGTACTTCATCAGGTATGTACTTTATTATCTATTTGAGCAGGTTAAGTTTATGTCTTAATACGAATGACAAGCTCGTTAAATAGTTAAATTAAAAAGCGTTTGTAGCAATACCCTGAGAGAAGCGTATATGTTTTTTGTTCCATTGTATAGCGGAAAATTCCAAATCAAGAAACGTTTCTCATTGATTTATTTTTCAGAATGGTAGAATATGGGACGGTTTATCTCTGTGGAATAGCAACTTGGACAAGAAATTCGATGGTGTGGAAGAATGTTATATTTGTTTTGCTGTGCTACACCCAGGAACATATCAGTTGCCAAAGATGTCCTGTCAAACTTGCAAGAAAAAGTTCCACTCAGCTTGTCTGGTATGTTCGATAGCCCATTTAAATTTTTTTTATTATTTTAATATCCACAAATACATAAAATAATGTACGATGGTAAAAAACATGTTTATTTTTCAATTTAAAAAACTATTATTACTATTTTCTTTTTTTCAGTATAAATGGTTCAGCACATCCAACAAGAGCTCATGTCCCATATGCAGGAATCTATTTTAAGTTTTTATGTGCAAACGCAAATATTTTTGTATAGGTAGAAAAATATTTAATACAAAATAATTGAGGTGAGTTACAATATACTTTTGTTATTGTAATATTTTAAGTGTTTTATAGTATTGCTAGATATTATGAAAAAATTAAACCTTATACAATATACATCCTTATTTTTATATAATTGCCTATTAATCAAGTAGATAAATGAACGCTGGTATATAAGAACCTAGTATACGCGTAAAACTAGCTTGTTAGTGGCAAAATAAAAATAGTATATTATGTTACAAGGAGTAGAAGGCGACCATTATTGTTGAGCCCAGAAGTTTGCTCAGCCGAGGCAGCAAACTGGGCGAAACACATAATGAGCCTTCTACTCCGAGTGACATATACTATTTTTTCTTCAAGCGTTAAAATCAAAAATATCAAAACTTTACTTTTGAAAAATTACATCAGGTCAAATGCGTTGAAGCTTAGTAAAAAAAAATATATGTAATACTAACCATTTTATTTATCAATGAAACATGACATAGGTGAGTTTGCAATTTCAAGTATTTCAGGTGGTACGCACTGCATTTCTTCAGACATTTTCGCTTTTAAATTTAAAAAACGACTCGACGCGCGACGTCAACTTTTAAAATGACAGTTTATGACAAGTCATAAATTAGATTTTTAATTCGTTGCCATGGATACATTACTTCATTTTTGTACTAGGAAAAAAATGAGAAATATTTGTACTAATACCATTAAGTTTGGACTAATACAATAATAGGCTCTTTCTACAGGACGTGTTGCATTATGTAATGTAAGTATTGTTATACGCTTGAAGAAAAATTTGTTTTTAACCCTATATAGGAAACATTACCTTGGGCCAGTGTTCTATTTTTAATTATCCATCTTTTTGTGTAAGTACTTACCTTATTGATGATTTATATTCACCGGCTGGTGTGTGACCACTAAAATTTTGGGCACATCTGTATCAAATATCAAGTCAATATAATTGTAGGTTTTGTGTCCTTGTATTTATTTTATATACTCCCAAGGATTACTCTAATCTTTGATAATATACTCCTTGATATTTAAATATTGTCATACACCTAATCTACGGATACAGCCACCGGCATTAGGTAAATTGTGTATAGTTGGTTGCCTATCCTCAAGTTATAATCTCAGATCAAGAAAGAAACACTGAAGGTTATATAATCACTTCACCTTTGAGTGTATACATGGTTGCCTATCCTCAAAAGTTGTAATCACTTTACCTTCGAGTGTATATATGGTTGCCTAATCTCAAAAGTTGGAATCACTCTACCTTTGAATGTATATGTGGTTGCCTAATTATAATCGACTAAGTTTTTACGACTCCAATTAAATCGCAAGATTTCCAAGTTTTACTTGGAATTCAAATGAAACTTAAGTTTTTTACATTACCAGCTGTTTTCCCACTCTAATAACTATCACCGACTAGAGTCGGTTTCATCTTTCTAAGACTTATAAAAACACCCCGTTTGAGGTTTTTATCAACATCAAACAAAGCCACCTTTTTTGAGTGTCTTAGAAAGATGAAACAGACTTTACTCATAAATCATAATATATCCGATATGGTCGTCTAGCAAAACTATAATAGATAAATCAAACCAAACTATAAATAGAAAGTTGCTTGTCAAAAAGATTGTAAATGAACGACGTTGCATAACTTCTGATGCTTCTATAGTTCTTAGCGGCTACATTTTAGTAGTATATTAGAATTCTTCATAGTAAATATAACATTCTTTCATTCATTAGTATTTTTACTTTGAACATTCAAATCAGCGATAAAATTGCATAAGTTTGCAAATTTGGTATTTGTATAGATGTCAAGTTTAATGTTAACAAAGGAGGGTTATAAAAATTTCCAAATTAAAAGTTACAAAACGATACAAGTATTTCTTTCCTTTTCTTTTTTGGGATTTATTACCACATTCCTCGAGATACAAGTATCACCTAAAAAAAATATTCTGCCAATAAATTTCTCTTTAAAATTTCCATTTTAATAATATTCATTATTTGATTGGTTCCATTGGCAGCTCAGTTGTATTTATATATTTCTTTAAACCCCGGGTGTACCTAAATATAAGGAAAAAGGTGCGCCGTATATGAATCTGTTAGAGGATTGGTGGGTGAAATAAAAACTGCGACAATCAGAAAAAAATTCTATACTTTGACAAGAAATGATTTTACAAATTCATAATCTATTGCATTACGCAACATCCATTCTTCACAGTCATCCACACATTTGCCAAACTCATACCCACAAAAAACCAAGCTCCTATATATTTTTTTATAAATTGCCATTAGTATAGTATGTTAACTGAACAATACGCAAAGAAAGCACTAACAGTTTTGACCGGTAGTTACCTCGCTTTTTGAATGCATCCTGTCTATTGCAACGTCCCTCAGGTAGTCTTTAGTGGGGATTCTTCAGTCCGAGTCACCCAACGGGGCTTCGGGAAACTGCGACACAGGGTTACAGGTTATGGGAGACATACCGATTCTACTTATTAAACAATACATATAAAATTTGCTCGAGTGGAATGGAATTTTAAACAGCACACTTATATTATAAGTTCATTTAAAATGATAATTAATGGAAAACAATCGAGATTCAACAGTTTCTGGTTTTTTGTGGACGCTAAATCTAAATAACTCACCAAATGCAACGAAATATAAATAATAGTCATGAAAAATATTAAGTTCTGAACCAGGTCGATAGTTGTTGTCTTTCGTCATAATAGAATTCCTCAAATAATTATTAAAAACTTATTTCTTACTATAAAAAAAACGTATAAAAATAATAAAAGTAAAAAATGGGTAGTTTTTTCAAATTTGGGCTTTGTGTGAAGTATTTGGGTTTGTTTGAATAAAAAAGAAAAATCGAAACCCAAACATCTTATTTTCAATAAAAATTTAACACACAAGATTCGGTTTGATGCTCCAAAACAGGTAACGCTTTAAATAGCTTTTAACAGTAGTTTTCTACAAACAGTCGCTAACAAAATTAGAAGTATAAAATAAATAATAGAAAATAACATTTGTAACATCTTTCAAAATTCTACAGCAAAAAACTATTTACAGCGTTATCTAATAAGTCGGCAAAAGTGCAACTTCTAGGCATTGTTCAATAAACTTCGTGTCACTGTATCAGTAAAATTTGTGTTGCAATTTCCCAAGGCTTTTTGTCCATTTTTATGAATGCATCGGACTATTTGTGAAGCCATCGTAACAACAGGGCAGGCCCGCCACGTGTTAAACTGTTACGAAGGCTCTAAAAAACACTTAAAAAACTTTGCAAACGTTTCAGGACAAAAAATTTAGTTTCCTTACTTTCTATTTCTACATTAATTTAATATATTATATATAACAATACTATTTATATAATGAATAAAGTCACGTTTTTGCTTATCGCACTGTTAAAAAACACTTTGGCTATAATCCATCGATTTTTGACCATTTTTTAAATTTTATTTATAAAAATGGCACACTATTCTCATAGAGCCACTAATAGCTAAGCGTACACACTTGGACACATATAATTTTAATCGACAGTTACTGAACATCACATTTGGAGTTCTTGATTTCTTCTTCTTCTGTTCGGAGACCAAGGAGATACAGACAGATCACAAAATTATTACAGTGTACCTCCCAGCCGAATGGTAGTGGTAGGCCAGGCCGTACAATATAAGAGTCGTCTGCAGGAAGTACCTCCTAGCCAAGGGGTACTAGACCAGGTTATACTCGCGTAGATTCGACTGCAATATTGTATCCTTGACTGCCGCAAATACAAACTTTATGTTCTCCGTATCTGTGCAAATAAAAATAATAATCAAACATGATTCTTCTTCTCTGACTATTCTGGACAAACTTGCACAAAAGAAATGACCCAAAATTATAATTACTATGGATGAAATAAAGTCAGTAAAATTTTTGCAAAAAGGGCCTTATAAATTTTATATTGGAGACTTGCAATTTTTATTTTCATGGAAAGAAAAACCCCAAAGTTTGTCGTCATTTTTCTGAAATGTATGTAATTTTATCACACCAGCTTACTGAATATTTTAACTATACTTTACTGATAATTAAAAAAAGCTTATTATAATTTTTATGTTATCCTGAACTGTCAATATCGTTTAACAATAATATACTATCTTCATTCTTAAGTCCAAGTTTTGTCGTAAGACGAATATTCTATCGCAATCAAAAGTTATAATTTATAAATGACTAAATTTTAAAATAAAAATATCATAGATAGTGATGCATGCAAAAAAAATACAAACACAAACACATATTCTTAAATCCTTGATCCACATAAACATTATCGTTTTTTTTTTTTTTTCAAATAACAAAGTTACTTCACTAGATATGAATTCGTTTAAATATATAAAATTACAACAAAATTTTAACATCAATAAAAATTAATGCAAAGTATTGTGTGGGTATTCATATACTATATTATTTTAGACTAGTAGGATGTAACGCAACCCTACTTTTATTTGATACTGCAATAGAGATCAAAAATTTGAATAAGAGTCCACATGATCACAATATGGTGAAAATGAAAATTAGTACACTTGGAAGCATGAAAAATGAAATGGAACTTTACGATTGGTGATTTTGAAAAACAGAATATTTACCTGGGAATCATGCTAAATTAAATTCTTTCAGAGCAGATTGCATGATCGTATCTTTAACGGCACAAAACACAAGTTTAATATTTTCAGTGTCTTAACATAAGAAAAATTAAATAAGTATCCATCCCAACGTAGGCATGCAGGAAAGTAAGAAACAAATTAAGAAAAAAATGTGTTTTAAAATTATTCAAATGAAATTAAGCGTGAGAAAGCACATTAAAACTAATTAGAAATACAAGGCGTGTGATTTAAGTAAAGCATTTTTAATTGACCCCAAAATTAAAAGAGTCAAAATGATTTCCACACTGATTATGGTTAAAGTATGAAATTTAACTTTAGGGCCAGGATTCCTTAAAATTAGATCTAGCAATACCTGTAGCACAAGTAAAATGTGAGTATATAATTTTTTCACTGTCTGGATTCAGGTCTACGAACATTCTTAGGATAAATTCCCTAGCTGCAATCGCATCTCGTTGAGGACCTACACAAATATTTTTAAGCCATTAGCGGTACTCGAAAAATACTCCGGTTCTACTCTATACTTAAATCCTGAAGTTAATAATATTCACGACTGGCAACACCAACTCAAAACTAATAGAGCTGTTAGTGTAAACTTGGAAGCAGTACATAGGTATTACTTTTTATTTTGGTGAGCAAATTTACAACCTTCCTTACTTCAGCAACTTCTTCCATTTGAAACGAAAATAAAGTTACATATATTAAAGTCATCTAAGGTAAGCTCGTAATAATTGACACTTGGGTAGTCAGTTCTAAATTTGTTAAATAATTAAATTAAAGATAAAACTATGACAAAAACATATCTATTGGTAATGCCACTTTTAATCTAGTCTGCTGTATAGCTGATCAAAGATAAGGTAAAAACAATCCAAAAGCTCCTGGTACATGTACTTTTTACATTGTCTCGAATAGCATTATTTGCACGTGTCAAATGAGAAAAGTGCATGTAGAAAAAAAAAAGTTGTTCTCGTTCGGTTTGCAAATAAGTTATTAGCACGAAGAACTTTGCCGAAGTAAAAAAATCTAGCCAAATTACGTTTTACTGCGTAAGCTGAATTTCCTAAAATAAACCTGTTGCCGTTGTGAAATGAGAGTAACAACTGCGATCGGGGTCGGGATTTTCTCGCAAATACAGTTTCAAAATGTATTCTCGGGCACCTATATGGTCTTGTTTAGATCCTTAACATAATTTGTTAATAACAATGTACGTTTAAATCGTCAGTTCACTTACCGTCATATTCAGGAAAATAGTCAACCAGATGTGAATACATAATTTTTTCTTCTAGCAAATCCTTCTTATTTAAGAATAATATTACAGATGAATGTTGAAACCAGGGGTAGGTAATAATTGTTTTGAAAAGAGCCTTCGATTCTTCCATACGATTCTGAAACGAACAGAGAGGTTATACATCGTCAAATAGCTACCTGTCACTATCAATGCGTAATCAGTTGTGAGATTTATTAAAATTATCAACAATTAGCAGAACTTTATTCGCACCATATGCAATTAAATAATATGAAGAAAAACTAATGTCCGTTATTTTTTCACAATACTTTTCAAGGTCAAATTTTTAGGGGAAAAATTGCATTCCTGGAAGTCCCTAACTCCAATTATGTTGGCGCAGGGTTTTTTGGTTATTTTTTTCCACGAGATAAAAGGGCTTTTCGTTTGGATAACATTTTTTAACCTGGTAGTAAAAAGTTGTAACTATTCGTTTTCGATTGTAAATATGACGTCACAGGTTATCTGTGGGTTGTAACTTTTTATTACCCAACACTCTAGATTGTGGTTTTAGAAAGCGCGGGAATTCACATTTGACAGTATTTTGACACTTCGTATTTTATTAGTAACGTTATATGTATGTAATTTTTAAAGAAATATCAGTTTTGTCATTTCTGTTTTTAATGGCATTTTTATTTTAAGTGTATCGTGATCCGAGCATTTTCATTTTGAACTGGACTTGGACTTCTACTACTTTAATGTAAAATATATTCAGTCAGTTTTAAAAAAGTAGGTATTTCTTTCCATTCTAAAAGTAGTATAAAAATCAAAAGATATGTAGGTACTTATTTTCTATCCACGATTCATAATAATCTTGATGCGATCCTCTCGAATCCCTTTATTTATAATTATCTGTTATTTGCTGACCCCAATATTGAAAAATGTTATTGCTATTATATTGTTAACAAAGCCCAAGTTAAATGAATTTAAATCATCTAATAGAATTTGGGACATTGCAAATAATATTTTTCCTTCCAGTTTCATTATGTACTCAATTATTATCACAGTTATTAATGCTTTATAAATTGGTGTTTACTATGTTTTGATTTTTGAACTAGAAACGTTTAGTTAGGTTATGTTGTTTTAACCATATCATTCGATTGCTCCCACTGGTTAGAACCTTGGGTTATAACTACTCAATAACCATTTCATAACTATAGTTATCCAAAAGAAAAGCCCTATATTCTTGACAAAATAATAATCTGTCAAAATGTTGTCAATGTCCAAATTGAATATTTTTAAAATATTTCTAAATTAAAAACAATATACCAAACGATAGATCGGAAGGTTAAATGTTAAGTCAAAAAGTTATGTTTTAAAGTGTAATAAATGTAACTGTAGTCGAATATTTATACACTTACCTCATTTTCTGATTCGAAAAGGATCTGGTCATATTCACTTAAAGCTACTAAAAAGATAATGGAAGTGACATTTTCAAAACAGTGGATCCATTTTCTTCTCTCCGATCTCTGCCCTCCTACGTCTACCATTCTAGAAAACACATAACATTAATCTTACCTACTGAAACATTAAACACCGTCGCCTAGTTAAAGTAAGCGATGCTGTAAAATTGCAGTGTTTAATCTAATTGCTTTAGTAAATTTCTACAAAAAAGGAAATTAATAAAAACAAATTTCATGCGGTGAGAAGCCAATTGAAGCGTTAAAATTTTTAAGACGCACAAGATTACGACAAATACATAAGCAGTTTTGTGTTGGAGGCTTTGTATTTTGCACCCTGCCTCTTCGGATAAAGAAAATAAAACAACCCATTAAATATTTAAACGCTATAGGTAAGTATATACTGGGTGCCAAAGAAATTTATTGGAACTTTGCATTTAAATAATTTCTCCCAAAAAATTGATTTTTCAATTTATAAATAGATCAAGTGACCTTGAAAATTGTATATATTTGTTATTTCCGAATTCAAGAATGAACGTAAAAGGCTCGTTTTTTGAGGCCATTTATATCCAAAGTAATTTCTTTGACATTGGTTAGCAAGATGTGGCCGTTTTGTTAAATAAAACTGGGGCAGGGAACAACTTCTGTGTAACACAATTGCGAACATTTCTGTCCATGAAAAACTCAAAAACCCTTTTGATTTATCTAATTTTTGGCCACGATGTAAAAAAATTGTTGAGGGAAGAACAAAAAACTTGGTAATGAAGTTAAACAAATTAACATAGCTGCATCTAAGCCCGTTAATAAAAATTTATTATCTCTCGTAGAACATTAATCTCCGGATTTACAAAATATAAGTAAGCAAACTTTAATTTTGCATTAATAAAATTTTACAACACAATTTTCATCTAAAAATAGCCCGGTTTTAACATAAAAAATAACGCAAGAAACTGATGGGAATAAATATCTATTTATTATTAAAAATATTTAAATGAATTAGTGGTAATGTCTTTACGTGCATAATACCAAATCGTACAAATAATAGAGTAATAATTAATACCTTATTTAAAACACTACAGTAACATCAGAGAATAGCATAATTGGATTTTCAAGTATTTAAGTACTTATAAGGTTTCTATAATCCACTTTTATTTGTAAGTACATGATTAATGATCACACAATATGTGAAGTACTTACAATATCTATAAACGTTAAAATATTCCAGTTCAACTTAAATTATGCAACGATAATTATTTTCTAATAACTATATTTTTATTATTTGTTTCAATCCCGCATTAGAGTTTAAAATGTAAAAAGGCCAAGGAAGTACCCAAATTTAAAAAAACATTTTCCGAAATAAAATTACTATCTAAAAAGACCTTTTTATCCTTCTTGTATATCTTAGTTAGGTACTAGGCTTTAGGGGAATAAATTAAGTTTATCAATAGAAATCGCAGATTATTGTTAAAGGTACGATTAGGGTCAATTTTTCAAGGCGTTAGCCTAAACATCGTGGAGGTTAAGTGAGGTGCATTTGACATTTGACCTCGCGTCTGACAGTAGCTGTCAAATTAATAAATACTGCATTGACCTACACCATGAAATGAACTGCTGTTACAATTTTTTTGGTAAACTGAACTTTATTCCTAATTCCTGTACCCAATTACTTAAGAAAAATACCCAAGGTGATAGTTACCTAGACTTAGAACGTATCATACCTAAAAATAATGGAGTCGAGATCGAAAGGGTACTCTATGATGCCCGTTGTGGGGGCCCTCGCTCTGAGAATGTCCTGTTCGGTGGGCAGGTAGTCGTTAGCCCTTATTCGCTCCAGGTCACTAAGATAACTGCAACCAACACAAGCATGCAACATGCAGCAACATAATACACGAAACCAGCTAAAAATTAAGAGTAAATATGCTAGTAGATAGTGTGAGTGCGCCTTTCATGATATTATGTATGCCGTGCAACAAACAAAACGCCAAATTACATAGAACTATTACAAATTTTGTTTCGGTTCTGTGATGCAGATTTCATCTTTATTTGGTTTTTTTATTTACAGATGATTGATATTTTCCACCTCTCATCAGGAAAACGAACTGAAATTAATAAGGAGTGCCTCGAGGTTCAATTTTAGGACCTCTATAATTTTTAATTTTCGCAAACGATTATTATCTGAATAATATTTCGGGACTAGACCTTGTCTCGTATACTGA
Organism: Rhagium mordax; assembly: GCA_963680705.1. NCBI lineage: Eukaryota > Metazoa > Arthropoda > Insecta > Coleoptera > Cerambycidae > Rhagium > Rhagium mordax. Next base: position 79,813,340 of record OY796659.1, on the reverse strand, counting down.
GCGTACCAATATATTGTTTATTTTAGCAACTATTTGCTTAAAGATAATGCCCTCGATTAAAACATAAATTTTTTCACTCAATTTACAAAACCCACTACAGCAGTTTGAACTATATAATCCCATAGTTGGCAACTCCAAAGCCCACACCAACTAAATGCTGCTTTAAAAAAATAATTTTCTTTCTAAACTACAAAATATTTACGTAGTCGAAAGTTCATTATTGCCATTTAATTTGCATTATCTGTTCGAGGTCAGTTATAATCGCATAGGGTAATTGCCTATGTAAATTAATTTAACGTTCTCTCTATGAGAAACAAGTGGGAAAAATAATATTATAGAATTACCAAACACAAAAAGATGTAAGGTCATGTACAAACGAAAATATGCATTTATTTCCTTTGAAGCTTTAATAGAACCAAAATAATGTTCGAAATTGGCAAAAATTTTTAATTATTGACGGCCATGACTTTCTGCATTTGGAATTTTTTAACGAGTATTAATTTTTGTGAACTTCCCGTGTGAAAAACCAAACAAGATGAAATCAACAACCGTTGCCTTTTGTCGTCAAAGACACCACCAACGTGACCAAAGTCGTTAAGCTGTCATGCCGTTGGCCTGCCGTACCTAAACCTGATTTCGTCTAGGTCAAATGGGTACTCAATGATACCAGTTGTGGGCACTCTTACACGCAAGATGTCCTGCTCAGTTGGCAGATAGGACGTCGCCGCCACCCGATCTATCTCCATCAAATAGCTGTAAGGCACACACACCTTTATAACCACTCTATAGCTTGTTTGTATTGTTTCGTTTATATAATATTAAAAAAACTGCATAGTCTTTCTACTTAGAAATGAAGACTTGTTACATAAATTCAACAATTTTTAGTAACATAATAATAATAATAATAATAATAATCTTTATTGATCTTAAGAAATTACATTTATAGACAAGTCTTAAGAAAAACATGATTTAGCAGGGCTGAGTTATAGTAATGTAAAAAATTTAAAAAGGCTTCACTCAACTTGATTTCCACGTTTTAAAAATTCGTCTTCATTTGTAAGTTGGTCAATTATATGTTTCCATTTCTGATATTCAATTTACAACATACCCAACAGATTTTTTTTTTCCAAAATACAATATTTTGAAGTTGTGCGTTTATAAGAGGTATGGAAAAAACCACAAACAAATCAAACGTTAAAAATGCATTTGCAACAACAAATTTTAATTTTGGGCCGACTTTTGGTGGCCGGTTCCCACCACCTTCAATAATTTGGCCTTGAAGATAGCGAGACCATCCACCGAAACGTTGGCTTGTAATTAAAATTGATTGTTTTATAACATACGAATTGCTCGTGACATTTCCTTCCATCCTTCTCTATGCCTGCTTCACCGCAAATGATAAAAACCGTCTGTTACAAGGCGACAGTTATAAATAGAATACGAGTTTAAAATTTTTACTTTTAATTAACCATCCGAAAGGATATTGCTTGATAAATCATCTAAAGGTGTTAAACAACTCCAACAATCATAACTATATAAACAAAACAAACAAGATGACTCATTATGAATATACAAATAGTTGGTAAAATTATATGGCACTGCCAGTTATGTTTCTAACATAATATACTAGTGGGATGCCAAGTTTACTTTCATTGTAAAAATAAATTTATCTACTATTCTTATATACTCAATTTAAATAAGATGGAAAGCCCATGAAAATCACAATGTTGACTTTGTTACGTAAGACTCTGGATGGTTATAAGGCAGACGGTAGGTATTAACAAATTAATTCTACTGTTGAAAATAACGACCAATTTTTATTTAGGTAAAGAGTTCCCCGTACAATGTAAAAATATAACTTTGAGTCAGAAAACACTGCAGCACCGTTCGTCCAGACAGGCAATACTGATGTGCTTTAGTTAGGATTAAAAGCAGCCCCTCTACACGGCCCAGACCAGGGCGTTTCTGCTAAGCGGTCAGAGGAAATATTTTCTTTCAACAATCAATGTGTGAACACCTTCCTTAAAAACCATCTAAGGCAAACCTACCCGACTCCCACATAAGGCTGTCTAAAAACTGTATGTATGTGAAAAGCGCCGAGTCATCTACGTTGTGGTTTCCATTACCTTCAATTGGATGACATTGAAAATGATCTGGTGATGGGTAAAAGAATTACATACTTGACAGCAGGTTTTTAATTCATACACATTTAGGTTTAAATGTCAATTAAAAAACACTTACCTGTGTGATGTGTTAAATTACGTTTAATCACAATTTTATATTTATTGGATCATTTGACCACAGTTAAATTAAATAAGAGAAGGTCCTAGAGATATTAGTACCCGAAAAAATGCTAATTTTGGGTCGATTTTACAGGAGAGAAGCGTGCCTCAAAGTGCCATTTTGGATAATTTTCCTTTTTAAAACATTTCTGCAATAATAGGCATAGTACGAGTCAAAAGAGTAATAAATTTATTTTCCAGCTCTAAATACCTGAGGTGCCACCTTAGTATTTTCCTTTTTTTATTTTATATGCCTAGATTTATTTTTTGTGTATTTCGAATAGCAAAATGTTTTTTACGTAAGGACGGAAATGTATTAAATTTTTTTTAAACTGCCTTTAAATAAATAATTTTCCTTCGATTAGGTAGCAGCAACATGAAAAATGTTAAATATTTTATCTAAACAGTAATCTCACATTACTACTAATTACTTCTGAGTAATATTAACACACTTTCTATTAGCTTAGACAGATATTATTTTTACCTACTTCTTATTCTATTAGTAACTGTGGTCAAAACCTCAAAAATTGAATAAATAATAATAATTCAGAAGAACGGAATTTTTTTTTTTGTGCGGTATATTTACAGGTACAGTTGTTGGCAAAACGTTGAGGCAGTGAAGAATAAATTATGATTATATGTTTTTGCTTTATACAGTATGTTTCAGATGAAACAACATACATGAATTCTAAAAAGGGTCACCATTCTTTCACAAAAAGCACCTCGAGACAGGTTGATTTTTATATTAATTTTGCTATATTACAATCAGTTTTGTTAGTGTTACTCACTTTTAGTTTTTGCAAAAAACACTTCTTATATAAAACACCCTATATACAGGGTTATTGGTAAATCGACACGTTAATTTGGAGATATGATAGTAAACCATTTTGCAATATTTTGAACCACAATGACCAAAAGTCAAGTCAAGTGGATCTCCAAAAATTTTGAATTTTTGAAAAAAATAAAAATTGATGCAAAAATTTGTTTGGATAATATACATTGTGGTTCAAAATATTGCAAAATGGGTCTACTATCACATCTCCAGAGGAATGTATCGAATTACCAATAATCCTGTCGAAGGTTTTTCTTTTTGTTAGACGCAAATCCGTCATGTTTTCTTTTAGCACGTCAGGATTCGGAGATCTAACCTAGAAGTGCAAAAGCGCCATTTTGAGGTAAGAAAAATTGTTTTGTGGCGACCATTAATGGAAATTGAAGGGAAAAGCAAGCGCTACATGATGCCCTACACGCCTAAATGGTAAAGAGCGAAAAAATGTTCCGTACGTATGACATAACCTCAAATATGTCTCAAGATGACCTTTCTCGGTAAGACCTTGAAATTCTGACGTGGTATGAAAAAATAAACAGATTTAGCGTATCATGCAAACCTTTGGATTTTCCTAATCTGATTTTTGGATTATAACGAAGTTATTTTTTGACTTGTGATTATTAATAAATAGGATTATAGGAAACAACTACTGGACGGGCAAAGGCCCCGACTCCCATTGAATTATACCTATAAATCCAAAATTGGTAGCCAAATTTGTTATTTGTCTTTTCTCCACCAGACACAGACCGGTTTCGAACTCTTTATGTTCTCATCAGTGTGCCACAGGTAGCTGAAAAGACAAATAACAAAGGCAAACCAAACTGGTCTATGGCAGACCCAGCACATAGTAACTGTGGTGATTATTGACAAAAACACCGATTTATTCGACTTAGAAACGTGGGCAAAATTTAATAATCACCACAAATGTTTCATGTTTCCATAAAAATTGCACGCCAATCCAACGTTCTGCCACGACATGATATGATACTATACAGAAATTGCATTTATTTGCAAAACTACTTACTCCAACTGAATAATTCACCTAAATCAGACATGAACTAGAATAAAAAAATTTGTAAGAATGTACTTTAATTACCTTGCTTCAAATAAATAATAATTTCAGTGATAAAAATGCTTTAGTGAGGATATAAATATCGAAACAAACTTACTATTTCGCAGAGTCTGTAAGTTGGTATTCTCTGCGGCGGTCGTAACATTCCTGGATCCCGGCGTCCGCCCAGAGATCCTTGATGGCCTCTACGTAGGGACTCTCGAATGTGGTTACCGTTTCATAGTCGATGCCTTTGATCAACTCAGCTTTATCCTGCAATAAGTTACGAATACGTTACAACCGACGTCCACCGTATCCACCAAAGAGGCTACCTCTAAACCCTAAATAAGACTAACCTGACTGCACGAGTCCCCGTATTGGATTTTCAGGAGGTCCATGGCTTTGATCATACTCTGCATGGCCATGAAGATGTTCTGGTAGACAAGTTTGATAAAGCCCCTCTTGTCCTCTTCCGAGTAACCAGCGCCGTGGATAATTCGCATCTGTTTGATGAAGGTGGATTTTCCCGATTCTCCAGTTCCTGGAAGCAAAATGTCACATCAAGAAGAGAACATTAATACCACTGCAGAAGTGGGTGTTACTATTTTTATGTTGAAGCGACAATATCGTACGACTGCTTTATGATAGGAGGCTAAAGTGTTCTAAGCAACTCATACGAGATATGAACCGATGTAACTGGTGCATACTTTCTTACGTTGGACGATATGATATAAGTTTAGCCAGTTTTAACGATTAACGATACATACGTCAAAGGCTTAATGATGAATAAATATAACTAGTTTAATCACGGCACGTTCGCAAGTAAAATATTTCGACCTTTCTTAAAGAACTTGATTTATGTTACATGGGATGTTTCGAAGCCAGCGGAGACAAATTAGTTTTATTGTATACGCCAAAAACAAGTGTTTGATCGTTCAGAGCCCTGTTCATATATTATGCGGAAGGTATTATTTTGAATATGCACACATTAGACATTATACTAATTTATTCATTGTATGTGTCTCGTGGGAATCCCATTATTTATGATTTATTTATAAACCTAATAGCATTACGTAATTTACATACATACATGCAATATTAGCAGTACACACCTAAAATATTAATATGATATAACAAAAATATACGGTACAAGGCACATGGTGGTCGCGCTCAATTGATTTAATTCGTAGACGAAATTATATCTATTAATAATCAAGATTTAAGGAAATGAAGTAGTTTGTGTATTTATTTTATAATGTACTGACAACGTTGCGTTCTGCGTTCATTACAAAAGCTGTTAGACTGTGAGTCTTCTGGCAACAAAACAAAGGAAGTAATACTTTATCCTCTTTTATTATAAATCCATGGATATGGCACGCTACTGTTTTTTACAGAAAGTGTGGTTATGTTAGGTTTACGTCAAAGCTTCCTCCCACAACATAGGCGTAACATCAAGTGTTTACGTAAATATTAAGTAACTATCGGAAAATACACCAATGTCACTGCAAAACAATGATTTGAATATTTTTCCGCGAAAATATGTTCGAGCTTCTGTAATCTAGGTTTTTGATTATCTGGCACTGTCTAACTATGTTTGCGACCCTCAAAATGCACTTAATTCTTGATCTATGCAATCTTTGATGTGAAATAAAAAAAACAACCCAGATTTAACGTGTTGCCTAAAGTTATCAATAAAATAACGAGAAGAGCTCCCACTCGATTTTGCGTCACTGAAAATAAAATTCAAATTGTTCACGTCCTTCCCAAATTCAATAACACTTGGAATGGAATATACCTACCGCTGTATATTTACGCGGTGTGTTTTAAATTTATCATTATCACTGGTCCATCGACAACTACGATAAGATGCAACTGCAGCAGAATCAAAGCCAATTTGTGTTATGCACAAATATTTAGACAAGATAGATTATCTGCAACAAGATCCGAAATTTACGTTGTCAAATTTATCAAATTACAACCGACCGTTTACAAACATTATTGTTTACTAATTGAATTTAAATGTGGAGAGGTTGTTGGTCAACAGATGGGTTCGCATAAAATACAGCGCACATTATTTGGTACCTACTGTATTTCTCTTCGAGGGTTAATTACTTGATTAGTAAACTGCCTACTACAAATAAAGGAACGTCCGAAAACATTCCAGAAAACCGCGTGATCGTTTCCCTCTAAACGAACTAAAAATATACTCGCGAATATGTTGCACGTACCTACCTACTTGTACTAATAAGTAACGAAAACGCCGAGGAAATCGATTAGTCTGGCGATTAGTGCATGGTGTGATATAGCAGTAGGTATGGGCGGGCATCGTTTTTTTGCCCGGAAACCAGAAGCCGGACCAAAAGTCCTTCCGATACATTCCGCAGGGTTAAAAGACGACTATATTGACTTAGGTGCAGCACTAGGAGTTGATACCGAAGATTTATGGATTATCAACAGCAATATTTGGCAAGAATGGCTCACGTCACCGTTTAGGACGTTTAGGTTCTCGTCCGACCAAGCAAATCCCACAAAATGCTGACGTCACCGTTTAGGCTTCAGTCCGACCAAATAATCTTTAACAGCGACCTGTTGATATATCGGGTTCAACAATGTACCGTTTCTGTATATATGTATATACTCGTAAATGTCATAAAACCCGTATTAGGACTCCCTAATCATCGGTGTACACGTGGATCGGCATTGTTAATAATATCGAGTGGCGTATTATCACTGCGCACCACGAAAACGATAACATTTCGAATTGTATACCTTTCGATACAATTTCAATTTGATTTAAATTTCAAACTGATGCTTATACCTAACAACCGCATTAGTTAAATAGTTAGTTTGGCTACAAAAGACAACCGAGATTTAGGTTATAAACATGTAAACAAATGCATATTATGTATCTAACAAACTATAAATAATAAGAATGAAGATAATTTATCTATTTTAAAACTATTATAGTTATCATTCGTATTATTTTTGTAATTGTATTTATCATTTCTTTTGTGTTGTACTTCCTTAAATAAAATGGTATGATAAACTCTGGGATGGGTATTTAAGCTTTGTCTCTGGTCTTTACAAAATATTTAATAGGCATATTTGAATTAAGCTCGGAAATGGTCATCCTTGAGTACAGGGTAGTTCCATATATTTTGACACCTACCTGCAGCCTTTATATTTAGACATATGAAAAAAGTGCAGAGCAAAAGTTGTAGGTTTTGGTGTCAAATATCTTTTGCAGAAAAAATACAAAACAAAATAGCATCGGAAAGTAGGGAAAGAAACTCATACTTTTTTAAATGGAACACCCTGTATATTTTTGGATGTTTTGAAAGATCATTTTTAAATATAATATACGGTTCGCGTAGAATATAGGTTGCCATGAAAAAAACTGACAAATTATTTCTAATAATTTTTGATAGTTGACTACCAGATTTTTATGCAAAATCCCAAAAAATGCGTTTTTCAGATGTGAAAAAACATAATTTTATTTGTCATTCATCCATTTTGATACCAAAAGACTCGCTAAAAGAGATGGTCACACAAATATTTATAGGTATCTCTGAAAAATAAGCTTTTTTATAAGCCCATAGTCGTGGGCTCGAGCATGGGCTCCAATAAAAAAAATTAAGGTTATGTTGTTACTATATCGCGGAAATCGTGTTAGCTATGGAAATGGTTACAGATTTATTGAATTCTACGTAAAAATATCTGATGACAATTTTCACTTATTTTCGAATTTATTTAAAATGAAAAAAAAATTGACTTTTAATTTTTTCAGGATAATTAAGCAACCTAAAACAGTAATAAATTGTTCTTGCAATTCTGCTTAATTTTGACTCTGTCGCTATGAAATGAAAAAATTACCCATGGAAGGAAATACCACGTATATAATAGTTTCAAAACGCTGCAAGTTGATTGGTCTAAATTCGAATTTAGACCAATGAACTTGCAGTGTTTTGAAACTATTTCGTCGCCAAAATAAATTGACATTTAAATTTCGACTTTTGACATTTGACAGGTGTCAAAGTATCACCTTTATTGCCAAGGCAGTAAAAGTGGCTATGACGCTAACAAAGGAAATAAATCGCTTTTTCATTATCAAAATAATTTCTAACGTTAGTAGACGAAAAAACATAGGTATACCTATAGACGTTAAAGTAAATTAAGTATCATTTCGCCAATTAAATTGGTATCATCGGGATATAATAGAGTTTTAATTTAATTTAATAATATCGTCTACGTGCCCATTATTCTGGCAAGATATGGAGCTCCTTTTTGTAAAATAAACACCAAATTTCCGAATTACCTTGTGGATACAATATGTTAAAGCAAGGTTGAAGGTAATATTTCCCATTCGTGGGTATACATAGCCTGAAAATTTCTGTTATCTATAGAGTAGTTGGAGAGCATTTGGAGATAAATAAAACCAGATTAGCGCTGACATTAATTTGAAAAGAAAACAGTTCTGAAGGCCCTGTTGTAGGCAATTCGGCAGGCAATTAGCACATTTTTTAAATATTAAATAACCAATCAGATGATGGATGATTGTCAACTTTTCTGCATGCAGGTCAGGCAAAGTAATGTACTCACCGAGAAGCAGGAGTTTGAGTTCCCGTCTAGCATCTCGCTTATCTCTGCGAAGCTGTTTTTCAATTTCGGCGTTAATTCGTTTCTGTTCTCGAGCTTCATCTGACTGACAACACTGCATGGTCGTGTTCTAGATGGGGCCACGAACCTCTTTCTGATATCATCCACGCCGGTTTTACACAAAAACACACCTACAACTTGACACTTCCCGCAGCGGCGACCATCGTAGTAAGCTGGGTGTGGTGATTAAGTTTGACCGCTGACATGTTCTTATAGTCACGTTAGCCCAGAATTTAATCTCGTTATCGTAACTAGATACTGAAGCCTCATGCACGTCCACCAGTAAAGAGATTAAAATACTAGATATAGCTACTCTCACTCCCGTCTTCGGCAGCCTAGGCCCTAGACACTCGAAACTATCGCGATTCGAAACGCAGCAACACAGTCTGCTAGATACTCATCCACACACAAGCATAGTCCGGAAAAGTGTCCACCATTTCGCCTAACACAACATTTAACTAATTTACACGTTAAAAAAACTCCATTTCACATAAAATGCAGCCGCCTCTTGTCAATATGGCGCTGCCCTGTACACCAATTATGCGCAACTGCGCAGGACAGGAAGCTATAAAGAAGTATTTACCAGCGGGAATTTTGATATAAATGTTTTTGCAATGCTATTAGTTACGGTTTTTATCACTACCAAAGTAACGCAGACTTAACCTCTGCGACCTTTTTATTGTTTGGGCAGTAAAACAGCAAAAGGCTCAACCAGAATGCACCCATATTCTTAAATAATTAAAAAAGTAACAAAGTTTTAGTTTCACTACTAAAGCTCCTAGCGATGTTTACTCCAGACAAAAATAATCAATAATTTTTTATTCTTTTAAGTAAAGTAAACGCAAATATTTTAATGAAGTCAGAAGTTAAAATGTGTCGGTAAAGATTTTTTGCTTTGTTTGTAACGTATCAAACAGTTTTTTTCTACTTTCTACTTAATTTCTACAGCTTATTACATATTAACTTAAAAAAATGCATTTTTACACCTTACACCGCTACAGTGAAACCCAATAATAGGTACAATAATTTTATTTTATGAAGCCCTAAAAAGCAACTAAACGGAAGACGACTGATGTTAATAAAAATACATAGGACATAAAAGGAAATAAAATAATAGAAAATATGACGTAACGCAACTCTAACAAATCAAATTCAACATTTCTCATTCACGAAAAAGAATGTCGAAAAACTGGAAGTGTCATATCTGCGCTTCCGGTGGAGGGAGAGACCTTTGTTACATAGGCGTTACATTAGGCACTTTTACCTGCTCTAACCATAGATATAATACAAATAGACTGATCATGCATCTCCGAACATATATATTTCCAGTGTAAGTTGATAATGCATGTTGGAGGAAGTTTGTTTATAATGTGAATTTGGCGTTATTTATGTTAATATTATCGGTCATTAACAATATTAAACTCATTAAGTGCGTTTTATGAATTGCAAATATAGTTATTTCAAGATAATTAAATAAAATCTGGAGAAAGACGTATCATCCTGAGAATATAATAATATGCCCGTGCACTGATAATTTGAGATATCTTACAAAATATTTCGATTGCAATTTAAATTAGTTACTCCTATTAAATGTCAGGTTGTCATTTATCACTTGGCCAGTGATAGAATAAAATATTTTTGTATTTTATTAGAAAATTCTAAAATCTTGTGAGGTACGCCTATGGGTCTACCTTCATCTTCGAACTTATAGTTTTTCGGAGTTATGTCACATTCTATTTGACAGGTCTTTCGTGTCCTTGATGCAAGTGTCACCTATGACATGACACATGTTTAAAAGAGGGTTAGGTTAACATATTGTGTCAAAAAATTTAATTACAAAGAAAATGTCTAAGAAACGTGGAAATAAAAAGGCAAAAAATTTCGAAGGTGATTTTGAAGAAACTGTAACCATTGACAATGATAAAGACGTTCTAACTTTTAATAAAAATAAAACCGCAAAGAAAGGCAAAAAAGGAAGGAAGGATGAGGATTGGAGCGATGATGAAATTAATAGTAAAAGTAAATGAAAGATATAATAAGGTCCTATATATATATATATAATATTGTATTTATTGCAGAAGTCCCAGATGAAAATGGTAAAACGGAGGGTAACGTGCCTTTACCTGTAGCGAAAAAGAAAGCAGGAAAAAAAGGTAAATAATTGGTATTATTTGCCTGTATCACCAATAAGATATTTGATTGCATGTGAGATGAACTTGGGCACAAAAGTAAATTAAAGTTCATTAATTAATTCATGTTGAATACTAACGTGTATTCACCGAGTTCTGAGAGCGTGTTAAACAAACATACGCACATGTTGAGTCCATAAACCGTTCTCATTGGTTGCATTAAATCGATCTTATGAATTAAGCCAATACATTTGATTTGACACGCTCTCAGGGCCTTGTGAACATACATAATCTGATTTATGTTTTTATTTTTGCGTTCATTTTAAGGAAAAGCGAGTAAAAAAGGCGATGATGATGTTTCTGATAAAGAAGACGTTGGCTTGAAAGTGTCAGAAGGAGAACAAGAATTGGTCTTAGCACCTGTTAAGAAATCGGCGAAGAAAAATAAAAAAAAGAAACAAGAAAGTGAAGATGAATCTGATGTAGATGAACCTGCCCTTGTTAAAAATGGAGGGAAGAAAAACAAGAAACTAGAGAGTGAAGATGAATCAGAAGAAGAAACACTCGTTCCTGTAAAACGAGGAGAAAAGAACAAAAAAGGGAAAAAACTAGAGAACAATGAGGAATACGAAGTGGAAGATATACCTATTCCAGTTAAAAAGGGAGGGAAGAGCAAGAAGGGTAAAAAAGAAGAAAGCGAAGTTTTATCTGAGGACGAAGATATTCGCGCTCCAACTAAAAAGAGAGAGAAAGGCAAAAAGGGTAAAAAACAAGAAAACGAGAAGGAATTTGAAGAAGATGATGTATTAAAAAATAAAGGAAAGAACAAGAAAATATATGACAGTGAAGAAGAATATAATGAAGATGTACCTGTTCCTGTAAAAAAAGGAGGAAAACACAAAAAGAATAAGAAAGAAAGTGATGATGAAATGAGCGAAGAAGAAGTCGAATCTGTCCCAGTAAAATCATCTAGTAAACACCAGAAACCTGCGAAGTCAGAAGATAGTGAGGATGACTTTGAAGACAATATCGGAATTAGCACAAGTAGAGGTAACAAATTCGCTCAGCTATTAAACGATGAAGATAATGATTCGTCTGAGTCAAACAGTATTAGTAGTGATACGAAGGAAGGAAAATCTGACATAAAAAGTAAAAGATCTAGCATCGAACAAACTATAGAGATAACTGAACAGCTTGCGTCTACTAAAATCTCTGAGGAAATAAGTGAAAAAGGCAGTGAAGAAATGAAAGAGAAGAAACTTACTCACAAGGAGAAGAAAAAGATGAAAAAACAACAAGAATATGAAAAACAGATGGAAACAATGTTAAAGAAAGGGGGACAAGGGCATTCTGAATTAGATAGCAACTTTACTGTATCACAAGCACAGAAAACCGCTGGGCAAATAGCAGCTTTAGAAAATGCCGTTGATATTAAGATCGAGAATTTTAGTATCTCTGCCAAAGGCAACGATTTGTTTGTTAATGCCACTTTATTGATCGCCCAAGGAAGGCATTATGGTCTGGTGGGGCCCAATGGGTAAGTTAAGTTTTATCTTATAGCCTTATCCAAATTATTGTTTTATGCTATACACTATTCATCTCTTGGCACTACCGTGTTATTGTTAACTGCTGTCACCTTGTATAGAAAGAAAAATTACACTTGCCCGCAGGGTGGCTGGTGTTTAGGTGATGTCATTTAACTGATATTTAAGTCTTTTGGTAACAAAAACATTCCCCATTTGTAAAAAGTATATTATATCTTTTATGTTTTAATCATAACTTAGGCATGGTAAAACAACTCTCCTGAGACACATAGCTCAAAGGGCGTTTTCCATTCCTCCAAATATTGATATCCTCTACTGCGAGCAAGAAGTTGTAGCTGATGATAATTCTGCCGTGGCCACCGTTTTAGCGGCAGACGTCAAGAGAACGGAGCTGCTAAATGAGTGCAAGAAACTCGAGGAGGCGTCTAATGCAGGTGACCTAGAAATTCAGGAAAAATTGAATGAGGTGTATGCCGAACTCAAGGCCATTGGCGCAGACTCTGCCGAGCCTAGAGCTAGAAGGATCTTAGCCGGTCTTGGATTCGACAAGGAGATGCAGGCAAGGATATTTATTTTTGCTATATTTTCACGGCTTGTTTGCTCGTTATTTATTCTTACTTGGAACATTGATAAATTGAAACAAGCCAAGTCTGACTGCGTCCATGATGAAAATAATAATAGTAATATACTTGCTCACTTATGCCCGCCTTGGTTTTTAATATCATTACAATAATTAAATTTTAGGATCGAGCAACTAAAAACTTCTCTGGTGGTTGGAGAATGAGAGTTTCTCTGGCCAGAGCTCTATACATTGAACCTACTCTTCTGTTACTAGATGAACCTACCAATCATTTGGATCTTAACGCCGTAATTTGGTTAGACAAGTAAGTCTATTTATAAACCTTGTAATTCATCAGATAGTACCTCAATTTTCAAACATGTTTTACCATAGTTATATTTTTAATATTTTTTTTATGCTTTCTTTGCTACATACTTTTATAGATGTATCCCCTATTTGTTTCTCTTTTCCAGTTATTTACAAGGATGGAAGAAAACCCTACTAATCGTTTCTCACGATCAATCCTTCTTAGACAATGTATGTAATGAAATTATTCACTTGGATTCCAAAAAATTGTATTATTATAAAGGAAATTATTCAATGTTTAAAAAAATGCACATGCAAAAGAAAAAAGAGATGATCAAGGAATACGAAAAGCAAGAAAAGAGGTTGAGAGAACTAAAATCGTCGGGATCGTCAAAGAAGCAAGCAGTAAGTACTTAGTTGTTCATCGTTGGGGTTTGAATTAATTTTTTTATCAATGATTCTCAGGAAAAGAAACAAAAAGAAGTGTTGACTAGAAAACAAGAAAAGAATAGGACAAAGATACAGAAGCAAGATGAGGAAATAGCAACAACGGAACTTTTGCAGAGGCCCAAAGACTATTTAGTTAAATTTAGATTCCCTGAGCCACCACCCTTACAACCACCAGTTCTAGGACTACATAGTATGTCAGACATAATTAAAAATCAAAAGTATTTTAATTAATAAATTAACAATATATATTTTTTCAGACGTTACTTTTGGTTATTCCGGTCAAAGGCCATTATTCGTAGATACTGACTTTGGTATCGATATGAATAGCAGAGTGGCCATTGTGGGTCCAAACGGCGTCGGAAAATCAACGTTTTTAAAACTCCTTACTGGTGATCTCAGCCCACACAAGGGAGAAAACAGAAAAAATCACCGTCTGGTAAGTTAAGTCTGGTGTTTACAGGTTTTTTTTGCCTAAATTATTAATTTAATATAATATGCTACAATGAATTTTTAATGCAGTATTAAATGAATTATGACCTAAGCGTTACACATACTAAATGGTCGAATTTATAAACTTCGCCAGAGGTTATATCTGACATCGGAACAGACAGTACGTAAAATATGGATTAGTATTTTTATGAACATTATAACATATATTTTTCATTTGAACTTAACAATAGACTATCTACTTATCAGTCCATCTTGATTTATTGTCTAAATGTGATCTACATTGTCACTAATTTATAACATTTTTAAATTTATGTAATTATTTTATAATCATGAAATTATATGGCAAATACCTATAATAATAATAACAAATATTCTCTGGCTGTCTGTACATGGATAAAAACTTTGTCGTTTCGAGCGGGGAGTTATTTAAAAATCAGCAAAATTCAATGTGCCCTGAAAATTCTTTGTGTCAATACATTATATTATAGGCTTAGAAAGTGTCTTGTTCTTTTATCGGTAAGATACATTTTTTTAGCGGATTGGGAGATTTGACCAACATTCTGGCGAACATTTAACAGCGGAGGAGACGCCATCAGAATACCTAATGAGATTATTCGACTTGCCTTATGAAAAAGCTAGGAAACAATTGGGTACTTTTGGACTGGCTAGTCATGCCCACACCATAAGAATGAAAGATTTATCTGGCGGACAGAAAGCGAGAGTGGCTTTGGCAGAGTTGTGCCTTAATGCTCCTGATGTACTTATTTTGGTAAAAAAACGTTAAATATTTATAAAGTCGATATTTTAAATGAAACTTGATTTTAGGATGAACCTACGAACAACTTGGATATCGAATCAATTGATGCCTTAGCAGAAGCCATAAATGATTATACAGGAGGAGTTATAATTGTTTCTCACGATGAACGTCTTATAAGGTAAATTATTATTGTCTGTAAAAAGTAAACTTTTCTATCCGGTTTGTTATAAATAATAATTGTTTTTTTTCTTAAGGGAAACTGGCTGTGCCCTCTATGTAATTGAAGATCAAACTATTAACGAATTAGACGGAGACTTTGACGATTATAGGAAAGAATTACTTGAAAGTTTAGGTGAAGTTATCAACAGTCCAAGTATTGCGGCCAATGCTGCTGTGGCATGAATATCTCATTAACTGAATATATAAATAAATGGCCTTATAAAATTTCTAGCAACTTTTTAAATGCGTAAAATACAGTATCATATATTTAAGCTGAATAAGTTCATAATTATTTTTCCTTTCTTCGACTAAAAGTAATATACTTAAACGAATATATAGCAACCTTAAGTAGTATTTATTTATTAAGTAGGTACTGTAGTTTATGCATTTTAAAGGTTATATTGGCTCATCAACTACTAACTTGGTTCAGGTTTTTATATCATTGTTGAAAGATTGATCGTTTTCACTATGTACGTCATAATTTACAAATCTATTAAATCAGAAATTGCCACTACGTAATATGGTTTTATTTCTTCGACGCAGTACTAAAGTTAGTGAACTATTTTTTTGATGATTTGATTTAAAAAAATTGAATTGTAGCTAGCAACATTCCTTCCGGGTAGGCAGGCTTTAAATGCTTGGATAACTGATAACACTATAACAGTTCATAAAATCTACAAATGATTCTCCTTCTACATATTCTTTAGTTTCTATACCAGTCCTGCATTTCAACTGATATTGAACCGTATTTAATTAAATAATACATACAAAAATCACTAGGTTCTTAATAGTATATTATGTATCAAGTTTTATAAACGTCATTTTAGTCACGAGTGTTTAATAAAAAGCCACGGCTTGTCAAGGTGTATTTAAAGCCTGTGACTAAAACGCACGAAGTCACAGCTTGTGTGTGTGGTGTGTTTAAAAGATCACTTAGCGTCATGGAATCGTATACAATAAATGGCATTTTAAAGATTGGAGTAGAAAAAATAGATTATGTTAAACATTAAATATTTTAAGGTTAAACTAAGAAAATTGCCTCAACAGCACACGAGAAAACTACACGAATGCGAATTTGCGAAAAGGGATAATTATAAAAAGTAAAACGGGAAATGTTGGTCGGCATCCAAGGCTATCAAGCTAAAAACCTTGGGTTGGCATCAAATAATAAAATAATAACCTTATATTCTCATTCTGTAATATATCGTATCACTTCATTGTCATCAAAAAATTTTTCCTAACCGAAACTTGACTAAATGTTCTAAATTCTTAGTTATTATGTGTTTACTTCCATTATCGATTATTTATTTTTCGAATATTTATAAATATGCCAGGAAAAAATAAAACTTGAGGGTGTGGGGCAGACTTCAAAATAATTATAATTTTTTATTATAAACGGTAAATACCGCTGCTTTTCAAGCGTTCACCCTTCTTGTGACGTCGTGAAATATAAAATTAGAGAAGGGATGAGACCGAGGGCATAACCAAAGTAATCACCGGTAGATGCTTGAAATCGCCTATGGAAAATTTATCTGTCTACGTCATAGACTTTATCTACGTCATAGACTTTAATAATTATACTATAGTATTATTAAGTCTATGGTGCAAACTGTGCGGCAATGCTGATGATATGTTTTGATTTTAAAGCGACGTGCTTTTACACCCATGATTATATAGTTCCGTTTCTCGACGATGAAAAATATCAAAACTGGATCTAAGAAAAGTCTATAGCAAACATGAGTTTATTAATTCCTGAATAACGAGATTTCTATTTGAATTATTTATTATGAATAATAATGACAAATTGTTACAAACGGAAGCAGAGGTTGTCAATCTAGGAAATACGTTTTGACATGCATCGCCTTCTGATCCTGATTGTTTCAAAATTATACAAAATTCTTTCTTTTATTTGTCCCATATTCGACGTGAATTTTATCAGACCTCAAACTCAATTTTTTTTCTTTGCTTAAACGGTACGCCCTTTATATTTTTATCTCTTATGCAGCAGAATTCAAAATAAATGTCTAATAATGTAAAAATGTAAAAATGGGTGGCCCTACAAGCGCTGACCTTTCACTGACAGGATCCCTAATGCTCCAGTCGACTGTATTACTATTCGTAAACTTGAATCCTCCGTAGAACGACCAGCTTTGCACACCGGGATTACATTTCTACATCCTCATGTTTACTTCTCCCTAAGTAAGGTACCTCGTGTAAGTACAATTCGAACTAGTGCATGCGGATCGCCCGGGTATAGATCCTTGCGGTTATCCTTAAGTTGCTACATGATTATTCTGGCTCCAACGCTTAAGACGAATGTACGCCGTAAACACACATCATCGATGGAACAACCTGCTTTGCACACAGGGATTACAGATCCATCTAATATGTTCACTTGCCCCTTAATAAGGGAACTAACGTACTTAATTCGACCTTTTGCGTTTTAATTAGCCTCATAATCAATTAATTTCATGTTAATGCATTATTTGATTGTTACCAAACAGCATTAGCAATGAAAAAACCTGAGGAACACGCGGGATTTGAACCCGGGATTTCTGCGTGGAAGCCCAACGCTTAAACCAACTAGGCCATGAGGGTCACCGACGGCGCTCTGCTATTTGTGAATACCTTGTTAAAATCGGCGGAATCATCGCATCTGCTTTGCATTTATAAATTATAAAATATTCTCCTCTGAAAAAATATTTTTACGGCGGCCAATGCACTCCATTGGCTAACCTACGATTCATCAGGACTAATTTTAGATTTCCAACCCAACTAGGAAAATATTTTTACGACGCCAATGAACTCTAGTAGCTAACCTACGATTCATTTGAACTAATTTTAGAAACCAAAACACAACATCCAGAAGACTGCTAAATAGGATAAATCCTGGCAATTTGGGCTATAAAACGTCAAGGTAGATGAGCACTAATCACAATACCCCCTAATTACATGATTTAGACACAAGCATGCAAACTATGTCGAATCTAAAGGAGGTTAAGTTCATAATACCGTATTGTTTTAACTATAAAAATCAGTTCAACAGGTTCCAAGGGTGTACGTCTGGCCTCGATAATTATTCAAGCATAAAACACTGATGCTCTGACCTATTCCAGTGTGCCAAGTGAAGGTTATATCCACAATGTATAATACAAGGTGCGAAGAGCCACACTTAACCCTCGTTATATGGACAATGTATCGTTTTCAACAGGTGAGATTGGTTCAATCGTCAGAATTAAATAATGGTACCTTTGTAGATGTAACAGGATATTTGTGTCCATCAAGCACTGAGAAGAACAATAAGTGAAGTTTGATTCGAGTGCTGTCGAAGGTTAAACGAATGCGGTAGGCTTTACGAGCTGGAAAATAAAATTATAAACAAAGTATATCCTTTTGCTTGCGGTTTGATAACTGTGTGTTAGCTACGCTTACTGGGAAAGATCATAAATACAAAATATACCGTAACAGTTGAGGTTGGGGAACAAAATGCCAGTTTAAATAATTTCCTTTATTTTTTAAAGTAATTCAAACATACACTCTACATAATAAGTTAATAAAATATTACAACATAATTAAAGGAATAAAAATAATTAATATCTATCGCACAAGAATATTTAATACAGATAATAACATTCCTTAGCCAGAATATAGCAAGATACAACTATGTAAACATCAGAGGCGGACCTTCCTTGCTCGAGTCATCTCAAAAAATTTGGAAAATTTGTAGTAGAATAAAAGATGCAGCCGCACGGATGCTCCGCCACTGGTAATTATAACAAGAGATATATATTATATATTTAAGGTATAAGGCACAAGTATGAACATTTCCAAAGGAAAGTTTTCAATATAAAATTTTGAAGCAGCTCAAAAAGCTTTTACTTCTTCTTCATCTTCTTGACTAGATACACTTTAAGTCCATTTATACTAGCTTTATTGTACACCGTTCAAATTTTTGAGCAAATTTACACTAGCAGTCAAAAGATAAAAAATTAAAAATGTTCATAGTGCATCCAAAAATATAAAAAAGATATACGTATAAGAGAAATGCTTTAAAATAAATTGTAAACGTCTAGCCTACTATTTGTTAACAATGTTACACTTAAAAATACACAAAAAAAATGGATAAAAGTAAAAAGAAATCAGAAAAATGCAGTAGATAATTGTATGATATAGAGTTTTGAGTATTTAAACATATATAGATTCTCAAAGAGATAACAATATCATTAAAAATAAATTAACAGATTAAAATTATTCGATGTTAAACAAAAATCCAACATAAAAAAAACTATAAAAAATATATCATGAATAAGGCACTTACTTGTTCTTTACAATTAAACGTGTTCGAAAAAAACACGCTCAATACTTGTTTTTTAAAAAATTGATAACTGATATTTACCCTCAATACATTTACAATTAATTTTTACAGAGGTCTGGTAAAGTTGGCCGGGAACATACCCTTGTCGCCGTTATCCTTGATTCCCATGAGCCAACCCTCCTCCTGAAATAAATAATGTTACATTTTAATACATTTGAGACTTACTTTTTGTATCATTTTTTCCTTGTTTATTAAAAAAAAAAAATCATTTACCTGTTCTTCGGGATCATCGTACTCGATGACAGAAATAATTTCTCCAACCTCAAACGACAGTTCATCGACGTCTTCTCTATTGTACTTGTACGTGGCCTTTACTCTGTACAAAACACCGGGTGGCAAGTTTTCAGTGCTGGCACCTTTAAACATAGAAAAGAATTATACAAAATGTGTTATGCCTAAAATTTTGATTTTTATATTACGGCTATTATATTTTCTCTAATTTTTGTGTGAATCGATGAACCTATTCACACATCAAACATTTGTCTTCGCCCTTTACTTTGATAATTTAACAAGCCCTTTTAGCAGTTCTTGAAATCAACATTAAAAAATTTTGGACAATAGTTGTAACAGCAAGTAATTTTGAATTCGTTTTACCCTTGTTTTTTTTTAACGTAAATTTCACTAGTAATTTTAGTTATTATAACCTGTTAGTATTGAATTGTTAACATGTCCTGCAAGTTTTGTACACACTGGCAATCGCATGCATTTAATGAAAGTTTAGTAAGTTACTCACCTACTGGGATATCGTACAGTTCCTCAACGTGTTTATTGTCATTGTTAATAGCTTGCTTTTCGGTAGCAGCTGGCTCGGGAGAGGGGGATTTTTTACCATCGGGTGTCGTGGTTCCATTAAGCTCAACTGTATTAAGGGGGGCGGGGGTGGGGGTGGCAGGTTTGACAGGGGCGACGGGTTCATCCGTTTTTGTGGGAGTGGTAGGAGGGGAATGTTTTTCGTTATAGTTTAATATGGCCGGATACAGTTGTGCATTTTCGGTTTTTGTAGGGGAGTCATTTTTAGTTGGGGATTGTGCGGGGTCTTCAGCTGCAAAACACACACCCAAATTTAAACACGGCAAGACAACATGGATATTAAAGATATTAATGATATTAACACAAGAAAGAAGAAGAAAATGTTTATAACTCACAATATATTTCGCATTTAGCAAAGGAAAAAGGGATATGAAAATAATGGGACTAACGGTAAATTGGTAAAATCTTGTGTTGCTTGTTTTAATTGGCATGTATAGTGTTTTTCGAACAATCTAAATCACGAGACTTCTTCAGTCCCTTTGCTCAGGATCAAAGATATACTGAGTTAGGGATGGCAGAGTCTGTTCATTTGTTTGAGGAGATTATTAAATATATTTATATATAACAAACTACTTTATTATTATCAACGTTGGGCTTCCAACACCCTTGCAGTAAGTGCCCAAATTGTTCAGTTATAGTTACGCTACTATGAATAACGTATACATTAAATATTATTACGCTAATTTTTTAAATTAACCGAGCTTGCTGAAATACCTCATCAAATCAATTCTAAATTCAACATTTCAATTAGTTAGGTGCGTTCATTATTATATTTGTTTACTAAACAAATCAACCAATCAATTATTCTATAAGTAATGCTGATGCAATATTGTCATAGATGACTGCATTTGCTGTAATCAAATTTAGTTGGATTTTATGCTTTGTTAAAATTTTCAGGTCTTAATTTTGCATTGTCTTTAACCTCTTTATTTCTTATAGATGTGGCGTTTCAAAATGCTTCCATCCCCTCGTCACAGACACGGTTGATGTAAATTAATGAAATTTGGAACAAATTATGACTATTATGCATACATATTTTAATTTTTTCCTGGTGCTTGTGTTCATATATTATATCCATGCGTTTTTCTTTTTTTTTTGTGTGGCGAATATTAATGTACTTTACAAATTTTGTTAACGGTGGGTCCTTGTACCAAACAAATTAGCTTCAAAACTAATATTGCATCTACCAGTTAATGATTTATTAATAATATATTTACATATTTAGGGAAAATATATATATTATGAGTTATAAAATTTACAAAACAATTGGAGCAGTCTAAAATTAAACCAATTTTTTTATATAAATTAAAGGAAAATAGGGTATAAACAACAAATATATTTTATTTTAAACTGCCCCATTCTGGGATATTAAAATCAGTCAAAACAAAACTATTATAAAATTCGTTATCATAAAAAGCTATACAGAAACTATGAAGATTAAAATGGAGATAATTTTCTGTGTTATCAAATAACTAACGAAACAATAACAAAAATAAAAAAGTTGCCATTACACAGCAGGGATTAAGAAATATTTATTGATAGGCAATTTAATCGGGTGAATTTTTTCTAGAAAAAAATCACTGGTAATTTTTTGAAACATTGGTGTATCCATTTTAATTTCCAATCGTTTTATTAATACAAATGTAAAATTAAAAAAAGCAATAAATACCTCTGGCCGAGTTAGTTGGTGAAGTATTATTGATAATGAGTTCTGGCGAATTCTTGATGATGCTTGTAGGGCGAGGAAGACTAGCACCATTGGTTTTTTTCACACTATACGACCCCCGTTGACTGTCTGTGGCCAGTTTGTCGACAATCGCCTCAAGTTCGCCAAATACCTGCAGAAAAAAATAATCAATGAGATACATGTCAAAAATTTCCATTTGCTTCATGGTATTTTCTGTATTTAAAATTTGTAGCTTATTTTCAAGTCATTACGTTGGGCATATTCCTACTATGAGCTGCTGGACTTCATCATCATGTAAATAGTCGATGGCAAAATTTTCTCACATTATCTGACCCTCGCAATTGGCTTCGGAATAAGATTGAGCTAGAGTAAGTCTCCGGTAATTTAGTAAAATGCCATTGTTATTAAAACTGTTTAAAAATCATTGGCAGAATAATTACCCAATTTAGGTAATTAGGTACATTCTAGCTCTGTCAACAGTCTCATTATTATTTTGATTATACATATAACATGAGCATAGACATATGCTTGAACAAACATCGAATTTTTATTTGTTGTACATTTTTAGTGCGGCTCACCTTTGCAGATTCTAAATGGAACACATTTTCAGCATTGAAAAGCGTCTGGAGATTTGTGACGAGGAAAAGGATTCTGGAATCATATAGAGCGGGAAGTTCGTCGTGCAATTCGGAATTCAGAATTTCGTAGGTCCGTTTGGCCTCGTCGAGTTGCTCTCGGCCCTTGGAAATTTTGGTTTCGTCCCTCTTTTTCATGTTGGTCTGGAGGGCTTGGAAACTGTGCCTCTGGCTGTCAAAGTCTACTAGCTTCCTGCCCCTTTTGTCTATCTTTTTCTGAAAATAAGATTTCACTCATTAACACAAAATAGTTTCTC
Organism: Rhagium mordax; assembly: GCA_963680705.1. Classification (NCBI taxonomy): domain Eukaryota; kingdom Metazoa; phylum Arthropoda; class Insecta; order Coleoptera; family Cerambycidae; genus Rhagium; species Rhagium mordax. Next base: position 79,790,344 of record OY796659.1, on the reverse strand, counting down.
ATATTTTTGGTATCGACAACTTCGATCTTTGATTAGTCAAGTAAGTAACTTGATATATAGATTGAATATCAGCCAATTTTTTATTATAAAATAAATTAATTGAGATTATATTTTTTATGTAAAACAGATAATATAAATCATTCAAAATCTCTTTGTTTATTTAAAATGTAAATTATATTTTCTGTTCTATTTTACACCAATAAATATTATTATTATTATTTTTTGTTTCAATGCTGAGCTACTCAGGGAATAATCCGTTGAAAACGTTCATATTCTGCAGCTGCCTTATTGTTCCTTTGAAATTCCTTGTGCATTATGCTTTTTAAGGATCTTGATACAAGGCCCTATTATTCACCACCCTCTTTAACATCAGCATGTGACCGTGGAAGACTGCAAATTATAGACGAATATTTTACAAAGATTTTTAGCTTCACAATTTATTGGTTATTAAAATTCTATATAGCCCTTAGTCCATGTAAATTATCTTTTGGATGCATAAAATTATTATTAAATAATATCCTGCGTGTTTTTTATAATAAACGGTGCATCCATATTTGCACAACTAACTGTTGCGTAACATAGTCTCATTGTTGAATTGCGGTTTCACTTTAAATAAAGCAAATACTAATCGCGGATTTATAACAAATACATCACAATTATTGAAGCGAATTAATTCAATTAAGTGTACGCTATAAAAAAGGAAATTGCCAAATTGGGGCTTCATTGAGTTTCTATATGCAACGACAAATTTGAATGGCGATTGCCTGAAGTTTTAATTAGTCATACAAGTTTAATTTAGCAGAAGTATATTATAAAAAATTTCTCTGCATATACTATGAGTGTGTGTGTGGTGGCGTAATTCTGTAGTCATGTAGTTTACAATACAGAGACTGTATAGGGACAGTGGCGACAAAGGGTTGTCAGCATTTTGATTGGTAGTTTGATTCACGTGGTATGTACCGCCATTAAGAGGCTAACAATGCTGAAATTGTTTAAGCTGTCACATTATACTGTGCATACGTGCACAACTTTAACAATTTAATGCGACTTAAAGTATAAAAAAAGTATTATTGGCTGGTGTGAAATTTAAATTTTTTTTGCTAAAAAATTTGAACGAAATTTACAACTTTACCTAGCCTCACATGTGCCACACATATTTTTGTATTTTTAATACTAGACTTTCATTAAATTATACTAATAATTATATTAAGTATCATAATACGAGTTCAATAGTCAACTGAAGACAACCAAGCCATTCTGCTTTTTGTTGGTTGGAATTCTAACCTATAATTAGCAGTCTATTTTAAACAATTCACAATATTGAAACTTTATAAATCTACTGTCTGATAGAGTTTTTAAATGCCAAAATTACATATATTAAAATGAAAATTAATTTGCAAAATTAAAAATTTAAGGTTATGTTAGTCCCGATAAATTTAGCCTCATAATGGCGGGTGGACGTGACTTTGGCTCTATTGTCGTCTCTGTCTCTATGAAGTCTCTGTAGATTACAAAAGTTAAACTCGGTAATGAGCAAATTTATAAACGAAAATGAAAATTCCGTTTTATATACAGGGTGGCTATTTTAAATGGGCCACTCAAATATCCCCGTTGCTGTGTCAATATTCTGCCAGTTTCAGTTCAGTGGCCCACTTAAAATAGCCCCCCTGTATACATTTAAAGAAATGCATATTATAAAAATGTTTATTAGCGGTCTGACGTAAGAATTTAAAAGTGAATTAAGCGACTAAGTGAACCTGCAGTGTATCATTTGATGTAATAACACTACTTGTGAATTACCTGATTGTTCAATGTCGGCATTTTCCCAAGTACATTTTTTACGTAACGATCAAACTTCAAATTTTACGTAAACAGACAACGGAGCTCTATAAATAATTAATGGGTTGATGTATATAAAAAACAAATAAACAGCAAACTATCGCGTGTAATTATTACATTCGTGCACAGGGTGTCCCAGTTAAGTATACAGAAATCAGCCATTTTGATTTTTTAATAAAATAGGTTTTTCGGCCATAACTTTTTTTGATACTCGAACGAACATAAAAGAACGTTGCCACTGGCATTAGTGTGGATCAGCCTTAACCTTGAACTTAGTTCTTTACAAAGCCGAAATGTGAGTAAATGCCGTTATAAAAGTATTTCTCTTAACTAGCTAAAATCTTGTTCATTATAGATATAAACGTAACGTTATTATGCAAATGACTGAAACTGAAGTTCTTAGGCACCCAAGACGCATCGCAACCGGCCGGCGGAGAAGCGTTTTACGTAACTTGTGCCAGAGGTTACAGCTAACTCGTTATTTATGCAAGGTTTTATAAGGTGGGCATCAACTTTCATCGGCTGAAATGTGCACACAAAATATACGAACGCTCAGCTAGAGCTAAGAAAACAACCATAGTCATCTTCTATAGCCGCCTGTATATGCATTTCACTTTTCAACTTTCTTTGTAAGAACCTCATCGACGTTCTGAATGGGACGGCGTGTATAATATTCAGACACCCAATTGTACAGGGTGGACCAAATTCGATGGGATTTGGGGTTTTCTATGAAAGTATGAGAGATGGAAAAAACTCGATATAGGGATTTTTTTTAATGAAAATTGAAACTATTTACCCATTCAGATTCGTAAACGCACGCCTATGAATCGATGCCGATTAAATATGCCCACATTCCGATCCGTACGTAAATCTGTGGGATTTTATTGTATGGACTGGCATTTATTAGAGGCAGGCGAAGAGATACAGCCCCAATGACTAACGAACTAGTCGACGGTGACGTAAAAAATAGATGCCAAATTTCACTATGAAGTGATTAAAATAACACGCCCTATTTCATGTGCATGCGAACGTGCTGGGGTTCTTGCAATAGCTGTGCAAATTTCGCAATTTTTTTTTCAGAAATCACTAATCAGTGTAAAATTAAAATGAAGAAAGAGAAGATTGCGTTTTTTACTCTAAAATTGTTTAAGTTCCACAGGGGTCCATTTTGAGCCCGTTCCTTTACAAACAATTTTGCTCGTCTTAAAATACACACCGTACTTGTTACGCATACGACAAGCACGTTTCGGCCAAGAATAACTTTGTTACATGATAGTTAGCAGCTACCAAGACCGATATAGTCGAGGGTTAGCAGGTTCGATAGCACCAGAAAAGTCGTCCGAGATACAAAACTTACCCTCATTTCTGGGAACTGTCCCTGGTACGTATTTAATGGAAGTAGAACTTGGTCCGCTAATTTGTGAGTAAAATCTTGCCACAGCATGTCCACGGACTGGCTCTGGACGTACAGGAGGTCGTGGCCCGTCCACTGGCTCTCGTATATTTCGCCAATGGCTTCTAGGAGGGTTTTCGACGCCGCCTGGGCAGCTGAAACAAAAAAAAAAATGGAATAATTCACTATAAATATACTATTTGAGTCGGGTTCTCTTCAGCGTTAAGTCGGTCTTCTGAGCTTTATTCGCCCGAGCTCCTCTATTTAAGGGTTTGGCAAGGTGCGTGGCTGACGTTGCGTGGTGGGCCATGCGCGCTAATGAGATTCAAGTCTTTAATAGGCGTAGGCGTGGCCAACGCCTAAAAAGCAAATAACTCCGTAGACTAACAATTCTATACATATCATAAATAACGAAATATAATCAAACATGTGCCCAATAAATTGCACATACGGTATAGTAAAAAGTACATTTTATTTTACGATCTAAAGAATCGCAGAAGATAGGTGGTCCCTTCACATTCTATTCACAGACATAAATGCCAGTTCTTGTACCGTTAGTTACATTCTTGTAATCGCTGGCTGGATTTTGTATCTTTTATAGGTAATGACAGTACAAGACACATCAAATAAATAGGAGATGAAATCGTTATGGTACTTGTTTTGATTAGGTCCAAACAGTGAAATCAAATGTCCCACATATTATGAGTTAATTGGCGAAAGCGCAGGGAAACGATACACAGAAAGGATACGGTACTTGATAAAAGAACATGTTTTAACACTTTGAATTTATCGTCGGCGACGGACGGCATATAAAAATAATTAGGTTAGGTTTGATACAAGACATATCTTTGAAAACTGCACCTTCACCTATTAAATTAACAAGAAAGACGAAGCAGGCGTAGAACTGGTCGTAAATTATGTCTGAATTTAATGGCATAATCAAAAATAGGAATTAGCGATTTATATGTTAGGTGGTCGCGAGATATACGTGGCGCTCTAGCAATTTGGCCGCGAGATTTGTAACATCGAGCGTTACTCTTTCTCCCTTCAAAGTTAATTTATTGCGTATTTTCTGCGTTTATAAAAACTGCTTGGATAATAATAAGACTTAATAAAAACATTTAAATTTCTTATTTTCAGTGTCCCTTATTCACCTTGAACGACTAATGGGATCAATCAATGTTTGTCTTTTACACGTATGTATGTATGTCAATTGTTTTATTTACGTAAATCATTAACACTCCATAAGTTCTATATGTATACATATGTGAAAATTAAGCCTCGGGATCATGCGATTATATAGAAAACGTAGAGCAGCTTAAATCTGTTAGTATTCAGAAAAGAAACTCGACTTTTACATTCTCGTTCTTTTATTTAAACAAAACTAAAGATCTGCGGTCACAAACACCAAATGTTTGTGTTAACGCGTTTGTTTGATACATCAAGAAGAGTTAATCGTCTATTTTGAATTTTACGAGTTTAGTTAGCGCGACCTCGCAACTGTTGCCTTGATTATCCGTCATTTTTAAATAATAAATACGCAAAGGGAAAAATTAACACACATATTAAGGATGGCATAGATTTGGTCCTAGTCGATTTTTGTTTCATTTCTTAATTCTCGCGTGACTGCGACGTGATGCACGTTAAGCACCGCTACGCGCGACAGAGCTAAACAGGATTTAATCAAGTCAGTGTTCACTTTTAAGTGTAACCATTTTTTTTGGGACAGAAAATTATTATTTTAAATCGTTAGCTTAAACAGACCTTCACTTGTTTTTCGTTTTATTTTTAAACCAATATAATCAAAGATTTAACGTACTAGAGTAGTTTAGTGGGCTGTTTTCAAACAACGGACGTCTTTTGTCGCTCGCGTTTCGCTATTTTAAAGGTGTGCCATTAGCTCGGGGTTTACAGTAACAGACTACATTTCCACCACTCCTGTTGCTACAGGCCGTCACTTTAATAATGGGGTATTTCGTAAACTTACTATATTAAACAGCATACTAACATTTGATGACATTTCTACTAGAGAAAAATTATATAGTGCTAGTTTACGTTACAATAATTATTAATAATTCTTCAACGTTTTCAAATGAGGCAAATTCCGCCCGTAATTACTTCGCTCCTTTGCGCTTATCCGTAATTTAATTCTACAGTTAAACAATTAATAAGATATAGTGGTTGGAGAGAAAAACTGGTAGTTTGGTATTTCTGTTATTTCTAAAATGTTACTGTATATTGATTTATTCGTTTTATAGTTTGAACTAGGTAATTAATCAAAACCAGCACCTGAAGTAAGCTTCTGCAAAAAGGGTTGGGTCGATATGATATTAGCATACATTAGCATTCTATTTTGTGGACAGAAACATGCTCTTATTGTTTAATATTTAATTATACACAGTAAAAAATTACAGAGAACTGCGCATAGTTAAGCAATGGTCCAACAGATGGCGCAGCTCTAACAATTTTCAACACAGTGACTTTATAGGAACAGTGGCGACAAAGGGTTGTCAGCATTTTGATTGGTAGTTTGATTCACGTGATATGTACCGCCATTAAGAGGCAAAAAATGCTGAAATTGTTCAAGCTGTCATATTGTACTGCGTATTAACAATTTCTGCGACTTATTAAACGTTTAAACACTATTTATGATTAGTGAATTGTGAAAAGAACTCTTTAAAGATTTATTTAATAATTTTATATTATTCATTATTTACAACTTTACCTAACCTCACACGTGCACACATATTTTTATATTTTTAAGAAGTACATAATATACATTTTTACATAATACACAACTAAAATAATCTAGACTTTTATTAAATTATACTAATAATTATAGTATCATAATAGAGTGTTTCAATGGTCAACTAAAGAAAACCAAAGCAAAAATGCATTTTGTTGGTTGGAATTCTAACCTATAATTAGCAGTCCATTTTAAATAATTTACTATATTGAAACTTTATAAATCTACTTTCTGAGAGTTTTTAAATGTTACAATGGATCCAAGCTAAAGCTACAAAAATTAAAATGAAAACTGAAAATAAATTTGTAAAATTTAAGGTTATGTTAGTCCTGATAAATTTAGCCTCATAATGGCGAGCGGGAGTGCCTTTGGCTCTATTGTCGTCTCTGTCCCTATAAAGTCTTGGTAGTTCGTGCGAGAGAGGCCCTTGTCTTCTATTGCATAAAAAGTGTTGTTATGTTTTAAAACCATATTCCAGTACAGACGTAATTTGCTTCTAATTTCAATTACCATTATCACTCACCTCTTATACACCTAATGTAATTGCTAAATTCTTTTTGAAGTCTGTTGGCTGCGTTTTGTTGTCTTGTGAAATTTTGCAGGTGCTCATCGAATATTTCGTCCGCCGTCCGGTCCACCTTCCCCAAATTTTGTAGTAACTGAAAAGAAAACGAAGTTACCATGGAAGATTCAAAACAACTAATTAAGTCGCTAGGTATTAACAATAATTAAATGATAAAATAATTAATTAATTTAAGAATTCAATTAAATAAATGAGTAAATAAGTAATCAGGAAATTAAGTAAGTAATAAAACAATATGGTTGGTTACTAATTAAGCAATTAATTAATAAGGTTGGCAAGTAAATAATTAAATAAGTAATTTATTAATTAAATAATAAATTAAGTAAACAATTAATTGATTAATTAAGTACCCCAGTAATCAGTTAATAAATCGAGTAATTCATTAATTAATTAAGTATTTCAATAATTAAATACGTAAGTAATTAATTAAGCAAGTAATCCAGTAATTAGGTTACCCAGTAATTAGTAAGTAAGTGAATAAGATTTTTTTATAATTGACCAGGCCTATGGAACGATATAAGTGCATATCAAATTGTTATCATATTAAACTTCAACCTAATGTGTACATAAATTAATATTATTTGGCAAACGTTTAAACGCGCTTCCCTTTCATTAGATTACATCTCATCTAAGTACATAATTTAAAAATAAACATACTAATCCGCTAATCTGCCACTTTCTAAATAAATAAATTAATAATGTATGGGGCTCTCAGATAAAATTGGATGCGCCAGATTTCTTTATTTATAAAAACGCATTAGATAGGTATCACCTCGGCTCGGGGCGGTACCGTCTCAAATATTTTAAAAGAAAATTGGCTAATATGGCCTCGTATAAAAACGTTATGTCGGTTCCGGATCAGAGCACCGGAGAAAGTCCGATGCAGTGCAGTAGACTCCCTCACGTTTCGCATTTTGGATCTTCTTCGCAGTGGTGGATTTACTGGAGTCTCACATGGGTTATATTGCATAAAAACACCTGCGTACGCCACTGCCTCTTCAGATTAAATTCTGATACGGAGCTAAGTCAATATTTCGTCAAGACTTTTATTTGCTGATATTATGATGGCTGTAAGTCATTTTATGATATTTAAAAAATACAACACATAGTGATGCAGCAGAAAGATGTACGGGGTGATTCCCATAACGTCGCCACCCCAATTTTTTGGTTTGTCTTTGGAAATAAAATAAAAATATTTAACGTAACTCTATAGTATTTTTTCCAAGGATTTCGAAAATTTCAACAAAAAAAAAAACAATTGAAAGTCAAATCAAAGTGGGTACACCCTGTATAATACTGAAACGGATATACCTGTTGTCCTAATTCGAAGGATTGAAGCCATAAGTTTTTACGTGTTCACGCACTTCTACAGTATCGATTTGTTTACCGCCTGCATTGCAGGGCAATTAAGTGCAATCACAAATTTAAATTTGTGGTGTACCGCTATCGTGGGGGCTTTTACGGTTTAAAAATAATTTATGCCGGCCTGTGATAAAGTAGTCACCTCACCTTTCAACTTGGTGGTTTAGGAAAGTGGGCGTTGTGTTGTTACCAAATTATCTAAATCTGAACAATTTTTATTATTATTATTATTATTTTTACAGATATCAAATATTATACCGTTATTTAGTATGCTCCAAAGAGTTTTTACTTTTACTTTCACGAAATGTAAATATTGCTATTATTTGCGCCATGCATGGGTGTGTTGATGATATTCCAAGCGATAAAATTCAGTACGAAAATTGTAAAACACAGAACAACCACGTGGCCTGCTATTAAACGATGAAACGATGTCTTAATTGTTTGCGAAATATAACTGACAGTTAAATTCTATATTTATTGTTCAATAAGTCGAAAATCCAACGAAATTAATTCCAACAGCATAGATATTGCAGGGCTCTTAGTTATTACTGAGTCTTTTACTGTGCCCTCTTTTAGATGATTTTAAATAGAAATGGAGGTCTTTCTATCTAAAGCTGTGGCTTGGAATTAACGTTACGATAAACAACTCTCAGCCAGAAAAGAATTTACACAAACCCGACCCCTACGGGGTACATGAACGTAATAACTTGTAATAGGTAATAAACATTGTATTGCACAACAATTATAAATAGAAAGCAACTGATAATGTCTAATATTAACTGTACAATTATTAACTGGACGCAGCGACAGTGCATTATAATTTCTTGTATGTAGATCAATGGGAATGTGGGAAAACAGATTATACGCTCAATTATGTATGATATGAATGAAAATGTAGGTAATGTACAGGGTGAGTGGTTAATGGCATAATAATTAAAGACATCAAAAATAGAAATTAAAAAATGTAAAATTTTTTATTGATAATATTTCTGTGCTTTCTTTAGGGTCTCACTCTGGCAACTATGTAAAACTAATTTGAATTTGTGGTTATATTTTTGACTTTTCAACCTAACCTCAGTAATTAAAACAGTCATTTATACCGACAGAAATCAGATTTTCCTAAGCCTACTCTAATTTAAATAATGCTTGACTTTGTTGAAATAATAAAATGGAATTTTTACTAAGTTGACAGAAGTTTTGACAGCTGTCAAAGGTCACAACTTTATTTTAATATCAATTACTGAACTAGAAAGTTTTGAAACAGTTTGTGTATCTTCTTCTATGGAGATCGACATTATTTTCAAAATTACAGAAGATATACTTGTAAATTTTATAATTTGACAGCAATTTTGACATCTGCCAACTAACAACAATTTCGTATTCAGTACCTCCAAAACTTATAGAAAAATGTATTTTTTCTACTACCGATCTTAAAGTACTAACTTTCCGCACGCTATAGAGTGCATAAAGTTTAACTTTACGCACTAGAAGAGTTTTTACCTTACGCACTAGTGCGTGAAAAAGTAAGATACTAAACAATTGCATACCTATAATAATCATATCTTATTTTAAAAACGTTAAATGTGGTTATTTAATTTTATGTAGTCCATTTATTTAATATCACGGTATTATTATAAAATAACCACCTAATTTTCAGTATTCTTTAACAATAATGATTGAATTTTGAAGTTCCATTTATATTCTTGACATTGACATTAGACAAACAAATAATAGACATTGATTAATTTCACTCATTTAAAATTAAGTGGGCTATTTATATGTATTGTGATATTTAAATGACATATGAAGTTTTGACGTAATAGGTATGTTTTGACGTTTCACATTATTATTAGAAAATTTAGATGCATTTCGGTAGTAGAAAAAATATTGTATGCAATTCGTGCGAAAAGTGAGCTTTTTTCACTCATGGGATTGTCGCATTCGCCTACGGCTCATGCGACAAAATTCCCATTCGTGAAAAAATCTCACCTTACGCACTTGTTGCATAAATAACTATTTAAGTACTCAAGTTATATGTAGAAATAATTATTAAATTGCATTTTTATTCAGTTGACAGAAAATTTGACAGCTGTCAAAAGTGGAAACATCATTTTAATTTCAATTACAAAAATAGAAAAAATTAAAATACTTGATATCTTCTTTTATAAAAAGCACATTATTTTCAAAATTACAGAAGATATACTTGTAATTTTTTTAATTTGACAGCAATTTTGACATCTGCCAACCAACAACAATTTCGTATTTAATGCCTCCAAAACTTATAGAAAAATGTCTTTTTAAGTACTAAAGTCATATGTAGAAATAATTATTAAATGGCATTTTTATTCAGTTGCCAGAAAATTTGACAGCTGTCAAAAGTGGAAACGTCATTTTAATTTCAATTACAAAAATAGAAAAATTTAAAATACTTGATATCTCCTTTTATAAAAAGCACATTGTTTTCAAAATTTGACAGTGATTTTGACAGCTATCAAAGATAAAAAAGAAAAGAAAATCTATTTCGGCAAATCTATTATCGATATTGATTTGAACGGTATTTTTTCCCACCCCACTGTGTGGCGGGGCATCATGATTATTTCACCGTCACGTCAGAGGTTTTAAGTAGTCAGCGGCCCCAAAACATTTTCATTTGGAAATCAAAAATTGCATTTGCGGGAATTAAAAAACACGTCAATGGGTTCTTCGTGATGCCAACAAATCTGTAGTTTAAATGTAACGGCAGATTTTAGACTCGCCCTATATGAGCAGTTAAACGGATATAAATTAAAGAAACATAAGCGAAGTCCGGATGTGAATGTGAATGGCAAATGCAACTTATTTGCAGTGTCGGTCTCAATTGCAAATTCAATTAATCTTGCGTTGTATATGACAATGTGGCTGATGGTGTGCACGAATGGATGCACGAGTTGCATAGATGGCTGCATTTTCTGACTAGGAGCAGATTTAACTTCTTGCAAATATTTTATTAATAAAAATTCTTGCAATATAAATTTGTTTTGAGAAAATTTTTTTTTATTTACTTGTCAATTTCTACTTTATTTTAAAAATATTAAAAGAAAACTAATAAAAAACATGTTTTTTTACAATTCATAATTAGAAATTTGTCAATAGTTTACCAAAAGCTGTTCTAAAAACAAAAGCAATCTTGTGGCCGCCGTGAGAAATGAAATCAAACGGCACTTATTACAAATTTGCGTTAACTTAATAAGTGCCGTCCGCTTCCACAGAACAATTTATTTATTATTAGCGTAAAATCATTTGTATGCTGCAAATGCGGCAACGGCACGAAATGTAATTAAGTTGCATAACAAATTTAAAAATAGCCAAACATGCTACATGGGGAATACATTTATACATTCAAATTTTTTTTGCAGTTGGCTGCGCACCAACAAATGTTTTGTAACCTTACCGTCGTGAAGCATTCGACTTTTTTTGTTTTGTCTGAAAAAAAAAAGTTTTGGCAGCGCTTCGCGAAGGTTTTTATTTGACAAAGCACGAAATGTGCGATGACAGGAAATCACCGATAAATTGTAACAACGTCATTCTAACCGAAAAATACAAAAATTTCCAAAACCATTTTATTATTATTATTATTATTAATTATTGCTAACATCAAATTTGAATATGAATGCTATTTAACAAAGTACGCGTCAAAATGGTTTATCGATTCTGGATTCTGGTGTTCCGCAAGTATCTGTTTTATGGCCAACTTTGTTAAAAAAAAAATCAAAAATATTATGTTAACCCCATTTCTTTTTCCGCATTATGAACCAGGTTTGCAATAATCCGGCCAGCTCTGTAGTATCTTTTTGAAAACTACATTATTTGCGTCATTTTCCTTCGTATTCGTAGTGCCTCCAAAACTTATAGAAACATGTATTTTTAAGTACTAAAGTCACATGTAGAAATAATTATTAAATGGCATTTTTATTCAGTTGACAGAAAATTTGACAGCTGTCAAAAGTGGAAACGTCATTTTAATTTCAATTACAAAAATAGAAAAAATTAAAATACTTGATATCTTCTTTTATAAAAAGCACATTATTTTCAAAATTACAGAAGATATAATTGCTATTTTTTTAATTTGACAGCAATTTTGACATCTGCCAACCAACAACAATTTCGTATTTAGTGCCTCCAAAACTTATAGAAAAATGTATTTTTAAGTACTAAAGTCATATGTAGAAATAATTATTATTAAATGGCATTTTTATTCAGTTGACAGAAAATTTGACAGCTGGCAAAAGTGGAAACGTCATTTTAATTTCAATTACAAAAATAGAAAAATTCAAAATACTTGATATCTCCTTTTATAAAAAGCACATTGTTTTCAAAATTTGACAGCGATTTTGACAGCTGTCAAAGATAAAAAAAGAAAAGAAAATCTATTTCGGCAAATCCTATTATCGATATTATTATTTTTGAACGGTATTTTTTTCCCACCCGACTGTATGGCGGGGCATCATGATTATTTCAGTCAGAGGTTTTAAGTAGTCGGCGGTCCCAAAACATTTTCATCGAACTTTTTGGAAATCAAAAATTATATTTGTGGGAATTTAAAAGAACACGTCTATGGATTAGAAATAATGTGAACTATACGTGACGACTGATTATTAATAGAACATAAAATTCATCATAGCCACAAAAATTCTACCACTATTAATAGAACAAAATAGGTCAGTAAATATTGCCGGATTATTCGAAGGCATTTTTATCCTTGCTTTGCTACAATATATTTCAGGTTGCTTCGGTACTTTTCCTACTGCTGAAATAGGTGCAGGAAATGAAAACAAGAAGTATTCCATCTAAAAACCAGTCATTTGCTACACATATTTCATCACCATATATTTCCTGATGTCACGGATGCCAGTAAACCTTCACATTTTTATAACTTGTGCGAACCGATTTATAGAATTTTTTTTATTGCGTCTTGTCCTATTTATAAAAGGTCGTCTCATTTTTATAATGGATATTAAAAGTTCGATGGGTTCTAATTTAAACTGAACGCAATAAATCACATCAAAGTAATAAGCGTTTACATTAGAAATTGAACGCGCCTCAATCCCTGATGCACATGGAAAACTGTTTGTATTGATGAGCCAGTCAGTGACGGCTTTCACGTTCAGCTTTAACGACTATTATATCTTGAAATATACGCAAAAGTAACAAGTTATAGTCCATCCAAGGTGGAATAATTTGGGCCTTCGAGCCGGATAATAATTTTAAAATCTTAATTTTAATACATACAAAAATTTTTACGTGTGATGTTTTTAATTCATTTTATTCTTGTAAATTGTACTTGACTATAAATAATTAATTTAATAAATTAACAACAACTCCATGGATTTAAGGCAACTTTTGTTGGTCACGAATCACACGAACGTTAAACCATGTGTTTGCTCAAATAAAACAACCCGTGGGCAACTTTAATTTGTGCTTAGTTATTGCTAAATGAATTCATATTTGGTACTTAGAGAAAGTCTCCTTGCAACTACATTGCGGTACGCAACGTATCATACCTACGAGTTTTTTGTTGAAATAACTGGTTTTGTGTAAATTATTATCATTAGAAGCCATTCATGAGATTATACTTGTTAATTATTCGAGAAATACAGCGATATCTCTCCGAAATATTTTAAATATTGATCTGTTCTCGATATCAGAATAATTGCTATGGTTATGGACGGAGTTTAGAAAGTTGAAATTACTTACAGTTCAATTTTTTTTCAATCGACTTACACTTAGATTTAAAGATATCGGGATAAAATTTTGTATGGTGAAATTAGGTAAGATTTCCAACTTTTTGACTTATCCGCCATATTTGTCACTTCCGGTTTCACCGGAAATGACCCCAATAGTCTTTTCTAAATGGACCACCCTGTATGTTTTTACGTTTTTGAAATAAAGATCACATTTTGGATATATATCTGGCAAAAAAAAGCTATAAACCCGAAGAAATCCCGACTCCTGACCTCGACTATACAGGGTGAGTCACCAAGGGCGCCTCGGTCGATAACTCCTTTAATATTTACTATACAGAAAAAAGTTTCAAATAAAAGTTGTAGGAGACCAAGAATACCATATTTTAAAATTATTTCTAATCATACATGGTGTTTGATATTAGAGTGGCATATCAAAAGTATGTTTTTTTACATGGGACACCCTATATATTTTTGCAAATTTTTATTCCTTCTTTCATTACCTTTTCGAATATATCTGGTTTTTGAAATTCCGTTGCGGCGTTGTCGAATTATTCAACTTTTTTCAAAAAAATTGTCACTTGCAGACCTCACTAATGAATTCTGCATGACCGGTATTTTCACAGATTAAGCAAACTTTTTTTGTTATGTGTTAAGCAATGCCATGTCCTAGCCTCCAGATATTTTAAAGTTGAAATTATTTGTACAGGGTGTTTATTACGATGATACAAAAATGGCTAACTTTAATCTATCATAACTTCATTTTTTAAATGGAACACCCCGTATATTTTTACATATTTGGATAGAGTTTTTGTCGCTCTACAATTTTTATTAACCTATGGTTATACCTAAAACCAACGGTTTCCAGTGAAACTGCATTCTAATAAAAACATCAGGTAATTTCTAGAAATTCGAATATCATAGGAGGCATTGGCACGTGTTTTTTTTTTTGTTTTTGCAAGAAGAAACTATAAGCATTATTGTTTCAATTAATGTAAGTTTCATCTCTTATAAATGAAAAGAAAGTTGTCTTATTATTCTACATTTAAATACTTGAACTGTGTGAATTTTCCAAATATCTAGATGGCATTTATCACTGACATTTGTTTGTAACAAATTTGAAACGCTTTTAATTTGTAGACTTTATTGTTACGTTAATTTCTACTTAAATTAGTATTTAAAATGAATTTTTCTAAGCAAGCAAGAATTAATATGATTTACTGTATCGGGGAGAGTTATGGTAATTAAATAAAAAACTAAATCGTGCCATATACCCCAAAAGATGAAACTGGTGCACGATTTAGTTTTTTATTTATTTATATTTGACCCCACGAATCCTATCTATGTTATGGTAATTGTTTGTTGGCCTCTAGATTGTATGGTCAAAAATATCCAGACCAAAGACATCCGAATTGTCGCCCTTTTACTAAATTAAAAACTAAATTCGATGAAAGCGGAAAAGTTATGTTTAAAAAACCGAAGTGAATTAAACCAGTCGTAAATGAAGAAAATACATTTTCTGTTGTGCTAAACCCCGTAGAAAATCGTAGAAATTTTTGACCATACAATCTAGAGGCCAACAAAAAATTACCATAACTCTCCCCGATACAGTATATCATATTAATTCTATCTTGCTTAGAAAAAATCATTTTAAATACTAATTTAAGTAGAAATTAACGTAACAATAAAGTCTACAAATTAAAAGCCTTTCAAATTTGTTACAAACAAATGTCAGTGATAAATGCCATCTAGATATTTGGAAAATTCACACAGTTCAAGTATTTAAATGTAGAATAATAAGACAACTTTCTTTTCATTTATAAGAGATGAAACTTACATTAATTAAAACAATAATGCTCATAGTAAAGTTCTTTCTTGCAAAAACAAAAAAAAAACACGTACCAATGCCTCCTATGATCGAATTTCTAGAAATTACCTGATGTTTTTATTAGAATGCAGTTTCACTGGAAACTGATGGTTTTAGGTATAACCATAGGTTAATAAAAATTGTAGAGCGACAAAAACTCTATGCAAATATGTAAAAATATACGGGGTGTTCCATTTAAAAAAATGAAGTTATGATAGATTAAAGTTAGCCATTTTTGTATCATCGTAATAAACACCCTGTACAAATAATTTCAACTTTAAAATATCTGGAGGCTAGGACATGGCATTGCTTAACACTTAACAAAAAAAGTTTGCTTAATCTGTGAAAATACCGCTCATGCAGAATTCATTAGTGAGGTCTGCAAGTGACAATTTTTCTGAAAAAAGTTGAATAATTCGACAACGCCGCAACGGAATTTCAAAAACCAGATATATTCGAAAAGGTAATGAAAGAAGGAATAAAAATTTGCAAAAATATATAGGGTGTCCCATTTAAAAAAACATACTTTTGATATGCCACTCTAATATCAAACACCATGTATGATTAGAAATAATTTTAAAATATGGTACTCTTGGTCTCCTACAACTTTTATTTGAAACTTTTTTCTGTATAATAAATATTGAAGGAGATATCATCCGAGGCGCTCTTGGCGACTCACCCTGTAATATCTCTCAGTTTTCGACATAATATGAGTCAAAGAAATTTTGAGAAGTTATAGGAAATTGGTGCATTAAGAAATGACTGTACAAGTAGCTTAAGTAGCGACATTTAAATTTACAGAATGAAGAAGGCAAATAGTATGTAGCGCAGTAGTAAAAAATGGCGAATGCGAAGGGAACATGTCGCGTTCCCTGCTTCCCTTTTATAATGAAGCACGATCGTGTGAATGTCCCTGTCTATCTTTTATGGCTTCTTAAATGCATACAGCCGATTGTAATTCAATATGCGTTCAAGATCCGAGCTAAATGAAAGCTTCATAAAATCATAAGCCATAAAATATCGGCGAAATCTGACGGGTATTTATAAGTGCATATTACTTAGAATTTATATTTATTTTCTCAGTAATGGAGTAATCAAACTGTAGCCGAGTCGAGCAAATAAGTCTAATTTTACTTCTTGTTTGCCAAATTCAAAATAAACTGCTGAAAGGCATACATACAGTTAAAACAGTTTATATTTAGATAAGGCAACTTGAAAGCCGACTATGATATGAATCATTTTTGTTGAGGAACCACCAAAGGAAACGCAGGAACTACTAAGCTCAAGAAGCTTTCAGTTGCAGGTCGACAATTTTTTTATTAGCAAGCTTTTCCAACCACCAAAAAACAGCAGCAATAATCTTAAAGTTCACCAAAGTTCCTTTTTATCCTGTTTCAGTAAACGTACCTTCTCAAAACTTCAAATTCACCAATAATTACCTGCAACAAAAAAAAATAATTGTAGTTTATGGTTATGAATGTGAGTGCATAATAGTATATTATTCAACGACCGTATAATGATGGGTATTAATCACGAGGTAAAGTTTACGGCCACGAGCCGCAGGCGAGTGGCCTAAATCACCGAGTGGATAATAGCCATTATACGCGAGTAGAATACTATACTTTATCCACAACTACTACTACCAATATAATATTATAGCTAAATCAAGGAAGCATCTGACAGTAGTGATTAATGACTCATTAATCACTGCCGTGATTAATGGGTATTATTAAGGTCGACCAAACAGACGTATAATGGGTACATTATACAATAGTCGTGGATAAAAATCATTAACACATCACATTAGATTTAATTAGAAAGTTCTTTCTTCAGTTTTATACATTTTGAAAAACTCTCTTATCTTTGAAGCAAGTATGGATGAGAAAAATTCTTCTTCGAGGAGATTTTCGTAGGTCAATCGTTTCAGATCACACCAGTGAAATGCCCGGGGATTTTAATTGCAGAAAAATGAATGACGTAAGAGTTCTGGCATTAGATCACGTTGGACGCCTGCAAATCCTCTCGAGCAAAATCTGCTGAACAAGCGACCACGTTCCAACACAGCATTTCTATTAATTCTC
Source organism: Rhagium mordax (assembly GCA_963680705.1). Classification (NCBI taxonomy): domain Eukaryota; kingdom Metazoa; phylum Arthropoda; class Insecta; order Coleoptera; family Cerambycidae; genus Rhagium; species Rhagium mordax. The sequence continues at coordinate 79,772,753 of OY796659.1, read as the reverse complement.
GCCACCACCAAGGACGTATATTTTATTGCCAAACGATCGTTTACTACGACACGGAATTCAGTGAACCCAAAAATCGTTTCTAAACCGTCCAATTTTGGTGTGGCGATCAGCTTATTCACCATTGCCCTTATCTGGAAAATATCGTGGGCCAGGGAACGCACACGCGACTTCTCGTTATGGTCTGTCGCAACACAAGGTGTGTTTGTGTTTATGAACAGGCGAAAAGCAGCAGGAGGAACCGATTGCAATATCCAAGCTGTGCGTTTCTACAATTGTTCGTGATGCATCTCGATAAGTCGATATTCTACGTCGCTTAATATAATAACAGTTTGTGATGGGTTTCGGCTTGCCCAATACCAGTTATTTGTCGGATATAGCTGCCTTGACTTTTTCCTAATAATTCAAGGCAATTAAGGGACATTCCACGGATTTCAACATAAATTGTAAGTCGGAGAGATACATTTAATAAATTGCGTGCGACCCTGTTTTTGAAGTAACTATTATGTTTTTTGGAAAAACAAAAATAATACCATGAAGACAAAGAATACATGCATGTTTGTATCGTCCTCTTTTTCCAATAATTTTTTTCTAAATATTTAAAAAAAAAATGACAAAAGTACGCTAATTGCCGCTAATTACCCTGTGTCTAATTAATTGCTAAATATTATTATTTTTTTAAAACAAGACGATAGAAACATCTATTGACATGTTTTCTGTCAATTAATTTTTGTTTGAATCTCTAAATTACAATCACTTAATTATAAATAGGGGCGCACGGCACGACGTTTTAGAAGCATTTTATCAGCGGCATACCCACCCTTAAGATACGAACATTCAAATGATGTATTAGAATTTATCTTTTCGTCTACAGGGTGCTCATAATTTAAAATCGAATATGTAAATAACTTCCTTATTTTAAACGGAACACTCTGTATATTATCTCATAATCAAACAGAGAACTAGTAGTGCTTTCTGACAATCCTGATGGAAGAATAGTTTAGAAATAAACTTCTAGAAGGCATTTACCGAAGATATTTTTCCAAAGTCCCACAGCGATATTCGTGAAATGTTAACACGATAATTGCATTGTAAATGTTACTGCGGGAAGGAGACGGAAACAGAGGTATGCATAACACAAAGTTATACCGGCAGGCCTTTCGTAATACTCGAGTAACAATCACCTGTAAGTATGTCGCCGCTACGGCGGACGTCACTGTCATTATCATACGCGTTTACTCCTGGAGGGCTGCGACACCGGCCGGAGCGTAGCAGCGTTGCGTAACGACAAAGATGCTTTTTTAGAAAATCGCGATTTAATGACAGTGACAGACGACAGTCCCCTTTACAATATAAAAAAAATGGCTACAATGGTATTTGCTGCTGAACACTTGAACGACGAATAACTATTTCCAATTACTAGATTCGAATTATTTATTTAAGCGTACTGGTTCTGCTATATCTGGTTTCACGACGCGATGGTCATAACTTAAAACAGTTATTTGTTCACACCAGTATCTAACACATTACTACTTGGAATAACGGTGTTGTCGCTGCGGGAACCTTTGAGTATTAGGTATTTAAGATATGTGTCTTTCGAGAGGCGACGATCATCTTCGGCAGGAAATTTGATATTTACCATTTAGATTTTATCAAACATTCCATTCCATAATGTAATAATAATAATAATAATAACAACAAATCGACTTTATTTGGCCCTGTATATTTTTGTATGTTTTTGTTCCTCATGAAATTCTGATTTCAGCGATATGTCACAAGTTGTCATTTGTTTAAAAAATGGCGTCGAAAATGTATAAAAACTGAAAAACACAAGTAGGCCACTGCAGTGTTTTATTTTTGATTCTCGTAAAAAGTAGGCGTTGGATTTGACAATTGAATATCAAAACTGAAATCCCGCAGGAACCTTTCAGTTTTTTCACATTTTCGCGGCGCGGCCATTTTTTAAAGAAACGTCAACTTGTGACATATCGTTGAAACCAGAATTTCTTGACGAACAAGAAAATACAAAAATTAACGGGGTGTTCTATTTAAAATAAGATAGTCCCAAAATCAATGATCGGACATCTCGTCGCTTTTAAAATTCACAAACAAGAAAACTGGGCCGTTTAAAAAAAATTGGAGGCGCTAGATCAGGCGACCTAGTTGGCCACCAGCAAAACTTTTGCTTCCAATTTCTCCATCTGGGTACAAGTTCTAAGGCACCTCTACCCCGTTTTATCATCATTAAAGAAAGACGCCTACCCAAACCAACTGTCACTGCGTTTATAAAATTTCCGACTAAAACTCAATTCCAACTTGATTGCTTTGTGGAGACTTACCGAGCAAAGTGGCTTAATTTATTTGCATGCCGCATACCGCTACGCCCGTTCTGTGTAGGAATGTAGGTGTAAGATAATGTGCCTTGGCGTTGCCAAACTTACTCGAAGGCGCTACAAGGCTGACCATTTTATTATCATATCCCATAGTTGCGTGATCTTGAATAAGGAAATGCAAATTATGTTGAATTGAAACGGAGCTTATGCTCCTTTAAACGCGCGCCGGCCGTAATTGGTATACTCTGGGAAAATTGGGGTTAGACAAATTCTTCGTTCAAGTGGTGAAAAAGTAGGAGACATTGTTTTGCTGAAAGAAGATTAATTTTTATACGCAAAGAAAAAAAATTGTGGATTTTACTTTTAATGCTGAGCACCAAAAAGAGCGGCAGAATGAAGCACAGTAAGTAGTAGAAGAAGAAGAAAAAGAAGAAGAGGGCGGAATAAAAGGAGAAGAAGAAGAAGAAGAAGAAATAGAAGACTGAATAAAAGGAAAATAATTATGATTTTTTTCAATTTGAAAGGCTGATTTGACCACAGTAAGTAGTAGAAGAAGAAGAAGAAAAAGAAGAAGAAGAGGACGGAATGAAAGGAGAAGAAGAATAATAAGAAGAAGAAGACTGAATGAAAGGAGAATAATTATGATTTTTTTTCAATTTGCAAGGCTGATTTGATCACAGTAAGTAGTAGTAGAAGAAGAAGAAGACTGAATGAAAGGAGAATAATTATGATTTTTTTCAATTTGCAAGGCTGATTTGACCACAGTAAGTAGTAGAAGAAGATGAAGAAAAATAAGAAGAAGAGGACCGAATGAAAAGATAAGAAGAAGACGGAATGAAAGGAGAAGAATAAGAAGAAGAAGAAAAAGAAGAAGAAGACTGAATGAAAGGAGAATAATTATGATTTTTTTTTAATTTGTAAGGCTGATTTGACGTAGAATATCTACCATTAACCATTCCTGGTCCTTATTTAATGTTCGTTTTCACAAAGAAACTCAAATCAATGTTTATAGATTTATAAACTTGTACCAGTGGAGTTATTAGTTAGTTGTAAAGTTAATTTTGTGTAATGAAAATGATCATAAACTAGGAATATTAGAGAGGCAACAAATTAAAGTCTTACACGACAATAATAATAAATTATAATAGGTACATCGATTTGTTCAATTTAATGACTATTTATCTTTAGAGAATGTAACAGTTTGTAAACAAAAAGCATACGCTTTTGTTATTAGTCCATCGTGGCACAATAGCGAATTGTTTTAATTAAATTATTATTACAGGTATGCCACTTAAAACTTTATGGGTCACTGTTTTACCTCCGCTGTTATAGCCATAGAACTATTCTCGAACATAATACAGGGTGAGTCATGAGGAAGTTTCTTAACTCAAGTTTTTTTATTTCTGTAGAGAAAATCACCCTGTATAATATTTCTTCCAAATTATATGGGAATTTATAAAAGTTCACACATCAGTAAACAAAGACGTGTGAACAGAGTTACATATTTTAAAAAATGTGATTTTAATGAGTTTAGAGCACCCTGTATGATGTATTATTGGACATATTGACGTTTTCGTATTTTTTATATGAATTACATTGGAACAAAAATAACTTTAACAAATTCGCAGCCATCTAAATTGACAACTAAAATTCGAATTTTATTTTTTCGTGCAACCCTGTATAAATTGTTCAAAATAGTATAAATGTATCCAAAATGTGATCTTTATTTCAAAAACGTAAAAACATACAGGGTGGTCCATTTAGAAAAGACTATTGGGGTCATTTCCGGTGAAACCGGAAGTGACAAATATGGCGAATAAGTGTCAAAAAGTGGGAAATCTTACATAATTTCACCATACAAAATTTTATCCCGATATCCTTAAAAACGAAGAAGTTATAGGGGTGGCCCACTATTCGTTTACACCCGGTATGTTGTATTGCTTCACTTAGCGCATAAACAAATGAAGATCTGTTGGCCTGAGCTCTGCCGATTCGATTTGTGCGTTTCACAGGAGGCGTGAATTCGTTTCGATGACGCTGCGCTGCTATTGAGATCCAAGTCGTTGGTAGGCGTAGGCGTGGCTTGGCTCCACCATGTCGCGTGGCCAGTCATTTAAGCCTACCGGCATCGAGAGGTGTGGCTTCCTTCCAGCGCTGTCACTCTAATTTCGGTAGGCGTATACTAAATATTCATTCGCTCACTAAACTGACAAAAATTCAAGGCACTTAATTGCCTCGCCCTGTACGAGCTCACCAATTGATAAACTTTTCCCGCTGCTTATGGTCGTCAGGTAGTAAACTGAAATGACCTAAAAAAATTACCTCAATAATATATTATAATAAACGCTCTTGTGAAAGTGTAGAGGTCATCTCCCACGTGTGGAACAAAAGCGAGTAAACTTAGTCCCAAGAAGCAAACTTCGACGGTCACACCAAGCAGTATCTCGTTTCAACTGTTTGTAAACAGCGTATAATATTAAACCTGCACATAATTGTCGTTTTTCGCTTGGTTGGAAACCAGTTTCATGTAAGATCATTTTGCGATGACGAGTTGATTATGTTAGTCCGACTGGAAACTGCAGGATTCCTATTCGAGTGTCGTCTTCATCGCAATTCCTTTACCACTCGAGGAAGTCATCGATGATAAAATATTAGGAGTGCCAGATTTTCACCCACACCGCCAGACGAAATTATCTCGAGGTCGAATTTCGACGAACTAATTTCATACATCATTTATACCAATTTTATCATTTGTATTGCCTAAAAACTATGCAGGAAGCGTGAAAATCATAGGCATTTTATCTGCAAAGACATAGGTAGTTTATAGAACTTGGTTGAAGAATAGGACCAAGTATTGAGCCCTGAGGAAGTCCTAGCCTTATTTTGCATGTTTGAGTGGTTAAAATACGACTTGGCCAAAATTTCAGGTGGATTATTGCCATTTTGACCTAATTAGATGAAATTAACGCATTTTACTTGCAAACTTTGCAATTTAACCCCGTCCGGGGTCTGGCGCTCGGATTCATTTCCGCTCTATTTTAATCAAGTCAACATCTCCCCAGGCACCGATCACTTCGCCTGTCTAAGCCGATAATAATGGAATAAACAACGAGGCACCTACAAAGCTCATTATTTTTTTACAAAATGTACTAGCATAATAGGATGACCTATTTCGCAGCCGGCTCCGATCCGCCAGGAAAACTACGGTACAGAATTAACTCAAGTTCATCCGTCTAGAGAGGAATAATTTATAATCATACACTTATAACAATAGATTCAAGTACGGCCAGCATTGGAGAGATATATTAAAAATTGCGAGCTGATTAAATTACAACCAAAGGATAAAATTGGGATTTATCCGAGATAAATAATGTATTTACACTATTTGCACCGGTTTTTACTATGCGCTGTCATAGTAGGTCCCTAAGGGTGGTGCTTCAGCAGTCGTCCAAGAGATGGCGCTGGTGGTACGGAAGCAAATTAGAACACAAGAGGATTGTGGACTGTTCTAGAAGGTATCCCTTCAGGTATATAAAGGCCAAGATGGTTCACTGCAGTCAGCTGAATATTGGAGAGCTCCATCCTGTACGTTCTTATACATTTTAGACGCAAATCTAGAAGAGATAAAAGCGAGATTGGCCACCTTGCAGTTTGCAATAATAATGATTCACGTTCATATTTACAGCTTCGCATGCATCATGCTGATACAGTTATTCCAGCGGATTGCACGCTATTTATTGTTTCGTAAATAAATAAAGGAATAAAAGGCAATCGTTTATCAAGGTCAGTAGCTCTATCTGGCTGTATTTATTTATAATAATGTAGGTATGACTTATTCCGTTTGTTGTCTCGTTAAGGCACAAATGAGGCGTTTCCCGTCTCGAGCTTATCAAGCACAAAAGGTTACGTTTGAAGAACAGATTAGGTAATCAAATTATGGATCACTCGATTCTTTGACGACACAATTGGCGGCATTAATGAAATATGGAAGCGAGGGTGCCTTTCCATACAGTACGAATTTCTGGAGGAATTTAATGGATCGATATGCAAAGACAAATTCTTACTTTACACACTTGCACCAATATGCATTTGTTTTATCGAAAAAAATAAAATTCATTTAAAAAAATTTGACATCTATAGCGCCCCGCTTTTATGAATCTCCCCGTATATTTCAAACTAATTTTAAAATGTCGCCATTTTGGTCTCCTACAACTTCCTTATAAAACTTATGGTTGTATTATCGACAATAAAGGAAATATTGGACTTTTCCGCACCGTTGACTCACCCTGTATATTATACAGATCACCTCGTCGATTATATAGTTGTTACTGAATATACGATTTTTCGGTGATATTAAATTCGCCTTATTTTTACCTATAACACGATATTTAATTTTTGAAATTTAGTTGCGGCGTTGCCAAGTTATCTCCAAAAACACATTTCGCATGGGCCGTACTGGAAAAATTGCCATGAAGTTATTTTCAGAGATGAAAGAAAAATATTTTGCAGACATATTGTTGGTATAATACTTGATATTCTGAAATCCGTGTTTTCCGCAGAAGTGATCAAACACACCTTAAAGATCCCGAGTAATGCAACGTTTCCTCAATTAATTAGAAAATATACTTTATCCGACCGTTCTAAACAAGTTACATGGAATGATCACCAGTTAGGCACTAAATACCATTATCGCAGATTATATTGTTCAGATACAGCTTTGCTATTTACGACAAGTGTCTATGCTAGTTATTAACAATATAAAGATAAAATATACATGTGCGTGGCATGTCATTGACAACACTGTAAAAACTTTACATTCACCACTTATGCCTCGCAATCTTGATGTATAAAACATTAGGCTGCATGCGAATATTGTCGTGAAAGTACAAGAAATCTTATTCCGCAAAATGCAAATCCAAGTTATAAATGAAAATGGCGGCATGGGTGTTGCGAGGTAACAATAAAATATAGGCAGCCATACGACATTAACAATCTTCGTGGACGTCGCTTTGTTAATTTATTGTTATTGCTATTTAATTACATATATAATTTAAAATTGTGTTATTTAAACTCGGAAATTCCATGTTATGATAATATTCTTGTTTAATTTACATAAAAGAGACAAATACCCGAGGAACCGGTAAAAAAATGTATGGGAACTTTTAAAAAATGTGCGAGAATTCTGATTTCTTATTTGGAAAATTGTTCATTACAGACGTAGGATTTAGGAAGGTCAAGAAAACCGGTCGCCTGTTCTGCACTGATGACGGCAAACAGCCATTGGTGGCATAGTGCAGTGTATTTTGTGAGAATATTTACGCAGCGAAAAATCAATTTCCAGCACAAACGCCATTTACAAAATTTCAGTAAGCAGTCCCGGCTTAAGCGAGTCCTTAATAGGATTTAATGGAACCAATAACCTGAGCCTAACTTTATTAGATTTAATTAATTCGAGCTCGAGATATCATAATCTAATAAAATAACTGAATTATAATCTTAAACGTGCTCCCGTCCCGCCAAAGGCGCGCACCTTTCCATTTTTAAATGGTATAAAGAAGCAGAAGAGGAAATCAATAAACTGGAACAAATCAAATTAGAAAAGAATTTGGGGTGGAAACAACGTCCGCATTTATTTATCTAAGTATCCAGTTCTAATTAGCCAAAATCAATAATATTGAAAGTTTACAACATAACCTAAAAGCCGTGCCAGTTAGTGCCATGACGTCAGCAAAGATACAAATCTGCTCCGTTGTGACGTCAGCAAAGATACACTTGCTGACGTACAGGGTTTTCCACCGAAAATGATCACCCCGATAACTTTCTAATTTGTAATTTTAGAAAAAAAAGTTTCAAGTAAAAGCTGTAGGACATGTTAAGGGCTTAAAAATCCCATTTTTAGAAAAACAATTCAACATCGTATTTACGATCTACCCGGATCTACCGATACAAGTTATGTTTTTTTAAATGGAACACCCTGTATTTTTTTATATTTTTGTATTCTATATACGTTTTTCTGATTTCAACCATATAAATATGTCATATGTTTGCTCCGGTAGTTTATTTTAAATAATAAATTTACTAATTAAAGGCTAGTTTTGCTTTCCCAAAAAATTAATATTTTAATAACTACCGGAGCAAACATATGACATATTTATATGGTTGAAATCAGAAAAACGTATAGAATCCAAAAATATAGAGAAATACAGGGTGTTCCATTTAAAAAAACCTAACTTGTATCGGTAGATCGTAAATACGATGTTCAATTATTGTTTTTCTAAAAATGGGATTTTTAGGTCCTTAACATGTCCTACAACTTTTACTTGAAACTTTTTTTTCTAAAATTACAAATTAAAAAGTTATAGGGGTGATCATTTTCGGTGGGAAAACCCCGTACATGCGCCAAACACGATAATAGCTTATTGTGCTTGAAAAATGACAGAATTCCAAGAGGCATCAGATATCGGATTATGAAATATGTCAGATCGGAGATTTTAATGTGCTGGAGCACAATGTAGATCATTTTGTGACGATACAAAAGAGTAGGCATCTTGTTATTTCCATTATATTTACGTTGGATATATTCCAACTTGTTTTTTTTTTTGGCAAAGCACTTCCATCGGTTCGACCATGTGCACTTCCTGTATACAGGGTGTTTCGTGACGAACCGTACATACTCCTAAGGATGATAGAGGATCCTTTGACTATTCACGAATGGGTATTGAAATGTGTCTGTTGCGCTTAATTACTGAGATACAGGGTGATAAACTACTTATGTCCAATATTTCTTTTGGCCAGAACTTCCTTACTATTTATCACGATTTGTTCAAATTTTATACAATTTGGATCCTTATCACAGTTGATATAATGCGGTTTTTAATATTTAAAAATTCCAGGACCGGACTTTTTTAATTCAAGTTCTTTTTATTTCTGTAGAAAAAATCACCCTGTATAATATTTTTTTCAAATTATATGGGAAATTATAAAAGTCCATACATCAGTAAACAAAAGCGCGTGAACAGATTTTTTTATGCACCTTTATTGATTTTTTTACAAGCGATTGAATTTGGCGAAATGGGGAAACAAAGGATAAAAAATTATAATTTTCTTAACTAAAATATATCGTTGGAATCATGATGAAAAGTATTAATAAATTAAGGAAGAACAATATCAGGTCCGTATTTGAAAAAACAAAGTAGAGGGTGGCAAGAAAAATGTAGAGAAGCTGGCGGTTTTCATTTTGAAATTTTGCTGTAAAATTTGTAAATTATTAAAAGGAACTTGTGTTAAAAATTTATTTTAGATAATAAATACATAGATTCGCTTGTAAAAAAATCAATACGACAAAAAATCTGTTCACATGCTTTCATTTATTGATTTATGGACTTTTATAATTTCCCATATAATTTGGAGCAAATAGTATACAGGGTGATTTTCAATACAGAAATAAAAAAACTTGAATGAAAAAAGTCCTGCCCTGGAATTTTTGATATTTTTGACTAATTTTGAATTTTTTTTGCGCTGCTATGCCAAGAAAAAAGTCACGACGCTTAGTTTCTAGACTGACTCTAGATTCTGTTTGACTAATTTTGGATGGTTTTTGGCTCCTATGAAAAAAAAATCCCACGTTATTCATTTTCTAGGCTAACCTACGATTCTTTTGGTCTACTTTTGAAATTTGTTTCGACCACTCGAAAAAAGACTTCCGGTCAGTTTCTAGGCTAACCTACGATGCTCTTTTCTTTTGGAGTGAGCAACTTCTCGTCCACAGCCAGCGTTTTATTTACATATTTACATACGAACTGGATCAAAATAAACGAGTAAATGAAACCTTGCATGTTTATTAGAGCTCGATAAAGGAATAACTTCTACCTGCGCTCCAGGTCGAACGGACGCGAAATTACAATGTGACGTGACATGAGACTTGAAACTTTCCTCGACTCCCAAGTTCAAGTTCGGCCCGAGGTGATCGAATCAATTTAAAACGTGAAATTAAATAAAAAGATAAACGAGGAGAAAGACAAGAAGGCAAATGTGTCTGGTTTCAATAAGGATTCGGTATGGAGTTTAATTTTGGCCAATCACGATCAGCTGATAAATTTTTTAACGTGACTTTCATAAAAAAAATTGTTTTTTGTTTTTTGTAAAAATGAGAATACGCGCTGGGTACTCTCTAAATTAGAAGTTTGATCACGCAGCAGCGCTTCGAAGTAGGCTGACGAGTGCTTAATCCGTGATTGAAAGTAAAAATCTCTTGAATCCTCTTGAATTTCATTTGCGTTTTTACAAAACCGTACCTATAAGGCAAAATCGGAATCAATTAAATAGGTACTTATCTGCGAAATTGGAAGTACCAAGAATGAAAGTGGTAAACCGAATGAGGCTAAATTAAAAGAGTAAAAGAAGAAATTAGTGAAAGTGAGGAATGCAAGACTCTCCTGTTGGGCCAGGCCGAAAGCCTCACGAATTTATCAGAAGATGCGCCAACAATAAATATTATTTCATTAAAAAATTATGATCAAAACTTGGCAGAGCTGTTTTGAAATATGAATGTTTAAAAGGTGCTTTAACCTCGGATTAAGGCGGCTGCTGTTTGCATTACAGGTATTTAATGGTTCCATATGAAAAATATGCTAATCTCCGCGTCATGGGATTTCAATCAAAATTAAACATTTCAACACAAGCAATATTATAGTACTACTACTAAGCGGCTTACTAAAATAGCTTTTATTATCCTGTCGGAAGCCTGGAGGCTCGGAGTTTTGGAATTACTAAATATTGATAGTCCGTGAAAAGATATAAAGGAGGGATCACGGATTTTGGACTTGAAACGTTGTAAAATGCCTTTGATGTACTTTTTTCTGTCGGAGCAAGATTTTAACTTTCCAACGAGTTTCCCAACGTAAACTTTTCAAAATCCATCTAACTTGTTAATTTTTGGATTTTTTCATATTATAGTGAATTAATTTGCTTGTGAACTAAAAAAAGGTTTCATATCACATCACAATTGCGGCTAGCAAAACCAGTTGTAATTCCAATGGCGCGGATGATAACGAATGACTCAGTTTCCATAAAAAAAACACGATAACGTGACTTGATTCACTTATTTCAGGTACTCGGTCAAGTATGTAGTTAGGAGAATTTAAATGCAATAAGAGAAATTATGTTTATCTCCCTGATGAAAACCTGACGCATGTAGCTAAAAAACAAAAAATACAGGTTTTGCTGATTATCTATAAGGGAATAGAAGACGAAAGCATCCTATGTACAGGGTGATCATTTGAAAATTCTACTTTTTAAACCCTTTTATTTTGCTTAAAAATATAGCTAGAAAAAAAAAAAAGGAATTAAGAAGCGCTACAAGCGGGGCTACAAGGCACTAATGAAACTGATAATCCGACACCAGAAACTCAAAAGACATCTAAAGCATAGAGGCAACGAGGCAGTTAATCGTCTTAGAAAGAGATTTGTTATTAAACAATGTACTCTTTGCACATTTTTGAGATGGATGAAGAAGTCATTTAGACTCCTAGCAGGTGAAGAATATGAAAATATTATCTGGTAGCACAAATCCTGACATTCTGCAAAGCAAACCGGTATTATATTCCGCGAATAAATAGTTGATAATAACTGAGATATATATTTATATCCCGATGACTGATTTTTACCTTTCTTCGGTCACGCCGTAGTACAAAATTATATACCTATGCACCATGCACTTGCAACTGGTACTTCCTACTTTGAAATCCAACACGGTATGAAAGGCGTTTCGGTTCACTTGATCCTCATTTTATACACACGCGGTGGCAGTTCATAAAAATGAATCCACTGACGGATTTAATTCAAAAAATAAAACGCTAAATTTTGGATATCAAGTCCAAATGGGAATCATAGTTGGCCTTGACTACAAAATATCGACTTATTCTATGTTAAAAATTGCCTCTAGAAAGTCTTTACTGCATGAGGATGTAATCAGATATAAAAAGTTTGACAGTTTTCTGAATCTGCCAAATGTCAATTTTCGCCGATATCTCAAAACACCATTTTTTTACCTATCGATATATGATTCACAACAATTAAGCTCTAGACGCCTTGGTCGGTTTTTCTCGAGGTTTTTCTCTATCTGGTCTAGAAGTTGGAGAAACAGCCAAAATCAAGCAATGCCCTGTACATATACAGGGTGTCCCACTTATCGTGCTCACTATGGGTATCTTGGAAACGTTAAAAGATACAAAGTAGGTTAAATGACACGAAGAACTTATCAAGGCTTACTATTATGTGCAAAAATATTTTAGTGAAATCAACTCGTTTTTGTTTCATAAGCAAAACTGATTTTTGTTATTTTAATTTTTCCTATAAAACTCCTTTACGAGCTCCTTTATTTATGAAAATATTTTAATGCGGTTGTTTCTTTTTGATGCAATTTTGAAAAAAATATAATATTTTTGCCAACTTTTTTAGATTTTGAGATATTAACACCAACTTTTATTTTTCAAATACTAGTCTCAGCGCTGGTTATGGTTTAGTTAAATCCCAATTTCTATTCCCTTTAAAATGATATATTACAACAATGGTTTATTTTCAATAATAATGGAGTTATCGCCATTATTTGTTTTTTTTATTTTCCTCCCTAATTTTTTTGAAATAAAACAAAAAATACTCAAAACATATTTTGATTTATGGATTAAAAACTGCTAACGTGCCTTTGTATTATCGTATATAATACACCTCGTAATACATATTAGACTTTTAAAAAACTGAGAAGTTAAAAATTCTTTTAATTTTCAAGTAGGCCATGTGAAAATAATAATAATAATAATGTAATAATTTCTTTGTGGTTGGTTCTGTACATTATTTGGGTAAAAAATGAATAGTTTTAATAACGAAAACACAGATATAAAAAATGCAGCAAACAAAAATATTTAAATCGCTGTCCAAAGTGTCCACAGCCACACGAGATAAATTATTACAACAAAAACAAATTTTTGACACTTTTGACAGATATCTATTTGAAACAATTTTTTACATGGCCTACCTGAAAATTAAAAGAATTCTTAATTTCTTAGTTTCTTGAAAGCGTAGGCACCTAATGAGTTTTTAATCAATAAATCAAAATATGTTTTGAGTGTTTTTTGTTTCTTTTCATAAAAATTAGAGAGGATAATAAAAAATCAAATAATGGCGACAACTCCATTAATTTTGAAAATAAACCATTGTTGTAATATATCATTTTAAAGAGAATAAAAATTGGGTTTTAACTAAACCATAGCCAGCTCTATGGCTTGTATTTGAAAAATGAGAGTTGGTATTAATATTTCAAAATCCGAGTCAAAAGCTAGAGTCAGAAAAGATATTATAAAACATTTGGCCCTGCAGAACCGTCTTGGCTTGCTCTGTATATTCGAAAATAATTTCCAGTCATAGACTCCTAGTTTATCTCGTATCCAGTTCCAGTTCATTTTATAGAATTGGAGATATTGAAGTTTTTTTAAATCCTCTTACTTTGCCTAAAAATATAGCTAGAAAGAAAAATAAAAAACGGATCTATAGCATATTTTACCAAGTTTTTGTATATGTTATGAGTCTGCTATCTTAATGAATATACAGGGAGCGCCACATAGTCACATTTATAAATATACAGGGTGAGTCGTATGGTAAAAAATTAATGTGTGAATAGAGCATGAAAAAACAGTATTGGCGTGTCTCAGCATTTTGTTAACCTTAATTTTTTTTTTACAGAGTGTTAAAGTCTCGGTTAAAGTTGATAATTTTTCGTAGAATTTTTTAAATATTTTTTATTTGATTTATCAAATTCCTTTGGAATAATTTTTTCGTTCATCTAAATAAACACGTCGAGTTCTTTATTTAAATAAAACCTTGATAAAACACTCAAAAAAATCGATGTGGCATAAGAAAATTTGACTAAGCACTAGGCTGAACATTCAATTTCACACAACATTAGCTGATAATTGATACTAAAGTCGAGTTGTGTTTAATTGCCAATCGGAGTTAGTTCCATTATTTAGTACTAATAAATAATATGCATGAATAAAACTAATTATAAAATAACCTACGACTTTTGACCGTCATTTACCTACTAATAATAATGTAAATACCGAGGATTTTTTCGTAGAGGTATTCAAAAAGAGGGTTCAACACTTTCAAAACGTCCTGGTCATTCCTTCACCTTAAAAATATGCCATTTCGTGGGTATTCCGGTTCTACTCTATTCTTGCTTAAAATATAAATAGACGTGTTTTCAACTAACATAAGCGCTCGACTAAAAGCTAATATCGCAAATCAAATTCACACGATTATAAAATACACACTAATTTTCCGTCATTAATTTACTTTTGCGTTTAGATTATGCAATTCGAGGCCAGATGTGCTGAGGGAATTAAAAATTTTTAGTCCTGCTTACAGGCTTGTTACGACACGTACAAAAATTTTGTACATACATAAAAAATATCGGCATTGTAACGGGCCATCTTCAGATTATAACAAAATTCATATCCACGGCCTATTTGACAAGTTATAAGGATAATACAACAAAATTAGGTATTTTTTACATAGATGGCCATGCATAAAACAATAATGGTTTAAAATAACAATTGTTGATCTGTCAAATTTTAAACTACTATTGTTTTATGCATGGCCATCTATGTAACAAATAATTTAGTTGTATCCCGAGTTGTATCCCAAACTTTTAAGAATATTATTTATTTGAATAACTCAGTTATTTGAAGATGAAATATATAACAATTACATATATTTATAAAGGGGGTGAAAAGGGCTATCCAAATATCGACTATGTGGCGCTCCCTGTATATTCATTAAGATGATGCACTCTGTATATTTTAACCTCGACTTTACTGAAATGTTATTTTAATTTCTAAAATAAACGAAAATTATGAATTTATTACCCTAACTGAAACACAAGCTAAAAATAAATCCCAAGTGTATCCTAATGCAGTTTATTACAGGACCTGTTGCAGGCGCATTCGCCAGAAGCTTTGATGGAAAATCGAATGCAGGGATAATTCTGTTGTTTATAATTCGAGTTATATAAAAACATGCATTAAAAGTTAGGAAAGAATTTGTGGATCAGTACAAGCCACAAATTGAAATCCAATTAGAGATATGTACAATTTATTTTATATCTAGTAAATTTCATACGAGAAAACATTGCTAACATTTAATACATAAAACCAAGGCGATTTTTCGTCTGGTCTAGCAGCTCAAGGCATCTCCAGTGAGCAACATTATTACAGTTTGGTGCCAAGATCTCTGGCTATTCTAAGGCTGAGGAGCATTTATTTTATTTCAGTTCGTTCGTTCTATTAGTGACGTTGCGAGATTTGCAACATAAAAATAGACTGTAAAAAATTATTTCGAAAATTCGTACCTAATTCATTCAGCTATCCTCGCAGTCACGTAATAAAAATAGTAAATTATAATGTAAGCAAATATTTGCGGATGTTTTTGTTCAACAGTTGCCTGGAACACCTAGGCGTAAAACTGTAACCTTCACATTATTTACAATATAATTTTCACGTAATTTGTTTCGGAGACGCAAAACGCAAAATGCCTTTGTAGGAAGTGCAGGCGAGTTTGGAAGTTGTTCTCTGAAATGCTGACACACATTCCGAGAAAGTAGGATGGCTGCAAGTACAAAAATCACATAGCTCCAAGGGATACGGTCGTCGAAAAAAACATGATGAGCTACTTTTACTAAAAATAACTCCCGGTAGGTATTAACAATAAGGCAATTGCATTTGCATAAAAATTAATTTGGTATTCAACGCACCTTTGGAGCATGCAACGATGTACATTTAACCTATTGCCAGTGGTTTTTAACCTAATAAGGGAGTTTTGCCAAAGTATCAAATTACTTTTTAACAGGTTTTATTTATAAAGTCATTTAAACACATAACCTAACTAAATAAGTCACTGACCTTTTCTTTGGCCCTTCCTGCGTGTTTTTGAACGGATTTAGCTAACAAACTTCCTCTACTCTCTGCCATGGCTTAAAATTGTCTATGTACACTGCCAAGTCACAAAATCACCCACAAAATATAAAAAAATCCGCCGTAATCGTGATGTAAGTCAGCACAAATCACAAGACACTCTCACAGCAGCTCACTCACTGGGTTACTTTTAGCTGGAGCTCTTTGGCATATTATTTTAGACCTCTTTCGCGACTCACACTGAGAAAAGTGTAGGTAAAACAGGTGGTAGGTATTTTGTCAGCGTCTAATGGCTGCGGAAATAAGTAGGTGGCGCACATAATTTGACAAGGCATTATGTGAGTATAGGCAACCATACATACTCCTGCTTGTAAAATTGGCGGTCTGCAAATACTGAAGTGAAATTTAAATACGATGAGATAATTTAAAACTGTACCCATAACCATAATCACATACTTTAGTTTTTTAGATATCAAGTTGGTCGATGATTTCTAATGAAAAAGTGGGAATAAAGGATATTGTATATTATTTACCTTAGTTAACGTTAAATAATTAAAGCTAGTGAATTAATTAGATTTGTATGCTGTATCCTGCTTTAATCCATTTAATGCACATATGCGCCATATAATCAAATCTGTAAAGATGAAGATTTGATCCCTATTTTGACAACTATTTAATTACGTATTTAAAACATTACTACGTGTTACCAACGCCGTGACGTTGCAAAATAAATTTTATACAAACCTCGCGTTTGTTAAAGAGCTCACTTTAATGTTGAGCAGTATATCTATTTTCGTCATAATCTTGTTAACTAACAGACGATTAAGATCGAGTTTCTCTCGGCAGCAGCCGGCGAGATATGGTTTAATTAAAATATATAAAAAGGGAGCAAGGATTTCGAATAATTATTCTGCTTAAGTGTTTACAATCTCTTATTTAGCCTTTTAAACATGTCGTGCCCAGTTCCTAACAGAAAAATCGGAATCGTTGGAAGGTAAATGTTTATTTGTACTTTCTATTCTTAGATACATATACCTACAGATATTTGAGTATATTAATATTTGTTTTCAAATCAATGAGTCTACTAAATATATATTTTGTTGTTTGTTGTTATTGTTTCTTAAATAATTATAGTGAGTATAGGTTTAAAGGGCAAAATCAGTGCGCCGCAATATTATTTGCAAACGATCCCATCAAACATTATTTGTATGTTATCTACCTATCTACAACATCTAATACATAACAGAGAATTGCTAAAATGGTGCAGTACAAATCTGTGTTAACCAATGGTTTTTATATATGGCCTGCCATAATATACTTTATTGTTAAATCTATGGTCGAATATTGAAGGTACCTGCACAGAACAAATAACAATTGTTCTGTGGTACCTGGGATAGCAGTGGCGTAGCTAGAAAATCACTTGGGGGAGGGCCCGGAGGGGGCAGGCAACAGGACCGGACTCCACAGAGGTCGAGAAGAAGGTTGAATATTTTAAAACCCCATTTATAAATAATAAATTTTGACGTTCTGCCGAAAACGAATGGCAATGACTCAAGAAAATAAAGCTAATACTAAAGTCTATAACAGTAATAAAATAAAATATTATCCAAAATATAAGATATAATAACAAAATCTAAACATCTCTGCAGTACGATTCTACTTCGATCAGCGATAAGCTACGTACCTACCTCCGTAGTTTCGTTAAATTTTATGCCAGAATACTTTTCAAAAATATTAGTTTGTGTATAAATGTATATTTCAATGGCAAAAGAACATTTGAACATCATACAAAAAAGTTGTAAATGCAACCCATATTTTTCTAAATTTCTACATAATAATAATAATAATAATAATAATAAACGACTTTATTATAAAAGTATACAGAATACTAATACAATGGGCGAAGTTTAGCCAGTTTTACCCGGCTACTCTTACACTTAACCCGGCTACTCTTACACTTAAAAATATAGAAATTTTTATTCAGATTATATCAGCAAAATACATATATAACACTCGGTATACTTAAATGCCAATTATCGTGAGTGGATATAGGCAGAAATGGAACGATAATGGCCATCTCATAGTCCTGACTTGACGCCAATGGACTTTTTTATTCAAAGTTATTATTAAAATATTGTGAGGATATAATCATATGCCAGAAATTCAATATAAAATTTCTTTAGAGATATTTAATTTAAATAACCAATACGACGATAAGTTTAATATAAAATGTAAAATGTAACACTCCATTTACCAAAGCGATATCAGATTTGTATGGAAAATGACGGTGTTATTTGTTACTCAATGGTGATGTTTAATTGTTTTATTTTTGATGTTGCCATTAGAATCTACAAAACACTCTATTTTTTTGAAAATTATTATTCTAATACAAAATTAACTAAAATAGGTGGTTGTGGATTTCAAGTGGGACACCCTGTATACTACGTGAGTTAAGTTAAATAAACAAGCGTAATCAACTGAATATTTGACCACAACAGCATTTATGTAATCGTGTATTACATGGTGAACAAAAACAAAATACTTTAACCTTATCAAAAATACATTATTATTTATTAATAATAAACTTGTGAGTTTACAGAATAAAATATGTACCTATATAAAATAAATAACTGATTTAAAAAATTTTCCGCATTATAATTAGTTGACCTTTTATTCACCACAATTCAATGATTTTTGTTCGAATTTGCAGCATTAAGTAGGCTTTAAAGGTTTTGTAATTTTTTTTAATACAAAATAAGAAACGAAGAAATAAAAACGGGCAATAAAAAAAAGGTATAATCAACTTGCTGACGTTTATTTGTTATAAACTTTTCCATATATCGTTTGATTCAGTTCCCGGTGAGACACCCTGTATATTCGGAGTATTTAATGTTATCTACCATTTTTCTATTAATTCGAAAATAAGCCAAAACAGTTTTATCTTGCTTGACCGATCAATAGAAATTTAAATAGCATTTTCTTAGTTAATTTTTAGACGAAACATAATTTAGATTGCTTTTTAAAGTATTTCAAATTAAGTTTTATAATTAAAATTAGATATGTACGTTCGTGTAGCTATTTAAATCCGAAATCAACAAACTTATCAGTATATTAGTATCAGTACTTTGTTATTGTACAAATAATCACAGTACTTAGTTTATATACATATATTCACTTATGTTATCATAAAATGAGTTAAATACTATAGTACGAGTATGACTATGAGATATATTGAAAGTTGTGACCCAAAACGAGACTAATCTCCGTGTTGGCATTTAAATCTATCTATTTTTACCCAATTACAATTTACTGGAAGAAACATCTGATATATCTGCATAAGGAAATGAAGTTTTGCAAGTCATACGATAAAAGCAAATCTCAACATCTAAATTTATACTTATACTCGTAGTAAAAAATAGATATATAAATATAATATAAATATTATTTACGATTACGATTGTAAAATGACTACCATAGCTAGATTTAATCAAATATAAAGAGGCGCAACGTCGTAATATTATTGGCAGCGAGCAATAGATGGCGCTTCTACGTCGCCACAAAATTAGGCAACCATATACACACTTAATGGTATTACGTAGGCCAAAACTACAAAACGTATACCCGGTTGCCTATTTTTGATCACGTGATCATTTCTGAGGGCTGTATAATTTGTTTACTGTATTTCTGTATTTTAAAACCGAGCTTTCTTTTGCAGTGGTTTGATAGGTCGATCGTGGGCCATGATCTTTGCATCTGTCGGGTACAAAGTACACATTTACGATATCGAACCAACGCAAATTGAGAATGCACTTGAGGACATTAAGCAACAACTGGAAACTCTGCAGAGCAAGGGTCTCTTACGAGGGAAACTAAATGCTGCACAACAATACGCCTGCATCAAAGGTAACAATTATATAAAACAGTTTTAGTATAGGTAATGTCTGAACTATTTCCATCCACAGTTGCTATGTTTATAAATAAAAACATGTATTATTAGGTCATTGATTAACGCTATCTTTATGATAAGAGCATTCTTTTTATACATGCAGTTGATCTAATAAATTTATCAAGGGAGTTGTACAATAGAATAATATGTGCTTCATTGCATTGTTTTAAAAAGTAATTACATATTTGTTTGTTATAAAGTATAATTATAATAACATAAATTCAAGGTTGAAAAATATATAAGTATAGTAGAAATAATATGAAAAAGGTGTGGCAAAATCAAGATCAAGATTATCTCAATAGCACACAAACTGAAAGCAATTAAGTTTCTTAAGTTTTTTTATTGAATGTCCATTGAACTTGAAATTACCTAAAGTAGATACTTGAAAACCGTTACCTATTTTTACAATGCCCACACATGTTCATGACCAATTACTGAAATGATGCATAGGCACAGGCGTTTAATTTTAAAATTAAATTTATTTATGAATAAAAAAGAATACCAGTTTTGACGCTTAATATAGTTTTTATCCAAATAAAGTTCGCCCAATGAATCGTCAAACTATCCAAAATTTAATCTGGCATGTACTAGCATTTCTTAACTCAAACCATTGGACAGACTTGGACTATAAAGTTAGATTGTTCATAGGCACCACAAACCTTCAGGATGCCGTGAAAGATGCACTTCTGGTACAAGAGTGCGTTCCAGAAAACCTCGAGCTGAAGCGAAAAGTTTGGAAAGAAGTCGACGATGTGGCTTCTCCAAACACCATACTTTCCAGCTCCACCTCCACATTTTTGCCGTCTCTGTTTAGTGACCATTTGAAAAACAAGTAATTTTTGTTTAATTATCATATACTGTGATCCAACAAATATTTGTTTCTTCTAGGAAAAACATAATTGTATCTCACCCTGTAAATCCACCGTACTATGTCCCATTAATCGAGGTTGTTCCCGCTCCATGGACAGATCTGGCCGTGGCCAAGAAAACAAGGGCCATAATGGAGGAGGTCGGTCAAACACCAGTATCACTATCTAGAGAGGTTCCCGGCTTCGTAGTTAACAGACTGCAGTAAGTATTGCAAAGAATTATATGTCTAATCCCTTTTATTTTAATTAACATATTTTTCCAGATATGCGCTGCTGAACGAGACTTGGAACTTGGTTACCGAGGGAATTTTGGACGTACAAGACGTGGACAAAGTTATGTCCGAGGGTTTGGGAATGAGGTACGCCTTTCTGGGCACTCTGGAGACTACTCACTTAAATGCCGCTGGCTTCATCGATTACTGTGACCGGTACGCCAATACAATGCACGCGGTCAGCAAAGATTTCAAGCCTCTGCCCAAATTTGAGGGGCCTAACGTTCAAGAAATTGCCAAGCAACTTGAAGCCCAGGTGCCGCTGGATAAATTGCAAGAAAGGAGAAACTGGAGGGACTTGTGCCTTACCAAGCTCAGTCAGCTCAAGAAAGAGATGAATAAGTTGAAATAGAGCAATTTACAGATGTTAATTGCCTTCAATGGACTGTTTTTGCAGATCAATATTTTTTTATATAAACGAATACATAATTAGTGTGCCGTTTTATTTGATTTGTAAATTAAAACCTTTGAGCACCATTTTGTGGTGGTAGAAATGAAGTTTGTTACGTCTTAAAAAATCTCTGTCCGCCCACATGTTATTATTTATTTACCATTGACTTTTTCGCATATCGCAGACTTTCATATAGGTAATAAAATATATATAAAGGTAATTGAACACGAACTCAGGAAGCAAGTTTCTTTTTCATGATAAAATTTTGAAATTGTCTACACAAATTGAACTATTCATTCTAGAGAAGAGTGTGTATTATGTCCGATTCTTAATTGGCACCTAGGAGTTTCCAATGAAAACATATTTTTACTAAAAAGGTGTATTTTAACTGAACGTACAAGAGAATGCAAATAAATTTGTCAGATATACAGTAAAATACATTACACAATATAGCATACTCCACTAACAATATTATGAAAGATCTATAACTAATATTTCTAAAATCTGAGAATAGATTTTTTTTAATAATTAATAACAAATACTAGTAATTAAGGAATCGCTCCAGCATTATTACGTGATGTGTTCAGACACAACCAACAAATTTAAATAGTCTCAACTGCTATAACGTTTTCATATAAAAACTACTAACATATTTTTAAATTTTTTATTTACACATTTTTTAAATAAAAAATATCAAAACTCAATTCTATATTTTTGTTAAATGATTCTTATTTACTACAAAATTACAGCCGATTATTGATAAACTATATACGGAGGGCGAGAATAATATTTTTCACCTGCTACTTTCTGCTCTGATAAAAAATTGTGCAAAAAAAAGTAAAAGGTCAAATGCATCGTTTCACCCCAAGTCATATTGAAACTTCATAAAAAAATAATTTAAAATTTCTGTTTTCAATAAAATGCATAGTTAAATTCCCCAATTAATAATATAATATATATTTTGATAATCATTTTTAAGTAGACTCCACAGAAAGGTTTTTCTCGACGACAGAGTAAATCCAATTTTTTTTTTGTGGAAATCAGATACGATATAATATGTATAAAATGTTTACGGTTTATTTTGTACTTGAGTTAAATTTAATTTCTATTACGAAAATGACATTTTTCCCCTTTGTCAACTTTACCCTACAAAAGTTTCAAGTTCTTGACACAAACTGGTTTGGTCGAAGGCGAGATATTCCTCTAAATCAACCGAATGAGATCAAACAAATGTTTCACGAACATCAAACAGAAATGCACATATTTAATAGTAACATTGAACATTTTTTTTTGGAAATATTAAAATTTATAACCATATTGCACAGGTTTTTGGAAAACGTCTGCAGTTCAAACGCAAAGACCATAAATTGAATAAACTTCAAACGTACACGGTTTCCCTTCAGGTTTCGACACCCATAATTTTTTAAAGCTATTCCGACAAATGTGTCAAATACTTTTAATCAGTAGTATCAGTGAAGAGCAAAAAAACAGCATCCCCATCTTATACATTTCGTATATTATTCAGTTTCAATTACAATACCTTTTCACTTCTCGTAGCTTTTTTATATTACTGCTGTTAATCTGTAATTTGGAGGTAATTTTTCCCAAAGACCGAATATTTATTTTTAAATACTTAGATAATAATAATTGACCAGTAGCTTGGGGATAAGTTTGAAGCGTTAACTTTATAACCTTGCAAATAGCATTTAAATTAACGGCTACGTATTATTATCACTTTTATTTTCTTAAAAGCTTTGTTTAAATAAATATTTCTAGAAATGTCCAAATAAGATATCTACACCAAACTAGGATTAAAATAGGGAATGCCCAAAAAATTAATTGCAAACAATATTTTGTTAACATTATAGAGTACCAAGTTAATAATATTACATATTATTTTCTTTTTCGTTTGGCCGAACGAAACTATATAGTTGGTTGTCAAAATGTGAGGGAAAACATACAAGGAATATTCAACAAGTAGAGGGCGCCTGAGACTCAAAACGTCAGGAATGTTGGAAACCAACATTTCGTCCCTTACATTTCTATTTAATGTTCTATAATACATTCGCATTGTCTTCCCATGTTAACAAAATTACACCAGGTAAATGAAATTAACAAGTATCGATAAAATGAAAATGAAAATTCCGTATATATCCAAAGAAATGTCAATTTAATGCCCCAACGATTAAATATTTTGAGTCCATGTTCGAATAAATTTGAAAAAGATGATATAACACAAGAAAAAAAACAAATAACTTATCTATATGTAAATGTAAACACCCTAAACTACTAGACATATCTATAATGGATGTACAAAATATAACTATTCCATCATTGACTTACATTTTTAACAACATCTGGCTGCTACTTTACAACTATAATAACACTATAGGTACCGTAAATTGAATTTTTCTCTTTGAGGGAGGGAGATTAGGGGTTAATTTAGAATATGCAAATTTAGCAAATTATTATAGACATCAACTTTGATGTTAATTTTGTAAAGTATGAAACCACAGCCAGGGGTGACGATAACTCGTCTCTTCTCACCATGTTGGAGACACTTTCATTGGTCAGTAAAAAATGTTCATATCACTACTGTTAAACACATTTTAATTTTCGTCGCCTTCCTCCAA
This sequence comes from Rhagium mordax, assembly GCA_963680705.1. NCBI lineage: Eukaryota > Metazoa > Arthropoda > Insecta > Coleoptera > Cerambycidae > Rhagium > Rhagium mordax. The sequence goes on along the minus strand of OY796659.1, from coordinate 79,748,348 downwards.
TTTTCGCTTTTTACCCCTTGACACTGCAACAAAAAGACAAACTAGTCTCACACCACATTTAACAAACGAGGAAAGCATCAACCAAGTTTTTATTGTAATACGATTCGTCTCTAATTTATCAATTTATTTTGTAAATGGGAACTGGAGCCAACTACAAACATAACCTAGTAGCAAAGCAAAACCACCAGTTTAATGTGACGATACCAACAAAACTTACATTTCCTGCCAACGACATCGACTCCACAATCCCCAAAATTAAAATGGAAAATTCATAGCGACAATTAAAATCTACAGTAATTCAATCTTTTTAATCGCTTTAACATTTATATAGACGCAACAGGCATAATTCGTATGTAATAAAATTACTTTGCTTACCGTCAGGGGACTGTACGCCCTCTTCGGCTGCGTCTTCATCCTCTTCTTCTTCGATTCCGTCCTCGTCCTCTTCCTCCTCGACAGCCTCATAATCTCCTTCGTCCGAGAGGTCATCCAGATTTTCTGAATAAACAGCACCCAAGCCCACACTTTCGTCTAAGTCTTCGTCCTCGTCAGAAGAAGCCTCTTCTTCTGAATCGTCTTCATTGCCATTCACCTCCTCCTCTGCATCGCTATCTTCAGCTTCACCGTCGTCTTCATCATACCTAAAATATGTACAGTTTTTATCTGAACGAGAAAAATGCGATTTTGGTTAGTACTAAACCTACCAAACATTAAAAAGACTTACCCGTCTAAATATTTAAGGCTGGGTATCATTTTAAACACTTTTTCTCTATAATTTTCTACCGTTGTAGCCTCATTGTTAAAAAGATCCAAATTTTTAAGGTATTTAAAATTTTTTAAGGGTTCCAATGTTGCCAAGTCTTTGATTTTATTACCACTCAAGTTGAGGTAAGTCAGTTTAGGACTCGTCTCCAACAAGTTCAAACCATTACATATCCTGAAAATACATGTTAATAAAGTATCTTTGATGACTTAATAAATCAACTACGGTATATTCGATGAGAATTAGTAGCACAGCAGAAGTGACTTAACCAAACTGTTACAAAAAAAAAATGGCTTCTTACCTGTTATCACTCAGCTCAAGCTTCTTTAAGTTTGGGAGTTTTGGAAAACCCTTAAGAGATACAAGTCCAACATTAATAAGAGATAAGCTCTCTAGGTTGGTGAATTCATCAGTCAGCCCTACGATGGATGTACTTCGGCAATTATCCAAATTTAATTCCTTGATCTATAAAACAGAAAATAGGTAAGTAATTCTAGCAATAAAAGTTAAATAAAACGTAATATTAGTTAGGTAGGTGGTAGGTGCCTATAATTTGCAATAAACGCCGTAAATTTGGAATATAGGTGACTAGCTGAAGAAGTTGAATTTTGTTAACCACCTGCCTAGATTCTAAAATAAGGCGCGTTCTATACAATCCTTGTAATTTTATGGTAAAACCGTAAATTTTTAACACCTTAATTCATGAAATACCATTTAAACCGAAGCAAAAAACGTAAAAAGCGTTTTTTCGCCATAAAGGTGACATTACAATATTTTTATATTTTTACGATAAATTAGCCTTGTTTGCTGGGATTTGGCTTCTCCATTAAAAAAAATATTTACAAAACAGCAGCTTATCATTAGTTTTGCGCTACTTTTACTGTTATTAGAACCGGCATCGGTAAAAAAAAAGTATTCGGCACATGTACAAAAATGACGACACCTTCATTATTTACAATAATAACAAAAATACGAAACTACTCACGTCCGCAGGGTTTTTGCCTCGTTTCTCTAATTCTATGCGCTTCTCCATCCCAAAATGTATTTATATCCAACACAAAAGACACAAAATACACACAAATAAAGCTTATATCCTAAAACGTAACCTCGCTGACAAAGTAAGCTTTTACAAACTCAACTCGAACCGCGAAGACAGAGGAACATCGATTAGCCACCAAAGCGTTTTGGTTTACGGCAGTTCAATGTTGCGCTAGAGGGGTACCTACAATAACATTATAGAGATAGGTGGCGGGAGAATTATCGACCAATCAAGGCCGCTGATTTTTGGAGGTTATGACAACTGGTTTACGGCGTCTGTTCCGTTTGCCAAATTTCCGTGCAGATATTTGACTAAAAACGACTTAATTTTAATGGTAACTGGTATTTATGGCGCTTTTTCGCCCGGATTTATTTTAATAAGCCGCATTTGCCTCGATTAGTTTGAGGTTGACGCCCAATAAATGCGATCTAGCTATTTATCGGAGAAAATGGAGCGAAAATAAGTTCGCGCGCCTAAATTTAAAAAGTAAACGTGGAAACACGGACCGCTACAGAATATATTTTCTTACAGGTGTGTGGGTTCGATTAAATGAATGTTATCGAAAATTAGAATACCAGCTATGAGGTTTTTATTATATTACCATGAGCGAGAAATAAATATAAATTTAAAATGAAATAATATAATAGATATTTCCCCAGCCCAGATATAAATATTGAAGCTGTTTACTTAATCTTACGGATTTATAAGTTTAACTAGGTAGAATAATTTAAATAATTATTATCAAAACAGCAAAGGGGCATAATTTAAAAGTTTTATATTAATAAGTTAAGAAACCAAACTAAAGACTTCGTCCTCCTTGTTGCCTGTTGACATATTTAATTATTTCCACATCTTACTTTATGTTTGGATACACTTTTACTGGATTCTTCAGTATTTATTATTACGTTTTGATGATTTCTTTAATTAAATGTTTTCTGGATCTCACATTTTCACATATTTTGAAAAATAAGAAGCAGTTTTCTCTATGAATAAGTGACATTTTATTTCTTGCCATGTACAGTATCTCACCTTGTACATAGATGGCGCGATAGCTACGAAATGAAAATCAAGCGCTGACGTTGGTGGACAGTACAGAGACTTTATAGGAGCAGTGGCGACAAAGGGTTGTCAGCATCTTGATTGGTAGTTGGATTCACGTGGTATGTACCGCCATTAAGAGGCTAAAAATGCTGAAATTGTTCAAGCTGTCATGTACTGTGTATACTTATGCATCTTTAACAATTTATTATGGCTTATTAAATATATAAAAACTATTAATTAGTGTATTGTGAACAGAACTAATTTTTTATTGTATATATTGTATTCATAAGGTAAGTGTTGGTTCAGTTTATTTCTCGTTCATGCCTCATTGTTGGCCATTCGAATGTTTACTCATTCATTGTTTAAAACTAAACATTTTAATGATGAAATTTACAACCTCATACGTACACACATATTCTTATATTTTTAAAAAGTATATCAGTTTTACATAATACATAACTAAAATATTCTGGACTTTCATTAAATTATACATATTATAGTATCATAAATACGAGTGTTTCAATAGTCAACTAAAGAAAACCAAGCCAACATGCTTTTTGTTGGTTGGAATTCGGAATTCTAACCTATTAGCAGTCTAGTTTAAATAATCTTCAATATTGAACTTTATAAATCTACTGTCTGAGAGAGTTTTATAATGTTACAAATGAATCCAAGCTAAAACTACTAAAATTAAAATGAAAATTGAAAATAAGTTTTGCAAAACTACAAATCTAAAGTTAAGTTAGTCCTGATAAATTTAGCCTCATAATGGCGGGTAGGCGTGACTTTGGCTCTATCGACGTCTGGTCCTATAGTCTCTGTAAGTAAAATATGCGTACTTTGATTTCAGTAGAGGCATGGCTGCATGATTCTTTAAGATTGCTAATAAATGCTAATTCCGGTTATGTCGAATTTAATTCGGTGTATAGTTTAATTTTTGCGTTGTTAAATTTTATTTTAAAGCAGGTACTTGATGTGTAAAAGGCAATATACATTTCAGTAGTCTTTTTCAAATCTTTCACGTTAAGAGCCATCACCAGTAACAAAATAAAATGATTACGAACTTGTTAATAAGTAAAAACAAAATTACGTGAGACTGGCCAAAATGATTAGGTGTATTTAGAGTTGCCTATCCAAGCAGCTTCTTTGCAATATCTACCATGTGAATATTTTCCATTTTGGTCCCTGCCGTGCAAGACTCACGACGCTCATGATTGCAAATGGAAATGGAACATTTCATCCAAGTTTTAGTACGTGCTAGCAATACGGAACATTAGGCGACTTCGATAACACCTCACCGCGATTGATATTTATGAAAGCTAGAAGATTCCGAAGGTGTTCCAGCTTGTAACTTCCACAGATATAACTGAAACAGGCGTTAAAAATCCGCGTTCCGGGGAGGATTGTGGCAAGGAGCTTTGGGACGAAACAACTTCTATAACTCGGATTTAGAACAAAACGGATACATTTTTTTAATAACGTCAGACTTCAGGCTTCCGAGGTTTTAAAGCAATATATAAAAGCTTTGGGATTGGGGGTGTTAAGCGATTACCAACTGTTTCAATTTTAACGAAATATGAAACTGATTTTTGCTCTCGTTCCCAAAGTAACCCAAATTAATTCTTATATAGAATAGGTGAGTAATTGTGGTTAATATCTGGTTATCAGGAACACACTGTATAATAGGAGTTGCCAATTAGGTGCCAATTTTTTCTCTGCTTATTTTTAAAATAATTAATGAAGGGCACTTAATAATAATAATATAATTTTTAATTTTATTTTGTTCATATTATTTTAGGTATAAGTATATTTCCTTTTAATCTTCAAATACCGGCGCGGCGGCTATTACTTTTTTTTAATATCGCCTAATATTTGTTATGGACGCCCCTGCCAGGTTGTGTTTCGATTTGGGACCCGTGCAAATCCCTCACAATCTTGGAGATCTCTTTGCAATCCAATATGGGAGCGGCTGATCCCTCGAGTTGAACACGGCCAATATCTTTCGCTGTTTCCCCATTCTATTTATTCAAAGAGGCGAGGTGCGAACTTTTTTGTTCGACGGCTATTTTGTAAACAAATTACTGCTCTGATAAAAGTTTTAACGCAAATCCCGTTATCGCGGCCAATGAATAATGCAACCCACAGTGGCGGCTAACAGCCCTTATCAGAAATACAAGATGTGCACAATTTTGCGAGGAGCTCCAACAGCATGCAGTGTCATAAACGTACATAGATTACGACTCACCAGGGTTGTCTCTGGACTCACGTTTCTAGTATCCTATTGCAGCTTATAAATAGTTCATTATGGAATTATAAATGAAAAAAAACAGTGGCGTAGGCAAAGGGAGAAACCGCAGAAATTAAATTAAATTAGGTTAGAAATAGGTTCCCAATATTGGCCAAGATATTTTTCATATGGCAAAAATAAACTCTTAAAAGAAAAAATCCCCTCTTTATTGTAATTATTACCAATGATCCTCAACCCAATAAGAAAGTAATACTAATGCTGTATGTGGATATTTTGGCTTGCCCCCTGTATTATGCGGACGTGTAAAGAATTGATAAAATAAAATTAAAGTTTAAAAGGAAAATTGTTTAGAAATTTCAACGTCCCATCTTAATCTTTCTTTTTAAGGTACCCGCGGACCGCCCTTGGCCTTTAACTTACACTTTCTCGGATACAAAGAAAAAGCTCTTTTCTTCCCCCATCAATCATAGTCGTGTTGGGCTGATGGTTCATGCCTCATTTATAATTCTAATTTCACCTACCGTTATAAATGATTCAATTAGTTTTTGTCTTTTCTAACCAATTACAATAATTTGTTAAGAAGCAGGCGCATTCTTATATTTTTTTCGCTCGAAATTTGGGTGAAATATTTTGAAATTATACGACCATTTATATTTGTGCTAATTTTTAACAGTGGGGAAATGGAGGTGTTAAGACTTTAGACTAGAGTTGTTAATTTATGGGTGAACAACTTTGTCCTGGTGGGTAAATAAAAATATATATAACTTCTACTAATTTGAATTAAGCTATAATATACATATTTCTATAAAAAAAATCTTTTATAATATCCCATATAATTTAAAAAAAATATTACAGGGTGATATTCGATACAGAAATAAAAAACTTGAATTAAAAGAGTCCGGTCCTGGAATTTTTACATATTAAAAACGGCATTATATCAACTGTGATAAGTACACAAATTGTATAAAATTTGAACAAATTGGGATAAGTAGTAAGGAAGTTCTGAAGTTCTAATTACACTCTTGACACTAACTAATTTCTATCACTAGGGCATATTACACTTTTTGTATTTCGTTATAATATGGTATAGTTGCACTGGCTTACACTTTTCTACACCCAGTGCAACCTAGTGTAGGTGAAAGAACACGCTCTGGCATAAAAATGAACAACGATTAGTTCCGATTATATCCGTTGGCGCACAGTGCATCGAGGAGAAGCAAGTCGCACGTCACCTGTTGCTTTGGTTTAAATTTTCCTGTGATTAACGTTTTTGTGTGCATAAAATTTTAATATAAAGTGCAGTTCTTACCTTCTCCCGTGTTTTGATTACATTGGTGTTCAGTTTGTGTTATTATTATAAGTGTTTTGCTCAAGGTTGCACTTTGTGTTGGTTTGTGTCCATTGGAGAGACGAATTAATGGACAACACAGCTTTTATAAGGTAATACTACTATTTTTTTGTTATTATTAATTGATATTAATATTCCGCCTATTTAAATTTACCGGCTTCATTGCATTGAATGCATTGCCTATGCTTAACTTTTATTCGACGAAAAAACGTATACGTCTGCGTCTCGCATCGTATGCTGTGGCAAACAATTGAATAACAATTAGTTCCGATTGTATCCGTTGGCGCACATAGGCATCGGAAAACATTTATCTGCTGCTTTGTTTGGGTTAATCGCCTTTAAAATGTTATGTGATTATCGTTTGTGTGTATAGAATTTTGATATTAAGTGAGGTGTTTATCTTCTCCCGTGTTTTGATTACATTGGTGTTCAGTTTGTGTTATTATACAAGTGTTTTGCTCAAGGTTGCACTTTGTGTTGGTTTGTGTCCATTGGAGAGACGAATTTAATAAAGAACAGCATTAGGTAATAATAATACTAGTTATTTTGCTTCCAATTTGCTTCCAAGATTTCTAATTAGAAATCTTTAACAATGTTTTATGATGGACCACTAGTTTTTGTGAAAAATATAAAATTTAGGTTAATAAAAAGGGCAAAAACATTGTTAAGTCCATGGCCTTCTTACGACAATTTAAAAAAGTTAAAGTAATTCTCTTACTAAATATTTGCCACGTTCAATGTAAACATAATTAAAAAATACTGCATTCATTATTCCGCGTATTTAAATTTACCTGCATTGCCTATGCTTGTCCAAAAAACGTAGACGTCTGTGGCAACAAATTGAATAACGATTAGTTCCGATTATATCCGTTGGCGCACAGTGCACCGGAGCATTTTCTGTCATTATCTTATGTGTGTGTTTATAATTTAATTTTCATATAAAGTGAGCAGGTTTTTAATTTCTCCCATGTTTTGATTACATTGGTATTCAGTTTGTGTTAATTTAAAGTGTTTTGCTCCAGGTTGCACTTTGTTGGTTTGCCCATTGAAGACTAGAGAGACGAATTAATGAAGAACAGCTTTACAAGTACTTATAAGGTAATAATAATATTGTTTAGATTTTTGAGAAATCAGAGTGACATTTTGAATAATATTGGCTAAATATTTGCCACGTTCAATGTAAAAGTAATTTAAAAATGTAGCATTATTCCGCGTATTTCAATTCACCGTAGACGCGTTTGCTGTGGCGAAAAAATGAATAACGATTAGTTCCAATTATATCCGTTGGTGCACAGTGCATCGAAGAAAGCTTATGAGTTAGGTTAAATTTTCTGTGATTAACGTTTGTGTGTATAAAATTTTCATATAGAGAGGTTTTTACCTTCTCCCATGTTTTGATTACAATGGTGTTCAGTTTGTGTTATTTATATAAGTGTTTTGCTCCAGGTTGCACTTTGTTGGTTTGCCCATTGGAGACTGGAGAGACGAATTAATGAAGAAGAGCTTTAGCAGGTAATAATGATACTAATTATTCTTTTTTGTTATTTTGACTCATCTGGTTTTTGTGAACAACATAAATTTTAGTCTATTAGGGGTGTGTAGGTACGGGGTACAGGTACGACTACTAAATAATGTATGCATTATAATGTCCTATTTCCTCAAGAATAATGTTATCCACTCTTCCCTGCAGTGAATAATGAACAAAGTTTCTATGACAACGTATCGGATATTTGTTAAAAATTTCATTAAAGTGGCCTTGACATGTGAGTCAAGCCACGAAATTAATTGTAAACAAAGTTGACGTTTAAATCGGTTTAAATTTAATTTCTGACAAGCCGTTCTTTTGACACATAATGACGGGTAAAACGTGGACACTCTGTAAGGATAATACATTACAATATGCAAAAATAAACAAAAAACATTTCACTTACTAAAGAACTAGGGTCCCGAAATTTTTGCATGTCTATAAATATTAATATTTGAAAAAATCTCTGTCAATTGGCAACTAAATCATATAGGGCCTGTAGAATTAGACGATGTGAACTGGAATCTGTAACTAATTCGTTTCAGATAGCCGTAGGTAAAAACAGGTGTATTTAGTTATAAGGAATATACCTCTGCGATATCTCCCAAATCAAATAAACAGAACATTGTTTAAAAGTCACTTTTATGTGAAAAAATCATGAAATTTGGAGTTTTTTAAAAATTGCAGTACGACTGCAGTAGATTAATTTTTTTGAATGTTTCTGTTTACTATATAGGTAATTCCAAACCGGTTAATTTAAGCCCCGGTTGATTTCATTTCATTGATTATTTATTTAAATAATTGCCGAAAACCATCGAAATTTTCGAAAATTTCAAGCATGTTTTACTCTGAAAGGAAAAATGCTAGACTCTTGAAACTTTGGTGGAATATGTGTCTCATTACCCTCAACTTACAAAAAAAATTTCGTTTCAAAATGTTTATTAGTTTTAGAGAAATTCTATTTGTTTATTAAAAACGTCCCAAATGTTTAATGAAAAATTGACCTATTAACGGTATCAAAAATAATTCAACCACAGCTCATTTTTTTCGTCAAGACGTCAATTTTACAAATCTGTTATGGGCGTATCGATTTTCAATAATTTTGACCGTCAAAATGGCGTTAACAACATTGCTGCTTTTCGGAGCAGCGTTTTTTGCAAATAACTTTACAACAAATGAACGTATCTGCACAAATCTTTCATATTTGAGTTGCTGGTATTTTTCTACAAATTTATAAAAAAAAATTGTTGCTCTGGGACATGTAGGAGCCGAGATAATTTTTTAAATTGTTTAATGCGCCAAACGTTTATTTATTAATATTTATGGCCAAAATTGAAACTGGTTGTTAATAAGATCTTGAATTTTGTGAATTCATCAAGTCCTATTGAACACGCCAATTTCGACGTTTTTTTTTTTTAAATATGGGGTAGCTCACGAAAATAATAACAATGGGCACATTTGCAATATCCAAATAATAAACAAATACTTAATTGTTATAAACAATTTTTTTTTAAATTTTTTCTTTTTTGGGCTTATGCAACTTATAATGTGCTAATGTATTAAATATAAATTTATAAAGATTATATAATGGTAACAATGTATGCACAAACTATTTCTCCATCAAACAATATACGATGTTACAGCATTGTCACCATTATATAATCTTTATAAATTTATATTTAATACATTAGCACATTATAAGTTGCATAAGCCCAAAAAAGAAAATATATATAAAAAAAAAATTGTTTATAACAATTATTTGTTTATTATTTGGATATTGCAAATGTGCCCATTGTTATTATTTTCGTGAGCTACCCCAAATTTTAAAAAAAAACGTCGAAATTGGCGTGTTCAATAGGACTTGATGAATTCACAAAATTCAAGATCTTATTAACAACCAGTTTCAATTTGTGGCCATAAATATTAATAAATAAACGTTTGGCGCATTAAACAATTTAAAACATTATCTCGGCTCCTACATGTCCCAGAGCAACAATTTTTTTTAATAAATTTGTAGAAAAATACCACCAACTCAAATATGAAAGATTTGTGCAGATACGTTCATTTGTTGTAAAGTTATTTGCAAAAAACGCTGCTCCGAAAAGTAGCAATGTTGTTAATGCCATTTTGACGGTCAAAATTATTGAAAATCGATACGCCCATAACAGATTCGTAAAATTGACGTTTTGACGAAAAAAATGAGCTGTGGTTGAATTATTTTTGATAACGTTAATGGGTCAATTTTTCATTAAACATTTGAGACCTTTTTAATAAACAAATAGAATTTCTCGAAAACTAATAAACATTTTAAAACGAAATTTTCTTTGTAAGTTGAGGGTAATGAGACACATATTCCACCAAAGTTTCAAGAGTCTAGCGTTTTTCCTTTCAGAGTAAAAAATGCTTGAAATGTTCGAAAATTTCGATGGTTTTCGGCAATTATTTAAATAAATAATCAATGAAATGAAATCAACCGGGGCTTAAATTAACCGGTTTGGAATTACCTATATAGTAAACAGAAACATTCAAAAAAATTAATCTACTGCAGTCTTACTGCAATTTTTAAAAAACTCCAAATTTCATGATTTTTTCACATAAAAGTGACTTTTAAACAATGTTCTGTTTATTTGATTTGGGAGCTATCGCAGAGGTATATTCCTTATAACTAAATACACCTGTTTTTACCTACGGCTATCTGAAACGAATTAGTTACACCGTTTTTTCTATTTCTGCAGGCCTAATTGTGGTAGATTCTATTACTAGCTTATAAGTTATAATTTGGATAACAGCTTTTGACACTGCAATCTTTTTTCAGATTAAGCCAATGGACGAACTATTAGGGAAAGAAACAGATAGTAGTTTTGACATCCATACCATGGACGACAAAGTGCACCTGGTGACGGAGTTATAACTACCTATATATAAAAGACACTAGTGACATTTATTTGGACATATCTAGTTCACTCTATCGTAGAGAGAACGACCGGTTTCGTCAAACCAGAGCCGAGATCTCGACGAGTATCTTGTCAATATTTTTGTTATTTCTAAAATAGCAGGGGTATTACAAGTGTTAAGGCTTGTAACTGTATTCGGGGATTTTCTGGGCGCTTCGGAGTCCAGAAAAGCAGTTAGTAGGCTCTGGTTTTCGCGTGCGAGTGAGTGTTGCCCAAGGATTGGTCGTCGCCCTCATATGATGTTTGCACTACGCTAAGTGGTGAGTAATATTATAATTATTCACCTAATAGGTACATGGTTATCCAACGAAAAGGCCCACCCCTTATATTTTCTTTATTTTTCGAGTTAGGAAAAAATGTTTCAAATAAAAGTTGTAGTGAATCAAATGAACTCATTTAAAACCTCTGCAAAGAATATTATATAAAAAGCGGGACAAACCTAACTTACATTTTTTTAAATGGAACACCCTATATTTTTTTACATTTTTCAAATCTGTGTTTTTTTGTGATTTCAAATATATATATATATATATATATATGTTGTATCTTATCTTTTACTGTTTTTTATTTATTGCAAATTTCGTGAACAATATTATTTATACCACCAGGATCTGCATGCGTATCAATCAGGTTAGCCATGGATGAAAAACAATTAATTTGACACTTATGCCTTACAGAATAATTGAATAAATTCAAAAAGCAATCTTTTCATCCATGGCTAACCTGATTGATACGCATGCAGATGCTGGTGGTATAAATAATATTGTTCACGAAATTTGCAATAAATAAAAAACAGTAAAAGATAAGATACAACATATAATATATATATATATATATATATATATTTGAAATCACAAAAAAACAGATTTGAAAAATGTAAAAAAATATAGGGTGTTCCATTTAAAAAAATGTAGGTTAGGTTTGTCCCGCTTTTATGGTATATTCTTTGCAGGGGTTTTAAATGAGTTCATTTGATTCAGTACACCTTTTATTTGAAACATTTTTTCCTATCTCGAAAAATAAAGAAAATAGAAGGGTGGACCTTTTCGTTGGATAACCCTGTACAATAATTAGTCTTAGATAGTTGTAGGTATTTATTAACTTAGGTATTTTCTGATTTTTTTCACCTGTCAATCCGCTGCCCTTGCGCCGGCCCTGAGCACGAACATTTATAAATATTTTATGAGTGGATATTAACCTCTCCGGTTAAATACCTACAATGCTTTTTTTAGGAACAAACGCGATTTCATAAATAATCCATTTGTCAAAAAAACTGACAAAAGTATATACCGGTAAATAGAGGCTCATAAATAATGGACTTTGACATTAAAAAGTAGAGAATAACTCAAACATGAGTTGTAAAGGTTAAACAAAACGAAATATTTTTACACCGTATTTCTATTTGCCAATCAATCATAAATCTATGCTACATGTATCGACATTCCTCTATTCTACGAGGCACAGTGTGGTGGAAAAAAAATTTCGTTCAAAAATCGCTGTGGAATTTATTAGATCATCTTATTTTTTTTAAATGTTCGTTTTAAATTCTTTATCAATCTCTTGAGCCAGTTTTTTGATTTTGAGCTATTTGTAATTTTTTATAATTTAGTTCCAAAATTGATTTTTTATTAAAAAATATTCTTTTTTTCAATTAAAATCAGTCTACAGTTCACAAATATATGTATGTATAAAAATTCTCCCAATTTAGCTAATAGTTATACCGAAATAGAATTTTCATGTTTCATTTTTATTTTTTTTATTCTTGACAGCTGCCAAAATCATTGTCAAATTTAAAGTTTTACAAGTAGGTATGTTTTTTGTAATTTTGAAAACAATTTGAGTTTTTATAGAAAAAGAGATATCAAATTCTTTAAATCTAAATCTTTCTATTTTGATAATTAAAATTAAAATGTTTTCGCTTTTGGCAGCTGTCAAATTTTCGGTCAACTTAATGAAAATGCCATTTAATAATTATTTCAACAAATCGAAGTACTTTAATTTGTTGAAATAATAATAAAATTGCATTTTTATTGATTTGACAGAAATTTTGACAGCTGTCAAAAGTAAAACTGTATTTTAATATCAATTATGGAATTAACAAATTAAAAAAACACTTGATTTCCCTTCTATGGAAATTTACATTGTTTATAAAATTGTGGAAGATAAACTTGCATAGGTAGTTTTAAATTTGATAGCAATTTTGGCAGCTACCAACAAACATAATAATTTTATGAAATTAATTTCGTATTCAGTACCTCCCAAACCTATAGAAAAATGTATGTTTAAGTACTAAAGTCATTTGTGGAAATAATTATTAAATCTCATTTTTATTCAATTGACAGAAAATTTGACAGATGTCAAAAGTGAAAACGTTGTTTTAATTTCAACTATAATAATAGAAAAATTTAAAACACTTTATATCTCGCCTTCTATGAAAAATCTATGGTTTTCAAAACTACAAAAGACATACTTTTCAATTTTTAAATTTGACAGTGATTTTGACAGCTATCAAAGATAAAAAAGAAATAAAAATTCTATTTTAGCAGATATATTATCTGTTTGTAAAGTAAATATTTAAAATTAAATTGGGCGAATGTATAAGAAACTGTCCCATAAACATATTTAGGAAAAAGTGAATTCTCCCGGACTAAAACGCGAATTAGTTCCGGTCTGCATTGAAACGTGGCTCCTTAATCTTTTTATGCGTGTAAATTGTGATGAATTTTTAACCGCCATGAAAATTTTATCAGATCCAGAGCGCCGAATTAACCACTCTCAAACTGCTTTCGCGGCAGTAAAAAAGCACAGCATCCCCTAATTATTATTTCACGACAACGAAACGGGAAATAAAATATCATGTTAATAAGGTTCACGCGCCGCGCGCGCCGGGTTGGATATGGGTTAGTGATATTGCGGGACTCATAGTTCATCTCCGGACAAAATTGAATTAGCCAAATGAGCCCAAAGTTTAAGGTTAATTAAACATTTAACTTAGGTAGGACAGGACGAGGGCGGCTCCGAGGGCGGCTACCTCATTCACTCACTTCCGTTCAAATCAACAAGTGTCTCCCGGATGATCCCTGTATCGCGGTGTACAGGAAACGGTGGAAGGATGTACGCAATTATGTACGGGGTGCGATGTCTAGAGTCGCATTCCTGAAAAATTCATGTTTTCAGTCGGCTATGTGAAAACAATAATTGAAAATAATTGACAAATTTGAAATCAACTGGCAGATTCTGAGAGCGGGTGTCTTTTTAAATCAAACTGTCTCGTGGAGTTTATAAACAATTTTAGCTTAAGGGGAATTTTTTTCTTAAAGCGCCACTTGCATCTCGCAGTCAGAGAGGCCATGCTCAAGACAATAGGAGTTGCGGCTCCTTGCATTTCTTCACTCAACAATGGTGAGCAGTAGGCAAATAAATCTTTAGGTATACGGGTGACCATTAAATATCATAAAAAACTCTGTACAGGGTGATTATTTGAAAATTCTACTTTTTAAACCCTTTTATTTTGTTTAAAAATATAGCTAAAAAAAAATAGGCCTGTAGCATATTTTACAAAGATTTTGTATATGTTTTAATGAATATACAGGGAGCGCCACATAGTCACATTTTTCTAAATGGATCATCCTGTATATTTTTAGATATTTGGATAGCCCTTTTCATCCCCTTTATAAATATAATATATACAGGGCGAGTCACCAAGGGCGGCTCGGTCGATATCTCCTTTAATATTTATTATACAGAAAAAAGTTTCAAATAAAAGTGTAGTAGACCAAGAATACCATATTTAAAAATTATTTCTAATCATACATGGTGTTTGATATTAGAGTGGTATATCAAAAGTATGTTTTTTTAAATGGGACACCCTATATATTTTTGCAAATTTGTATTCCTTCTTTCATTACCTTTTCGAATATATCTGGTTTTTGAAATTCCGTTGCGGCGTTGTCGAATTATTCAACTTTTTTCAAAAAAATTGTCACTTGCAGACCTCACTAATGAATTCTGCATGAGCGGTATTTTCACAGATTAAGCAAACTTTTTTTGGTAAGTGTTAAGCAATGCCATGTCCTAGCCTCCAGATATTTTAAAGTTGAAATTATTTGTACAGGGTGTTTATTACGATGATACAAAAATGGCTAACTTTAATCTATCATAACTTCATTTTTTTAATTGGAACACCGTATATTTTTACATATTTGGATAGAGTTTTTGTCGCTCTACAATATTTATTAACCTATAGTTATACCTAAAACCAACTGTTTCCAGTTAAACTGCATTCTAATAAAACCATCAGGCAATTTCTAGAAATTCGAATATCATAGGAGACATTGGCACGTTTTTTTTTTTGTTTTTGCAAGAAGAAACTATGAGCATTATTGTTTCAATTAATGTAAGTTTCATCTCTTATAAATGAAAAGAAAGTTGTCTTATTATTCTACATTTAAATACTTAAATTGTGTGAATTTTCCAAATATCTAGATGGCATTTATCACTGACATTTGTGTGTAATAAATTTGAAATGCTTTTAATTTGTAGACTTTATTGTTACGTTAATTTCTACTTAAATTAGTATTTAAAATGAATTTTTCTAAGCAAGAAAAAATTAATATGATTTACTGTATCGGTTAGAGTTATGGTAATTAAATAAAAAACTAAATCGTGCCATATACCCCAAAAGATGAAACTGGTGCACGATTTAGTTTTTTATTTATTTATATTTGACCCCGCGAATCCTATCTATGTTATGGTAATTGTTTGTTGGCCTCTAGATTGTATGGTCAAAAATATCCAGACCAAAGACATCCGAATTGTCGCGCTTTTACTAAATTAAAAACTAAATTCGATGAAAGCGGAAAAGTTATGTTTAAGAAGCTAAGTGAATTAAACCAGTCGTAAATGAAGAAAACACATTTTCTGTTGTACTAAACCTCGTAGAAAATCGTAGAAATTTTTGACCATACAATCTAGAAGCCAACAAAAAATTACCACAACTCCCCGATACAGTAAATCATATTAATTCTATCTTGCTTAGAAAAATTCATTTTAAATACTAATTTAAGTAGAAATTAAAGTAACAATAAAGTCTACAAATTAATAGCGTTTCAAATTTGTTACAAACAAATGTCAGTGATAAATGCCATTTAGATATTTGGAAAATTCACACAATTTAAGTATTTAAATGTAGAATAATAAGACAACTTTCTTTTCATTTATAAGAGATGAAACTTACATTAATTGAAACAATAATGCTCATAGTTTCTTCTTGCAAAAACAAAAAAAACACGTGCCAATGCCTCCTATGATATTCGAATTTCTAGAAATTGCCTGATGTTTTTATTAGAATGCAGTTTCACTGGAAACCGTTGATTTTAGGTATAACCATAGGTTAATAAAAATTGTAGAGCGACAAAAACTCTATCCAAATATGTAAAAATATACGGGGTGTTCCATTTAAAAAAATGAAGTTATGATAGATTAAAGTTAGCCATTTTTGTATCATCGTAATAAACACCCTGTACAAATAATTTCAACTTTAAAATATCTGGAGGCTAGGACATGGCATTGCTTAACACTTACCAAAAAAAGTTTGCTTAATCTCTGAAAATACCGCTCATGCAGAATTCATTAGTGAGGTCTGCAAGTGACAATTTTTTTTAAAAAAGTTGAATAATTCGACAACGCCGCAACGGAATTTCAAAAACCAGATATATTCGAAAAGGTAATGAAAGAAGGAATACAAATTTGCAAAAATATATAGGGTGTCCCATTTAAAAAAACATACTTTTGAAATGCCACTCTAATATTAAACACCATGTATGATTAGAAATAATTTTAAAATATGGTACTCTTGATCCCCTACAACTTTTATTTGAAACTTTTTTCTGTATAATAAATATTAAAGGAGATATCGACTGAGGCGCGCTTGGTGACTCACCCTGTATATATATATAATTGTTATATATTTCAACTTCAAATAATTGAGTTATTCAAATAAATAATATTCTTAAAAGTTTGGGATACAACTAAATTATTTTTTACATAGATGGCCATGCATAAAACAATTATGATTTAAAATTTGACAGATCGACAATTGTTATTTATTGTTTTATGCATGGCCATCTATGTAAAAAATAGTTTAGTTGTGTTGCAAATTTTTAAGTATATTATTTATTTGAATAACTCAGTTATTTGAGAATGAAACATAAAACAATTATATATAAGTATATATTTATGAAGGGGATGAAGAGGGCTATCCAAATATCTAAAAATACACAGGGTGTCCCATTTAAAAAAATGTGACTATGTGGCGCTCCCTGTATTGACCAGCAGGATCTCCGGATCTAACTCCTCTAGAGTTCCCTTGTGAAATAATTTGAAAAATAAATCGTGTGTAAACAAATGATTACTTTCCATGATTTTGAGTGTTAGAGGGCCAAAAATTCTAACCAAATAATCAGGGATGTTATTTAAGAAAAATTTAAGAGCTAATATACATTTCCTAGTATTCTACGTAGCGAAATTATTATTTAAGCTGTGTTTATATAATTCGTACTTTTTGCTGAAAAACAGTGTTATTGAGACAATATATCCTCTCCTTGTCTAAGCAAAGCTAAGAGTTGGGAAGCCAGAAACCCTCCCTGAAAATCTTTATTAAAAAAGTAAAATAAATGGCCCTTTTTAGGACAATAATACGTGCCATATGTAGCTGTCAAGATAACTCTACGCACAGACTTATAATATGCAGAAAAATAATATGATTCGATTTGGCCGTGATAGCGGCGATTTTTGATAAATCCGATGTCCCCGGAGATACCCGGACAAGAAGTATAGGCAATAGTTTCAGAGAAAGACGCCATAAATCTCGAAATTCGATCTTGAGAGGACCATAAATTGCACCTGTGATCGCGAATAACGCTAACCGGCTCACTAACCTCGTAGCTCAGGTGCTAATCCTGCATAATTCCCCCTTTCGAAGCCTCCGGGCGCGTCCTCGTGCACAGGATGATGCACGAGGGCGGCGCCGAGGTGAAATAACCGAAGATGCAAACTATCTGAGGAATAAAAAACTAGTTAAAAATCAGAATAATTGTTGCATTTGTTTGAGAACCACTTATAATAGATTGCTAGCTGCCAACAAATTCTGCAAGGCTTCGCCATGTCGACAATTGCGGAATTCGAATAAACATGACGACGGCCATGATCTTCTTCGTTGTCATCCATAACTTACTTTTAGCTTAAGTATTTATTTGACTTTTCCTATACAATGTAAAATTGTCGTTTGGAATAAATGTGTTATTGATATTATTATTATTATTATTATTATAACACACACCTCGATACATACACTTAGAATGGGGTACAACAATGGAAATAGCGAATCGGACGATACAAAAAATAGCACTGCAACTGGTAGGTTATTAGCACGTGTTATTAGTCTGTTTATCTTTTACGTACGTTACTCCAGTTGTCACAAGGTGTCGCTATTAATTCCAGTGCCTATCAAACATTTTATTGCGATTTTATTTAAAGAAATGAAATAATCACTTTTGATTGGAATAAATTCGTAATTAGATGTATTTGACTGCGAATTTTTATCTGTCAGTGGTCCCCAAAAGTCTCTCAACTTTAATCTTCGTAAATCATCACTGAGGACCATATACGTCCGTGTAGCCGTGTTTGACGCACTTTTCCGTCCCATCGCACGGGTTAAACAGTTAACCGGCTGAGTAACATCGGGATGCAAAGCAGAGGCGGTGTGTTTCTGCGGGTGCCCTCGCAGCCTCGCAAGCCCAAATAGAAAACAGATCCGCCGATAATTCAGTACAATGTATTTATTTATCGCCCTCATATTTCATGCCGCCCGAAGACTGCGAACTTAACAAGTTAAAGTGAGGGAAGTTGATGTTTATGGGAAATTGATTCATACATATCACATTAGACCGCGGTTTGTTTTACTGGGTAGTAAAGCGGGCGCTGTAAATTTTACCGGTCGGTGGAGTTTGATTAATTTATAAACTTTACGTAAGTATTCGGTAACAATTGAGCGGGCAGTATGTGTTGAGTGAAGAAATGCAAAGAGCCGCAAGTGTAATTGTCTGAAGCGTGCGCTATGCTGGCCGCCAAATATGCGTGGCGCTCTAATAATTTGGCCGCGAGATTTTCAGCGCGGTTTAAAACTATTCTTTCTCTACATTTTCCACTCAACATTACCTTTAAATATTAAGAATAAATGTTTACCCATTCCACGCTCAGCTCTGGTTTTTATTTATTAGACTACCAGGGAGTAAAATTTGTAAAAAATTTACACCCCCACATTATGTCAATACGTTTTCCAGCTCCTCCGAAAGCCCTTTTGAGCATCAAAATCCCCGGTAATCCATTCCACTTCACGTGCGTGATGGCATATACACGTTTATTTTCTACGAACAAGTACCTAACAATGTTTAAAAATCGTAACGGGGTTGGCGCCGGTGTTTGTTCGAGATTACCCGATACAAAACCCAATTTCTTGCTGATCTCGCGGCGTCAAAAAAATAATAAAATATTTTAGCGAGACGTATCCGCGAACCCATCTAGCAAATAAAACGAAACCCTGCGAACGAACGAAAGCGACAAAGAAATTATCAAGATTTTTTGCAAGTCAACACATCCAAATAATCCGTGTTGGAACAAGCCGAAAATCGTCGTCGTGTTCCAGTCCCCTTTTACAGCAGGCCTTGTCTCGTCGTATCTTGTCTGTTCAAGTATTAAGTCTGACAACAGTAATTGCTCGGCCCCGGATCATTCAGCCAACTGAGTTAGCATTTCGTGCCTGGACCTCCGATAAATCTTTTATCGCGCTCAACAATGTCTGTGATTACAACAGAAAAAAAAAATCAGACAAAGCCGTCGCAGATTATGACACGGACGCGTCGATTTAATTGCACGTTGATTCGATCCCGGAATGAAACGTTCTCAGTTACAGGAAGGCGTACAGTCTTCGCCTGTAATTATTTTAATTTGGAACCGAAGCAGACGCAAGCTTATTAGATTTCAAGCGGATTTGTCAAAAATGTTTCCGCTCACATTCTTATTTTGCCGTTTGGTTTCCTCGTTTAATTGCCATAATTCCTATTCAAATAGTTCTCCCCCCCGGTGGAAAACGAAATTTATTATTTTTTTGGGACCAATTGTAGATCAATTTTTTATAAAATTTCTCAAAATATGCCTCATTATTCTCAAACTATCGTGGCAGGCATACAACGGACAGACAGACAGACATATTGGCATTTTTTTTACATTCAGAAAATGAGCTAGAAGCTTTAATATGTCCACTTCGATGGCTGTAACAACTGAACGGAGCATCAATACATTTACTGCCTGAAAAGATCCATCGTTTCGACGACAATGGATGCTTTGTAGAAAAAATTAGCACCAAATAAGCACAAAATTACTACAAATTATAATATGTTAATCGTAACGACTCATTTTATTACTTAAAAAGAAAAGAAAAATTAAATTATTAAGTTTTGTAATAAAAATTAGCACAAAGTGAGCACAAAATGACTACAAATTATAATTAATATTGTGTTAGTCGTAACAACATATTTTATTACTTAAAATGTTATTGAAAAGAAAAGAAGTACAAAATATCTTTTTATACCAAGGACTAGCACAAAATAAGCACAAAATTACTACAAATTGTAATATTATGTTAGTCGTAACGACTCCTTTTGTTACTGAAGATTATTAAAAAGAAAAAAAATGAGATATGTATTTTGTAATCAAAATTAGCACAAAATATATTATTACGTTAGTCGTTTTACTACTGAATGTTATTGAAAATATAAAGGAGTACAAAATATCAACTTTGTAGCAAAAACTAGCACAAAATTACTGCAAATTATATGCCATTATATTAGTCGTAACAACTCGTTCTACTACTGTATGTTATTGTAAAGAAACGAAGCGCAAAATATATGCTTTGTAGAAAAGATTAGCACCAAATAAGCACAAAATTACTACAAATTATAATATTATGTTAATCGTAATGACTTATTTTATTATTGAAAAGAAAAGGAGTGTATCATTCAGTAGTAAAACGAGTCGTTATGACTAACATAATATTATAATTTGTAGTCATTTTGTGCTCATTTTGTGCTAATTTTTATTACAAAACATATTTTATTTTTCTTTTCTTTTTAATACCTTTCAGTAATAGAATGAGTCGTCCGACTACCGCAATATTATAGTCTGTAGTAATTTTGTTCTTATTTGGTGCTAATTTTTGCTACAAAGCATATATTTTGTTTTTCTTTTTTTTTTTAATAACCATCAGTATTAAAACGAGTCGTTACGACTAACATAACATAATTTGTAGTAATTTTGTGCTTATATTGTGCTAGTCTTTAGCACAAAAAGATATTTTGTGCTCCTTTTCTGTTCAATAACATTTTCAGTAATAAAATAAGTCATTACGACTAACATAATATTATAATTTGTAGTAATTTTGTGCTTATTTGGTGCTAATTTTTGCTACAAAGCAGATATTTTGCGCTCCGTTTCTCTCCAATAACATACAGTAGTAGAACGAGTTGTTACGACTAATATAGTAGTAATTTTGTGCTAGTTTTTGCTACAAAGCTGATATTTTGTGCTTTATATTTTCAATAACATTCAGGAGTAAAATGAGTCATTAAGACTAACATAATATTATAATTTGTAGTCATTTTGTGGTCATTTTGTGCTAAATTTTATTACGAAGCAGATCTTTTATTTTTCTTTTCTTTTTAATTTAATATTATGTTAGTCATAACGACTCGTTTTACTACTGAATGTTATTGAAAATATAAAGTAGCACAAAACATTGCTTTGTAGCAAAAATTAGCACAATATTACTACAAATTATATCATTGTATTAGTCGTAACAACTCGTTCTACAACTGTATGTTATTAGAAAGAAACGGAGCACAAAACATCTGCTTTGTAGCAAAAATTAGCACTAAACAAGCACAAAATTACTACAAATTATAACATTATCTTAGTCGTCATGACATTGTATGTTATTGAAAAGAAAAGGAGCACAAAATATCTTCTTGTACCAAAGACTAGCACAAAATCACTACACTACTATTATAACATTATGTTAGTCGTAACTACTCGTTTTATTACTGAAGGTTATTAAAAAGAAAAGAAAAATAAAATGTATGTTTTGTAATAAAAATTAGCACAAAATGACTACAAATTATATCATTATATTAGTCGTAACAACTCGTTCTACAACTGTATTTTATTGGAAAGAAACGGAGCACAAAACATCTGTTTTGCAGCAAAAATTAGCACTAAACAAGCACAAAATTACTACAAATTATAGTATTATCTTAGTCATAATGACTTATTTTATTACTGAAAATGTTATTGAAAAGAAAAGGAGCACAAAATATTTTTTTGTCCTAAAGACTAGCACAAAATAAGCACAAAGTTACTACAAATTATAATATTATGTTAGTCTGAACGATTGATTTTATTACTGAAGGATATTTTTAAAAAAAGAGAACAAAATATCTGCTTTGTAGCTAGAATTAGCACAATATTAGCACAATATTACTCCAAATTTTAATATTATGTTAGTAATAACGACTCATTTTATTACTGAATGTTATTGAAAAAAAAGATGCTTAAAATGCACGAAATTATTACATATTAAAATCAATCAAAAAATCAATTTTATTTATAAATGACAGGAATTTTTTAATCAGTAATAACATATTATATAATTCAAATATTTTGATCAAATCGGGCTGGTCTCGCGTTGTCCATGCACCTGACTGACTGAACAGTCGCAGGTCCATTACGAAGGGCGTAAGCGCGATGCAATATTCAGCATCTCCTGTTTGAACTAAGGAAAATAAATTGTCTGGCTTGTATAATGGATGAAGGCAGTTCAGGGGTCGAAATGATGGCGTGCCTCCGAGAAATCCAGAAGCGAGTGCTGTGCGATGGTGTTGTTGCACTTCTTCAACTCCTTTGTGCTCATCGCTCTTGTTATTCGTCCCGGACATGAGCTCCTAGTGCTACTTGTTACTTGTTAGACCACTTACCCGGTATAATAAAATAGGTGATAAAGGGCGAGTAGTTGTTGGTTGGTTGCTGAATATACAAGGCACTTGTGCAACTTTAAAAATAGAAGCTAAAGGATTCGTTTTTTTTACTTCGGCACGTGTTGGGAACAGGATTTGATTAGTTACTTACAAGATGGCTCTCGGGAACGGCAGGAGTGCTACAAGCCAATGCAGGAGGAGGATGTTTTTTAAATTAAATTAGTCCAAATTAGCTTTTGGTAAAATTTCATAGATCTGTTAAGGCTCTTCGATAATTTCACAGCCATTCAAGTCATGAAAGTAATTCCTCAGAGTTGTAACTTTCTTCGGATTACACATATACGCAACGTGTTTGGTCCCTCGTTAGAGATAAGTCTCGAGTCCTGGCATAAAAAACGAATTTATCAGAGTTGTAAGTTCGGGATGCGACACGTTTAAACCTAATCAGCTTTGGCCGGGCCTCCGGTGCAAACTTTAATTCACTATTTTCCATAACAAAAACCAGCGCCGTTGCGACGAGCCCTTTCAACGCCACCCACCTTAACAACCTGTACATACGTACAATAATACATCTCTGCGACATGTCTACAAGATCCCCGTGAGAGGCTCGAAGAACGACAGGGAAGTTTACTTTTCCAGCCACGTCGTGATTCTATTGTTGTGAAACGTGTGTCGCCCCGGATTTTCACATTGTGACAGCTGACTGGAGGCCCCCGGGGACGGGATGATTTGTGGCGGTGCTGCGAAGGACCATGACGGACGTACAGCGCTGACAGGCTGATACACATGACCCCACGCCGGGCACCAGGTTGTAAGCAGCCGTGACCGATAGCCATCTCTGGTATCTACATGGGCTCGTATATGTAGCTTTCAATTGTGCCAACAAAAAGTTGGATGTAACTCGCGCCCTGTTTTGGATGTTTTTAACAAGTTTCGGTCGCTTGCAGGCCCTCCGTTTGATTGTACAACGGATTAGAGCCGGCCGTATTTACCAACGAGGAAAATAATCCCCTACTTATTGTGTATGTATGGGGCTCACAATTCAACTATTATTTTGATGTACTTTCAAGTAGCCGGCTCGAAACAGGGTGACGAAGAAATCCGTCATCACGCAGGAGACTTAAAATTCCATAAAAATCTCTACATAAATTCGGTTAGCAAAAATTAGCACGAAATTACTACATATTAAAGTATTATTGAATAGATAATTAGCACTAAATAAGCACAAATTGACTACATATTAAGATGCTAGTTAATTAAGTTTGTCAGAACGACTTATTTTAATACTAAACGTTATTGAAAAAAAGAAGAGCACAAATATCTGCTGTGTGTGACCAAAATTAGCACAAAATTACTACAAACTACTACTACTACTACTACTACTACTACTACTACTACTAACTACATATTAATATACTAATTAATTAAGTTTGTCGTATCGACTCATTTTATTACTGGACGTTATTGAAAAAGAAATGTAGCCCTAATTATCTGTTTTACAGAAATATTAGCACTAAATAAGCACAAAATGACTGCGTATTAAATATAAATTTGTCAAAATGACTTATTTATTTACTAAACGCTATTGAAAAGGAAGAGGAGCACTAAATATCTACAGTGTGGCGAGAATTAGCACAAAATAAGCACAAAATGACTACAAATTAAAATATGATGTTAGTGGTAACGACTCATTTTATTACTGAATGTTATTGAAAAGAAAATGAGCACAAATATGTGTTTTTTGCTGAAATTAGCACTAAATAAACAAAAATTGACTACATATTAGTTACTAAATAATTAAGTTTATCACATCGACTCATTTTATTACTGGACGTTATTGGAAAATAAAGAGAGCCCTAATTATCTGTTTTACAACAATATTAGCACTAAATAGGCACAAAATGACTGCACATTAAATTTAAATTTACCAAAATTTCTTATTTTATTACGAAATGTTATTGAAAAGGAAGAGGAGCACAAAATATCTGCAGTGTGGCAAGAATTAGCACAAAATAAGCACAAAATTACTACAAATTAAAATATTATGTTATCGTAACAACTTATTTCATTGCTGAATGTTCTTGAACAGAAAAGAGGCACAAAATATGTGCTTCTTACTAAAGTTAGCACTAAATAAACACAAATTGACTACATACTGAGATACAAAATAATTAAGTTGGTCGTTTCGACCCATTTTATTACTGGACGTTATTGGAAACGAAAAGGAGGCCAAATCATCTGTTTTACCGCAATATTAGCACTAAATAAGCACAAAATGACTGCACATTAAATTTAAATTTGTCAGAATGATTTATTTTATTACTAAATGTTATTGAAAAGAAAGAGGAGCCAAAATATCTGCTGTGTAGCAAATATTAGCACAAAATAAGCACTAAATTACTACAAATGAAAATATTGTGAAAGTCGTAGCAACTAATTTCATTACCGAATGTCATTGAACAGAAGCACAAAATATGTGCCTCTTACTAAAATTAGCACTAAATAAGCACAAATTGACTACATATTAAGATACTAATTAATTAAGTTTGTCCTAACGACTGATTTATTACTGAACGTTATTGGAAAAGAAGAGGAGCTCTAAGTAACTGCTTTATCGTAATATTAGCACTAAGAAAACACAAAATGAATACAATTAGTATACATTTGTCGGAACGACTTATTTTATTACTAAACGTTGTTGAAAGGAAGAAGAGCACAAAAGATCTGCAGTGTGGCAAGAATTAGCACAAAATCACTACAAATTAAAACATGATGTTAGTCGTAACAATTCATTTTATTACTAAATGTTTTTGAAAAGAAGAGAAGCACAAAATGTCGACTTTGTAACAAACATTAGCACAAAATTACTACAAATTAAAATATATTAGTCGTGATTCATTTTATTAGTGAATGTAGAAAATGAGCACAAAATATGCGCTTTTATTGCAATTAGCACTAAATAAGCAAAAATGGACTACATATTAAAAAACTAATTAATTAAATTTGTCGTAACAACTCAGTTTATTTACCAGACGTTGTTGGAAAAGAAGAGGGGCTGTAAAATCTGCTTTATCCTCAATATTAGCACTAAATAAGCACAAAGTGGCTGCATACTAACTTTAATTTGTCGTAACGACTTATTTTATTACTGAATGTTATTGAAAAAGAAGAAGAGCACAAAATATTTAATTTTTGGCAAAAATTAGCACAAAATAAGCACAAAATTATGTTAGTCGTAACGATTTATATTAATATAAGGCATTATTGAAAAATAGGAGCACAGAATAGTTGCTTTGTAGCAAAAATTAGCACAAAACAAGCACGAAACTACTACAAATTAAAATATGATGTTAGTCGTAACGATTCATTTTATTAATGAATGTTTTTGAAAAGAAAAGAAGCACAAAATGTCGACCTTGTAACAAACATTAGCACATAATTACTACAAATTAAAATATGTTAGTCGTGATTCATTTTATTGTGAATGCAGAAAATGAGCACAAAATATCCGCTTTTATTGCAATTAGCACTAAATAAGCATAAATGTACTACATATTAAAAAACTAATTAATTAAGTTTGTCGTATCGACTCACTTTATTACTGTACGTTACTGGAGAAGAGAGGGAGCCCTAATTATCTGTTTTACCGCAATATAAGCACTAAATAAGCACAAAATGACTGCATATTAAATTTAAATTTGTTAGAATGACTTATTTTATTACTAAATGTTATTGAAAAGGAAGAGGAGCACAAAATATCTGCAGTGTGGCAAGAATTAACACAAAATTAGCACAAAATAAGCACAGAATGACTACAAATTAAAACATGATGTTAGTCGTACCGACTCATTTTATTACTGAATATTATTAAAAGGAAAATGAGCACAAAATGTCTGCTTTTTGATGAAATCAGCACTAAATAAACACAAATTGACTAAATATTAAGACTCATTTTATTACTGGACGTTATTAGAAAAGAAAGAGAGCCTTAATTATCTGTTCTACAGCAATATTAGCACTAAATAAGCACAAAATTACTACAAATTAAGATATGTTGTTAGTGGTAACGACTCATTTTATTACTGGACGTTATTTGGAAAGAAAAAGGAACCCTAATTATCTATTTTACCCCAATATTAGCACTAAATAAGCAGAAAATGACTGCATATTAAATTTAAATCTGTCAGAATGACTTATTTTATTATTAAACCTCATTGAAAAAAATTAAGAGTACAAAATGTCTACTTTTTAGCAAAAATTAGCACAAAATTAGCACGAAATTATTACATTTTAAAATATTATGTTAGTTGTAGCGACTCATTTTAATACTAAACGTTATTGAAAAAGAAGAGGAGTACAAAATATCTATTTTATGGCAAAAGTTAGCACAAAATAAGCACGAAAGTACTACATATTAAAATATTATATTAGTCGTAAGGATTCACTGTATTACTGATACTGAACGTTATTGGAAAGAAGCCCTAAATATCTGCCTTATCGCAACATTAGCATGAAATAAGCTTAAAATGACTGATACAAAATGAAAGATTCTACAGTTTAATTTCGTCGAAGACACGACCCACGTGACGTCCGTAGGAGTAAAACAATGGAGCACTTTCTTAAAAGAATTATATCAGAAAATGTCGAAATAATTTTGTTTGCGTAACATGAAACTGGCTTTATGAGTTTGAGTGGAGTTTGACGTCACCGGTTCTTTGTTAAAGGATATCTACATATGTCCCAGTCGTTTGTTCTAGAAGAGACGTACGGTATTATTAAGTTTCGGCCGTCGTTTACCGACAAACAGAAAACATGAAATCATTTCCTCTGGAAACCCCTTTACAAGCTCACGTTTCTCCCCCTACTTCGTCCTCGTATGTGAGGCTTTCGGAATGAGCCGGAGTAATGTGAAAATAGGATCAGTGAAGCCATTTTTGTAATTGCCTTTATGTAACACGTACAGCTCGAGGAAATAGAGGCGATAGTAATTATCGCAAACCTTTAATTATTGCCTCCAGCACTCCTTGTTGCTTTAGTATAATACAAAGGAGTTTCCTTCCAATGGAAAATAAACACTATTAACACAAACAGATCTTTACCATATTTTCCTAAACGTTTTCTCGACTTCCCGGCTTTGTTTTCGCCCGCAGCAGCGAGTGAAATTTTCGCTGTTTGTACATTTTCTTATGAAATGTTGCTGCAGTGGTTGGAGTGTTTCTCCTCGCTTTGATGCTGTCGATGGCGGTTTATTAAATATTGTGAACCCGAACTGAGAATTTTTTTTGCACGCATCCACTCCTGCAGCTCTCGAGCTTTCAGTTATTTGGCTGGCTTTGTTCTCGTGCTGCGAACGCACCTTTGCCTCCTACAAAAATATAGAGACATTCTTGCCTGCCGGCCGTGTATGCGTTCTATTAATTACTCGACAATTCGATGTCAGAGAAAACCCTTCGTTTAATTATATTAAGTACAAGTATGTAATATTAGGCTGTGAAGCAACATTCTTTTCATTAGCGTTTAATGTAGTATATACGAACTGTTATTTAATAAACGAATAATAATTTACGTTCAATAAAATTGAAAGGAACGGGCATAAATGTGATTAAAAGTTGAAGGCAAAATATTAAAGCAGAAGTATAATTTGATTGACGAATATTTGTTTTCTAATTAAATTTAATGGTATCAGTAATCATCATCATCCCTACAATAACTTTATAATTAAAAAATATTTCTTTTCAACATTAATATGAAGGAATAAAAAAGGAAGGTTAAATTTAGATTCACTTAATCGATACAGTCGAACCAATTTAGTAGTGATTACAAAGGATTGTGAGTAAATAGGCCAAACGAGGCGACAAAATGCAGAAGATATGGAATGAGATCTAAAGATTATAATTGTTGTGAGACGATGAAGATTGCTTTCTCTGGAAGAAGTAAAGGAAGGAAACACTAGAAGTGAGCAAGCCCCATAGAGGAATGTTAGTAAATAGGCCAAGCGAGACGACAAAATGCAGAAGATATGGAATGAGACCTTAAAGATAATAATTGTTGTGAAACGATGAACGATGAAGATTGTTAGCTCTGAAAGAAGTAAAGAAAGGAAAGACTAGAAGTAAGCAAGGACAACAAAATAATGTGAGTAAATAGGCCAAACGAGGCGACAAAACGCAGAAGATATGGAATGAGATCTAAAGATTATAATTGTTGTGAGACGATGGAGTTTGCTTTCTCTGGAAGAAGTAAAGAAAGGAAACACTAGAAGTGAGCAAGCCCCATAGAGGAATGTTAGTAAATAGGCCAAGCGAGACGACAAAATGCAGAAGATATGGAATGAGACCTTAAAGATTATAATTGTTGTGAAACGATGAACGATGAAGATTGTTAGCTCTGAAAGAAGTAAAAAAAGGAAAGACTAGAAGTAAGCAAGGACAACAAAATAATGTAAGTAAATAGGCCAAACGAGGCGACAAAACACAGAAGATATGGAATGAGATCTAAAGATTATAATTGTTGTGAGACGATGAAGATTGCTTTCTTTGAAAGAAGCAAAGGAAGGAAAGACTAGATGTGAGCAAGCCCCATAGAGGAATGTTAGTAAATATGCCAAGCGAGACGACAAAATGCAGAAGATATGGAATGAGACCTTAAAGATTATAATTGCTGTGAAACGATGAACGATGAAGATCGCTAGCTTTGGAAGAAGCAAAGAAAGAAAGACTAGAAGTGAGCAACGACAACAAATTAATGTGAGTAAATAGGCCAAGCGAGACGACAAAATGCAGAAGATATGGAATGAGACTTAAAGATTATAATTGTTGTGAGACGATGAAGATTGCTTTCTCTGGAAGAAGCAAAGGAAGGAAACACTAAAAGTGAGCAAGCCCCATAGAGGAATGTTAGTAGATAGGCCAAGCGAGACGACAAAATGCAAAAGATATGGAATGAGACCTTAAAGATTATAATTGTTGTGAAACGATGAACGATGAAGATCGCTAGCTTTGGAAGAAGCAAAGAAAGAAAGACTAGAAGTGAGCAACGACAACAAATTAATGTGAGTAAATAGGCCAAGCGAGACGACAAAATGCAGAAGATATGGAATGAGACTTAAAGATTATAATTGTTGTGAGACGATGAAGATTGTTTTATCTAGAAGAAGCAAAGGAAGGAAACACTAGAAGTGAGCAAGCCCCATAGAGGAATGATAGTAAATAGGCCAAGCGAGACGACAAAATGCAGAAGATATGGAATGAGACTTAAAGATTATAATTGTTGTGAAACGA
The DNA here is from genome assembly GCA_963680705.1 of Rhagium mordax. Lineage (NCBI taxonomy): Eukaryota > Metazoa > Arthropoda > Insecta > Coleoptera > Cerambycidae > Rhagium > Rhagium mordax. The sequence goes on along the minus strand of OY796659.1, from coordinate 79,718,064 downwards.
TGAACGATGAAGATTGTTAGCTCTGGAAGAAGTAAAGAAAGGAAAGACAAGAAGTGAGCAAGGACAACAAATAAATGTGAGTAAATACGCCAAACGAGGCGACAAAACGCAGAAGATATGGAATGAGATCTAAAGATTATAATTGTTGTGAGACGATGAAGATTGTTTTATCTAGAAGAAGCAAAGGAAGGAAACACTAGAAGTGAGCAAGGCCCATAAAGGAATGTGAGTAAATAGGCCAAGCGAGGCGACAAAATGCAGAAGATATGGAATGAGACCTTAAAGATTATAATTGTTGTGAGATGATAAAGATTACTATCTTTAGAAGAGGCAATGATGTAATGCTTTAATCGTAGGTTAGTTATATTTTATAATCGACAAACAGACCTGACAAAAATGCTTTATTTTAGTTACGTTAGCGAAAAAAAGAACCAGTTTCCATCAGTTTATGCTTTCTTTACTCATTAAAACTCATCTAGCTAAAATATAAGTCCTTCCATTTTCATTATAGATTTTATATAGATTTAATCCTCGTAACGTACTTTCAGCTGTTATTTTACTCGGATTAATTATATTGATTAAGCCAAAGTTGTCGCCTTCACAAAGCGGCAAGCTTGAGATCTGCTTTTGTTACGTAAGCTTGTCGGTGAGGTCGATTCATTTAATACTCTCCGCAACTTTGTGTCTGAAGCATCTATTGTGAAGCCTTAACACAAATAATCAATTTGAAATTGTCCAAGATTTTGTTCATATATGAAAATAATTTTGAACCACCTAGGGCAACTTAAGGTGCAATTAATTTCCTGTTCTAACATTTGTCCACTCTGTGGAGTTGCCGATTCCAGACGGATTAATAATTCCACAGTAACAAGCAAGGAAATAAAAAATATGTAAGCCATATAACGCAGGCGTTTTTATACGACATATTGAGGCCATATAATAATCGAAATGTTATTTGTGCTGGCTGTTTTTCAGTACGGTTTGGGAATGTGGACAAAGTTGTAATAAATCTGGCGACCACAACACGGTTGGTTAGCTTACTCGGCCCCAATTTATTTGTACAACTCTCTATTTCTATACGTTTGAATCTCTGGTTTGGGAAAATTTGTAGCAATTTATCTTTCCGTGTATTTTATTACCGGACCAATGAACGAAATAACCCACGTGGTCATTAAACATTATAACTAATGATTTTCAATTTATTTTTATTTATAATTTATGGGTCGGGCGGCGCTTAGGCGTGATTACATGCAGACATTTTTCACAATTCATTTTTTAAATTTTGGTAAACCCATTTTGTGTGATTGCTAAAATAGATCTAATTCGGGAAAAAATTATTCCTCCGTACTCATAAAAAAAAAAGATCATGCCAGCTTAAAGTCGAAATCCGCGAACTACCGACTTTAACGGCCGACAACTATTTAACGGGTGGAGATAAAAAATCAAACGAAACGGCATGATGATCGGCATCCATTTCTGAATCGATTGAACTAAAATAAAAGGGGGGTCAATTTTCTTTTAAAAAAGTAACAGCACTTGAAAAGGCCTTTGAAATTTTGGCAAAAATCGAAAGTTCCTGAAAAATTCTGAAATAATTCATGGTTATGTAATTTGGCGAGAGAAATCGAATGGCGCAAACGTGAGATCGATATCTCGTTTCCTTACCGAGATACTGACGGTGAAAGTGGGCGAAAATTGACAGATTTCGCCTTTTCCAAAAAAATTTGGATTCGACATCTGGGTCGGACCATTGGGCAAGTGATACCTCACTTGAAAGGTCGTTATGGCCTGAATATTCCACTCTATACACCGAATCTCTTTGTATCAGATCTAGTAAATTTATTATTGAATTTATGTTCCACGTGGAGCAACACAACGCGATGTGTAATATTATTTTCAACTTTGGGTCAGTTTAGATGTAACGGATTACATTAGCCAGATCCGCATTGTTCCACTACATATTCGATGAGCGTAATCTCCTGTATGGAGTATTCAAATTTCTAACAAGCTTGCCGGCAACGAGATCCTTGCGCCGTATTGAATAAAACAACGGTATATTTATGTTTTTTTAATAATCGTTTGGGAAATTATAGCTGAAATTTTCAGCAAACCCATGCCGCTCTGTATATAAATAGTTGCGGGAAATATCTTTTATGAAACACGCACGCCCTGATACGTGACACGATTTTTCCCGAGCTTTCCGTACACAACACGAAAAACATCTAAAGAGACATTATCAAATGACATCGCTATCTAATCCCAGCGTTTCACCATTTCCCAATAACTTTTCCTTGTTGCTGAATTAGTAATAGTACATTAGTGATAGTGCATTGTCACATCAAGACGAGCGAGTCTCCGGTGGGGCGTCTCGTGGAAATTTCCCCGCTTTTATAGATATTGATGCAAAGAAAAATATTTTACAGGGCCAATCTGTCACAAAGGATTGGTCTTCTAACAAGTGACAGGCAGAATCAAGTCCCACGGGGACTTTATGAGTAATGGTTTTCTCTGCGAGGAAGAGTGCGGCAAAGTGTAGCCGGTGTTCCCGGATGGAATCGTTGCTGTGGCTGGAAATGCTTAATCCCGTGAAAGACACTAAATCGTGATCTGGATAATTATTAATAGAACGCACTCTGTAGGTGAAACAAGAAGGAGCAAAACACTTAATGGTAATGTTAAATGTTTAACTTTGATTTGCTTTTTTCTAAGTACGAAATATTAAGCTGCTATCCTTAACGAAGCCGACCCCGTTTTAATAATGTCTCGTATTGCATTAAATTAACCCTGGGGTAGATCTACAACTTCCTACCAAGTTTAATCTCTCTTCACCTACCACAATATCTTAGATTTACAGGAAATTGCGTAGGCGACTTGGGAGGGGTGGTTAAAGAAACAATTAGAAACATTTGCTCAAACTTAACACATCCTGATTTAATTCCTAAGTTTGCGCTGAATATAAAAAGACAACGGACATTCACGCAAAATTCGTGTATAGTGGAAACATCATTTCTTATAGCTAATTCTACATGCACTGCATTCGATAACTTTTTGGTATTATCTTAAGAATGTATTGATAAAGAAAGAAAAGAGAAATCAAGAAAGAAATCAGAACTCAAAAAATGAAGAAACAAAGAAACAGAAACAGAAGAGAAACAGAGAAATAGAGAAATAGGAGAGAAACAGAGAAACAAAAGAGAAACAGAGAAACAGAAGAGAAACAAAAAAATAGATGAGAAACAGATAAACAGAAGAGAAGCAGAAACAGAGAAACAGAAGGGAAACAGAGAAATAGAAGAGAAACAGAGAAACAGAAGGGAATCAGAGAAACGGAAGAGAAACAGATATATAGAAGAGAAACAGAAGAGAAACAGAGAAACGGAAGAAAAACAGAGATATAGAAGAGAAACAGAGAAACAGAGAAACAAAGAAATAATTTTTGGCTATGTTTGAGGTTATGTATAGGGAATAAAAAAAATTTCAGCTCATTTTTGCTGGTTGCATCGTCTACTAGTATTTCCCCTTCGAAATGAGTTTTAGATTGCTCATCTGCGATTTTTCGTATCGGAGTATTAAATTTGGATATTTCGAAAACATCCTGTATAATCTGGGAGGGCTGCTAAAATAGAATGGGCGAAACATAAAGACGGATGCCTTTTAAACGTAATTTACGACTTTGACTCCTAAACCCCGAGACCCGGAGGAAAAAACCAGCAAATAGTGTAATCCATAATACCGGCCTGGTGGAATTCAATTTTGTCAAACGATTGATGTTGTATTGTCTCAAGCAAACTAGTTACAGTTTCACCTTAGTAAATCTTATAATCTGGCCGCAACCCGACCGATACAATATTCAAGGAGAACGAAGGCGAGACGTATGGATCACGGATCAGACGGAGAACTTCCCATTTTCCCAACTCCAACTCCCGATTACCTGGACCGGGAACATTACGTGGTGACTATTCATCACCGGGGGCGGCCTGCATTTGAAAATGCTCTCGTAAATGACCATCGGCTGCCGCCTCTTGACAGAGACACACTGCTTTACAAACGTACTTCGTTTTCCCACCCACTCTTCACGCAGACACAGATAGACTCGATCTTGTAACTGAATACGCTCTTAGAATAATTTATGTGGATAAATAAATGTCCATAATTCATCAGTGCTGGGACTTTTTCAGCACACTCAAACAAGGTAATTTGTAATTGTTTTCCCAGGGGTGTAACGACGGGATTGCGATACGCACTCTAACCCAAAATTACAAATATATAACAAACATAAATACTACTATTTGTGGTCTAGCTCTTTCGTTGCATTTTTTTGGCCTAAAAGTAACCAACGAAAAATTTTGATTATCGAACTGTATGCTATTTAGCTCCTTGGTGTGATAATTTTCTTTTGTTTTTGTCTCCTTAAGTCCAGAGACGTCTAGATTTTTACATTTTTTGAATTATTCTTATTCAGTTATATTGGGTCCTAGATCCGCCCCTGCTTTAAGTGTCACAGCGCGAGTAAAAGTTTACTTGAATTTCCACCGCTTTTTCTCGCCGACTAAGAAAGAGTAAATGCAAATACAGCCGTAAATAGACGCAACGGAAGTCCCGGAGGTACATAAAAGTTGAGAGAAAAATTACCACAATAAAGCCCTTTTTCAGGTTGAGATGAGCGAAACCAAAAATACCCCTTTAACTATAATTGGCTAGAAAGCGAAACGTATTTGTATTCGTTATTCTTAATGCCCGCTAATCCCATCTAGCGAGACCTCCGGCATAATCTGCATAAGGAAATCATTGCACTAAATAGCAAAGTTTTGAAGACGCAGGATCTTTAATTTTAATTTGCCCCTGGGACGTAATTCATTATTATGCATGAGCTCCCCGGGACCCCAGCACAGAACAGATTGGTCTGCATACAGAACAGAACTTTGGATAACACATAACGGGGCACGAGCTTAGGTAACACCACCGTGAAATGGAACTGGCGTGGAGCCGGGTCGGGCAGGGGCGCAACCGCCAAAAGACAAGCTGGCAGAAATATTTGATTCGATTTATTATCATTTATAGTCGCGGCATAATTTGTTTCGACCTAGACATTTTGACTGCAGAGTTGAGTTTTTCAGAAAATGTAGTTCTTGATACGTATAATAATATACTAAGAGGCCCGAAGAATCCGAATTGAGCGTTAGCCGCCATGTTTAAAAAATGGCATGCGCGCGCAGTCGCGGAAAATATTTCTTTACTTCTTTATTTCTTTATATTTCTTTATTTCTTTATTTCTTTATTTCTTTATTTCTTTATTTCTTTATTTCTTTATTTCTTTATTTCTTTATTTCTTTATTTCTTTATTTCTTTATTTCTTTATTTCTTTATTTCTTTATTTCTTTATTTCTTTATTTCTTTATTTCTTTATTTCTTTATTTCTTTATTTCTTTATTTCTTTATTTCTTTATTTCTTTATTTCTTTATTTCTTTATTTCTTTATTTCTTTATTTCTTTATTTCTTTATTTCTTTATTTCTTTATTTCTTTATTTCTTTATTTCTTTATTTCTTTATTTCTTTATTTCTTTATTTCTTTATTTCTTTATTTCTTTATTTCTTTATTTCTTTATTTCTTTATTTCTTTATTTCTTTATTTCTTTATTTCTTTATTTCTTTATTTCTTTATTTCTTTATTTCTTTATTTCTTTATTTCTTTATTTCTTTATTTCTTTATTTCTTTATTTCTTTATTTCTTTATTTCTTTATTTCTTTATTTCTTTATTTCTTTATTTCTTTATTTCTTTATTTCTTTATTTCTATTTCTTTATTTCTTTATTTCTTTATTTCTTTATTTCTTTATTTCTTTATTTCTATTTCTTTATTTCTTTATTTCTTTATTTCTTTATTTCTTTATTTCTTTATTTCTTTATTTCTTTATTTCTTTATTTCTTTATTTCTTTATTTCTTTATTTCTTTATTTCTTTATTTCTTTATTTCTTTATTTCCTTATTTATTTCTTGATTTCTTGATTTCTTTATATTTCTTTATATTTCTTTATATTTCTTTATATTTCTTTATATTTCTTTATATTTCTTTATATTTCTTTATATTTCTTTATATTTCTTTATATTTCTTTATATTTCTTTATATTTCTTTATATTTCTTTATATTTCTTTATATTTCTTTATATTTCTTTATATTTCTTTATATTTCTTTATATTTCTTTATATTTCTTTATATTTTCTTTATTTCTTTATTTCCTTATTTCCTTATTTCCTTATTTCCCTTTTTCCCTATTTCCCTATTTCCCTATTTCCTTATATCCTTATTTCCTTAGTTCTTTATTTCTTTATTTCTTTATTTCTTTATTTCTTTATTTGTTTCTTTATCTCTTTATCTCTTTATCTCTTTATCTCTTTATCTCTTTATCTCTTTATCTCTTTATCTCTTTATCTCTTTATCTCTTTATCTCTTTATCTCTTTATCTCTTTATCTCTTCATCTCTTCATCTCTTTATCTCTTTATCTCTGTATCTCTTTATTTCTTTATTTCTTTATATTTCTTTATACTTATTTCTTTATTTCTTTATTGCTTTATTTCTTTGTTGCTTTATTTCTTTATTTCCTTATTTTCTTATTTCCTTATATCCTTATTTCCTTATTTCCTTATTTCTTTATTTCCTTATTTCTTTATTTACTTAGTTCTTTATTTCTTTATTTCTTTATTTCTTTATTTCTTTATTTCTTTATTTCTTTATTTCTTTATTTCTTTATTTCTTTATTTCTTTATTTCTTTATTTCTTTATTTCTTTATTTCTTTATTTCTTTATTTCTTTATTTCTTTATTTCTTTATTTCTTTATTTCTTTATTTCTTTATTTCTTTATTTCTTTATTTCTTTATTTCTTTATTTCTTTATTTCTTTATTTCTTTATTTCTTTATTTCTTTATTTCTTTATTTCTTTATTTCTTTATTTCTTTATTTCTTTATTTCTTTATTTCTTTATTTCTTTATTTCTTTATTTCTTTATTTCTTTATTTCTTTATTTCTTTATTTCTTTATTTCTTTATTTCTTTATTTCTTTATTTCTTTATTTTTTTATTTCTTTATTTCTTTATTTTTGTATTTCTTTATTTCTTTATTTCTTTATTTCTTTATTTCTTTATTTCTTTATTTCTTTATTTCTTTATTTCTTTATTTCTTTATCTCTTTATCTCTTTATTTCTTTATTTCTTTATTTCTTTATTTCCTTATTTCCTTATTTCCCTTTTTCCCTATTTCCCTATTTCCTTATATCCTTATTTCCTTAGTTCTTTATTTCTTTATTTCTTTATTTGTTTCTTTATCTCTTTATCTCTTTATCTCTTTATCTCTTTATCTCTTCATCTCTTCATCTCTTCATCTCTTTATCTCTTTATTTCTTTATTTCTTTATATTTCTTTATTTCTTTATACTTATTTCTTTATTTCTTTATTGCTTTATTTCTTTGTTGCTTTATTTCTTTATTTCCTTATTTCCTTATATCCTTATTTCCTTATTTCCTTATTTCTTTATTTCCTTATTTCCTTATTTACTTAGTTCTTTATTTCTTTATTTCTTTATTTCTTTATTTCTTTATTTCTTTATTTCTTGTTTTCTTGTTTTCTTTATTTCTTTATTTCTTTATTTCTTTATTTCTTTATTTCTTTATTTCTTTATTTCTTTATTTCTTTATTTCTTTATTTCTTTATTTCTTTATTTCTTTATTTCTTTATTTCTTTATTTCTTTATTTCTTTATTTCTTTATTTCTTTATTTCTTTATTTCTTTATTTCTTTATTTCTTTATTTCTTTATTTCTTTATTTCTTTATTTCTTTATTTCTTTATTTCTTTATTTCTTTATTTCTTTATTTCTTTATTTCTTTATTTCTTTATTTCTTTATTTCTTTATTTCTTTATTTCTTTATTTCTTTATTTCTTTATTTCTTTATTTCTTTATTTCTTTATTTCTATTTCTTTATTTCTTTATTTCTTTATTTCTTTATTTCTTTATTTCTTTATTTCTATTTCTTTATTTCTTTATTTCTTTATTTCTTTATTTCTTTATTTCTTTATTTCTTTATTTCTTTATTTCTTTATTTCTTTATTTCTTTATTTCTTTATTTCTTTATTTCCTTATTTATTTCTTGATTTCTTGATTTCTTTATATTTCTTTATATTTCTTTATATTTCTTTATATTTCTTTATATTTCTTTATATTTCTTTATATTTCTTTATATTTCTTTATATTTCTTTATATTTCTTTATATTTCTTTATATTTCTTTATATTTCTTTATATTTCTTTATATTTCTTTATATTTCTTTATATTTCTTTATATTTCTTTATATTTCTTTATATTTCTTTATATTTCTTTATATTTCTTTATATTTTCTTTATTTCTTTATTTCTTTATTTCCTTATTTCCTTATTTCCTTATTTCCCTTTTTCCCTATTTCCCTATTTCCTTATATCCTTATTTCCTTAGTTCTTTATTTCTTTATTTCTTTATTTCTTTATTTCTTTATTTGTTTCTTTATCTCTTTATCTCTTTATCTCTTTATCTCTTTATCTCTTTATCTCTTTATCTCTTTATCTCTTTATCTCTTTATCTCTTTATCTCTTTATCTCTTTATCTCTTTATCTCTTCATCTCTTCATCTCTTCATCTCTTTATCTCTTCATCTCTTTATCTCTGTATCTCTTTATTTCTTTATTTCTTTATATTTCTTTATACTTATTTCTTTATTTCTTTATTGCTTTATTTCTTTGTTGCTTTATTTCTTTATTTCCTTATTTTCTTATTTCCTTATATCCTTATTTCCTTATTTCCTTATTTCTTTATTTCCTTATTTCTTTATTTACTTAGTTCTTTATTTCTTTATTTCTTTATTTCTTTATTTCTTTATTTCTTTATTTCTTTATTTCTTTATTTCTTTATTTCTTTATTTCTTTATTTCTTTATTTCTTTATTTCTTTATTTCTTTATTTCTTTATTTCTTTATTTCTTTATTTCTTTATTTCTTTATTTCTTTATTTCTTTATTTCTTTATTTCTTTATTTCTTTATTTCTTTATTTCTTTATTTCTTTATTTCTTTATTTCTTTATTTCTTTATTTCTTTATTTCTTTATTTCTTTATTTCTTTATTTCTTTATTTCTTTATTTCTTTATTTCTTTATTTCTTTATTTCTTTATTTCTTTATTTCTTTATTTCTTTATTTCTTTATTTCTTTATTTCTTTATTTCTTTATTTCTTTATTTCTTTATTTCTTTATTTCTTTATTTCTTTATTTCTTTATTTCTTTATTTCTTTATTTTTTTATTTCTTTATTTCTTTATTTTTGTATTTCTTTATTTCTTTATTTCTTTATTTCTTTATTTCTTTATTTCTTTATTTCTTTATTTCTTTATTTCTTTATTTCTTTATTTCTTTATTTCTTTATTTCTTTATTTCTTTATTTCTTTATTTCTTTATTTCTTTATCTCTTTATCTCTTTATTTCTTTATTTCTTTATTTCCTTATTTCCTTATTTCCCTTTTACCCTATTTCCTTATATCCTTATTTCCTTAGTTCTTTATTTCTTTATTTCTTTATTTGTTTCTTTATCTCTTTATCTCTTTATCTCTTTATCTCTTCATCTCTTCATCTCTTTATCTCTTTATTTCTTTATTTCTTTATATTTCTTTATTTCTTTATACTTATTTCTTTATTTCTTTATTGCTTTATTTCTTTGTTGCTTTATTTCTTTATTTCCTTATTTCCTTATATCCTTATTTCCTTATTTCCTTATTTCTTTATTTCCTTATTTCCTTATTTACTTAGTTCTTTATTTCTTTATTTCTTTATTTCTTTATTTCTTTATTTCTTTATTTCTTTATTTCTTTATTTCTTGTTTTCTTGTTTTCTTTATTTCTTTATTTCTTTATTTCTTTATTTCTTTATTTCTTTATTTCTTTATTTCTTTATTTCTTTATTTCTTTATTTCTTTATTTCTTTATTTCTTTATTTCTTTATTTCTTTATTTCTTTATTTCTTTATTTCTTTATTTCTTTATTTCTTTATTTCTTTATTTCTTTATTTCTTTATTTCTTTATTTCTTTATTTCTTTATTTCTTTATTTCTCTATTTCTTTATTTCTTTATTTCTTTATTTACTTCTTTACTTCTTTACTTCTTTACTTCTTTACTTCTTTACTTCTTTACTTATTTATTTCTTCATTTCTTCATTTATTTATTTATTTATTTATTTATTTATTTATTTATTTATTTATTTATTTATTTATTTCTTTATTTCTTTATATTTTTTATTTCTTTATTTCTTTATTTCTTTATATTTTTTTCTTTATATTTCTTTATTTCTTTATATTTCTTTATTTCTTTATATTTCTTTATATTTCTTTATTTCTTTATTTCTTTATTGCTTTATTGCTTTATTGCTTTATTGCTTTATTTCTTTATTTCCTTATTTCCTTATTTCCTTATTTCCTTATTTCCTTATTTCCTTATTTCCTTAGTTCCTTATTTATTTCTTTATTTATTTCTTTATTTCTTTATTTCTTTATTTCTTTATTTCTTTATTTCTTTATTTCTTTATTTCTTTATTTCTTTATTTCTTTATTTCTTTATTTCTTTATTTCTTTATTTCTTTATTTCTTTATTTCTTTATTTCTTTATTTCTTTATTTCTTTATTTCTTTATTTCTTTATTTCTTTATTTCCTCATTTCCTCATTTCCTCATTTCCTCATTTCTTTATTTCCTTATTTCCTTATTTCTTCATTTCCTCATTTTCTCATTTTCTCATTTCCTTATTTCCTTATTTATTTCTTCATTTCTTCATTTCTTCATTTCTTCATTTCTTAATTTCTTCATTTCTTCATTTCTTCATTTCTTTATTTCTTTATTTCTTTATTTTATATTTCTTTATTTCTTTATATTTCTTTATTTCTTTAAGTATTTCTTTATTTCTTTAAGTATTTCTTTATTTCTTTATTTCCTTATTTCCTTATATCCTTATTTCCTTATTTATTTCTTTATTTTTTATTTATTTATATTTCTTTATATTTCTTTATATTGCTTTATATTTCTTTATATTTCTTTACATTTCTTTACATTTCTTTATATTTCTTTATATTTCTTTATATTTCTTTATTTCTTTATTTCTTTATTTCTCTATTTCTTTATATTTCTTTATATTTCTTTATATTTCTTTATTTCTTTCTCTGTTCTTTCTCCGTTATATTTAGAGCTATAAAATATTTCGTAAAATAATTCTGTTTGTTTTTTTATGACCCACAACTTTTACTTAACAAATATATTCATAAAACCCACAATTTTCTTTTTAATTACATTAATTAATATTTTCAAAATAAACTTTTTCTTTTGAAGTAAATTTTATATCACTTATACTGATTTTAGTAAAATGCGGAAAATATACGTTATAGCCACATTCTTTGGTTACAATTACTTTTTTAGAAAATTAAAATCGATTAGGCAAGGAAAAAATATTTTCTGCTACTTTGCCATCGATATTAATCCTATGGTTATTTTTGAATGCATACTCTTTACATCTAGTCAAAATTATCATCGATGTTAATTTCAAGTACTCCTCGTATGATGAAATAAAACAGGGATTGATGTTGTGAATGTCGCCCTCGGTCCCCGTAGAGCGTGACACCGGCTCCCCAAGTGGTCCGGCATACGGATTCGATCCCTATAAAAACAGTCAGATATTAAGGCAGTCGAGGATATTGCACGGATTTCGTTTAGAGTACACACGCCGATATTACTTTTGGAATTCGATCTGTGTAAAAATCTTACTTCTAAGGAGGGGGCTTAGTGAAATTTTATCGCTCATAACATGAAACGTGATACCGATTATATATACACGACAGGCGCTCCCCCAGGAACTCTGCCGGATTATAATGGTGTTTGTTATAGCCTATTGACCACAGAGTGGAGGCAATATAAACATCGCGGTGCGTTTTCGGGATTACCGTCACTTTTACCCTAGGATATCAAGTGAGAATAATCGCAATATTATAAAAGAAACTTTCAGTACGTTTTATTGATGTACAAAACAAGCTTAAACGTAGAAGAAAAATCCCCAGACACCATATTTTTTCTTAGAACTTTTTTCAGCAAAAGAAGCTGGGTTCATTCTTAATTGGACACCCTGTGTATCATTCTTGTGGTTTAAATAGAACGCAGGCTTCGATAAATGTCCCTAGTAATAGATTCAATTCTGGAATGGAAAAAAAACAGTATCTAAACATTTCTTATGTTTCCATCATTGGACACGCGCCCTTTATTAACGCCGTTTGATTGCCCCGGCCACAGCTTATGCATAAAAATGGTCGGTTTATCCGGCAGTCTGAGGGAAACCGTTCCGAAAATCCAATAATCTGGCCGGAAGGCCGATAACTGCATAAACACTAACCCGTAGAGCTCTAACTCTTTGTTAGTTAAAGTTTTAGGGGTTTTCGTAGACTGGGGGCGTCCTCAAACAACAGAACCTTTGTAACTAACGCCCTGTTACATGTATAAATATTTTGATATCCTCGTGTCGCATCTACGGTACGGATCTTTAATACCTAACGCTCGTACATGTGTTAACACAGCGACAATATAATAGATCGGTGTGGTGTATACATATTTTTAATCGCATATTTAAGGTCTCACATAGTGGCAGCGCCAAATGGAATGGTTATGTGGAAGAGCAACTTTGTTGAACATCGCCATTCCTTTAAAACTTATATTTTTTTACCTTATTGTAATGGATAAATAAAGTCAATTTATTATTATTATTATTATTATTAAATAAGATAAACACTGGAGTATTCATGTACAGAGTTTCTAATGCAACTTGACGCCAACTTACAATGCACGTTTCAACAACCAAGGTGTCATCATCGGGGGATGAATCAAACTAATATATTCGGAATAAACTTATCAAACTATGTTTATGTTTTACAATGTAAGTTTTACTGTTTAACTATATGTGCTACTCATGCACTTAATAATGCTGCGTATTTATTTATTAAGGAGGCTGTTAGAATGTGACTCTTCCTAACAACAAAACAAAGGATGTAATATTTCATCGTCTTTATTATAAATCTATAATTATGGTATTGCTCGTAGTGGGCTAGAGCACGAGTGACAGGCATTGCTCTGGTCATACTGCCTTCCGGACAGCCTTTGGTTTTGAGGGTTGTCTAATTTCTGTGGTGTCCCTTCCTACAGAATATTGTGGGGCGACTTACCTGTGAACTCTCAGAAAGTGTGATTCCGTTTCTAACATTCGTCCAACCACAGCCAGTTCTTCTAGAGAATGACTCATGAATCTGAAGGAGTCTATAAATCTAAATATCAATTTAGTTCCATCATCATTGTCATTGTGAACTGTGAAACTAATTATTTCCTTATTCGCAGGTAATAAAATCGTTCAGCTAAGTCTCGTATTACAAAATGGGCATCATAGCTCCCAAAGTTATGGAATACCACAGGAACTACATATTTATTTTTATAATTTAAATTACATTTCTTGTATTACAAAATGGGCATCATAGCCTCCAAGGTTATGGAATACCATAGGAATTACAAATTTATTTTTATAATTTAAATTACATTTCTTGTTAGCAAGACCTATGAACTTTCCCAAGAGATGAAACTGATCTCTAACAGTTTTATCTTTGTCATTAAATTCCTTCTCGCAAATATGACACTTTTTACTGGCATCTAGACAATATACAATAATATTAAATATTTACGTAACATTTAAATAACTACCAAAACGTACACCAGTGCCCTGCAAAACATTTTACATTTACTAGTGAAATGTTTAAGCTTTTGTTTTGCTTATCCGACTTAATGCACTTTGTTATTAATAATAATAATAATAATAACTTTATTTGCCCAACAGGTTAACCCCAATTACAGGACAAGTATATAATCAATATAAACAATAAATGACAATATTAACATGAATAAATCAAATTGACTTTATAAACAAACTTCCTCCAACATATGTCTGTAACTTTCTCAAAGTTGCCTAGATTTTAAAAATTATCGAACATTGTTTCAAAAGTACAAGTTAAATTACAAGTACAACTGACATCGTTTCGTGTGTATTCATTAAAAAGACTATTAGAATGTGATCCTTCGGGTGACAAAAAAACAGCAGGTTATAAATGCTCTATCCTCATTTATTATGAATCCATGGTCTCGTCAGTAAATCACAATCAACCTGTCTATACATTCCAATTACCTGATTAAAATGTCACAGCCTCTTGAACGTTTGTGGTTGCATCCACTTCAAACGACATTCCTAGCGAGTCATTTTAGGATGATAATTTTAAGGATTGATTCCTTGCATTAAAATCCACCCGAGCATCATCCTGATTCGGTTTATTCGAGGACAAGATTCTTTGACGGTACACATGTATTCTATCAGCTAAGAGCCCATCTAAGGGAAAACCGATAAAATTGTTCGAGTGTGACTGTTCAGAATGGACTACTGTCTACATTATTAATAACATCTTTTCCCCGAGAGGCCTAAGGGCCGAATCTGCGGCGGCCAGCAGAGACCGACGCGTCCTGTTGAGAAATGGCCCGGCAAATTCATGTTACTTGGACTTTGCTTTTGGGAATTAGATAGCCGCTTCTGCGCTACATTCGCAGACTACAGAATGTCCTAATTATACGAGTTCCTGTTAAATAATGCACATTCACGCCGCCATGTGATAGGGGTAGTAAAAGTAAACTATTCTCGACTGTCGCTGTCAATTATTTACGCCGTAGGATTGAATGTTGTTTTGATTTCCTATTGGCTCTGATTTGCCACACATACAAGAATTTTGTCCTCTCTCCCGGTCGGTTTCAGCTTCATTGCAGAAACATGCGGGGGATGAAAGGATCGCCTGACTGATATTGTTAACATGGGAATATTGTTCCTGTAATTCAACAGTTATTTCTCAATGTATAAACATACCACTACGTTGCAAGTTGCAGCGATATATTTCTCCACCCACTAGGTATGTATATAGAATTAAATTTGATTTAGTTTATGAAAATATTCCTCTTAAAATTGACAGGCCAGTGTTAACGTTCCCTGAAAAATAAGATATGTTACACCACTAATTTAAAAAATATTATCAAACATAAACTGTTTAGTGTAGCATCTGTTGAGGAACCAAATGAAATGGCTGAAACTGATTTATATAAAGGAAGGGGAGCGAAAGGTAATATATTACTGGAATGTTTCTTATTAGGGGGAACGGTATAATAAAAGACAAATTGGGGTAATATGAGAGGAAAACATTTCTTTGCAGGTTTATACCGATGATATACTACTGTCTTGCCGTTACATTTAACCAATCCCACTTATATTAATGTTAATAATAACGACAATGTCGATAGTCGCAGATATGAAACGCAAAGTCACAGAAATCCGACGAGTGGTAAAATATAAACAATTGGCCATGGTTGTTGTTTAATGGTATCACATTGTTGATAAGGGACACCTGATTTTGTTCGAAGAATAGAATAAATAGTATTCTAAAATGTCAAGAAATGTGCATAATCTTTTATAATATTATTCAAGACCATTTATAAAAAGGTGAAATAGCAACATCAAGTTAGGTCCTCGTAGAATTCCTGATATAATTCAAAATCGTTGGCCTCAACAATGGAATAAATTGTGTTCGCAAAAATCAAGAAAGGTGCACAGTCTTCAAGAATGTTATTCAAGATCGTTTATAAAAATATTATATAGCAGCCGACCCAACTTATCTTTGCGTGGCACTCCTAATATAATTCAATATCCTATAAATAAATACTAATAAATAGTGTTCTTAAGTGTTAAGAAAAAGATTACTCAAGACCATTTATAAAAAGGTAAAATAGCAACAGGTTCAAGTTAGATCCTCATAGAATTCCTGATGTAATTCAGGATCCTTGGCATCAACAATGGAATAAAATATATTCGCAAACATCAAGAAAGGTGCACAGTCTTCAAGAATATTAATCAAGATCGCTTATAAAAATATAATATAGCAGCTGGCCCTATTTGCGTGGACTCCTAATATAATTCAATATCCTTGGCCTCAACTATAGAATAAATACTAATAAATAGTATTCTTAAATGTTAAGAAAAGTGCACAGTGTTTTATGAATATTATTCAAGACTCTTATAAAAATGTAAAATAGCAACAGGTTCGAGTTAGATCCTCGTAGAATTCCTGATATAATTCAAGATCCTTGGTCCAAAAAAAGAATAAATTGTGTTCGTAAATGTGGAGAAAGGTGCACAGTCTTTAAAAATAGGATTGAAGACCATTTATAAAAAGGTAAAATAGCAACAGGTTCAAGATAGATCCCCGTAGAATTCCTGATGTAATTCAAGATCCTTGGCTTCAACAATAGAATAAATTATGTTCGTAAATGTCAAGAAAGGTGCCCAGTCTTCAAGAATGTTATTCAAGATCGCTTATAAAAATATAATATAGCAGCTGGACCTAGTTATCTTTGCGTGGAACTCCTAATATAATTCAATATCCTTGGCCTCAACGGTAGAATAAATAACAATAATTAGTATTCTTAAAGGTTAAGAAAAGTGCACAGAGTTATATAAATATTACTCAAGACCATTTATAAAATAGTAAAATAGTAACAGGTTCAAGATAGATTCTCGTAGAATTCCTGATGTAATTCAAGATCCTTGGCCTCAACAATGGAATAAATTATGTTCGCAAAAGTCAAGAAAGGTGCACAGTCTTTAAGAATATTATTCAAGATCGTTCATAAAAATATAATATAGCAGCTGGCCCTAGTATCTTTGCGGCGAACTTCTAATATAATTCAATATCCTTGAGCTCGACTATAGAATAAATACTAAAAAATTGTGTTCTTAAATGTTAAGAAAAATGCACAGCCTTTTATGAATATTACTCAAGATCATTTATAAAAAGGTAAAATAGCAACAGGTTCAAGATAGATCCTCGTAGAATTCCTGATGTAATTCAAGATCCTTTGCCTCAACAAAAGAATAAATTGTATTCGTAAATGTGGAGAAAGGTGCACAGTCTTTAAATATAGTATTCAAGACCATTTATAAAAAGGTAAAATAGCAACAGATTCACGTTAGATTATTGTAGAGTTCCTTGGATTCAACAATGGAATAAATTATGTTCGCAAAAGTCAAGAAAGGTGCACAGTCTTCAAGAATGTTATTCAAGACCGTTTATAAAAATATAATATAGCAGCTGGCCGTAGCTATCTTTGCGTGGAACTTCTAATATAATTATCCTAGGCCTCATTTATAGAATACATACTAATAAATAGTGTATCTTAAAGGTTAAGAAAAATGCACAGCCTTTTATGAATATTATTCAAGACCATTTATAAAAAGGTAAAATAGCAATAGGCCTAGGTTAGATTCACGTGGAATTCCTGATGTAATTCAAGCCCCATCGCCTCAATGAATGAATAAATTATATTGTTGAAGCTCTACTAAGACAGAAGCACAGCCTTTATCAACAAAACTAGGGACACAACCAAGACCGCTAGCTATTTCATTGTCCATGGTAATATTGCAAACGCATTTTAAATACAATGAAAAATGTTCATGTTCAATTAACTTTGTATTCCATGTTATTTGATAAATTATGGCCCATATAATATGTTTTATTATGTTTCGTTCTGTATATGCATATGTTGGCTGTCGTTTAATCTGAACATAGTGGCGCAACTTTGATATAATCACTATAATTATTTGAATGAATAAACAAAATATATCTTTACCTAATTACTCTTGGCTAATTAACAATTAAAGCCAACACATTTTGAACTCGGTTAATTGTAAGCGAGTTTGTATCAAAATTAATTGCCTTTGTTGCCTTGATATTTTGCATAATTAATGACGAATCTCATTTGGCTGTGGGAGAGAGCAGGGTGTAAAATCACACGGGATATTGATTGATGATTTGCCTAATCGAGTTAAAGAAACTGAAATGACAATTGAAATTAAATTATTGCAAAAATGTAACGTAAGCATACCGGTCACGTTGCTCCTCTAACCGGTGGCTCTAATTCCACATTAGAACCTTTTAACAGTTTATTGTCTGTACGCTCTATCGCATCAGTGGCTTCTTCTCGTCGAATTTCCTTTTGTTCTTGCTTTACGCGTTTCACATTCTTATCGACATTAAAATGATCGAGCTGGCAAATCAGCCACATCTAACAAAGAGAGCTCCGTAATCTTTCGAAAAGAAGTGGTTCGAATGACGAAGGAAACCGGTCAAAATTTCTGTAAATTCCCGATTTTCCCCTATCTTCGCCGACGGAATAAAATTACACGAACCGAGCTCATACTATTATAAATTAGTACGAGATTTGTTCTAAACTGACGCACTCACTAGTGACTGGCAATCATTTAACTGTGCTGATAGATTTGTAGTCGATTAATTAACAAACCAGAGCTACGCTAACATTATTACCATTTGGCGGCGGGCAGATTTGTTATCTGTTCAAAGCAGAAATTAAATACGCACAAAAGGAAATTTTTAATATATTCCATAATAATTACTTCTACACTTAAATCACTGAAATAGCGTTATTGCGACGTACTCTCACACAACTTACAAGCTACGGAAAAGAATAAAGATATACCTAACTATCCAAGCCGCTGCTTACACTCAAACCTTTACTTACTTCCTCGGTTTCGTCTGGACGGTCGGGGCAGGGCTGCAGACTGGAACTGATATGTACTGCTCAGCCTGCAGATTCTTCCACTATTTGTATTAAATCGGCAAAATGGGAGAAATCGCAGTAGATCAACTCGGAGGATAAAAACAGCTTATTCCTCCCTTATGCGTTATAAAAGCCTTTGAAATAGTGAAGTGGCTAGTTGTGTTTCAACTGAACGTCAAATAAGCGTTTGTTTTATTCAAAGTCGCCTCTCTGCTGTAATTTGGGGAAAAGCTCTGATTCATAACATTTGGCAAATTCATTCTGATATAATCCGCGGATAAAGCGAAACAAATATCTCGAAATTTCCATCCGAGGCATTTCTCAGCGAATCGTACGCATCTATCATTCTAAGTACGAAGCACCCGTGAGACGCCTATTTATTTCAATTAGTATAAACAAAAAAACATTTATTATCCGTTTTTATGTACATCACTCTTGTCTCTCCTTGCATGAAATAATAAAAGATTGCCCTTATTATGATTTAAAGTGAAAAATATCTCAACCTACCTGGCTAGACGTCTACCATCTCTTCCGCCGTGAAATATGGCTTCTGGAGGTTTATTGCCCACTCCCGTTGAATTTACGTGAACGCAAGTGCTTAATATTTATTTACTTTTCATGCCTACATGATGAAGTTAACGGTAATAGATGCAATAAAAAAGGGGAAATTCGGGACGCGCTCACATGAAAGTATCCAAATAACAAACAATAAAAATACGAGGAGTAGATAATCGAAAAAATATATTTTTTTAAACTATTTTGGGTACAGCCCCTTCGGGGCTGTCTGCGGTTGCAAGGTACGTGTTTCTCCTTTAAATGTAAAAAAAAAACGTCAAAGTGACGTTTGGGAATGGGTTCGGGGCCGTCTTTGGATGAATAGCCCGTTTATTCGTTGATTTTCCAAAACACTGTCAAAAATGACGTTTAAACGTCAACGGGAAGGAGGAACCGAAAATAGTTTCGGGGTCCTGCAGTTGTCTGGATTCCGAAACAGATGTCGTTTCTACCCTAGGACCAAAACAAAAAAAAAATAAAGTTCGCCGGATCGACTATAAGCTGCAATCTGTCGGACGGACTATAAATTTCAAGATAATAATTTGCGAAATTTCAACAAAACTTGGTTGGTTAAAAAATTAATTGTCCGGACGAGTCGGGATATTAAGGGTTAAGATTTGGAGGAATCCAACAGGAATGATGGGTCTAGCTTCCCTTAAAGTCCGGTCAAAAAATCTTCCGGTTAAAGAAGTTACGGCCCCCGGAAAAGTACCGTTTATCGGTAAAATCGACCTTTTTAAAGAATTCGTATCTCGAGTAATATCCAAGATGGACCCAAAAAAAAGAAAAGAGTTCTTCATTTATCCTTCTTTTTGGTAGTCGTCCAGGTCCGGATCCTCCAGGTCAAAATGGAAAGGCTCCGGAACATTTCTAGAAGGTATGTGCCGGGAAATCGCCAAAGTCCGAAATAATAGCCGATTTTAAAAAAATCATAACTTTCTTAGGAAGCAAAATCTAGGAAAACGATTTCACCCGTCAATTTTCTAAATTTCATCTAGTTTTCAGAAAAAAATGTCCCGTCCGTCCATCTCGAAGGAGTCGCGAGTTATTAAGCTTGGAAAGGGGACGTGTTTTAGAAAATTGGAAAAATTGTGAAAAAACCAAAAGTTTGTAACGCTCTCTCCAAACGAAAAACCGCCGCCGGGAGGCCATTTTGGCAAGAAATCCAACGTAGAGGGTCCAATAAGAAAGAGAGATATACATCTTATTATTATTTTAATAAATATTTTAATTATTATTTTAAAGTCAAGTATTTTCGGATTTAACCCAACTTTTTTGGGTTCCTCTTCATTTTGCGATAAGTGTATTTAATGAAACTCCTGAAAGCATTCTAAATATAATTATATTAATAGAAAATAACAAATCGATGCTGAGATAAAATTAAATTTGTTTGTGGACGTACATAATTACGCGACATTCTGCGAATTCCTTTACAAAATACAGAGGGAAAATACCTTTCTAAATCAGGATACATGAAAGGCTATATAATTCGTAAATATTTTTATGGGTTCTCCAAATTTATTAAATGAGAATCCTGCGACGTCTTACATCATACTGACTACACAATCCTCAAATAAATATATCTCTTAATTAAGGGGTATTTACCTTTGTATGTTGTGTACATCCTTTGTTGCATTTCTTATTTATTAGGCTTTTCCTTTTAAAAGAAATATAGCAATCTTTGCTCGTCCTTGGTTATTTATAATTTTCAATGATCGCTACCGTTGAAACGATTGCGAAGGAAAACATTGTAGTAGGTACCAAACAATTTTAAATTTCCAAAGAGGACATTTTAAGCAAAATGTCAAGTTAGTTATATATACAAAAAACCAGGACACGGGAACAACACCCACCTCTTTGAAACTCCTTTGTATCAAGGAATTATCTTTAGGCTTTTCATAAGCAAATTGTCTAATAAGAAATGTATTAAGACAAAAAACGTTTGATTATATTTGCCTCTCGGGTGGCTCACCTATTATTTTTGAATGTACAGGGTGTACCATAAATCCTGAACAACGAAGTCAGGGCATTTTTTTTAAATGGAACACCCTGTATATTTTTATAAAAAATATTTAACTTACCACAAAACTCATTCATTAGTCAAAAATTCAAAAATTCACAATTCTTTTCGAGAAAGATGTTTTTAGAAATCATAGAAATTATATTTAAAAGATTAAAATATAGCTTTCACGTACCTTTTTTTTATTGATCACTTTTCTCTCGTTTCAGGTCAGAGGGCAGAGACATGCGGCCTTTTGTTACATCACTAGACGAAGGAGCAGCGAGAGGAAGCAGTCTTAAAGGTAAGTCTTCGCAAATAGCAAATAATATCAATTTATTATTGTAACAAGGTTGAACTTTTAACTCGGCGCCTTCGCCATATATTCAACACAAAATTTTAAATCGCTTTTAAATCGTCGCATCGGTACAAAGATCTAAAATCTATAAATAGTTACGTCCAAAGTGGTCCAATGTAAATGATTTAGGACGTTTTATTAATGCATGATTTTATATTTCAGGTAGGTCCCGAACGAGAAAGGACATGGGTGAAGACATCTGTAAGGTAGGATAATTTCAGTATTCATTTTAATAGTGGAGGGAAATTAGTCAAAATAATTGATGAAAAGTGAGTCACCGGGAAGTTGAATTTTTTTCTTTGTTTTCTTTTTATACATGCAAATGAGTCAAAAACAGAAAAAATTAGCAAAATCGGGCTGGGGCTTCGCGAGAAAAGTGCATTTTTGATGCATTTTGAGTGCATCGCTACATTATTTTTTAAATATCTCCGGCTCTATTGGTCGTAGAAAAATTTAAATAAAACGAACATATTCGTAAATGAATAGCCTATCAAACTGTTGGGGTATAGTTTTATTAAAAGTGCATCCTAACCTCAAAAAATCCAAGTTTCTCAGTTTATTTTTGTTTACTAATAATGCAATAAGTGGGGTAAAAATCTTCTGAAATTGGAGAAAATATGTATTTTCTTGCTGTAAATACGTGATTAAATAATAAAAAAAAATTTTACGGTCACAATTGAACATTTTCGAAAAAAATTCAACTTCAAGTTAAAATGCCGCTTTTTTTAATAAAAAAAAAAAAAAATTAAAAAATAGTATATTGGGGTAAAAGTGATACTTTTGTGACGAGTTTGTAGGTAAAGTAAATGTTGTGACTCATATGTAATTGCCGCATATGAGTCACAACATTTACTTCGAATAAAACATGCTACTTTTTCTTTAAATGTCGATTGGCAATAAAAAATAAAGATAAAATTATCTTGAATTTCACCACCAAAAACGCATTGTGTTAATCTACATTCAAAAGGATATTATTTATAACGTATAAACGTATTATTTATAACATATTTAATTACAAATTATATTTGTATAACATTTTGTAAACATTTAAGAAAAAATTGTGAAGATACATTTAAGAGAATGTATTACAATACATTTTACAAGATGTATCGTATGATATTATAGAAATATTTTCTTATAACATCGAATTAATATTGTATAAACGTTTATTAAATATTTTACATTTTAATATTTCATTAATGTTAGTTATCATAACAGAAATATAATATTTCATGAAAACATTAAAATTGTTACCTAGGTCTAATATTACATAATATGGTGGTTATATGTTGTTTAGTGGGATTATACATACAGGGTGAGTCACCAAGGGCGCCTCGGTCGATAACTCCTTTAATATTTATTATACAGAAAAAAGTTTCAAATAAAAGTTGTAGGAGACCAAGAGTACCATATTTTAAAATTATTTCTAATCATACATGGTGTTTGATATTAGAGTGGCATATCAAAAGTATGTTTTTTTAAATGGGACACCCTATATATTTTTGCAAATTTTTATTCCTTCTTTCATTACCTTTTCGAATATATCTGGTTATTGAAATTCCGTTGCGGCGTTGTCGAATTATTCAACTTTTTTCAAAAAAATTGTCACTTGCAGACCTCGCTAATGAATTCTGCATGAGCGGTATTTTCACAGATTAAGCAAACTTTTTTTGGTAAGTGTTAAGTAATGCCATGTCCTAGTCTCCAGATATTTTAAAGTTGAAATTATTTGTACAGGGTGTTTATTACGATGATACAAAAATGGCTAACTTTAATCCATCATAATTTCATTTTTTTAAATGGAACACCCCGTATATTTTTACATATTTGGATAGAGTTTTTGTCGCTCTTCAATTTTTATTAACCTATGGTTATACCTAAAACCAACGGTTTCCAGTGAAACTGCATTCTAATAAAAACATTAGGCAATTTCTAGAAATTCGAATATCATAGGAGGCATTGGCACGTGTTTTTTTTTGTTTTTGCAAGAAGGAACTATGAGCATTATTGTTTCAATTAATGTAAGTTATATCTCTTATAAATGAAAAGAAAGTTGTCTTATTATTCTACATTTAAATACTTGAACTGTGTGAATTTTCCAAATATCTAGATGGCATTTATCACTGACATTTGTTTGTAACAAATTTGAAACGCTTTTAATTTGTAGACTTATTGTTACGTTAATTTCTACTTAAATGAATATTTAAAATGAATTTTTCTAAGCAAGAAAGAATTAATATGATTTACTATATCGGGGAGAGTTATGGTAATTGTTTGCTGGCCTATAGATTGTATGGGCAAAAATATCCAGACCAAAGACATCCGAATTGTCGCGCTTTTACTAAATTAAAAACTAAATTCGATGAAAGCGGAAAAGTTATGTTTAAGAAGCCGAAGTGAATTAAACCAGTCGTAAATGAAGAAAACACATTTTCTGTTGTGCTAAACCTCGTAGAAAATCGTAGAAATTTTTGACCATACAATCTAGAGGCCAACAAAAAATTACCATAACTCTCCCCGATACAGTAAATCATATTAATTCTATCTTGCTTAGAAAAATTCATTTTAAATACTAATTTAAGTAGAAATTAACGTAACAATGAAGTCAACAAATTAAAAGCGTTTCAAATTTGTTACAAACAAATGTCAGTGATAAATACCATCTAGATATTTGGAAAATTCACACAGTTCAAGTATTTAAATGTAGAATAATAAGACAACTTTCTTTTCATTTATAAGAGATGAAACTTACATTAATTGAAACAATAATGCTCATAGTTCCTTCTTGCAAAAACAAAAAAAAAAACACGTGCCAATGCCTGCTATGATATTCGAATTTCTAGAAATTACCTGATGTTTTTATTAGAATGCAATTTCACTGGAAACCGTTGGTTTTAGGTATAACCATAGGTTAATAAAAATTGTAGAGCGACAAAAACTCTATCCAAATATGTAAAAATATACGGGGTGTTCCATTTAAAAAAATGAAGTTATTATAGATTAAAGTTAGCCATTTTTGTATCATCGTAATAAACACCCTGTACAAATAATTTCAACTTTAAAATATCTGGAGGCTAGGACATGGCATTGTTTAACATTTACCAAAAAAAGTTTGCTTAATCTGTGAAAATACCGCTCATGCAGAATTCATTAGTGAGGTCTGCAAGTGACAATTTTTTTGAAAAAAGTTGAATAATTCGACAACGCTGCACGGAATTTCAAAAACCAGATATTTCGAAAAGGTAATGAAAGAAGGAATAAAAATTTGCAAAAATATATAGGGTGTCCCATTTAAAAAAACATACTTTTGATATGCCACTTTAATATCAAACACCATGTATGATTAGAAATAATTTTAAAATATGGTACTCTTGGTCTCCTACAACTTTTATTTGAAACTTTTTTCTGTATAATAAATATTAAAGGAGTTATCGACCGAGGCGCCCTTGGTGACTCACCCTGTATATACTTTGTATTTTATATGTATAGTAAAACAAAAGTATATATAATAATTTATTATATTGAACAAAGTTGCTCTTAAACATTTATTTTTCAAGTAATTATTTTAACTGTTACATAATCTTTATAATTTAATTGAATTTCGTTTTATACATAACTTATATGAAAATCTGACATAAAAGATATTAAAAAATGTCAAAAAAGTGATTTTTTTTTTTAATTAAAAAATAAGATATTTTAACTTGATAAAAAGATTCTGTTGTATGTCCACAAAAAAGTACATAAAAAGACCTACTCTTTAAAGAAAAAGTTTACCCTACGACCATTTTACATTAAATGGTAAGCGTTGTAATTTTTTTCGAAAAATGTTTTTTGTTTTTTAATTTAATCACGTATTTACAGCATGAAAATACATATTTTCTCCAATTTTCGTAAAGATCAGTAGATTTTGCTAATTTTTTCGGTTTTCGACTCATTTACATGTATAAAACAAAAACCAAAAAAAAATCAACTTCCCAATTAAATCACTTTAAAATTCTAATTTCCCTCCACTATAAACACAACCTTTTATGCAAGATCTAACTGAATTTGATCGCTAAACAAAACCTCCCCGTTTCGTCGATAAATTTTTACTTTACGCCTCACAGGAGGTAATACCATTCAATCACACTGAATATCACTGTAATAGTTCAAAGACATTGAGAGTGCTAGAGCGGTTTCCATTTCAACATTGCAGATCGATAGGGTATTAGAATTGTTTGACGATTGACGATAGGATATGAGATGTGCGGGGACTCGACTGAAATGAGGAAGCATAGGTAACACGCAGGATATCAATCGGTCGGAGAATCTAAATTAATTTGGAATATACGGCGCGAAAGTATAAGTACGAGTATAGCGAAAACTTACTAATATGAGCAAAGTTTTTGCATTTAACATTTTTTATTGTCCTTATCCGTTTCTTCCAAGACTTCGGTTCTCCTATAGAGTTGTTGCAAAATCCATCATCTGCAGACGAATTCTCATGGACTTAAAAAAAAGGTTGTTTATGTTGAACGTCGCTAGTAATGGGCCCAAGGCTGATCCTTGGGGGGGCGTCTAGTTTAGCTTTCAGTATTAACGCTTATTTAGGCAACAACCTTCCTGAGTACTTTTCTAAGCACACTAATGTCACGACTACCATCTGGCTGGAGACAGAGGTGCTTCAGGGTTCTGTTTTGGGCACCCTACATTTTAATATTTAAGCTAATCGCATTGTCGCTAATGACATTCAAATTTTTGTTGAAATATGCAATAAATGAACGATTTTTATGTTGTTTATGTATGACGTCGATAGTAATGGACCCAAGGCTGACCCTTGCGGGGCACCCAGTTTAACATTTAGTCAGAAAACACTTATTTAGGCAACAGCCTTCTTAAGCATTTTTGTAAGCACACCAATATCTTGATTACCATCCGGGGTGCTTCAGGGCCCTGTTTCAGTACTGCCTTGATAAATAAATTAAAATATTTCTCGCTCGTCGAACTGTGGTAGTAAAATGTAAACATTGCGTCTGGTGATTACATGTCGGGTAAAAACCTGCTGGGACGTGCAGTGCGTGTCGCCGCAAAACGCAGTGTTCCTGCAAAACTTTGTTTCGCTCGACACGCCGCTTCGCAGTTACGTGAGATATAAGCCGACTCTCCGCATGGACGTGCTGCACTAGCCTCGATTAACATATATTTTGCCGGAATACAAACCTTCCAAAATCAATTATACTTTGATTAATTGCATCAGATAACTCGGGTCTACCACAAAACAGAATTCATAAATCAAACGCATATGTTTCACTTAAACTTTATTGATTTCATTTACACAATCTAATTACAAATACTTCATATTGGCAGGAGCGCACGCAGCAAAGGTCGCGAGGGGATGAACAAATCCAATGATACAAAGAAGGACGTTTGATTGTCGCGTCCTTTGTGTCTTTGATAACATGGTTTGCTTGGGATACCAGTGGTTCAGCTTTGAGCAAATTAATAGTATTTAAGTCTATATCACAGGGTTTCGATTCATAACTAAGATAATATTACTTTTAATTTGGCGTTAGTCGAGTATTGCTTAACTATAACTTATATAAAGTAACAGAATGCTTTTTAAATTGTGTTTCGAGCAGGTAGTAGATAAACAGTGAGAGTTCTATAATATCCCCCACCACATTGATGCCACAGGCTCCTCCTCCGGCGTAATGCGATTGGTCGACAAGTGGGGGTATCAATGTGGTGGGGGAGATTTCATTCGTAAGAGAGGGAGAGGCAACTCCCATTACTCTTGTATATAAAGCTGGCCCTTAGAGTCTCCAATTCAAAACGCAGCTCTGGTTGCCTTTAGTGCTAATTTAATATCTTTAAATATTCTGCTGGACATCTGCTTCAAAACATAATTGACTTATAAACATACTCATTTCTAGGTTAGGGTTTTTGCTTGTAAACAAATAAGTAAGAAACAAGACGGACGAAACTTCAAAGAAAAAATTATGATACATTGCTTTCAAATTTTTTTGGCCACATAGGCCTAGTGTTTCAGTTTTTTGCATGGATTTTAAATATCGCCATTAAAATTACTATTTCTATCTTTGCCCAAATACAGACTGCAATTTTGTATTTTGCCTATATCCCATTTCAGCAATGCGTGTGCCAAAACCCTCTCGACGGTCGGGTCTATTTTTAAAATTTAATAAAGAGGGCATTAAAGGGCCTAACAAAACACTGCGCTTGCAAATGTTTTGGTGTAGCTGTTTCATTACAGGTCGCGTTGTTTTTCGCATCGGTATGTAAATTCGTCATGAGAACATTGGCACACGAACAAATTTAATTCGAAAAAGTTATTTAAAATCATAAGGTAGCCATCTAAATTTAAATTTCCAGTGGAAAATTGCGAAGAATAATTTACTGGCTCGTTCACGACACTTAGCTCGGAACGAGATTGTATCTTCGTTGGCGTTCATCTGATAAAAAAAAGTATTGCAAATAACTTTTTCGCTCTCCATTGTGGCCCATCTGATGTTGGATTAGTTTGTACAGGGTCAAATTGAGACGTGATTCACGCAGCACGTGGAAAAATAACTAGTTAATACCGAATATCTTTAATTTTTTCAAAATTAGTTTCGTGCATCTTTTACAAAAGGTATTCACAGATTTTCATTACGATTCAACTTTTCGTATATTAAAAATACAAACACAAACGCCCGGCAAATATACTTACATACAGGGTGAGTCACCAAGGGCGCCTCGGTCGATAACTCGTTTAATATTTATTATACAGAAAAAATTCAAATAAAAGTTGTAGGAGACCAAGAGTACCATATTTCAAAATTATTTCTAATCATACATGGTGTTTTATATTAGAGTGGCATATCAAAAGTATGTTTTTTTAAATGGGACACTCTATATTTTTTGCAAATTTTTGTTCCTTCTTTCATTACCTTTTCGAATATATCTGGTTTTTGAAATTCCGTTGCGGCGTTGTCGAATTATTCAACTTTTTTCAAAAAAATTGTCTCTTGCAGACCTCACTAATGAATTCTGCATGTGCGGTATTTTCACAGATTAAGCAAACTTTTTTTGGTAAGTGTTAAGCAATGCCATGTCCTAGCCTCCAGATATTTTAAAGTTGAAATTATTTGTACAGGGTGTTTATTACGATGATACAAAAATGGCTAACTTTAATCTATCATAACTTCATTTTTTTAAATGGAACACCCCGTATATTTTTACATATTTGGATAGAGTTTTTGTCGCTCTACAATTTTTATTAACCTATGGTTATACCTAAAACCAACGGTTTCCAGTGAAACTGCATTCTATTAAAAACATTAGGCAATTTCTAGAAATTCGAATATCATAGGAGGCATTGGCACGTGTTTTTTTTGTTTTTGCAAGAAAGAACTATGAGCATTATTGTTTCAATTAATGTAAGTTTCATCACTTATAAATGAAAAGAAAGTTGTCTTATTATTCTACATTTAAATACTTGAACTGTGTGAATTTTCCAAATATCTAGATGGCATTTATCACTGACATTATTTTGTTTGTAACAAATTTGAAACGCTTTTAATTTGTAGACTTCATTGTTACGTTAATTCCTACTTAAATTAGTATTTAAAATGAATTTTTCTAAGCAAGATAGAATTAATATGATTTACTGTATCGGGGAGAGTTATGGTAATTTTTTGTTGGCCTCTAGATTGTATGGTCAAAAATTTCTACGATTTTCAACGAGGTTTAGCACAACAGAAAATGTGGTTTCTTCATTTACGACTGGTTTAATTCACTTCGGCTTCTTAAACAGAACTTTTCCGCTTTCATCGAATTTAGTTTTTAATTTAGTAAAAGCGCGACAATTCGGCTGTCTTTGGTCTGGATATTTTTGACCATACAATCCAGAGGCCAGCAAACAATTACCATAACTCTCCCCGATACAGTAAATCATATTAATTCTTTCTTGCTTAGAAAAATTCATTTTAAATACTAATTTAAGTAGAAATTAACGTAACAATAAAGTATACAAATTAAAAGCGTTTCAAATTTGTTACAAACAAATGTCAGTGATAAATGCCATCTAGATATTTGGAAAATTCACACAGTTCAAGTATTTAAATGTAGAATAATAAGACAACTTTCTTTTCATTTATAAGAGATGAAACTTACATTAATTGAAACAATAATGCTTATAGTTCCTTCTTGCAAAAACAAAAAAAAAAAACGTGCCAATGCCTCCTATGATATTCGAATTTCTAGAAATTGCCTAATGTTCTTATTAGAATGCAGTTTCACTGGAAACCGTTGGTTTTAGGTATAACCATAGGTTAATAAAAATTGTAGAGCGACAAAAACTCTATCCAAATATGTAAAAATATACGGGGTGTTCCATTTAAAAAAATGAAGTTATTATAGATTAAAGTTAGCCATTTTTGTATCATCGTAATAAACACCCTGTACAAATAATTTCAACTTTAAAATATCTGGAGGCTAGGACATGGCATTGCTTAACACTTAACAAAAAAAGTTTGCTTAATCTGTGAAAATACCGCTCATGCAGAATTCATTAGTGAGGTCTGCAAGTGACAATTATTTTGAAAAAAGTTGAATAATTCGACAACGCCGCAACGGAATTTCAAAAACCAGATATATTCGAAAAAGTAATGAAAGAAGGAACAAAAATTTGCAAAAATATATAAGGTGTCCCATTTAAAAAAACATACTTTTGATATGCCACTCTAATATCAAACACCATGTATGATTAGAAATAATTTTGAAATATGGTACTCTTGGTCTCCTACAACTTTTATTTAAAACTTTTTTCTGTATAATAAATATTAAAGGAGTTATCGACCGAGGCGCCCTTGGTGACTGACCCTGTATATGTATCTATAAAATCATAAACTTGTACAATTATTTTACCTAAACATCTTCCTCTAACTCCTCCCTTTGCTGCGCACGCGCCTGCCTTGTTATCACGCACTATATTTTTCGACAGCAGTTTCTATGATACACTTTAGCACAGCTTCTGTATACACTTTGTTCTAACTTATTATACAGGGTCACTTTGTACATATTTACAAGTCCTTGTTTAGTTTCTTTTTAAATCAGTCAGTCTCATTCTCGATATGTTTTGGCCACATCGTAACGTCCGTGGCACATAATTGGGCGTCAGTCAGCTGAAATATTTTTGACATAGAGGTTACTGTTGAAAGTGTGTTTATTTGGATGAGGAATTATGAAAAAATTGGGCAATAAAAAAGGAATTTGTTTATTGCCCAATTTTTTTTTTACAAATTAGACAAACTGATTTTGGGATATAAAAATTGATCCTTCACTGGCTAGCTTACTGCATTCAATGATTTTATTTCGCGTTAAAACAAATAACTTTTTATCAGCCTTGCTGGTGGTCGGGCTTTTATGTAATTTTAGAATTTTTGCATGTTAAGCCCGAGTTAGGGCCGTAATCAGATTTGGTATTTATTTAGTATTTCCGCGCAGAAGGATCCAGAATAAACACATGAAACACAAAATTTCAGCCGACTCACCCGTCCATACATCCGTTAATATTTCATACAGAGAACATTTCTAATTTGATTCGAGGGATCACCTTAGGCTACTTGTGAGGCTTAGGAAGGCGAACGCCGCCGCGACGCTGGCGACGACAACATGGTTAAACTTTTCAAGACATGACGCTCGACTGAAAGCGCCCGGAGGCTCCTGGATGGGCGGGGGCCCGTTGGAAGGCAGCGTGTATTCGCCGTCGTAGTCGTATTCTGAAACAAAATTACATTTAGATATAATGTGGGTTTTTACTTTTTACTTTAGTTTGGAGGTAGCTTTGGGTGCTTTGTACTTTTTATAATTTTTCATCTCTGTGTCGGGGATCTAAGTGGGTTAAGGACTTATTTCTTGCTTTCGGAAAACACAACTTTTCCTGATGTCTCGATTCATTTTCATACAAAAAAAATATTACTGGCGTTGGGAGCTCCGGTTTAAACACAGAATATACAGTGTGTTTGATTATAATAGTAGTATAAGGGTACATTTAGGACAATCGTCTTTTTGGCTTTTTTTTACTAGAATTTAATTCTTCTGCTTTTTTACTAGAATTTAATTTTTCGGTTTTTTTTACTAGAATTTAAATTTCAGTGACGTCCTAGGTCAAAGACCATATTTTACTAGAATTTAAATTTCAATAGGTTTAAAGGTCATTTTTTACTAGAATTCGAATTTCAACGACGTCATAGGTCAAAGGTTATATTTACTAGAATTTAAATTTCAATGACGTCATAATTTAAAGGTCATTTTTACTAGAATTCGAATTTCAGTGACGTCATAGGTCAAAGATCATATTTTACTAGAATTTAAATTTCAATGACGTGATAAGTCTAAGGTCAATTTATACTAGAATTTAAATTTTGATGACGTCAAAGGTCATTTCAAATTTCTGTATTTTTCAATATGTATTTCTAAATTTTCTGAATTTTTTACATTTTAAAATCACCCTGATTAACATCTCAAAATTTTACAATATTTCTTTTTTACTAGAATTTAATATTTCGGCGTTTTTATTAGAATTTAAATTTCAATGACGTAGGTCAAAGGTCAATTTTACTAGAATTTAAATTTCAGTGACGTTATAGGTCTAAGGTCAATTTTTACTAGAATTTATTTCAATTACGTCATAGGTCAAAGACCATATTTGACTGGAATTTAAATTTCAATGACGTCTTAGGTTAAAGGTCAATTTTGACTAGAATTCGAATATCAATGACGTCATAGGTCAAAGGTCATATTTTACTAGAATTTAAATTTCAATGACGTAATAAGTCTAAGGTCAATTTTGCCTAGAATTTAAGTTTTCAACTTTTTTACTAGAATTTAAAAGACGTCAAAGGTCATTCCAAATTTCTGTATTTTACATTATGTATTTCTAATTTTTTTTACAGTATTTTAAAATCACCCTGATCAACATCTCAAAATTTTACAGTAAGATTTTAGGTATTTTTAGTACTTCAAAATCACGAATTGATCACGTGATCAACATCTCAAAATTTTACAATATTTCTTTTTTGCTAGAATTTAATTTTTTGGCTTTTCTATTAGAATTTAAATATCAATGACGTAGGTTAAAGGTCAATTTTACTATAATTTAAATTTCAATGACGTCATAGGTCTAAGGCCAATTTTTACTAGACTTTAAATTTCAATTACGTCATAGGTCAAAAGTCATATTTTACTAGAATTTAAATTTCAGTACGTCATAGGTCAAAGGTCATATTTTATTGGAATATAAGTTTCAATTACGTCATAGGTTAAAGGTCAATTTTTAATAGAATTCGAATTTCAATGACGTCATAGGTCAAAGGTCATATTTTACTAGAATTTAAATTTCAATGACGTAATAGGTCTAAGGTCATATTTTACTAAAATTCAATGACGTCATAGTACGGTCACAAGTCTAAGGTCAATTTTTACTAGAATTCGCATTTCAATGACGTCATAGGTCAAAGGTCATATTTTTTTAGAACATAAATTTCAGTGACGTTATAGGTCAAAGGTCATATTTTACTAAAATTTAAATTTCAATGACGTCATAGTACGGTCATAGGTCTAAGGTCAATTTTTACTAGAATTCGAATTTCAATGATGTCATAGGTCGAAGGTCATATTTTTCTAGAATTTAAATTTCAATGACGTTATAGGTCAATTTTTTACTGGAATGTAAGTTTCACCTTTTTTACTAGAATTTAAATTTTGATGACGTCAAAGGTCATTCCAACTTTCTGTATTTTACAATATTTCTAAATTTTCTGTATTTTTACAGTATTTCAAAATCACGTGATCAACATCAAAATTTTGCAGTATTTTAAGATTTTAGGTATTTTTGCAGTGTTTCAAAATCACGAATTGATCACATGATCAACATCTCAAAATTTTACAGTATTTCTAAAATTTCTGTATTATTACAGAATTTTAAAATCGCGTGATCAACATCTCAAATTTTTACAATATTTCTAAATTTCTGGTATCTTTACAGTATTTCAAAATCACGAATTGGTCACGTGATATTGACCATTGACCTAAGACGTCATTGAAATTTAAATTCTAGTAAAATTGACCTTTGACCTATGACGTTGAAATTTAAAATTCTAGTAAAAAAGCCGAAAAATAAAATTCTAGCAAAAAAGCCATAAAGACGATTGTTTTAAATGTATCCTTAAACTTAAAATGTTATTAAGACTCATATATTTTAACAGTGAATCGCCGAGAAAATTTATTTTAAGGCCTCCACAATATAGGTATGACTTTGGTGAATATATATTAATCAAAATTAATGTTATAACCATTCGTTAAAAATAAATTACTGCCATGTTAGAACTCCTATACGATTTCTGCTGGAAATAGGCAACCGTATCCTTGAATTCCGGCGAAAACAAAACACGTTTTGTAAATACCTGCATGCATTTCCTGTTTTACATTCTTTGAACGTACATAAAAATTGTAGTGCATTACCGACAGCAAAAAATAAGTTCGTACAACTTTGACAAAGCATAAATAACGCCGCGAAATTCAAGTGCAAAGTTAATTTCGCCAGCTAGTTTTTAAATTACACATACTTTAAACACTTTAGAGACGTGAATGACGTACGAGGGTTAATATGTATGTTAGCCCAGGCACAGAGATTTCACCCGGAAAAATCGGGAAACTGTTTATTATTTTATTGTCTGATGATTTGAGTATTTTTTGGTGTCGTTTCAAAAGTTGAGAAGTGACGCTGTCTCGTTACTTTCGAGTGATTTTTGAGATGTGTAATTGAATTTTTCAACTGGCGCGGAATTAATGCGAGCGGAGGAGGCGTGAAGTAATGAATAGGCAGTTGAGAACGCCCGTGCACAAGTTTAGACAGGTTTTAAACTCTATCCAAAATTAAATAATCCTTCAAGCCTTTAATGTATGTTGTTCAATTTACACACAGAATTTACACTTTGATGCTTGCGTTCCCACCATTAAAGCTTTATGGCTTTATGCTGCGATCCCGTAGCGTTTAGCTTTTGGTGGCGGATTCAAGATACAGGTTGGCCAAAAAAGGGACGGAGATGCGCAACTGCCGTAGATCTTCTAGTTATTTTTCTTTATAATATTTTATTTAATTTAAAGTTATGGCGAAGGAGCCGGTGAGACGACCGGAAAGCAATAATTCGGATGTCTAATTTGCTCTTTGATTGTTTAGTTGATCAAATGAATTTCAGTTTAAACGTCTTGAGAAATAAATCTTTCTCCCATAAAAATCATGTTTTTTGCAAAAAACAGAGTTGAAATAAATCATATATTTTTATAATCATAAGTGCACGTGCAATTGCTAAATTTAAGGCAATTGTTTTTAATCGCAAAAATAATCATGAGCCCTCCCACCACTTTAAATACACACCAGGAAGAGATAGGATTCAAAGGAAAGTTCCATCTATTTAGGGAAGATAAACGGGAATATCTAACCTGATATTCTGGATTCATCGAAATTCCTTCCCTTATCAACTCTGTTGTCATTGGGGCCTCCCCTTTCGGTTCTATCTCCTCCTCGTGGTATACCTAAACATATATCTAGATTAATTTTGAAATGGCCACATTTCAAACATTTTCTGAGTATGTATAAAAACGTCAGGGTCTATGACACCTGTTCTATTTGTACAAATTCTAGTCGTAATCAGAGTTGTTGAGGCGTTGTATACGAACTCTACACTCAACATCCCTTGGAGCAGTCTTGAGTATTACTTGCGACGTGAGAGAACGTGAGGGTACAAATATAATTCAATTCAGTACTTCTTTATAACGCGCATTATATTTCTTCTGCAAGTATCATTTTAGAACATTAAATACATTTCGGAGTTTAATTAACAGTAAGTGGGCTGAAAGCATGAGCCGGAATAATAAAAATAATACAGACAACAAACTAGCCGTGTTCTTCTTCCCCTGCATTTAGTGAAAGCTACCTTGTTGATTCAATTATATCTTGCTGTGCGGTAAAAAACGGCTACTATCCATAAATGCTATAAAATTATTTTTCACCGACTTATTTATTAACGAGTTATAAAAGCCGGAATGGCCCAACAGAAGCACTCGAATAAAAGCGAAATACTCCTACTTTTTCAGATGATCATTTCGCCAGCATAAAACCATTTTAAAGTCCGTTCAAAGCGTAAAATAAGTGTAATTGGCGACGTTTTTATGTTTGTGCTCACTTCCAAATGTAACCAGATCAAGGGGCACACAGCGCCGTAGACAAGAAGATATTCAGAAGGGTATTTCAGCAATTGATCATTTTTTAAACATGCGTTACACCATGCATAGTCAGTCCGAGTTTATTAAAATTAATCTTTTTCATGGAAGTTTTCATATTGGCGTAGAAAACGTATTTATCATCGTCGTGATATAAACTGACGTTGGAATTATTTTTAACACTATTAATTCTCCTCTGGCCTGGCCTTACACTTTACATCGCCTTTGGACGTTAAAGCAGGCAAATTCCTTGCTTCCATCCAAATTCGATTAAAGAAAAGTTAACAATTACCAAAGTTCGAACTATTATTAGTGTGAAGTGATCTTGAAACTAGAGATAGCTTTTGCAATACCTTAGAATATCCGAATGTAGTAAAAATTTCCAATTCAATACGACGTCTACAGGGTTTGAGTAAAACGACCACTTGTCAAAAGTTCCTTTTCATTCTGACAAAAATATTAAATGATAACACTTGGCACTTGGAAGATTATTGAATTTTCACGTAAACAATTGTCAGGAGAATCTTTTTCATTCTGACATAAATATATAGTTGTCAGAAGATCCCATTATTTCTGACGAAAATAATAACATTCGTCAGGAGTCTCTTTCCCTTTTTAACTAAAATATTAAATAGTAACACCTGTTAGAAGATTGTATTGAATTTTCACATAAACAACACCTGTCGGAAGAATTATTTTCGTTCTGACAAATATATATTGAAGATATAAATAATAACACTTGTCAGAAGTTCGTTTTCATTCTGACAAAAATATTATATAATAACATTTGTCAGAAGTTTCTTTTTACTCTAACGAAAATATAACAATAAGATTTGTCAGAAGATCTTTTTAATTCGGACGAATATATTAAATACTAACATTCGTCAGAAGTCCCTTTTCATTCTAATGAAAATATTAAATATTAACACCTGTCAGAAGATTATATTGAATTTTCACGTAAATAACACCTGTTAGCAGAATTATTTTCCTTCTGACAAATATATATTGAAAATATAAATAATAACACTTGTCAGAAGTTCCTTTTCTTTCTGACAAAAATATTATATAATAACGTTTGTCAGAAGATTCTTTTCACTCTAACGAAAATATAACAATGAGATTTGTCAGAAGATCTTTTTAATTCGGACGAATATATTAAATACTAACATTCGTCAGGAGTCCCTTTTCATTCTAATGAAAATATTAAATATTAACACCTGTCAGAAGATTATATTGAATTTTCACGTAAATAACACCTCTGTCAGAAGAATTATTTTCCATTCTGACATAAATATATATTAAAAATATAAATAATAACAGTTGTCAGAAGTTTCTTTTCATTCTGACAAAAATATTATATAATAACATTTGTCAGAAGTTTCTTTTTACTCTAACGAAAATATAACAATAAGATTTGTCAGAAGATCTCTTTAATTCGGACGAATATATTAAATACTAACATTCGTCAGGAGTCCCTTTTTATTCTAATGAAAATATTAAATATTAATACCTGTCAGAAGATTATATTGAATTTTCACGTAAACAACACCTGTCTGAAGAATTATTTTCCTTCTGACAAATATATATATTGAAAATATAAATAATAACACTTGTCAGAAGTTCCTTTTCATTCTGACAAAAATATTATATAATAACGTTTGTCAGAAGTTTCTTTTTACTCTAACGAAAATATAACAATAAGATTTGTCAGAAGATCTTTTTAATTCGGACGAATATATTAAATACTAACATTCGTCAGGAGTCCCTTTTTATTCTAATGAAAATATTAAATATTAACACCTGACAGAAGATTATATTGAATTTCCACGTAAATAACACCTGTTAGCGGAATTATTTTTCTTCTGACAAATATACAGGGTGTTCCAGTTTTTTGTAGCAGGACTTTAACAGTCGATAGACAATTGAAAATTATTAAAAAAATTCCTATAAACATAGGTTGAAAAATGCTTAGTTTTCGAGATACAGGTTGTTAAAGTTTGAAAATAAATACGGATTTTTATTAATATTTCCAGAATGCTAAGAAGTATCGAATCCAAACTTCCCAATTCTTTACATATAATTTAGAGGCCTATTTTAGAATAACAAACTACTACTTTACTTATCCATGGGCGTAGATATATGGATTTCCTAAGGCTCTTTTTTACAAAAAAGTAGTACGCCACTGATATTTTCCCATGTTTACAGTTTAATTCAATAAAGCAAGAAAAAACAAAAATTTAATGTCTCTTGGCACTTTTTGATATGACAAGACGTTTTCCAGAAAATTTACATTTAATCATTTGATGCACGCATCTGGACGAATTATAGACAAACTTGAAGTCGCTCAGAATTTCACCAAATTTGATGGTGCGAAAAGTCTTTTAAAAAGAAAGAATGAAACATCGTTAATGATGCTTGTAATGAAGTAAGACACTTTTACATGTTGCTAGCTTTTGTGTTTGTGTTTCTAATAATTTATTTTAGTTCGACCGTTGTGTTTTAATACATTTGTGTTATAAAAATTTTGATTTACATGATAATAAACTTTTACAATAAATATTTTAAATGTTTCATTCTTTATTTTTAAGAGACTTTTCGCACCATCAAATTTGGTGAAATTCTGAGCGACTTCAAGTTTGTCCAAAATTCGTCCAGATGCGTGCATCAAATGATTAAATGTAAATTTTCTGGAAAACGGCTTGTCATATCAAAAAGTGCCAAGAGACATTAAATTGTTTTTTCTTGCTTTATTGAATTTGGTGATAAGCAACACTTGCCAAAAAATTCTTTTGATATTTCACGCTTGTCAGAAGTCTTTTCATTTTGACGTAAGCAACATGTGTCAGAAGACGTAAATGACACTTTTGTCAGAAGATCCTTTTCATTCTGACAAATATAAATAATAACCCTTGTCAGAAGTTCCTTTAGATTCTGACATAAATATAAATAATAACGTTTGTCAGAAGATCCATTTTAATTTTCACGAAAGCAATACTTGTCAGAAAATACTTTTCATTTTGGATTATGCGAGATTTTAGAAGGAATATTATCAAGATTGTGTTTAACCAATTACTGTCAAATATAGCTTGTGCGCGTGCGCCATTTTGCGTCCGAAACATTTTTGGAACCGCCGCTTTCGAGATGAACATCAGCGGTTCCAAAAATGCAACTTTTGGACTTTTTGCGCTGTTATGTCGTTTTTTGCGATTTCACCGCCCCCTCCACCTCGACGCCCTTCGCGAAAGCGACTAAATTAAATATGAGCGTCCCAAAGCCAGCTCCTTGTAGATTACGCGAGACAAAACTAATAAATACCGCACAAAAGTGTAGATTAACTTCATTGAAAGTTTCTCCATTTAAATAAATGTTTATTCATTTCGGCATAATATGTACACGTACCTTTCTTGAACGCCGGCGTGGCTGCTAAGTGTGTCGTAGACTTGACAGTCGTCGGGGCTGGTATTTCTGGAAATGACATAACCAAGTAAATATATAAATTCGCAAACAAAGTTATTCTTATTAGCCGAATGTAAGTTTGGTTGGCAGTTTAATTTTCTTAATGACTACATTGCATTGCTGGGAGAGGTGGCGTTCTGGTTTGCCTTAAAGCATAATGAATCTACCTCAAGTTATAATAAAGTTAAACACGAGACGTTTTAGTTTATGAGTAATTTTTAATTAACTTGAGATGGCGTGACGAACACCAAAGAAAATGTATATTTTGCGGGGCCATCTCGAATAAACTAACTAAAGATATACCTACAAGGGTGAGGCGAGTTCCTCTGATTAAAATAAGAGCGTATAGTGTAGAGTGAAAGAATTATAGAGGACGCCGGTTTCGAAATGTAGATGGCGCTTCCGCTTCAGGGTTAGTGTGGTTAAAATTGCCACATTCGTACGGACCACATTGGGGTTTGAAACGTTGAACTAGGGATTATTCCGCCGTTGCGCCTCTTTATACTTCTATCACCAACATTGAGAGGTTTTTGCCTTTGCCAGTTCTTTCAATTTAATGTCGTTTGTTTATAGATCGTAAACAGTAAATTAATTTGTAGCGTATTAATTATTGAGAAAGTTAATTAAGTAAGTATAAAGGAGAAACTTTTATTAATTAGAAAAAGCAGGTGGGTACTAAAAACGTATAATTCTCGACAAAAGAGTTTTCTGCACTGCGGTAATCTTTCAAGGTGATTCATTACGTAACGGAGACCAAAAACAAGCATAACTTTCCGGAACCAGGGGCAATATTCAACGGTAATAACGTTATAAAGTTCTTAATAATGAATGTTACATTTAGACATCTTTAGGGATTATTTTGTCAATTTCAGTCTAATTCAAACTCGGATTAATTAAGATTAATGGCTTTATAATGAATAATTCAGCAAGAACAGGAATGCCCGCTTAAACGGTGGAAAATGTCTTTGTTTCCGATCTCAAATACACTACTCGGTAATTAAAATTGCATTTCTCTTTTTAATTGATGGCGCAAAATAAGAATTTCAAAGACATTTTTTATCGGCCGGATTTAAACGCGGCTTAGCTATTCTTAACAATTCACTTTATGCACATTTATTGAGACTTTCCGCATATACGGGCTGGTAAAAAAATTATATTATGAAAATCAGAAAAACAAATTTTAAAATTTTTTTAGGGGGCAAAAATCGAAAAAAAAATTATTTAGAACTTTTTTTCGGCCCTCTTGTAAAAAACATTTCGGGCCGCTCATTAATAATTTTTTTTTTAGATCCCCCTTTGGAAAAGAAGGGAAAATTTGAGAAGTTTTGGGTCTTTTTCCGGCTCTTTAATTATTTCGGGGGTCTGGATAAGCCGAACAATCGGTATAAGGGTCGAGAGAGCCGCCCTCTACCGATCCCCCATCGAAAATCGCGAGAAAATCGCTTCGAAAATGGCCATTTTTGCGAAAAGCTTCTGATTGGTACAAAGTAAAACTCATTTTCTAACTGTCAAAATCAATTTCAGAAGGAAAGATCCTATCGAAAATCTAAAAACAGTTACGGAACCCTGAAGTCGCCCAGAGTCCGAAAATGTAATCGGTTCCCC
Organism: Rhagium mordax; assembly: GCA_963680705.1. NCBI lineage: Eukaryota > Metazoa > Arthropoda > Insecta > Coleoptera > Cerambycidae > Rhagium > Rhagium mordax. The sequence goes on along the minus strand of OY796659.1, from coordinate 79,677,090 downwards.
CCTGAGATCGAAAATACAAAATAATAAATTTGGGGCACATAACGACAGTGTAAACCGCGGTTGGATTGGCAGGGTAAACCGCGGTAGGACGGCGCTTATAGACTTGATTAAAACTTCGGTCGTTTGAAAAATTCACAGCTCGGCCGCGGATGGATATTAAGCAACGAAATTTTCAGGAATCCGAGAGGAAGGTTGGTTCTAGCTCCCCTGAAAGTCGAGTCGAAAAAATCCTCCGGGAAAGGGAGCAAGGGCCCCCGGAAAAGTACCATTTTTCGGCAAAATCGACCTAAAAATTTGTATCTCGGCTAATATCGGAGATGGTAAAAAAGGGTCCAACTTAAAACTGCCCCCCTGCGATTTTCAGGGCAGCAGGAGCGAATCAAAAAGCAGAATTTTGACGTTTACGGAAACTTGAAAGTTGGGTTAAAATTTAGAACTATTTTCCTACGAGCGTGCGAAAAATGCCACTTTTCCGCACGCATTTTAGTTTCGAAAGTTGCACTTTTCCGCACTAGTGCGGAAAGTAAATTTTTCCGCACTAGTGCGGGAAAGTGTACTTTTCCACACGCTCGTAAAAAAAAAATCAAACGATATTGTAGCCATGACTGTCTGATTTTGACGTTTCTCAGTCACATAGCTATTAACAAACGTCAAGTCAAACAGCAGCATCTTTTTAAAGAAGAGTCTAGTTTCTTAATTAAGTAAAAAATGTATTCATCACGCTCCTAGGAAAAATATTGGTCCTAACACATGCGGAAACTGTCTTTTCCGCGCTCCGCTTCGCGTCGTTCGGTCAACGGCAGTCGCGTGCGGAAAAGTACCACTTTCCGCACTTGTTAAGCAAATAAGTATTAAAAACTTATTGATAAAAGTATTTTAGTATTGAATATTTGCAGCGTTATTTTCGATCTATAAATATCAGCTATATTTTTGGGTTAACAAATTTCTTTTTGGCAAATAAAATTGAACGCCCTGTGTACGTATTGTATGAAACTCCAACACAAATTAAATCATCTGCTTGTAGGGGTCCTTAACAGAATCACTTGAAATGAATGAAATAATCCACTTTAATGCGGCAAAAACCAAACAGTAAAACTGATTAAAACTTGATTGAAAAACAATAAAATCTAAGCCTCGTGGGGTGATTTTAAAGCGGCCCTTACAATTGCCGATAAATCGGCGCGCAAAGCGGTCCAAAAACAAAATGAATCAGTTCGAATTAAAATAGATAATTTACCTTCTAATTTGATCACCCCGTCGGTTTCTCCCAGGGAATTTTTTGCGACGCACTTGTAGGAGCCGAAGTCTGATTTATTTACTCGCCGTATCTTCAGCATCATGTACTTTTTGTAGCCGTTGTCCATCGACACCGCCTCGTATTTGTCACCTGAAAGAAACGCATTATATGAAGATACACGTAATAAAAAATCAGCAATCAGTTAAATAATAAAACATTGTTAAAATAGAATATTGTTCAATTTTTTTCCAAATCCATTTTCTCGATGATCCTTTAACAATAAAATTTTATTGCTCCTACTGGGTTACGGCCAGTGTTGGTAGGAAGCAGATAGTCGCTTAACTCTATCAATCGAAAAATCTTCTCGTATCTAGAGCCATGTCTGTTTTTTCATTGGCGCAAAAACAAGCCGGCCGCCTTTTTGGCTGCGCGACCCAAATTGCCCGCGCCGAAAATAAACAAATCATTAATTTTCTTTCCGAACAGTTTAAGTAGTATTTTCGATTAAAACAAGGACTGTAATTTTTTTCCCTAATTAGCTTCGGAACAATTTACTTTGGAGCATGTATCGGAGTACGTAAAGTTGTAAACAATCGGCCGCAACTCCATGATTAACGATCTCTCTGATTTATATTCCACGCACTGATTAATCACCCCCGCCCGACACCCCGAACAAGTCCACTTAAGTGCCTAACTTTCTCCCTATTACCCACCTAGTCCTGTTTTCTCAAATAATTTCGGGAAAATTTTCTATTCTAGTTGGAAGGCGCGCGTAATAAATTATCTCGCGTACTCAATGAGCTCGAATTGATTTATATTTAACAGAATAGATACACTCATATATTTAAATAGGGCGCGAGGTAGCGATTTCGACGGGGGGCTTGTTCGAAAGGCCCAGGCAGTAGCCCGCAGCGCCGGCCAAAATAATAATAATGAAAAAATAAACAGTTTTTAACTTGTATTATCGGTCGGTTAAAAAAATAAATAAATAAAAAACAACCAACGTGTCTAGAGTAAAGCTGGGAATTTTATGGATTTCAAAATTCGAATATTCGTTCAAATTTCAGTTCGAATATTCGAATTATTCGATTATTCGAATATTCGACTATCCGAATATTCGACTATCCGAATATTCGCCTATTCGAATATTCGACTATTCGAATATTCATCTATTCGATTACTCGACTATTCGATTAAGTATTCGAATTATTGAATAGATTAATATTCGAATATTCGAATAGTCGAGTATTCGAATATTCGCCTATTCGAATATTCGACTATTCGAATATTCGACTACTCGATTACTCGACTATTCGATTAAGTATTCGAATTATTGAATAGATTAATATTCGAATATTCGAATAGTCGAGTATTCGAATATTCGAATATATTAATAATTTAGTCTTAAACTTATTCGAGTTTTGAATATTCGAATATTCGACTATTCGAATTATTCGAATTCAATTCCTAGCCTTAGTCTAGAGTTCAATTTTTGTGAAATTTTGTCGATAGGTGAAAACCGTTTTGATATCTCCAACCGTTTTAAAAATTTTTATGTAGTAAAAACTTTCAAATATACAGGGTAAGTCAACGGTGCAATAAAGTCCAACACTTCCTTTATTATTGGTAATAAAAACAAAAAAGGAGACCAAAATGGCTATACATTTTAAAATTAGTTCGAAATAAGTATACGGAGAATTTGAATTATTTATGAAATTCTCTATGAAATTCTCTATACCTATAAGGATATCATGGTCTAAAACTTATAGTTCCCTAGATATTTAAGAAAATTAAGAAAAAAATGAAATTTTCAGCATTTTTTTTTAAGAGCAGCCTTTGGTTGAACTCCGCCAAATAAAGACAATTTATTATTATTATTATTATTATTATTATTATTACTATTATTTCGTCACTGTGTTGTTAAACAAGAACCCATTCGGGTTAAAGGAAGGTTTATTTTAACTACTAGTTTAGACGAGAAAGGATTTATTTGTTACAGGGTGTTCAGAAAATGTTGACGCTTTTTTACAATAAAATTATTTTTTGTCAATCACTTTATTCTTATTTTAAACTTAGTAAAAAGTATTTAATAATATTGAGTTAGTGGAATATTTATCACTGTTGAACAAACTCTTATTAATAATAGATAAACATTATTTTTTATTTTTTAGTTCGGTTTCCCTTTAGCGTGTTTTTTTAGTTTTTTTAGTTTTTTTAAACTATAATTTTTTTATATTTTTGAAATCAAATTTTTTTCAAAATTTTTCAATTCAAATTTTTTTTAAAATTTTTCATTTCAAAATTTTTGAAATCGAATTTTTTTCGAAATTCTTGAGTTGAAATTTTTTATTACAGCAATTAAGTCTGCGGGGATATGGACGCCCGCTACTTGCAAAATATCCTTTCCAACTAAACGATCAAGAATAATAATATTTCCCTGCGTTTTTGGAACGCTTATCGCCTATTAACTACAAGTGTTTCTTACGCCATATTTGTGTGTAAAATGTCACTACAATGTGAGGCGTTGTATTTAGCGTGTGATTTATACAAATACACGCTTGAAAGTAAACGTTCATATAAATATTTTTTTTTTAGAAACTCCAATTATGTCCACGTATGTATTTTGTTAAAACGTCTATGAATATGCAAAAGTTTAACTAGGTGTAAAGTATTTTTTTACGTTCCGTATAAGCACAGATGCGTGTCGAGGTGGACGCCCAGATGTTTATAGAACAGTGCCATTTCAGGGCGCATGAAATATTACCACCAGAATAGGGTATCATAATTGAAGCAGCGATGTAGGGGAAGCAATTCATGATCTTAGGCGAAGAATAATGAAAATTTACGGGATTTAATGTGCGGGAGGGAGTACACATTTGGAGACAACGGACACACACCCGATACCCGTGTATAGAAGATTAACTGAACAATTGAACAAACTAAAAATCTGAATTTTTTTTCTTTTTTTTATTATATTTTAATATTTGTCGCTTCGAGCCGCGGTGATCAACTGCCTTTGCTCGTATGACTTTTAGTATAATAAAACATAACGACATTATTGATCCTCTATGGATTTTTTTTCATAAAAATGCTTTAAGGAGTCGTAGCAACTTTTCCACTAGTGTATATTTTTCAATCAGAGGTGCTTGAGATACGACAACTTTTTTTTCTGACACCAGCAGTCGGTCCTCTTTGTAGCGGTGCAAACTTCCCACATTCCACACTTTGCATACGTACATTATACATATGACTTAGTTTAGCCCGAAATGATTTATTCATCCTTGTGGTACGTTGTAGTTGATATAGGTACGTTCAAGGAACAATGCGATACGAATTTATTCCGACTTCTAATTTAACCGAAATATATGTTAATTTAAATTAAACCGAATGCAAAGCATACGTAATATATTCATATTAAGGTAACTTCATGCGAGGGCTTAATGAAATAATGGCTGCGAGAGCGGCGTCCGAAGACGACATGTAAAAATTTGCTTTGTAAAACAATAACGTTTAGGCGACGACGTCCTGAAAATAGGTAAAAAGAAAATTGGATAGTCCTGCTCTTAGGCATTCCAGAGCCACAATTGTTTGTAATCCTAGATGATTGCCGGGAGGGTTTCGGCGTATTCGGAGGGTGAAAAAAGTGCCGGTTCGTATCAGCAATCGATGCTTAGATTGTGGAATAATTATTTTAGCGACAGGAGCAATTTAGGACGAGGAAACAATATATATCGACGTATCTGAATTTAAATAAGGACGCCTACAAAAATAAGACAAAATTCTCATCAGTTAGGCTATTCGTTCATTTGTGGAGGGGGGGACTTTTATACTAAACTAAAAGTCCGATTATTTACATATTTTTCATAGGTGGCAGAGTTTTGTTTGACCAATTTTATTATTCCATTTTGGTTCTAAATCTTTCGTGGAGCTAATGGGAGGAGTGTCCGAGTCTCTTCCGCGTTATATATTTTAAATTTTTAAAGTTTCACCCATCTGGTGGTCTTCTTCTGAGGAAATCCACGACATGATGAATCTTTTATCCAAGTAAAAAACAAATTTTATTTGACCTACTCGTTTCGTAAGCTTAAAGCCTTAAATTCTTCACCACCAGAATCGCTTCAATTTATTTCAGATACATTACCTGATTCCCCAAACTCCGCAACTTTCACCAACATAAAGCAATCAATTATCCATAATAATTGATCGTTTTATGTTGGCAAAAGTTGCAACTTTAAGTTTCGACATTCTATGTTTTATAAATTCACAGTCGCTGCAAGCATAAAATATTAATACAGGCTACAGTTATAGAAAGTTTCTTGGAAGTCAATTATGGTCGATCGACTAGTAAAGTGGGTGCAGGTCAGCGCAGTTTCCAGAAGTGATATTAAATTTGTATTTCTAAACAATTACGAACTTCCCCATGGTGAAGTATAGGAAAAAGTGGCACAAGCCTATAATCTAATTTTCTGACTAATACTACTACCTGAGATAATCATGTCTCCTCTCTCTGTGGTCCAGTAATTGATCGAAGTGGGAAATGCCTCAGTCCTGCACTCCAAAGTGACGTCCTGTCCGATGTATGCGCCCTCAAGTTGGTTGGGAATCGATAGCATCGGGGGAACTGCAAGTTTATTAAATAAATCAATTTTGGGGTGATATGGATACTAAACTTCCAGTGGCTCTAATAACTAAGTGGGAATAGTTCGTGTAATATACTGGGGACCTTACCGGTGACAAAAGTAGCGAAAATGGTAGTAGCCAGATAAAAATACTTTTTGGGATATTTTTTATTCAGTTACTTGGGCAGACAAGCCAGTAATTTCAAATCCTTGTCCCTCATATTCAATGGCCAATTTTCAATAATTTTAGCAGCTTTGACACTAATTTTCTTTCTTTAGTAAGAAAAGTAAACGTTAATAGATACATAAAAATACCTCTTGGGATATTTTTTATTCAGTACATTATTGAGGACACAATATTTGTCCAACCAGTAATTTCAAATCCTTGTACCTATTCAATGGTTAATTTTCAATGATTTTAAAACCTTTGTGCAAATTTTGTTTCTTTGTCAAGAAAAGTAAACGTTAATAGATAAATAAAAATCCTCTTTGGGATATTTTTTATTAAGCCCGTAATTTAAGGTCCTTGTCCCTCACATTCAATGGCCAAATTTCCGTACTTTTAACTAGTTTTGTCCTAATTTTGTTTCCTTGGTAAGAAAAGTACACCTTAATAGGTACATAAAAATACCTTTTGGGATATGTTTTATTCAGTACATTATTGAGGAGACAATATTTGACAAGCCAGTAATTTCAAATCCTTGTCCCTCATATTCAATGGCCAATTTTCAATAATTTTAGAAGCTTCTGTACTAATTTTGTTTCTTTGGTAAGAGAAGTAAACGTTAATAGATAAATAAAAATACTTTTTGGGATATTTTTTATTCAATTAATTGGGCAGACAATATTTGACAAGCCAGTAATTTCAAATCCTTGTCCCTCATATTCAATGGCCAATTTTCATAATTTTAGAAGCTTCTGTCCTAATTTTGTTTCTTTGGTAAGAAAAGTAAGCGTTAATAGATAAAGAAAAATACTCTTTGGGATATTTTTTATTTAATTAATTTGGGCAGACAATATTTGACAAGCCAGTAATTTCAAATCCTTGTCCCTCATATTCAATGGCCAATATTTAATAATTTTAGAAGCTTCTGTACTAATTTTGTTTCTTTGGTAAGAAAAGTAAACGTTAATAGATAAATAAAAATACTTTTTGGGATATTTTTTATTTAATTAATTTGGGCAGACAATATTTGACAAGCCAGTAATTTCAAATCCTTGTCCCTCATATTCAATGGCCAATTTTTAATAATTTTAGAAGCTTCTGTACTAATTTTGTTTCTTTGGTAAGAAAAGTAAACGTTAATAGATAAATAAAAATACTTTTTGGGATATTTTTTATTCAATTAATTGGGCAGACAATATTTGACAAGCCAGTAATTTCAAATCCTTGTCCCTCATATTCAATGACCAATTTTCAATAATTTTAGAAGCTTCTGTACTAATTTTGTTTCTTTGGTAAGAAAAGTAAACGTTAATAGATAAATAAAAATACTTTTTGGGATATTTTTTATTCAATTAATTGGGCAGACAATATTTGACAAGCCAGTAATTTCAAATCCTTGTCCCTCATATTCAATGGCCAATTTTTAATAATTTTAGAAGCTTCTGTACTAATTTTGTTTCTTTGGTAAGAAAAGTAAACGTTAATAGATAAATAAAAATACTTTTTTGGATATTTTTTATTTAATTAATTTGGGCAGACAATATTTGACAAGCCAGTAATTTCAAATCCTTGTCCCTCATATTCAATGGCCAATTTTTAATAATTTTAGAAGCTTCTGTACTAATTTTGTTTCTTTGGTAAGAAAAGTAAACGTTAATAGATAAATAAAAATACTTTTTGGGATATTTTTTAATCAATTAATTGGGCAGACAATATTTGACAAGCCAGTAATTTCAAATCCTTGTCCCTCATATTCAATGGCCAATTTTTAATAATTTTAGAAGCTTCTGTACTAATTTTGTTTCTTTGGTAAGAAAAGTAAACGTTAATAGATAAATAAAAATACTTTTTGGGATATTTTTTAATCAATTAATTGGGCAGACAATATTTGACAAGCCAGTAATTTCAAATCCTTGTCCCTCATATTCAATGGCCAATTTTTAATAATTTTAGAAGCTTCTGTACTAATTTTGTTTCTTTGGTAAGAAAAGTAAACGTTAATAGATAAATAAAAATACTTTTTGGGATATTTTTTATTCAATTAATTGGGCAGACAATATTTGACAAGCCAGTAATTTCAAATCCTTGTTCCTCATATTCAATGGCCAATTTTCAATAATTTTAGAAGCTTCTGTACTAATTTTGTTTCTTTGGTAAGAAAAGTAAACGTTAATAGATAAATAAAAATACTTTTTGGGATATTTTTGATTTAATTAATTGGGCAGACAATATTTGACAAGCCAGTAATTTCAAATCCTTGTCCCTCATACTCAATGGCCAATTTTCAATAATTTTAGAAGCTTCTGTACTAATTTTGTTTCTTTGGTAAGAAAAGTAAACGTTAATAGATAAATAAAAATACTTTTTGGGATATTTTTTATTCAATTAATTGGGCAGACAATATTTGACAAGCCAGTAATTTCAAATCCTTGTTCCTCATATTCAATGGCCAATTTTCAATAATTTTAGAAGCTTCTGTACTAATTTTGTTTCTTTGGTAAGAAAAGTAAACGTTAATAGATAAATAAAAATACTTTTTGGGATATTTTTTATTCAATTAATTGGGCAGATAATATTTGACAAGCCACTAATTTCAAATCCTTGTCCCTCATATTCAATGACCAATTTTCAATAATTTTAGAAGCTTCTGTACTAATTTTGTTTCTTTGGTAAGAAAAGTAAACGTTAATAGATAAATAAAAATACTTTTTGGGATATTTTTTATTCAATTAATTGGGCAGACAATATTTGACAAGCCAGTAATTTCAAATCCTTGTCCCTCATACTCAATGGCCAATTTTCAATAATTTTAGAAGCTTCTGTACTAATTTTGTTTCTTTGGTAAGAAAAGTAAACGTTAATAGATAAATAAAAATACTTTTTGGGATATTTTTTATTCAATTAATTGGGCAGACAATATTTGACAAGCCAGTAATTTCAAATCCTTGTTCCTCATATTCAATGGCCAATTTTCAATAATTTTAGAAGCTTCTGTACTAATTTTGTTTCTTTGGTAAGAAAAGTAAACGTTAATAGATAAATAAAAATACTTTTTTGGATATTTTTTATTTAATTAATTTGGGCAGACAATATTTGACAAGCCAGTAATTTCAAATCCTTGTCCCTCATATTCAATGGCCAATTTTTAATAATTTTAGAAGCTTCTGTACTAATTTTGTTTCTTTGGTAAGAAAAGTAAACGTTAATAGATAAATAAAAATACTTTTTGGGATATTTTTTAATCAATTAATTGGGCAGACAATATTTGACAAGCCAGTAATTTCAAATCCTTGTCCCTCATATTCAATGACCAATTTTCAATAATTTTAGAAGCTTCTGTACTAATTTTGTTTCTTTGGTAAGAAAAGTAAACGTTAATAGATAAATAAAAATACTTTTTGGGATATTTTTTATTCAATTAATTGGGCAGACAATATTTGACAAGCCAGTAATTTCAAATCCTTGTCCCTCATATTCAATGGCCAATTTTTAATAATTTTAGAAGCTTCTGTACTAATTTTGTTTCTTTGGTAAGAAAAGTAAACGTTAATAGATAAATAAAAATACTTTTTTGGATATTTTTTATTTAATTAATTTGGGCAGACAATATTTGACAAGCCAGTAATTTCAAATCCTTGTCCCTCATATTCAATGGCCAATTTTTAATAATTTTAGAAGCTTCTGTACTAATTTTGTTTCTTTGGTAAGAAAAGTAAACGTTAATAGATAAATAAAAATACTTTTTGGGATATTTTTTAATCAATTAATTGGGCAGACAATATTTGACAAGCCAGTAATTTCAAATCCTTGTCCCTCATATTCAATGGCCAATTTTTAATAATTTTAGAAGCTTCTGTACTAATTTTGTTTCTTTGGTAAGAAAAGTAAACGTTAATAGATAAATAAAAATACTTTTTTGGATATTTTTTATTTAATTAATTTGGGCAGACAATATTTGACAAGCCAGTAATTTCAAATCCTTGTCCCTCATATTCAATGGCCAATTTTTAATAATTTTAGAAGCTTCTGTACTAATTTTGTTTCTTTGGTAAGAAAAGTAAACGTTAATAGATAAATAAAAATACTTTTTGGGATATTTTTTAATCAATTAATTGGGCAGACAATATTTGACAAGCCAGTAATTTCAAATCCTTGTCCCTCATATTCAATGGCCAATTTTTAATAATTTTAGAAGCTTCTGTACTAATTTTGTTTCTTTGGTAAGAAAAGTAAACGTTAATAGATAAATAAAAATACTTTTTGGGATATTTTTTATTCAATTAATTGGGCAGACAATATTTGACAAGCCAGTAATTTCAAATCCTTGTTCCTCATATTCAATGGCCAATTTTTAATAATTTTAGAAGCTTCTGTACTAATTTTGTTTCTTTGGTAAGAAAAGTAAACGTTAATAGATAAATAAAAATACTTTTTTGGATATTTTTTATTTAATTAATTTGGGCAGACAATATTTGACAAGCCAGTAATTTCAAATCCTTGTCCCTCATATTCAATGGCCAATTTTTAATAATTTTAGAAGCTTCTGTACTAATTTTGTTTCTTTGGTAAGAAAAGTAAACGTTAATAGATAAATAAAAATACTTTTTGGGATATTTTTTAATCAATTAATTGGGCAGACAATATTTGACAAGCCAGTAATTTCAAATCCTTGTCCCTCATATTCAATGGCCAATTTTTAATAATTTTAGAAGCTTCTGTACTAATTTTGTTTCTTTGGTAAGAAAAGTAAACGTTAATAGATAAATAAAAATACTTTTTGGGATATTTTTTATTCAATTAATTGGGCAGACAATATTTGACAAGCCAGTAATTTCAAATCCTTGTTCCTCATATTCAATGGCCAATTTTCAATAATTTTAGAAGCTTCTGTACTAATTTTGTTTCTTTGGTAAGAAAAGTAAACGTTAATAGATAAATAAAAATACTTTTTGGGATATTTTTGATTTAATTAATTGGGCAGACAATATTTGACAAGCCAGTAATTTCAAATCCTTGTCCCTCATACTCAATGGCCAATTTTCAATAATTTTAGAAGCTTCTGTACTAATTTTGTTTCTTTGGTAAGAAAAGTAAACGTTAATAGATAAATAAAAATACTTTTTGGGATATTTTTTATTCAATTAATTGGGCAGACAATATTTGACAAGCCAGTAATTTCAAATCCTTGTTCCTCATATTCAATGGCCAATTTTCAATAATTTTAGAAGCTTCTGTACTAATTTTGTTTCTTTGGTAAGAAAAGTAAACGTTAATAGATAAATAAAAATACTTTTTGGGATATTTTTTATTCAATTAATTGGGCAGATAATATTTGACAAGCCACTAATTTCAAATCCTTGTCCCTCATATTCAATGACCAATTTTCAATAATTTTAGAAGCTTCTGTACTAATTTTGTTTCTTTGGTAAGAAAAGTAAACGTTAATAGATAAATAAAAATACTTTTTGGGATATTTTTTATTCAATTAATTGGGCAGACAATATTTGACAAGCCAGTAATTTCAAATCCTTGTTCCTCATATTCAATGGCCAATTTTCATAATTTTAGAAGCTTCTGTCCTAATTTTGTTTCTTTGGTAAGAAAAGTAAGCGTTAATAGATAAAGAAAAATACTCTTTGGGATATTTTTTATTTAATTAATTTGGGCAGACAATATTTGACAAGCCAGTAATTTCAAGTCCTTGTCCCTCATATTCAATGGCTAATTTTTAATAATTTTAGAAGCTTCTGTACTAATTTTGTTTCTTTGGTAAGAAAAGTAAGCGTTAATAGATAAAGAAAAATACTCTTTGGGATATTTTTTATTTAATTAATTTGGGCAGACAATATTTGACAAGCCAGTAATTTCAAATCCTTGTCCCTCATATTCAATGGCTAATTTTTAATAATTTTAGAAGCTTCTGTACTAATTTTGTTTCTTTGGTAAGAAAAGTAAACGTTAATAGATAAATAAAAATACTTTTTGGGATATTTTTTATTCAATTAATTGGGCAGATAATATTTGACAAGCCACTAATTTCAAATCCTTATCCCTCATATTCAGTGGTCAATTTTCAGCAATATTAGCTGGATTTGTCCTAATTTTGTTTCTCTGGTAAGAAAAGTAAACGTTAATAGACATGTGTGTGGCACGATAATGAAAAAGATGAAGATTTTTTTCAAGAAAAAACTACTTCAAGACGAAACAGAAATCTTGGATCTTCCTTGCATACACAAATCACTAGTTGGAAATACAAAGAAAATTGGTTCGCTAATTATATAACGTTTTACTTAATTGTATTCTTTGGAAAACGTATTATTTCAAAAAGAATAACTTCAGCAGCACCGCCGACAAACCGCGCAGGCAGATTTCTTTGCCGGGTTCCCCTTGTGCTATCATCGATGTAATCCCATTGAATTGGTAAGAGGGTTATACGCAAAGACCATTATAAAGGGACATCTAAATTTACGACCAACATATAAAGATTGAGTGCCAAATTTATGGCCCGAGTCTATTTCGAAATTAACACTTTATATGGCAACTGCGGAAAGATAAACAGCGAGACATGCATATGTAATATTCAATTTACATGCCACATTTTATTAAAGTACTAAATATGCGATGCCCGGCTGAAATGCTACGAGCAAATTATGATGGATTAGAATTGATTGCTGTACAGTGTATAAAGAGGGTATATACGCGCATATATTGCTTGGAGGGACAAAGAAGGCACCGTTTTAACGATTTTTTTTGCCACAAACGCCTTACATCGTCAAAGCAAAAATTGCGAATATTCTGTAATAAACAAATTTCAAAGAAGCTAATATAATAATAATAATAAAACGTCTTTATTTTGGTAGGCAAGAAAAATTTTTTTATCAGTTTGATCCAATATACTATGTTATTTTATATTGGAATTTTATTGTTAATTTTTCGGAATTTACGTTTATTTTTTGTTATATTGAATTTTTATTATTAATTTTTAGTTTCTATGTACATAGCAAATAATATATAATATTTCACTTACTTTACTCTTTTCTCAGGCTCATATGGGTTCCTTGAATATATTGAAATTTGATTTATTTACTTGATATTGCCTAAATGGATTTTATTTAATTTGTATTTTGTGTTGCCTAACTTACTGCATAAATTTTGTTAACTGTTAAATGTATACTATGTTGCATATACTTCAGTATGGATAAGTAAATAAAAGATCACTGCCTTATCTTTTCAATTATACCTTTAATTTATCCTTGAAATAAATTGCAGTTTTAGACATTCACAAATCGAAAACGTTAGTGATCGTTGAGTTTTGTGTACAACTAATATTATCCCTGCTAACTTAAAATGAAGAATACGAGTGGCTATTTAAGAATTCTAGCATAATAATTGATTAAGTGCTCATTTTCCAACTAAAAAAACCCGCAGATGCTACAACTTAACAGAGGGTCAGCCTCGCAGAGCATAACATTGTTCCAATTTTTGTTTTAATGATGTGATAAACTGGCCTTGTGCAAACTGTTTTGCGGTTGAAAGTTCTGGCTCCCTGGTGACGATACAAATTTGCCGCGTTTGTGGGTTAATCGGTAGACTTACATTGTACCTTCAGCTGGACCCTCTTGCTGATCGACGGAGGCACCCCATTAGATGCGATGCACAAATACACCGCCATGTGAAGTCGGCTCACTTTCGTAATGAACAGGATTTCTCCGTCGACGACGTTCACTGCAACAAAAACATTTGTAGGCAAAACGTTAATGATGATGTTCCGCACAATGGGGGTGCAGATATCGGAAGATGCAACAATACGCTTGATTTATTGTGAAGAGTATGGAAATTACGGACGAATAAATCGGGAATGACGATGGAGATTTACTGTGGGTGAGAATAATTGTTTTTTCTTGTAAATTTTTAACTTATTTTTTTTTCACTTGACGCAACCGACAGTTCAATTTATTCAGAATGCAATAGTTATGCGACGTTTATTCAAATTTTCAATTAAATAGGTTTAAAATAATAGAGCCGGGTCGGTATACCCATTTGCATCAATCACATTATTCGCCCATAGATAGCAATGAACGAATTGATTCCAGCTTGAAGCGGGCGTCCAAAAAAATTAAAAAATTAAAAACCATCCCGACTAAATTTAAAAGGCAGTTGGCGCGAGTAATCGGATTAAAGACCGCCTCCATTAGAATTGAAGAATTTTGCATATCTAAAATTTGAGATTTAAGCCCTAGGAAATAGGTCACAGTGTCATGAAGTTTAGTGTCAGTCGCACGCTTAATATACATTCTGTTCTCTATTTGCGGAATGTGAATGTGAATAGGATGAAATATTGTTCTGTAAAATATTAAACGTATCTGTTGCAGCTTACGTACACGAGCCATTGTTATGATTTGTATGAATAAGGTGCCAGCGAATGTATTTCATAGTTTAATAAATTAAATCAGTTTAAATGTTCAAACAATAGGTTACGCGGAATGTGGAGACGCTTGAAATTAAAATATGACAATGAGTGGAGTACAAAAAAATTATGAACTTTTACTGTATTACTAACACCAACTTTTCTAGGAGTATTCAAATAATTCCGTGCGAGCGAAGAAAATGATTGAACATAAAAAGTCTCGATTGCCCACGGCCCCTAACATTACTTACCGTATTTCGGAATTGCTTTACCTTATGTGGCAGAATTTGGGAATCGAAGTAGTGACTGTTTTAGCTGCGAAATATACAGGGTGTTCCAGTTTTTTGTAGCAGGACTTTAACAGTCGATAGACATTTGAAAATAATTAAACAAGTTCATATAAACATAGGTTGAGAAATGCTTAATTTTCGAGATACAGGGTGTTAAAGTTTGAAAATAAATATGGATTTATATTTATATTTCCAGAGTGCTAAGAAGTATCGAATCCAAACTACCAATTCTTTACATACAATTTAGATGCCTATTTTAGAATAACAAACTACTACTTTAGTTAACCATGGGCGTAGATATATGAATTTGCTAAGGCTCTTTTTTACAAAAAAGTAGTACGCCACTGATATTTTCCCATGTTTTCAGTTTAATTCAATGAAGCAAGAAAAAACAAAAATTTAATATCTCTTGGCACTTTTTGATATGACAAGCCGTTAATCAGAAAATTTACATTTAATCTTTTGATGCACGCCTCTGGACGAATTTTAGACAAATTTGAAGTCGCTCAGAATTTCACCAAATTTGATGGTATAAAAAGTCTTTTAAAAATAAAGAATGAAACATCGCTAATGATGCTTGTAATGCAGTAAGACACTTTGACATGTTGCTAGCTTTTGTGTTTGTGTTTCTAATAATTTATTTTAGTTCGACCGTTGCGTGTTAATACATTTGTGTTATAAAAATTTTGATTTACATGATAATAAACTTTTACAATAAATATTTGAAATGTTTCATTCTTTCTTTTTAAGAGACTTTTCACACCATCAAATTTGGTGAAATTCTGAGCGACTTCAAGTTTGTCTAAAATTCGTCCAGAGGCGTGCATCAAAAAATTAAATGTAAATTTTCTGATCAACGGCTTGTCATATCAAAAAGTGCCAAGAGACATTAAATTTTTGTTTTTTCTTGCTTTATTGAATTAAACTGGAAACATGGGAAAATATCAGTGGCGTACTACTTTTTTGTAAAAGAGAGCCCTAATAAATCCATATATCTACGCCCATGGTTAAGTAAAGTAGTAGTTTGTTATTCTAAA
This sequence comes from Rhagium mordax, assembly GCA_963680705.1. Classification (NCBI taxonomy): domain Eukaryota; kingdom Metazoa; phylum Arthropoda; class Insecta; order Coleoptera; family Cerambycidae; genus Rhagium; species Rhagium mordax. The sequence continues at coordinate 79,661,334 of OY796659.1, read as the reverse complement.
ATAGGCCTCTAAATTGTATGTAAAGAATTGGTAAATTTGGATTCGATACTTCTTAGCACTCTGGAAATATAAATATAAATCCATATTTATTTTCAAACTTTAACACCCTGTATCTCGAAAACTAAGCATTTCTCAACCTATGTTTATATGAACTTTTTTAAATTATTTTCAAATGTCTATCGACTGTTAAAGTCCTGCTACAAAAAACTGGAACACCCTGTATATTTTCGCGCGTGCCGTGTTTCTGCGAATCAAGTGCAAAGTCGATATCCCAAATGTGAGGAGAAAAGTGTTTATACAATGGTTTCAAAACTTTATAACCGGTTACCTCAAAACTTGAAATCGATAAACAAGTTAAATAAATTCACAGAAACTTCTGCTGAGCACAGTTTCTACGGCGCACCTCAATTTATAAATTGCGGCTGGAGCTGTTATTGCTGTGTGTTTATACATATTTACCTACATTTGTTGAATTTCAAATTACCCACATGTGCTGACAAACTAGACGATTAAAACTAATCTAGGATTACTAACTAACTTGTACTTTCTAAGTCGAGATCGACTATTTTTTGAATTCAAGTTATTATGACTATTTCCTACTATATATACACAGGGTGAGTCCTTTATTATCGATAATAAAAACAAACATTTTATACAGAAGTTGTAGAAAACCAAAATGGCTATATTTTAAAATTAGTTCGAAATCTACGGAGTGATTCATGAAAGTGGGGCGCTATAGATGTCAAAATTTGAATTCTCCATGAAATTCTCGATATTTCTATATCAGGATATTACAGTCTAAAACTTATAGTTCTCTAGATATTTAAGAAAATTAGGAAAAAAGTGCTGAGAATTTCATTTTTTTCTTAATTTTCTTTAAATATCTAGAGAATTAGAATATCGAAATTTCATAGAGAATTCAAATTTTTAAAAACACAGGGTTTTCCATTAAAAAAAATTACCATCTATAGCGCCCCACTTTCATGATGAACCCCGTAGATTTCGAACTAATTTTAAAATGTAGCCATTTTGGTCCTCTACAACTTCTACAGGGTGAGTCACCAAGGGCGCCTCGGTCGATAACTCCTTTAATATTTATTATACAGAAAAAAGTTTCAAATAAAAGTTGTAGGAGACCAAGAGTACCATATTTCAAAATTATTTCTAATCATACATGGCGTTTGATATTAGAGTGGCATATCAAAAGTACGTTTTTTTAAATGGGACACCCTATATATTTTTGCAAATTTTTGTTCCTTCTTTCATTACTTTTTCGAATATATCTGGTTTTTGAAATTCCGTTGCGGCGTTGTCGAATTATTCAACTTTTTTCAAAAAAATTGTCACTTGCAGACCTCGCTAGTGAATTCTGCATGAGCGGTATTTTCACAGATTAAGCAAACTTTTTTTGGTAAGTGTTAAGCAATGCCATGTCCTAGCTTCCAGATATTTTAAAGTTGAAATTATTTGTACAGGGTGTTTATTACGATGATACAAAAATGGCTAACTTTAATCTATCATAACTTCATTTTTTTAAATGGAACACCCCGTATATTTTTACATATTTGGATAGAGTTTTTGTCGCTCATCAATTTTTATTAACCTATGGTTATACCTAAAACCAACGGTTTCCAGTGAAACTGCATTTTAATAAATACATTAGGCAATTTCTAGAAATTCGAATATCATAGGAGGCATTGGCACGTGTTTTTTTTTGTTTTTGCAAGAGAGAACTATGAGCATTATTGTTTCAATTAATGTAAGATTCATCTCTTATAAATGAAAAGAAAGTTGTCTTATTATTCTACATTTAAATACTTGATCTGTGAATTTTCCAAATATCTAGATGGCATTTATCACTGACATTTGTTTGTAACAAATTTGAAATTTGAAAGAAATTGCCTAATGTTTTTATTAGAATGCAGTTTCACTGGAAACCGTTGGTTTTAGGTATAACCATAGGTTAATAAAAATTGTAGAGCGACAAAAATATGTAAAAATATACGGGGTGTTCCATTTAAAAAAATGAAGTTATGATAGATTAAAGTTAGCCATTTTTGTATCATCGTAATAAACACCCTGTACAAATAATTTCAACTTTAAAATATCTGAAGGCTAGGACATGGCATTGCTTAACACTTACCAAAAAAAGTTTGCTTAATCTGTGAAAATACCGCTCATTCAGAATTCATTAGCGAGGTCTGCAAGTGACAATTTTTTTGAAAAAAGTTGAATAATTCGACAACGCCGCAACGGAATTTCAAAAACCAGATATATTCGAAAAAGTAATGAAAGAAGGAACAAAAATTTGCAAAAATATATAGGGTGTCCCATTTAAAAAAACATACTTTTGATATGCCACTCTAATATTATCAAACACCATGTATGATTAGAAATAACTTTAAAATATGGTACTCTTGGTCTCCTACAACTTTTATTTGAAACTTTTTTCTGTATAATAAATATTAAAGGAGTTATCGACCGAGGCGCCCTTAGTGACTCACCCTGTATATAAAAACATATTATTATATCGGAATAAATATATCATATTGGCCCGGTTTACGGTTTGCTTAAAAAAATATTAATGACCATGCTAAATAGCAAAACGGTTAATTGAAATAAATACACACTTATAAATCACAACATGAAATAACCGTGCACGATATTTGCAATAATTGTAAAAATCTTTTATTACTGGAATTTCGGATTAAATCCGACATCTGCTACAATTTACATGTATGTTGATGACGAACGCAAATGAAAACTCAAACAAATTGTCGGCTCTATTTATTTTGCAAAAGCCATCGGGCAATTACAATTTACGCGGCACTAATTGTAATTAAAAAACAACAAGCTAATATTGAAGTTTCGTTATTTCTACCGGTCCTAAATCAATTAATTGCTCAAATAAACGAATATCAAAGGTCTCGCTGATGTAGCGCCTAATATTTAAATTATTATTTTTCGGCATCAACCAGGAAACATTATAAAAAAATGCGGTATGTAAATGCGCCCCTCTCGCCGCCACTGGCAATTTTGACGCATTCGGAATTAGAGCTAATTGATTTCGGCCGCGTTCATAATTTAGCTTGTTGTAAGTTTAAATCACAGTGGGTGTATATTTTTGACGTCAAACCGACTGACATCCGCATAGAAAAAGATTGATATTTTTTAATATTGTGTTCGGTTTTCGGAGAGACGAAATTTAAGATGAAGGACCTTACGCACGGGGACCAATACTTCTCTATAAATCTTCCAAGTTTCGAGATCTTAACGTCACAAACAGAAGATTTATTTGGATGTTCTGTGCGAAATGCCCTGTGATAAGTGGAAATAAAGTTTTTTAAAAAAATTAACAAGGGACATATTGACTTTAAAATATTATTCGGCGTTTCCTTTTTTCTCTGCTGGGAAATATTTCTTTCTCGTCCTGTTTCTCTTCATCTATATAAACACGCTTGGCGTTCATTTAAATTTAAAATCGCTCCTAGCCGTGAACATTTATACGTTTTTTTTGTAAAATATTGTCACTTTAATCCAAAGAGTAAATATCTAAAGGAGAGAAGTGGTTTATCTAGAACAATTCCAGAACAATAAATTGCAAACAATCATGGTGGACGTATAATCTGCAATTTATTGTTTAACGTTTTTAAACGCTCCAACATATTTTTATTTATTTATAATATTTATTTACCTACCGATGAAAAGTAACGCCACTTTTCATTGCAATGTGCGATAAACCACACGATATGCAACTAACCATAATAAAGCCGTTTTATATGTCCAAATTCTCTAAATCCGCACAAAACACGCACACCCGAATAAATACCGATTGCGAACTTCCGTCGTTCGAATTATAATATTTGCTCGTTGCTTTAATCCGACACAAACTATGAAGACATTGTTAAACAAAAATAAATATAAATAATTAACTAGTGATAATCTTTTATGGTCGTTGCAGTGTATTTCGTTTGCTGCAATTATTTTTTTTAATTATTCGATTGGAATTGGAGAAATCTTTTCGTGCGACATGCTCCTTTCCTCGATCTCATTATGTAGAAAGGAAGCCTTCCAACAACTGGGGGTTATTGGAGCAAAAGCATTTAAAAATTACCTACGCAGTGAATGAATGTTGATTCGCTAATTTCGGTAAACCGCTTTGCCGCAATAACAGGTTAAAATAGGCCCATTACGAGGAAAGCGTTGAAAAGCGAAAAATAAAGCGCAAACTAAACCGCAAAATAAAAGAGCTGTATCCAATTTCCGCGGTAAGAGATGGAGTTTATCCGTGAAAATATGAGTCCTAATAAAAATTCATAAATATGCAATTACCGTTCTCCCCATTGTATCGGATGTCTTCCCCGTCTTCTCTGCGCCACATGACGTAAGGTTCAGGGTAGCCCGTCGCTTTGCAGGTCAGGCTCACGTTCGTGGACTCCAACACCACCATGTCTGAGCTCGTCTCTCGGTCCACGATGCTGGGGGGCACTGAAACAAATAATTATTGATCAAAATAACCGTATGACACCTTGCCACTACGTTTAAAAAAAATTATTGTCGAATCCGTCAAAAACAACTACTTTTTATAACTATATGTTATAAAACATTGAATTACATTATTGAATTCTTGGCGTCCAAAGCAAGAAAATACTTAACTTGGCACAAAATTCACTCATTACCACCACTACTACTACTACTACTAATCACAAAACGACGTCTTCAAGATGTATATGAAAAATATTTGTTTTTAGCAGATTCGACAATAATTGCGTTCTAAAGTGGTTCCAATATTTTTCTGCTCTGGATGCTATGAATTCTGAAATGTAATTCAATGTTTTATAACATATAGTTATGAAAAGCAGTTGTTTTTATCAATCCAGCAAATTTTAGATGTAGGGTGTGGTAGTTTACAACTAGTAAGTTTACCAAAAGAAGATTATTATCATATTATATTAGATAACTAGTGAATAAAAACATTTGCGGAGATATACTTATCGTTGTATTTTGCATAATAAACTAGCTCCGGGACTTACTGAACCGTGCAGGAGAGCCACTTCCCTCAATATTATTCGGAAATAGCAAGCGTAAACCTGCAAATAAACAAAAGCGAGTCTTGTATAGTAAGACTTCTAATACAAAGTTGCCTTTCCGGAAAATTCGGTTTTCAGTTTTACGAGCCAATTCGTTTTAGGTGTTTTTACATTGTGTAGATTTATAACTGTGCCAAATTTGAAGCTGATACCTCAATTTGTTCCTGTAAATCGGCATTTGCGAGCAGTTTTCCGAAGGTCGCGGGGAACGGGGAAGGCACACCAACTGACATACTTCAAGACAGCAGGTTCCATAAAAATTACCATAGACCCTTTCGAGGGGATGTATTTAAATATAAGTCTCTTGCGCGAGCTAAGTCAATAGTAATAAAAATTTAAATTGGTAATAAACGAAAATACGCTTGGGTAATGTTACTTGTGTATACTCGGTGACCCAGTAACAGGCGAATTTTGTGAAAAAAAAGCTACCATTTTTTTTTCAATTATTTCTCAGTTTATAATTGAGCCGGAGCATGGTTTCTGTAAGGATTAAAAGGGGTGAATTGTGGGAAGAGAATTTTCTACCCTTGAGGAAAATTAAAATTTTTCTTGTTTCAAAGTAGAAATTCCAACTTTGAAACTAAAAATTTCTGCCTTAAAATTAGAAATTTGTGCCTTAAAATTAGAAATTTCTATTTTAAAAGTAGAAATTTTCAGTTTCAAACTAGAAATTTCTACTTTGAATCAAGAACTTTCTACTTCAAAACTAAAAATTTCTACTTTCAAAACTAGAAATTTCTACTTTATACCTGAAATATTCAAGTGGAAATATGTAGATAGGTATTGTAGATGCTCTACGACGGTTCTAAAGGGCCACAGCAAAAATTAAAAAAAACAGAAATTTCCACTTTCAAAAATTTAAAATTCCTACTCTAAAAGTAGTTCCAAACTAGAAATTTCTTTAAAACCAGAAATTTCTACTTTCAAAGTAAACATTTATACTTTAAAAGTAGAAATTTTTAGTTTCAAAATACAAATTTCTACTTTGAAAAATGAAATTTCTACTTGAAAACTATAAATTTCTACTTTCAAAACTAGGAATTTCTACTTTATACCTAAAATATTCAAGTAGAAATATGTAGATACTTCTACGACGGCTCTGAAGGGCCACATCAAAAATTAAAAAACAGAAATTTCTGCTTCCAAAAATTTTAAATTCCTACTCTACAAGTAGAAATTTTTAGTTCAAAACTAGAAATTTCTAATTTAAAACCAGAAATTTCTACTTTCAAAGTAAACATTTCTACTTTAAAAGTAGAAATTTTTAGTTTCAAAGTAGACATTTCTAGTTTTGAAAGTAGAAATGTCTAGTTTTAAAGTAGATATTTCTAGTTTTAAAGTAGAAGGGCAGACGTTTATATCATACATCTATCTAGGAGTGAAGTAGGTAGAAATTTCTAGTTTTGAAATAGAAATTTCTACTCTAAAAATGGAAATTTTTAATTTAAAGTAAAAATTTCTACTTTGAAATTAAAATTTTCTACTTTCAAAATAAAAATGTCTAATTGAAACTAAAAATTTCCTTTTAGAGCAGATATTTCTACTTTTAAAATAAAAATTTTTAGTTTCATAGTAGAAACCTTTACTTTGAAACGGAAAATTTTTAGTAGAAATCCTTACTTTGAAAGTAGAAATTTCTAGTTTTAGAGTAGGAATTTAAAATCGACGAAACTTAAGCTATGCAGGTTTAATTTGGTTGATGAATATTTTTCACAAAAAAGTTGCTTTTGTTTATTCAAAATTATGTTTCGGTAAAAAAACACGCACGTTTATCTACAAACGATGATTATCATTTAGCTAAACGCTTTCCCTTCTAATCGTCCCCATATTAATAATAATTATCACATTCCAGCAATAGGTCGATAAATTATCGTGCTCGATACGGGAAATAAAACATTGTGCTATCGTTGGATTTCGGCGTTCTATCTCAGTAACCGATCAAGGTGATAGATGTTTTTAAGGCTATACTCGTGTTAGCGCCAACATAAATATTACAAAAAGTGACATAAAAAGTTATGAGTTATCCTCTCAGAAGCTAAAGGTCCTTTATATTTCTCTATAAAGTGACTTGCGGTTATCACAGTTCTATACAGATTAGCAAAGTGTTTTATGTATACCTTATACACACAGCAGCGAAAAATGCCGGGACGATTATTCATCACGGGCTCCCTCGAAAATGCCCCTTATACATCGTTTTGTTGGCTGTAATAACACTCCTAAATGTCATAAGTCAAATAGGCATACGGATTATAATTAATAAGTTCTTGTCAGTTAGTTAATTGTACGCTAAAATATTTAAGACATATTTCTTATTTATATTTTAATAAACAGCACCTTCTGACCAATAATATTACTATTCATAATAATGATTGAAACAAAATATTTCGAAACTCCGGTAAGATTTTCTTCACGAATTATTTATATTTCACAAAGGGTTATGATTTTCAATGATACAAAAATGTAACCTATCTGTTTCAGAGCATAAAAAAATTTACAGAGCTAAACCGTCCAATACTGCCTACACAATACACACCGAACATCTAAATCAAACAATAAGGCCCCGAATTACATGATGACTCGTCAGTGAATCACGCGCAATTAATGCAAATGAAAGCTATGTATGGATCCTAATTTTCCTCAAGGGTAGAAAATTCTCTTCCCACAATTCACCCCTTTTATTCCTTACAGAAACCATGCTTGCATTTCCGGAAATTTTTACTTTTTAAAGTAGACATTTTACTTTGAAGGTAGAAAATTTTAATTTAGTAAAAATTTCTATTTTTAGAGTAGAAATTTCTACCTACTTCACCACTTGATATATAATGTAAGTCTGCCCTTCTACTTAAAAACTAGAAATGTCTACTTTAAGCCTATAGACATTTCTACTTTAAAACTAGACATTTCTACTTTCAAAACTAGAAATGTCTACTTTGAAACTAAAAATAACTGCTTTAAAAGTAGAAATTTCTATTTTGAAACTAAAAATTTCTACTTTTAAATTAGAAATTTCTACTTTGAAACTGAAAATTTCTACTTTTAAAGTAGAAATTTCTAGTTTTTTTTGCTGTGGCCCTTCAGAGCCATACCGTAATTGTCTGCTATTAATAATATGCAAAAAAATAAGGCTGCCTAAAATTAGTTCGGTACACATGGCGTGTGATTCCTTTGTTGTAGGAGAAAAACACTTTCATACAGAAATAACGAGAATAATGCCCATAGCAAATGATTGATGCTGTTCCTCTTCAATTCTTATTTCCGACTATAGGCCACTGACTGCTGCATACGACCTGCAACGCCTGAGCGGCTTGATTCTACTTTGTAACTGCATGTTTTCATTATTTCGAGTTCTGCCTCGTCTCGATTCATTTAATATCGCCTGCTCTTATAGTAGCGATTCCACGAGTAGTAAGACCCAGGGTATGTTAAAAATCAATAATTGAGTTATAGACTGTATTACCAAGTTTTGTTATTGCAGTATTTTCTCTTTATATGACATTCAAGTGGAATTTTCCAAATGCAACAATTTTATTATATATTCGTAAAAATAATGAGGTTCACATTTATTACTCCCCTTGAAACTTAAATATCGCAATGGGATCATTTAAACTAAGAGATGGGGCAATTTGTTTTGGATTTAGTAGTAAATGTTTCATTTGGAAAATAGCAAATCTGTTGTGATACATCATTAGCAGAGACAATAAAATAACTTCTTCCTATAGACGATTTAAAGAGAGAACAATGAGAGTGAGGTCTTTTTTTAAATTTTTCTTAACAATCTAAGTAATTAAAACCAAAACGTCATAAAATAAAAATCTACACATCATTTTAATAATTATGTAAGTAAATGTCTACGTTCCTTCTTTATCCTGCATGAATGCACCACCGAATAACGCTGTACACTATAGATTTTATCAGGAATCTCCTCAGCTTTTGTTCATAGAATATTTCCTGCCTCGCTCCATATTAAACTCGTTAGTTTATTACGTCTCCTTACTTGTCAATTCGATGTCTTTTGCAGTAAGGCCAAAGTGCACTTCGCACAAAAGAAATGAGAAATATATTACCTTAGCCTTCACCTACCACCTTCATACATTGTGAATTTTTCAAAGACTCTCCTCGTGACTTCGACCCGCCTAAGGTACCGGCAGATTATATTGCAGTGTCAGGCTGATAAAAATAATACAAAACGATGCGCCATTCTTGTTTCAGGAAAACCTCTGAAATAAAATTTACTAGGAGAATCGCTTTGCGGCGCGGCGCGTACACTTCGAACGTAATTTTTTTTAAATCAATCGATTTTTGAAGCAAAGTTCTTTCTAGTTGTAATCACTCACCAACGACTTGCAAATATCCCTGCCTTGAGCGCATGGGGTCCGTGTTCACTTGGCACATGTACCAGCCCCTGTCCACCTCCTGCACGTTCTTGATGTGTAGATACCAGGAGCGGTGATCGTTGTACGATAGGGAGATGCGGGGGTTCTGCGTGATCACGTTGTGGTGGATCGAAAGAATTGTTTGGGTGTCGACGCGCACCCATGCCACCTGCAACAAGAAAATTTTGTTAAACTAGAAAAATTTTGATTTTCGATTAACAAATAAATATTGACTGGACTAAACTAATTATAACAGAATTGGGAAAATCAGGGAGAGGCATAATTACTTTGTTCTGTTTTTTTGACCAATTGTTGTTAATTTATTTTAGTATGTTTCCATTTCTAAATTACTAGAATTGTTTTGCAACTTACTACGTACTACGATTTGTTGAAATAATAATAAAATGGCACTTTTATTAAGTTGACAGAAATTTTGACAGCTATCAAAGGTAAAAATATTATTTTTCTTCAAGCGTATAACAATACTTACATTACATAATGCAACACGTCCTGTAGAAAGAGCCTATTATTGTATTAGTACAAATATTTCTCATTTTTTTCCTAGTACAAATATGAAGTAATGTATCCATGGCAACGAATTAAAAATCTAATTTATGACTTGTCATAAACTGTCATTTTAAAAGTTGACGTCGCGCGTCGAGCCGTTTTTTAAATTTAAAAGCGAAAATGTCTGAAGAAATGCAGTGCATACCACCTGACATACTTGAAATTGCAAATTCACCTATGACATGTTTCATTGATAAATAAAATGGTTAGTATTACATTTATTTTTTTTTTCTAAGGTTGAACGCATTTGACCTGATGTAATTTTTCAAAAGTAAAGTTTTGATATTTTTGATTTTAACGCTTGAAGAAAAAATAGTATATGTCACTCGGAGTAGAAGGCTCATTATGTGTTTCGCCCAGGTTGCTGCCTCGGCTGAGCAAACTTCTGGGCTCAACAATAATGGTCGCCTTCTACTCCTTGTAACATAATATACTATTTAATATCAATTATTGAACTAAAGTTTTAAAACAATTTATGTGTCTTCTATGGAAATCAACATTATTTTCAAAATTACGAAGGATATACTGGTAAATTTTTAAATTTGACAGCAATTTTGACATCTGTCAACCAACATAATATTTCAATGACATCAATTTCGTATTCAGTAAAAATGTTTGTTAAGTACGTTTATTTGTTTAAATAAATTTTATAAAATGTCATTTTCAGTAAGTTGAAAAGTTTTGACAGCTGTCAAAAGTGAAAACTTTGTTTTATTATCTATTATGGAACTAGCAAACTTCAAAACACTTAATAGTACTTTTTTGATGAGAGTTGACGTTATTTTCAAAATTACGAAAGACACACGTGCATTTTTTAAAATTTGACAGCAGTTTTGGCGGCTACCAACAAACATAGTATTTTTTGCAACAATTTTAAATTTGGCAGCAGTTCTGGCAGCTACCAACAAATATATATATTTTTAATTATTAATGGCATTTTCATTAAGTTGTCAGAAAATTTGACAGCTGTCAAAAGTGAAAACATTACCTTAATTTCAATTATGAAAATAGAAAAATTTAAAATACTCTATATATCTTCTCTTATAAAAAACCACATTGTTTCCAAAATTGCGAAAGACAAACTTTTCAATCTTTAAATTTGACAGTGATTTTGACAGCTGTCAAGTTATATTTTGGCAGATCTATTATCTATTTGTAGAGTGAATATTTAAAACTAAATTGGGCGAACCTTTTTATATTTGTGACTGATTTTAATTGAAAAAAATTATATTTTGACAGCTGTCAATAGTGAATACATTATCTTAATTTCATTGATAAAAACGGAAAAATCTAAAATACTTTATATACAGGGTGAATTTGAAATACACTGGATAATTTTAATCCGTTAAGCTCTATGGTCCGTAAAAATTCTTAAAAATAGTCATTTATAAAATAAATGAAATACAGTCAAGAAAACAATTTTTGAATATCTATTAAATATTCACGACGCTCCTGAGCAGAACAGCTGAAGTGTGTAGCGACATAAATGCCTGTACCCCCACTCTTCTTAGCTATCGTGTTGTTGTGTTGGCGTAGTTCAGCCTGTGCATCCATGATGTCGAGCGTGAATTTTTCCTAGTGTTTTAGATTTCAGTTTTGTGTTCGTAGCTACCACGTTGTCCGCGTAGTTCAGCCTGTGCATCCATGATTTCAAGTGTGAATTTTTCCTAGTGTTTTAGATCTCAGTTTTGGATTTACTTGGTAATCACTGCGAATACTGCGTAGAGGTATTTGTTCGTAACCATGTCAATGTCAAGTTCACCGGTCAGTGTATCCCCAGCCGGATGAATTTAAGGTTTGTTTGTTGAAACATTAACTATGGAATTTTGAAATTAAAACACTGGGATTTCATTAATTATGCTATAAGAAATTACAGATTAAAAATATCCAGTGTATTTTAAATTCACCCTGTATATCTTCTCTTATAAAAAACCACATTGTTTCCAAAATTACGAAAGACAAACTTTTCAATCTTTAAATTTGACAGCGATTTTGACAGCTGTCAACCAACATAATATTTTAATGACATCAATTTCATATTCAGTAAAAATGTTTGTTAAGTACGTTTATTTGTTTAAATAAATTTTATAAAATGTAATTTTCAGTAAGTTGAAAAATTTTGACAGCTGTCAAAAGTGAAAACTTTATTTTATTATCTATTATGGAACTAGCAAACTTCAAAACACTTAATAGTACTTTTTTGATAAGAGTTGACGTTATTTTCAAAATTACGAAAGACACACGTGCATTTTTTAAAATTTGACAGCAGTTTTGGCGGCTACCAACAAACATAGTATTTTTTGCAACAATTTTAAATTTGTCAGCAGTTCTGGCAGCTACCAACAAATATATATATATATATTTTTAATTATTAATGGCATTTTCATTAAGTTGTCAGAAAATTTGACAGCAGTCAAAAGTGAAAACATTACCTTAATTTCAATTATAAAAATAGAAAAATTTAAAATATCTTCTAATATAAAAAACCACATTGTTTTTAAAATTACGAAAGACATTCTTTTTTAAACTTTAAATTTGACAGTGGTTTTGACAGCTATCAAGTTATATTTTGGCAGATCTATTATCTATCTGTAAAATGAATATTTAAAACTGAATTGGGTGAACCTTTTTATATTTGTGACTGATTTTATTGAAAAAAAAAAAAAAATGATATTTTGACAGCTGTCAAAAGTGAAAACATTACCTTAAAATCAATTATAAAAACAGAAAAATTTGAAATACTTTATATAATATCATCTTTTAAGAGAATCACATTGCTTTCAAAATTACGAAAGACATACTTTCAATCTTTAAATTTGACAGTGATTTTGACAGCTGTCAAGTTATATTTTGGCAGATCTATTATCTATTCGTAAGGTGAATATTTAAAACTAACTTGGGCGAACCTTTTTATATTTGTGACTAATTTTAATTGAAAAAAAAAAATGATATTTTGACAGCTGTCAAAAGTGGAAACATAACCTTAATTTCAGTTATAAAAACAGAAAAATTTAAAATACTTTATCATCTTTTATAAAAAACCACATTGTTTTGTAAATTACGAAAGACATACTTTTCAATCTTTAAATTTGACAGCTGTCAAGTTATATTTTGACAGATCTATTATGTATTTGTAAGTGAATATTTAAAACTAAATTGGGCGGATCTTTTTATATCTGTGACTGATTTTAATTGAAAAAAAAAATGATATTTTGACAGCTGTCAAAAGTGGAAACATAACCTTAATTTCAGTTATAACAGAAATTTTAAAATACTTTATATATATATCTTCTTTTATAAAGAACCACATTGTTTTCTAAATTACGAAAGACATACTTTTCAATCTTTAAATTTGACAGCTGTCAAGTTATATTTTGACAGATCTATTATGTATTTGTAAGTGAATATTTAAAACTAAATTGGGCGGATCTTTTTATATCTCTGACTGATTTTAATTGAAAGAAAATGATATTTTGACAGCTGTCAAAAGTGGAAACAACCTTAATTTCAGTTATAAGAACAGAAATTTTAAAATACTTTATATGTATATCTTCTTTTATAAAAAACCACATTGTTTTCTAAATTACGAAAGACATACTTTTCTATCTTTAAATTGGACATCGATTTTGACAGCTGTCAAGTTATATTTTGGCAGATCCATTATTTATTTGTAAGTGAATATTTAAAACTAAATTGGACGAATCTTTTTATATCTGTGACTGATTTTAATTGAAAAAAAATGGTATTTTGACAGCTGTCAAAAGTGGAAACATTACCTTAATTTCAGTTATAAGAACAGAAATTTTAAAAAACTTTACTTATCTTCTTTTATAAAAAAACACATTGTTTTCTAAATTACGAAACACATACTTTTCAATCTTTAAATTTGACATCGATTTTGACAGCTGTCAAGTTATATTTTGACAGATCTATTATTTATTTGTAAGTGAATATTTAAAACTAAATTGGGCGAATCTTTTTATATCTGTGACTGATTTTAATTGAAAAAAAAAAATGATATTTTGACAGCTGTCAAAAGTGGAAACATAACCTTAATTTCAGTTATAAGAACAGAAATTTTAAAATACTTTATATATATCTACCTTTATAAAAAACCACAATGTTTTCAAAATTACGAAAGACATACTTTTCAATCTTTAAATTTGACATCGATTTTGGCAGCTGTCAGTTATATTTTGGCAGATCTTATTATGTATTTATTTGTAAAGTGAATATTTAAAACTGAATTGGGTGAATCTTTTTATATTTGTGACCGATTTTAATTGAAAAAATTATGTTTTGACAGCTGTCAAAAGTGAAAACTTTACCTTAATTTCAATTATAAAAACAGAAAAATTTAAAATACTTTACATATCTTCTATTATAAAACACCACATTGTTTTCAAAATTACGAAAGACGAAGTTTTTAATCTTTAAATTTGACAGCGATTTTGACAGCTGTCAAGTTATATTTTGGCAGATCTATTATTTATTTGTAAAATGAATATTTAAAACTAAATTGGGCGAACCTTTTATATTTGAGACTGATTTTAATTGAAAAAAAAAAAGATATTTTTTTAGTAAGAAAGTTAAAAAATAATTAAATAAAAAATCTGGCTCGGAACGGTATTTTGTTTTTCCACCCCCTGTGCGGCGTCACAAACGCTTTACTTCCTCCAAAGTTCTAACGTACGTATCATCCTGAAGCTGTCACTTCTACATCTGAGCTACATGCAGACGCTTTATTGTTGCCGTTATTGAAACATTTGCGTGTTGTGCGCCTTCATCTATTAAGCGTGGAATTACATAACACATACTGCTGTGTGAAAATTATTGTTTCAATATTTTAAACACCCTTAGGTTGCCTTCTAAACCTAGATTAAGCTTTTGTGCAATCTTGAAAGACAAATACGGTTCGCAAGGACTTGAACCCCTAATGCTCAACAGTAAGTGCTCGCGCGATGATAAATTATTGCTGCGAAATAATTACAAAAATAAACTAACAATTTGCATGTCGGGATTATAAACAACAATGTGACACAAGCATATATTTATTATGAAACGATTGAAAATATCGATCATGTCCGCCTGAAAACGGCGGGTATCCTTGTGAACATGAAACAGGTATCGGAGACCCTTAAGTTGCTGTTATTCGAGAAAGTGTCAATCACTTTTCGTAGATACTGATGGAATTCTATTAGAGAAGTGTTGGGACCATGTATTCTCACTGTTCTCCTTTCTCAAAGGGAACTTTATTTTTGAAGGAGATTTAATGAAATATTTAAGCAAGTCGCTGTCGCGTGAAAAGTGCTTGAGCTTGAAAAAATGTTTTCTGCGACTGCGTGCGTATGCCATTCTCTGGCAATAACTCAAATTATGAAAAAAGCTCCAACTAATGGGCCTTGCTGAATAAGCTAGTTATGCAAATAGACGTCTAAAGTTTTAATTGGACTGTTAATCCGGGGATGAATCCGGCAAAACAAGCTGGTTAATTGTGGAAACCGGAGCTACACTGGCATTGATTGGAATCATAGTTACGCCTATGGAGAAGGTAAAGCCACCAAATGGGGTCGGTCTTCGCGTGATGGATTGCTAGAAGAGGGATTATTGGATCTCGCAAACGACGGTCTAGAAATTCGATTTCTTTGTCTGTTAGACTATGCATGTGTGACAGGGTTGGCTCGGAAATTGGGCCGTTGTGTTTGCGCCCCAGCGGGGCTGTTCGAAAAAATTATTCAGGCAAATTGCCTCTCAAGAAGAGATGAACTATTTATTTATTCTGGTTTGCAAGAAATGTTCCACCCATTCGCTTTAACAGCTTCGCGTTTCTCAGAACATAAGAATAATAGCGGCTGATTTGCAGCAACAATATATGTTTAATAGCCAAAGTTGAAATCGATGTTGTGGTGTTTTGTTCAAGGGGGATGATTTTTCGTTTGACAGATTGCAAACCACTGACGTCCACGTTCTGAAAATGCGACAAATGAGTTTTAGAACTTGGCGCCACATGTTGGTCATATTAATGGTCTGCAAAATTCTAGTAGGTTTGCACTGTTACTCATAAATACGTTTAAGTCTGATATTATTTTTGAAAAGTCTGTTTAGGAAAAATTGGGATCGTAAAAGCCCCCATTTAGAT
This sequence comes from Rhagium mordax, assembly GCA_963680705.1. NCBI lineage: Eukaryota > Metazoa > Arthropoda > Insecta > Coleoptera > Cerambycidae > Rhagium > Rhagium mordax. The sequence goes on along the minus strand of OY796659.1, from coordinate 79,645,165 downwards.
ATCCATTTTCTTTGTATTTATTTTAATTTAAAAAATGATTTCCTTTATGTTCCCACTCTGTGAGCGCTTCAATAAAACAGCCGTAATGCATCTTTTGTAACACTAATTCTTACTTTAAAATTTAAAGAAATTGGGAATGAAAGAAAACTACCCCATTAATCAATGTCATCATTAAATAATCTCGGCGTTTATCTGATCCATAGAAATATTTTCCTTTTTGTAATATATCTTATACATTTTAAGACATTTTGTTTTCTCGACTTCCAAACTAATCCCCGACAGGCATTTTTCACTCAACTTTACAAATAACCCTTTTATTTCTATACAACGTTCCGACCCGTCGATAAAATCCTACCTACTGATAATTCTGGGTCACAAGTATTAACTATAAAAAATTTCTTGCGCCTTCCTATTTTCTCGACCCGCCTATGAGGTGCAAAGGTGAGCGGTAGGTTAAGATTTATATGTCACTTTAGTGAGGTTTAGCCAGTTATTGAAAATTCCATTTGAAAATAAAAAAGTATCGAGTCGGTCTCAGCGGTTTCATTCGATTGTCGAATGAAATTTGCGAATAGCAATTTAATAAAACAATTTTTATACCGGAGAAAATATGCTGCGAACAATTTGAGCTGTATTTCCATCGGTATTTTCATAACAGAGGTATGCGAAGGTGAAATAAATATATTTAGTGTTTCGCTAACTCCGTGGGCAGTTGATATTACTGAATTATTACAGGGAGATTTGCGAGATGCTATCAAAGTTTCGCTTAAACGGTTTTTATTAATGAAAAATGTTTCAAAATACTTTGACTGAAACAAAACATTTCTCGGGCGCCAGTTCCTTATTTTTAAGTGCAAGGAGCAGCACTTGTTTGCCTCTCCAAGGGGAGAACGTTTAGGTTAGCTTAACAGATGAAGATACGGTAATTTCCAGGGGTCTTAAGATGATTGTCTTGTCAACTGGACTTGGACAATTTCTCAAACGGGTTAATTAGAAATAAATAACTGAAATAATAATTCGTGAATTATACACAGGATATTTCAGCGACTTTGCAATCGAGTGTATACAAATTTGATAATGATAATAAATATGCGGACTGGCAATCAAGAGTGAATATGATTTTATTTCGGAAGACGGTGAGTTTTGACAACCGTTGTCTGTTTTCGCGGCTTGAAACGATTTCGGACGGCAAGCAAACGGGATTTCCAACAGGATATAGTATGAACGGCGGGCAGTTGGTTAGCTATAGATATTCTTGCCTATACAGAGGGTTTTACAATACGGCGAACTACTGCCACAAACGTAGAGCTATTTACCAATGACTATTTTTCGTAAGTTAAGTTTTCCGGTAAAACTTTATGCATTGAAGCTTTAAAGATTGCCCGAGCGAGCAAATCTAACCAGCCGATGCATATTTTATGAAACAAAAGACCAACGGAGGTATTACTAATTAGCTCTAGTTTGATTTAGTAGTATAATACAGCGGTACTCACGAACAATACGATCTTTGAATATCTATACTTAACTGAAGGCGGTACGGGCGGATAGTAGCGGACCACGGTGTATTCTTACCAATATTATTTTCAAGAAAATTTATTAATATAATTCGAAGCGGCGGTTACGGACGGAAGTGAAAACGGTGACTGCTTCGGATTGATCTGGAACTGATGCGGACTGTCTCGGACTGAACTCGGACTAGACGCTCCTCCGGCGTTTTATTACTTTTATGACGTATCCAGACTGCGTGCTAAAGGGGCGGTCACCGATTTGAAACGAAGGACTCACAACGTTACCTATTGAGGTCGAGCGTATTATGTAATTAGCAACATTGACTCGTAGCATCAATAACTAAAAAGCGACGGCAGGGTGTACCCAAGTGACGGTAATATTTAAAGCAAAAACGAACATTCCTGACTGGAAAAATCCCTTTCTCAAAATTTCTTTTGGTTCGTCCCTGGGACATATTTTTGTGAGTTTTCCAAGCTTCTGGTGATTGATATAGCACCAAAAATCAGTCGAATAATTCCATTTGAGGTCTTAAGTAATAAGCTAATGGGTTTCACTGGTACGAGTATTTGCGAAAGTTTGCCACAGGACATGCGTCTGCTGAAGTATCAAACTAGCAGTAAACTGGATGGATAATAATACAATTTTAAATATTTACCTACTGCATACGATAACGAGTCCCTGAAGCCATACATTAACGATGCAACTCAATACAAACCAGCCATGTCTGTGTAACTCTAGTCGATACTTACAGTATTTGTGGAGAAACTGAATATCCGGATATAATTAATATAAATACAATGATATTAATTGAGTGGCAGTTCATAGATTTTGTGGGGAAGATACATCGTAACAATTCAGTAAATCAATAAACGTATTTATTTTATACACAGGGACGGTTAACCTAAATTAAGCTTGATTATCTTGGATTAATTAGTAACGTTGTGCTCGTTACCATTTCATTTCAATTAGCGCAGTTGTTATTTATTAAAATATATTTAATGGTTTCGGCGATTCATTTAGTTAACATCGGGCCACATGAAATTTAACTCGTTGTACAAGACATGGAAAACCTTGTTTGGATATGAACAGAAAACAAGAAAACTTGCTTCTAATAAAATTTAAATAGTTTACATTTATTTTATTTTTTTCCTACGAGCGTGCGGAAAATACCACTTTTCCGCACGCATGTTAATTTCGAAAGTTGCACTTTTCCGCACTAGTGCGGAAAAACGTATTTTTCCGCACTAGTGCGGAAAAGTGCAACTTTCGAAACTAACATGCGTGCGGAAAAGTAATTATATTTTTATTTGCATTTTTGGGTAAGTTATAATTACATTTTGAAAATATGATCACGCTCCTAGGAAAAATATTGTTCCTAACAAGTGCGGAAAGTGGTACTTTTCCTCACTTGTTAGGAAAATAACTATTACTGCCAACGTCACTTTGACATTTAACGAAAAAAACGTACTTTTGAACCGCCGACAGGCTGAAAAAATATTTTTGGAATTTTTTTTAATTTCTCCAATTTCTCCAAAAGGTGAAGAAAGAAAACTGGAGCAGGAAGCCCCGCAGGGGCTGTCAGCCTCATTTCTTCTTATACCTTCCCAATATATGTGGCCTCAGAGCAGGACCGTGGGGCACACCCCGAATCGAAAACGTTTCCTACAAACAACAATGAACAAGTTGGGTTTTGCTTCCATGAAAATTACTTGTGCGTTACTATTAACACTGACTTAAATGCGTTAGTAGATGTTGACGCAGAAAAGTTGCCCCCAACTTCAGCGAACTCGCTAACAGTTTTAAATTATTAAAAATCAACTGTCGACAAGGGTAGGGGCGTACATTTATTCACGTAGCGCAAAAAAACTTTGGGAAATTGAATGTTTTTTCACCGTAATAATTAAATTTGCCGATTAAATATTAAAAAAAAAACGTTAATATCGATTTATATTTAGCGTTATAAGAAAAACCTCGCCTACTTATCTTACATATTATAGTCCAACTAATTTTGCCAGCGTTTTAAAATATAAAAGGCATCGAATAATGTTTCCACAATATTGAGTCCTGTCATAAATCTTCATGATATATTTATTATCTAGGTAATATTTTAATAAAATACGTTAACTTCGGACAAAGAATGTTGTGTAAAGCGAACAAAACAAATCTCCCCCGGCTTCAGCTTACTTTTTTACAGTTAGGTAAATACTTGCCAAAAATGGTAAATGATTTACGGCCGCTCACGCCTTTCCTTACACAAGTAAATATGTTTATTAATACAACGCCATTCAAGAAGGTACGGAGCTCTGGAAGGGACACCTAAAATAAAATTTTAAAATTCCGAGTTATAATTCGAAATTTTATTACAAAATTCCGAGTTATAAGTCGAAATTTCAAAATTCCGAGTTATAATTCGAAATTTTATTACAAAATTCCGAGTTATAAGTCGAATTACCAAAATTCCGAGTTATAACTCGAAATTTTATTTAAAAATTCCGAGTTATAAGTCGAAATTTTAAAATTCCGAGTTATAACTCGAAATTTTATTTAAAAATTCCTAGTTATAAGTCGAGATTTTGAATTTCCGAGTTATAACTCAAAATTTTAATTCAAAATTCCGAGTTATAAGTCGAAATTTTAGAATTCCGAGTTATAACTGAAAACTTTATTTCAAAACTTCGAGTTAAGTATAACTCGGAATTTTATTTAAAAAATTCCGAGTTATAAGTCGAAATTTTAAAATTCCGAGTTATAATTCGAAATTTTATTACAAAATTCCGAGTTATAAGTCGAATTACCAAAATTCCGAGTTATAACTCGAAATTTTATTTAAAAATTCCGAGTTATAAGTCGAAATTTTAAAATTCCGAGTTATAACTCGAAATTTTATTTAAAAATTCCTAGTTATAAGTCGAGATTTTGAATTTCCGAGTTATAACTCAAAATTTTAATTCAAAATTCCGAGTTATAAGTCGAAATTTTAGAATTCCGAGTTATAACTGAAAACTTTATTTCAAAACTTCGAGTTAAGTATAACTCGGAATTTTATTACAAAATTCCGAGTTATAAGTCGAAATTTCAAAATTCCGAGTTATAATTCGAAATTTTATTACAAAATTCCGAGTTATAAGTCGAATTACCAAAATTCCGAGTTATAACTCGAAATTTTATTTAAAAATTCCGAGTTATAAGTCGAAATTTTAAAATTCCGAGTTATAACTCGAAATTTTATTTAAAAATTCCTAGTTATAATTATAACTCGGAATTTTGAAATATAATTTTAAATTGTAACTCGGAATTTCAAAATTTCGACTTATAACTCGGAATTTTTAAATAAAATTTCGAGTTATAACTCGGAATTTTGAAATTTTATTTTAGGTGTCCCTTCCAGAGCTTCATAAGAAGGTATTTATAAACTGTTTTAAAATTAAATATTTTTTTACACATCCCAGAATTTTTAAATTCGTTTATTTTCTTTTGTTTAAGAGCTGAACCAATAATTTTCTCATAAAAGTATTTGGCGTAATCTTAGTGGGTTATCGTCACATATTTAATATTCCCCTCGTACGCCAGGGTTGACATTGCATTTTCGCCGTCAGTGCACAATGGGGAAAATAAAAAGAGTCAATTTCCAATTTGTTATAGTCCTCTGCCGATGGCGCCGACTAACTGATGAAAAAGGTATACTCAAGGTATAAAATGAAAACATGCCCAGCCGGCATCTCCGAATCATAGAAACAGTTCACGTTCCCCAGTCTGTCGAGACCCGAAAAATCTTAGGAATTCACCTCACGAACAATTCCTCGCCGCTTCCTCGTGAATCGCACTTCCATTTTCTCAACTTTGTTTTGTTTCTACCACTTTTATTGTTTATATACGGGCCGGGTGTACACTAATGTTATTATTTTTAAAGCGATCCGTGAAATCAATTCGGCAGGCACGTACTCGGCTGGTGTGAAATGGAAATAAGGCTCTAACGCGACGAGCAATCGTTCAAAACGTCACTTTGTATGATCGAATTTATGATTTTGCCCCGGAACGGGAAGGAAAATCATGACGTAATGTTTTAGTTGGTGAAATAACATTGTATGTGCATAAAAATGTACCGGTGCCAAATCTGGAGACTTGGCTGGTCATTTGATCGCCAAATCATCTCGATACATGAATTCTGTTCTTGTTTCTACTACGTTTTCAACGTATATAATTACATATATAAATTATTACTTATCGACCTCCAATTCGTTTATTGGGATTCCGTAAACACTTAACAATGCGGCTGCTATATCTGCGTTGGCGTTTATGAATGCGGCTACATTTCCTTACTTTCGGTAGCTATAGCATCGCCGCAACGTCTTTCCGAGCCCACGTACGTATAAACAACCTCTTTAAGTTGATCCCTCGGGTAGCGGAACTCCCATATATACTTATTATATACCTCAAAATAGACCCTTTAGAAGCTGAACACTTATTCAAATGTCGACGCAAATCTAGAATTGTTTGTGATTCCATTTGAAAATGGCGTAAAGTAAAAGTTACTAGTGCCCAGGAGTCCAAATATACAGCGCATGCATACATTTTTATTAGGTTTTAAGCAAATTTCCTCCATGCTTGTGTCGTTTGTTACCAAATCAAACGTCACCTGTTTATATACATAACGTGCAATGCACAATTTGAGATAAAGGAAATTCACACAAGATGGATTCATTTACCCAAAAAACAAAAAATTCACATCGGGAGAAACCGAATGGCAGTTATAATAATTATGACTTTTTGAAATTTTACTCATTAAACTCCCTCCTAACGAACCACCGCTGTTTTTAAAGCCCAACATAATTGCGTTGTTCCTGAAATATAAAATTTAAGAAATGTATACATTCGAATTCAAAACCGATTTTTTGGAATTTTATTTATTGAACCCTCTCCAACGAACCGCCGCTGTTTTAGATGCGCGACAGAATTGCGTTGATTTTTATAAGATACAAAATTTGAAAGAAACAAAAATTCTAATTAATAACTGATTCTTTGAAATTTTTTTTTTCCGGACCTCCTTCTAACGAGTCACCGCTGTTTTGGGATAAATATTACACAATTGCTTAGCTGTATTATAAAGTACAGATTAAAAAAAAACTCTAAATTCCAATTTTTAAACAACTCTGATACTTTACTTAACAAACCCCTCTTAACGAACAGCTACTGTTACGGGGCATATTACAGAATTACATTACTTTTATACAGGGTGTTAAGAAAAAGTAGGTCAAGCCGTTAACCACAGATTCTTTGGACGAATATAATGCGACTTTTATAGTGTGCTTTTTTATTTTGTCGACTAGTTTTCCTTATACAGGGTGTTAAAGTTTAAATTTTGAAAATTATTTTTATTAATAATTCAGTTATTTTTTAAGATTTTTACCTGAAATTTTGCACAGACTTTTATCTTAGGCAGATGCACTTTTTGTGTAATTTTGGTGGAAAAAGTCAAAGCGCAAAAGTGGAAAAGGGTGGGGGGGGGGTTGTGGTACCCATTAACCTCCCCAACTTTTTCATGCGTACGCCTATGGTTTCTAAATATTTATTTTTAGATTAAATCCTTCTTTCTCTAACTTTTCACTGTTATAAAATTTTAATTCAGGATTTTCCACGTTTGCGCTTTGACTCTTTTTTACCAAAATTACACAAAACGCGCATCTTCGTAAGATAAAAGTCTGTGCAAAATTTCAGGTCCTATATCTGTATTGGCTTTGAAATCTCTATGTATTTGGGAAAATCCATATTACGCTGGTTTATTAATTTTTAAAAACCCCGATCGCGGGAACATTGCGCAGATGCGCATCCTCTCAATGGGGAGTTCTGCATCGACATGTTCCCAAGCTCCCTCGCCCCTCTTAATCGGCGAGTTTCCAACCTAGCTAGATCAAATCCTGTGGTCCTCATCTTGACTAATTAACGCATTAGGCGACATAATACAAAATCGGACTTACCTTGAACCCCCTCAAGTTATCCACCACGCAGGCCAGAAGGGCATCTCGGCCCACGGTAACTGTCACGTTGGGGATGGGCTCGGCGAACCGCGGGAAAGCCAAATCTGCAACAATCGTACTATTAAGGACATTATTCATTCTTGCCGAGGATCTGACAGGACTATGCTATGAATATAAAGACATACGCATTCACTTAAGTCGTCACTGGGAATGGCGGGATCTATTTTATACATGCGGCGCTCTCAGTAGCTAAAATTCCAACTTAAAGGATATAATCCTGAAAAGGGGAAACAATAAAAATGTAGTTGAAACTTGCCGCGATCATATCAATTCTTTATATAATTTTATTATAGTAAACCTTAGCGATACGCGACGAATTTTTTGTTATATTTCTATTGCGAATAATAATGCGCAAGTCGCAACCATTAATGTGGTCACCGGTTTAAAATCAATCGGTTTATAATTAATCGTCAATATTTAGCAACAACTGAGGCCAGCCCTGACCCATTCTCGATATCTCTTCGATTGGGCGGAGCACAGCGTATTTGAGGGTTTTTGCGTGATTTTATCAATCCACTACATCGCTAAGGAGAAGTATACATAAATATATAGATATAACTATTTTATTTATTTTTTTGTAAATATTGTTGATTTTATTTTATTGATGCGTAATATTTTGTATTACTATTTATAACAGTGTATACAGGGTGTTCCAGTTTTTTGTAGCAGGACTTTAACAGTCGATAGACAATTGAAAATTATTAAAAAAAGTTCCTATAAACATAGGTTGAAAAATGCTTAGTTTTCGAGATACAGGGTGTTAAAGTTTGAAAATAAATACGGATTTATATTAATATTTCCAGAATGCTAAGAAGTATCGAATCCAAACTTGCCAATTCTTTACATATAATTTAGAGGTCTATTTTAGAATAACAAACTACTACTTTACTTAACCATGGGCGTAGATACATGGATTTACTAAGGCTCTTTTTTACAAAAAAGTAGTACGCCACTGATATTTTCCCATGTCTTCAGTTTAATTCAATAAAGCAAGAAAAAACAAAAATTTAATGTCTCTTGGCACTTTTTGATATGACAAGCCGTTTTCCAGAAAATTTACATTTAATCATTTGATGCACGCATCTGGACGAATTTTAGACAAACTTGAAGTCGCTCAGAATTTCACCAAATTTGATGGTGCCAAAAATTTCTTAAAAATAAAGAATGAAACATTTAAAATATTTATTGTAAAAGTATATTATCATGTAAATCAAAATTTTTACAACACAAATGTATTAAAACGCAACGGTCGAACCAAAATAAATTATTAGAAACACAAACACAAAAGCTAGTAACATGTAAAAGTGTCTTACTTCATTACAAGCATCATTAACGATATTGCATTCTTTCTTTTTAAAAGACTTTTCGTACCATCAAATTTGGTGAAATTCTGAGCGACTTCAAGTTTGTCTAAAATTCGTCCAGATGCGTGCATCAAATGATTAAATGTAAATTTTCTGGAAAACGGCTTGTCATATCAAAAAGTGCCAAGAGACATTAAATTTTTGTTTTTTCTTGCTTTATTAAATTAAACTGAAAACATGGGAAAATATCAGTGGCGCACTACTTTTTTGTAAAAAAGAGCCTTGGTAAATCCATATATCTACGCCCATGGTTAAGTAAAGTAGTAGTTTGTTATTCCAAAATAGGCCTCTAAATTATATGTAAAGAATTGGCAAGTTTGGATTCGATACTTCTTAGCATTCTGGAAATATTAATATAACTCCGTATTTATTTTCAAACTTTAACACCCTGCATCTCTAAAACTAAGCATTTTTCAACCTATGTTTATAGGAACTTTTTTAATAATTTTCAATTGTCTATCGACTGGTGAAGTCCTGCTACAAAAAACTGGAACACCCTGTATAATTGTATGCCTCGCTGCATTACTCTTCTATATAGACTTGTAATCTTTCCCATTGACTTGCCAAAAATGTTTCATTATGTAACTTGGTTAAATAAAGTCTATTCTATTCTATTCTATTCTATTCTATTCTATTCTATTCTATTCTTGCTCCTGGTGACAAAGTAGGATTTTCATTCTGTTCCAAAGACTTTAAACGTGGAGAAGGCTGGGTTCGCTTTAGACCTATTGAGGAAATTACATACGACGATGTCTGGGACGTCATTAGCAGCGTTTACCAGTCCAACTCCACTGACCTCAATACAGAGACTTTTTGTCTTGGGGTGACCACTGTGAAGATGCCATCGGGGAAAGGAAAGGGTCGCCGCTACAACACCTTTGAAGAGGAGTGTGGCATGAGACGGGGTATCATTGTTATAAACAACAAGGATAATATGTGCCTGGCACGGGGACTAGTGGTGGCAATGGCTTGTGTGAGCAAGGACCCCGAGCAAACCAAAGTACGCCGAGACATAGGAAAAATACAGACTCAAACAGCTCTAAAACTTATGGATGAATCGGGTGTTGTTATTCCTGAGGAGGGGTGCGGTCCGATTAGTTAAATGAATCGAGAAGTCGAAAAAATTTAAATTTAAAAAAATAAATAAAATGGCCTTTTAACAACTTTAGCACAGGGCGCTAGGTAATTATTTTGGAGTGCAAAGGACGCAAATTAACTCGCCCGTACAGGCAAAATGAATATCAGAATAATTATTCAGATAAATGCAGGGACCTCACGCCGTTTCCTTTGCGCTGACCTAAGAACCCCGTGCACACCGCCGCCGCACAAAACGGGCATACACAACACATAATTGGAAAATCGGGAAACAGCAAGTAAGCAGAGCAGCTCCCCTGCATCAGTGCGAGAATCGAGCTTGGCTGCGAGAAGGTCTCGCTCCACCAACCCAACGATTTTCCGGCATGCCGGACCGGGGGTCGTTTCACGGACCCTTATCATTCTATTAGTGCGTATAAACCATCAGCTTGCGAAAGCAACGAGCTCCAGTCTATATCCTAACAACGCGCTATATCAGCGTATTCATATTTTTATTCAATTCCGGTACCAAGGGCACACGGATGAGGAATACTTCAATTTGTTTACTTGGAAAATTTACTGGCCGTGAAATGCTGGCGTTTCCAAGAGGGCACTATCGCATGGGTCGCGTCACTGGTAGTGTATTTATGGCACGAAGGGGATTTTGTCGGAACCAAATGAACGTGTATTTGTTCACCAATGCGCAAACATGTCATTTGTTTAAAGCTGTAATGAATCGCCTCACAGTTCAACTGATTCATTAACTTAAACGATCCGGCGAATCAGTGCAGCCAAAACGGTTTGCATTCGAGATTCCTTGCCATTTAATTCGGGTCCATTCGTTTCTTTTTGAATTTTTTTGGTCTATTATAAATATTTTCGTAAGAAAAATTATATTTCTAATAATCTGGTGCTAATTGTTTAAATAATGTTAATAAAAATGTTATTAGCTTGGCGTCATTGGTGCTAATCGCGGAATTTATATCATAATTTGATTCCTATTTAACACCCTCCAAATATGTAAAAAACGGAGGTGCTAATTGTCTTAACAAAGTTATTTATGTGTTAGCTTTACCCTAGCTCGCACCACAATCTTGGGTGCTAATCGCAAAAGTTATACCTTAATTTAGTAGCTATCTAGCATTCCTGAAATATATTTAAATCAGGGGTGCCAATTGTTTCATCAAAATAATTCATAGATTACAATTTTGGTGCCGACTTTATGTCAGCAACATGCCCACTGGTGCTCATTGTGAAATCTTCATTGTAGCTTGGTGCCCATTTAGCATTCTACAAATATGAAAACGATACAGGTGCTAATTGTTTAAACAAAGCTATTAAATTTTTGTGTCAGTTTCACCCCAGCACCACTGTTATCCGTGCTAATCTCGAAAATCGTATTATAATTTAGTCTCTCAAATATGTAAAAAATAAAGGTGCTAATTGTTATAACAAAATTATTAACAGTATTACAATTTTGGTGCTCACTTTACACTAGCAACATGCCCACAGGTGTTGATCACGAAATCTTTACTATATCTTGGTGCCCATTTAGCACTCTGCAAATATGAAAACGAAACAGGGGTGCTAAGTGTTTTAACAAAAGTATTAAATTTCACAATTTTGGTGCCAATTTTACACCAATTTTTCTCATAGTTTCGCAACCATTTAGCACTCTTTAAATATGAAAACGAAATAGGTGCTAATTGTTTAAACAAAGCTATTAAATTTTTGTGCCAGCTTTACCCTAGTCAGCACCACAGTTATCTGTGCTAATAGCGAAACTTATTTTATAATTTAGCTTTTATTTGGTGTCTCTCAAATATATAAAAAAATAAAGGTGCTAATTGTTATAACAAAATTATTAGCAGTATTACAATTTTGGTGCCCACTTTACACTAGCAACATGGCACCGGTGCTAATTCAGAAATATTTGCTATATCTTAGTGCCCATTTAGCACTCTGTAAATATGAAAGCGAAACAGAGGTGCTAATTGTCTTAACAGAAGTATTAAATTTCATGATTTTGGTGCCAATTTTACACCAATTTTTCTCATAATTTAGCAATCATTTAGCACTTTTTAAATATGAAAATGAAACAGGTGCTAATTGTTTAAACAGGGCTATTATATTTTTGTGTCAGCTTTACCCTAGCCAGCACCACAGTTATTCGTGCTAATCGCGAAACTTACATTATAATTTAGCTTCTATTTACTGTCTCTCAAATATATAAAAAATAAAGGTGCTAATTAGGTGAGAAGTATTAAATTTCACGATTTTGGTGCTAATTTCACACCAATTTTTCTCATAGTTTAACATCTATTTAGCACTTTTTAAATATGAAAACGAAACAGGTGCTAATTGTTTAAACAAGGCTATTAAATTTTTGGATCAGCTTCACCCTACCCAGCACCACACGGTGCTAATTGCGAAATTTATATCATAATTAAGCTTCTATTTAGTGTCCCTCAAATATATAAAAAATAAAGGTGCTAATTGTTATAACAAAATTATTAACAGTACTACAATTTTGGTGCCCACTTTACACTAGCAACATGCCCACTGGTGCTAATTAAGAAATCTATGCTATATCTTAGAGTCCATTTAGCACTCTGCATGTATGGAAAACGAAACAGAGGTGCTAATTGTTTTAACAAAAGTATTAAATTTCACGATTTTGGTGCCAATTTTACACCAATTTTTCCCATAGTTTAGCATCCATTTAGCACCTCTAAATATGAAAACGAAATAGGTGCTAATTGCTTAAACAAAGTTATTAAATCTTTGAGTTAGCTTTACCTGAGTCACCGGTGTTAGTCGCAAAACTTATACTATAATTTAGAGAGAAATCTAATGGTATGATAAATATGGCACCAACAATCGTTTGTTCAACAAACATTTTTACAGAACGACCGCTGGAATATTAAACATTTAACGCAGTCGTTACTTTATGGACGTTAATTAAAATTACTATAGAAACTTTTGATTAAATAATTCAATGTAAACTGAATATTTTGCGATTTTGTTAAAATATGGTCACATAGTTACACGAAACATACAAAATGTCTAATTAATATTGTGTTTGTTAATTATAGTTTAAATAAATATTTAAATATTCTAATTAAACTGGATTATTAAAATTAATCCGTTAAATAAATTGTGGAGTGTATGAAATAATATATATGCAAAATCATATTCTAGAAAAATACAATATACGAATATTTTTTTTTATAAATATTTTCTATTGAGGGAAATTCATCTATAGAACAGTAAAAGGACAATACACAATTTAATATTTACGTATATAATATTAACAAACCAATAAAAGCTTACGCCAGAACTAGCCTTGTATGAAAATTGACAACAAATCGATACTAGACTTTAATATATTATAAATAATATATATGGTAGATTTTCCTAGTAAACATTCATTAAATGTACATGAAATTCGAAACCTCTCTATTATTACGTTGCATTAAGCAAAACCTATAGGATAGTAATATGCGGATAATAATACACTTACTGACAGACCTATTTTCATGTTTTTTGTCGGATTGGAAATCCATTTAGCACAAATGTATCTACGCATTGGATAAAAAAAACAGGCACGTTTTATATCCGAAATAATAAATTATTTTAGGTAGAAATTTGTTTACAAATAGAACTATCTTCATTTTGCCAAAAACGACAAGCTAATTTTCAAAAATTTAAAAGCACATCATCTGCAAAGCTAAACTGTTTGATCTATTTTTATGATGTCTATATATAGAAATTAGCAGGGGCTCCAATACCGAGCCTTGTGGCACATCGAATTTAAAGTAAGCTTATTAGTATAACTATGCTTGTACCTTGTTGGGAGCTATAAAGTTTGCAGGCTTTGCAGAATTTCTCTTAGATTAACATTAAGGGGGCGTTCGGAGTCTAGTGTCATGTTTTTTAATGTCGCATAATATCACGATTGGGGTTGTTGCGCCTGTCCATTTCCAGATATGATAATATATTTAATACCCAATTATCCTAATAAATTCCTTATCTGGGACATAAAATATTTATTGTGAGAAAATGGTACCTTGGATTTTATTATTTCTCTAATATCAGAATTTAGTGCGTCGGGGTTGCCAACATATAAATTATTCATGGATGCTCCAAAAACTTGGGAATTCGCCTATACGACTCCACACTATCCGAGGAAAGTTATAATCATAAACGCCGTATAAGTTGGTGTATACATATATATACGTAGCTGCACTTTATAGCCGGACTTGCCGTTGGACAAACGCTCTGACATTGATTGAGCATTGCTTGATAACGCTCAGTTCCAAACAATAATCTCACTTCATCCTTTATTTACCGGAAAGGCTAACGCCACTCAAACAGATTTCATTTTCCGTTCTACTACAAACGAAATTCCCGCTCTACTACTGTTATTCGCGTTGTTAATAATTCCCTTTATGCCGCACAAAACGTACCGGAGAGATGGAATAAAAAGTCGACAGATGTACAAATACAAAACAGTATCCTTTTTGCCGACTGGATACACGAGGATATATTGAGAGAGTACAGGATATTAGTCAAATACGGCGGGGCTGTTGCTGCTGCGTTTCAATTTTCTTCGGAAATGTTTGACAAATAATAAGAAATATTACTAAGGGAGGCGGAGCAAGCGTTGTACATTTTTAGCATTCAAAAAAATTATTACTTCAAATATTACAATAAATGTATTCTTTTTTTAGCTCAAGAAAATGTTCGAATTTTGAACTGTGGGAATTAGTGATACAATTTTGCAGTGACCACCGTGATCGCCTGATCTGAATCCTATGGATTAAGACATTTTGGGACATTTTAAAAGAAAACGTGCGTACATCACATCACACAGTTACAAATACCTTTCTGTACGGAATATTTGAAGCTCTGCAGAATTTACCACACGAATGCTTAATGTAAGTCGCATTTCAACTGGCAAATATTTTATGAATCATCCATTGACAAAGGCAAATAAGCAAATACAAACGGCGTGAATTATGAACTAAATCATCGATTATTGTTCATTAGCGCCCAAATCTACTAGACGTGTACGTACAAAGTTTCTGTCACGTAATATCTGTCAGTAACAACGGATCCATATTAATGGTGGTGTGCTAATGTGGAGGTCAGCAATGATTTGCAGCCGAACGATTTATCGACTGTTGAAATACTTTTCCGAGTTTTACATCCTTATCAACATCCTGTCACGAAAGGATGAATTTAAATATTAGATTATCCCGTTTTGCATTCGCTTTACTAAAAAGTTAAATTACTCAAGAGAAAGGGAGTTGTACAAAGAGACCAAATAAAATTTCAGATGTTCTTCTTCTGAAACAATGAAAACGAGAAATAAAAGCATCTTTATATCAAGAAGCGAAACTAAGGATGACAAATTGTGAAGGTGTACCGTCTGCTGCTAAAAAGTTTCGCAAAAAGAAAAGCTGTTAATAAATTTAGGGATGATGTTTGTCCCGCTCCCTGATATTCCTAGCTCGGACGCCTCCGGGGATGAAATACATAATTACGAAAGCATTTTTGGAATATTTAAACAAAGAATCGGCGGCAATGATGAAAGAGACTGTAGTTTAACGACTACCTTTGTATCACACCAATTGATGCCATTAAGCAGGCTTTTAAGATACCAAATTGGTTCAGTATAATCCAAGCAATTCTTGCATCTTTTATTTGATCTGTAATTTTGTCCAATTGCTGTTTTCTTTGACGTGCCCCCGTCGCGGATTCATTACCTGATAATCGAGTAATGAAGTCAGCAGAGCTAGCTCTAAACTAAAATATTTCACTGAAGAATAACTTTGCTCGGCCTGCTTCGTTAACCGAACCCTAGAAACAGAGCAAACAGATAGTACAAACATCTCTGACATCTATTAATAGAGAAATTCTCGTGCTAAACAGACATTAATTCTTGTTTGCTGCGAACAACCCTCTGTTGGTGCAAAGATTTATTTTGAATGAATTTTTATAACGGGATACACAAAATATAACAATATAAATTCCCGTTTGTGTACGTGGGAACGTTCTCGAATTATCGATTAATTAAGCAGAATTGTTGGATGAATTGCGTGCCCGCTCGCTATGGATAATTGCAAGTACCTGTTGAAATTAATAAAAATCACGAGATGCAGCTTTGACTGTTCTTACATGTTAAAAAAATTTAAGAAAATTTTTTAGAAACTAGCTTTTCTTATAGTCGTATTATTCTGCCAAAAAATAATTTATTTTTTACTTCTTAGTACGATTTTTTTGAAAAGCAAATTTTTAAAATATTTTTACTGTCGCAATTGAACTTTTTCGAAAAAAATTAAAACGCTTGCCATTTAATGCAAAATGGTCGTAGGGTAAACTTTTTTTAAGAGTAGGTGTTTATATGTACAGGGTGATCCATAACTCTCTTTTCATCGTAAATAATTCGGTTGTTGTTAATATATTTGATTGTTTTAAAATGTATATATATATGTAGAAAGTCCTGCAGAATCCGAATATGTGTTCAGAAAAACAATTGAATGCCAATTTAAAATAATAATAATAAAAATATGATTTTCTTAAAAAATTTCACCCTGTATATTATTGCATAAAATGATATGGTAACATATTATAGACATACACATGATACTCATTGATGTGTCCAACTTCCGGTTTGGCCGGAAGTGCTTACAATTTATAGCAATTTTTTTTTAACCCTGTATATTTTAATTATTTCAAATAATACTATCGATTACGAATATAATGATATATAAAACATCATAGTTTCACCATTTTATAAGCGAAATAATTGACAAATTTCAAATTTTATGATATATAATACAATATATTAAATACACAGATTTTAAATTATTCTAGTAGGCGGCATGCTTGAAAAAATTGCCTATCCGATTGTAGCTGTCATTATTATATTATTGATATTGTTAGTGCGTTTTCTGTAATCAAAATGAGATAAAAAAATTAATAAATAATAAATAAAAAACAACAGATGAAATTAACAATTTAAACAATAATCCAACAATTTTTAGAAACTTACAAAACAATTTAAAGAAACGATTAAACTGTTGTGTTGAACAGGAAGGATATTTAATTGAACATTTATTGTAAGCGAAGTTTTATAATGTTTGTTATTGTTACTTTAATTCATTTGTTTATAATTATTTTTGTTTACTAAATTAAGTTTATTAAGAAAAACGGTTTTTTGAAAATCTCGCTTATAAAATGGTGGAACTATGATGTTTTATATATCATTGGATTCGTAATCGATAGTATTATCTGAAATAATTAAAATATACAGGGTTAATAAAAAATTGCTATAAGTTGTAAGCACTTCCGGTCAAACCGGAAGTTGGACACATCAATGAGTATCATGTGTATGTTTATAATATGTTACCATATCATTTTACGCAATAATATACAGGGTGAATTTTTTTAAGAAAATCGTATTTTTATTATTATTATTTTAAATTGGCATTCAATTGTTTTTCTGAATACATATTCGGATTCTACAGGACTTTCTACATATACAGGGTGTTCCAGTTTTTTGTAGCAGGACTTTAACAGTCGATAGACAATTGAAAATTATTAAAAAAAGTTCCTATAAACATAGGTTGAAAAATGCTTAGTTTTCGAGATACAGGGTGTTAAAGTTTGAAAATAAATACGGATTTATATTAATATTTCCAGAATGCTAAGAAGTATCGAATCCAAACTTGCCAATTCTTTACATATAATTTAGGTGCCTATTTTAGAATAACAAACTACTACTTTACTTAACCATGGGCGTAGATATATGGATTTACTAAGGCTCTTTTTTATAAAAAAGTAGTACGCCACTGATATTTTCCCATGTTTTCAGTTTAATTCAATAAAGCAAGAAAAAACAAAAATTTAATGTCTCTTGGCACTTTTTGATATGACAAGACGTTTTCCAGAAAATTTACATTTAATCATTTGATGCACGCATCTGGACGAATTATAGACAAACTTGAAGTCGCTCAGAATTTCACCAAATTTGATGGTGCGAAAAGTCTCTTAAAAATAAAGAATGAAACATTTAAAATATTTATTGTAAAAGTTTATTATCATGAAAATCAAAATTTTTATAACACAAATGTATTAAAACGCAACGGTCGAACTAAAATAAATGATTAGAAACACAAACACAAAAGCTAGCAACATGTAAAAGTGTCTTACTTCATTACAAGCATCATTAACGATGTTTCATTCTTTCTTTTTAAAAGACTTTTCGTACCATCAAATTTGGTGAAATTCCGAGCGACTTCAAGTTTGTCTAAAATTCGTCCAGATGCGTGCATCAAATGATTAAATGTAAATTTTCTGGAAAACGGCTTGTCATATCAAAAAGTGCCAAGAGACATTAAATTGTTTTTTCTTGCTTTATTGAATTAAACTAAAAACATGGAAAAATATCAATGGCGTACTACTTTTTTGTAAAAAAGAGCCTTAGTAAATCCATATATCTACGCCCATGGTTAAGTAAAGTAGTAGTTTGTTATTCTAAAATAGGCCTCTAAATTATATGTAAAGAATTGGCAAGTTTGGATTCGATACTTCTTAGCATTCTGGAAATATTAATATAAATCCGTATTTATTTTCAAACTTTAACACCCTGTATCTCGAAAACTAAGCATTTTTCAACCTATGTTTATAGGAACTTTTTTTAATAATTTTCAATTGTCTATCGACTGTTAAAGTCCTGCTACAAAAAACTGGAACACCCTGTATATATACATTTGAAAACAATCAAATATATTAACAGCAACCGAATTATTTACGATAAAAAGAGAGTTATGGATCACCCTGTACTTTTTTGTGAATATATACTAGAATCTGTTTATCAAGTTAAAATGTTGTTTTTTTAATAATAAAAAAAAAATTGATTTGATTAAATTTGACATTTTTTCATATCTTTTATGCTAGATTTTCATATAAGTTTTGTATAAAACGAAATTACATCACGTTAAAATCCTAATTTCCCTCCACTATAATATCCTAACCCGTCCAGACATTTAATTTTTTAGCAAACCAAGAGTTGTTGAAATTTCGCAGATTTACATCTTAAAATTTATAGTGCGTCCAACAGATTGCAGCTTATAGTCGATCCGGCGAACTTTAATTTTTTTTGCTTTGGTCCTTTACGGTAGAACCGATATCAGTTTCGGAATCCTGGCGACTTCAGGACTTCGAAACCATTTTCGGTTCCTCGATAGGACCCCTCCTTCCCTTTGACGTTTAAACGTCATTTTTGACAGTTTTCTGGAAAATCAACGAAAAAATGTGCTATTCATCCAAAGACGGCCCCGAAGGGGCCGTACTCATTTCCGTCCGTCACTTTGACATTTTTTTGACATCTGACGACGATTTAATCGCAGACAGCCCCGGAGGGGCTGTACCCAGAAAATTTGTTTCAATTATTTTTTTCGATTTCTCGATTCACTTAACTAATCGGAACCAGACCCGTAGGATCTGGCGCCGCCCAATCTAGTATTATTTTAATCAACTTGTTGGTGACGTATTTGGGTATCGATGTGGAATTGCAGTGGAAGTTTCATAGATTCGGTTTATCTGTGGCATTTATTCAATAATATTGTTTTGAATGTCAACCGCAGATTGCAGATTTTAAATATAAGTGAATTATAAAAATATAGTGCTAGATAACTATTGCTGCCAATTGCAACTTAATATTTAAATAATCAACTCAATAGTTTTGTTGCCACACTTCATCGACCATCTGCTGACTTTGAACATAAAAGCCCTCAGTTTTCCCATTGACCACAGAATCCTAAAAATTCAGTCCTTCAGCTTCCTCATTGCTTTTTGAAGAGAACACAAAATCCCAAAAATTTAGTCCTCCAGCTTTCTTTTTACTTAATCACGTTGGTTTTAAAACAAACAATTGAATCCCTCGGCGCCAGTCTTTGGTAATATGGAAGTGAAGGTACCTCGCAAACAACGTTTTTGTGGTGGAGCTTTTCAATTTCTAAATGCGAGTCGGTTACATACTTAATATTTCTGGCATTGCAATACTATCCTCGAGGCAACGCAACTCTATCGTTTATTTTACGTAATATCTTTAGAAATTCAGCAGCTGCTTTGGTATCACGACTCTGTTTACATACTCCATTCAAACAATTTTAGCGAGTCTCTCATATTGGTGCAGACATCAAGCATGATATATTACGTTACGAATATTACTTTATTATATCCCTAGAGACAGACAATAGCCATTGCTAGGTGTCATCCGGAATCAATGAAACCGCCAGTCAGCTCTTGTGTACAAGTGGAGGGGCTTAGGTTACGCCACTGTTAGGCATTGGCAGGGTCAACATTGTGTATTCAACTCTCAGCCTCCATTATACCAATTCAGTTCGCAAGAGGCAGTCAGTCCTTAATCTCGTTTCCCTTTTTATTATCCATATAAAACCTTTATATGAAAGCAATAGTGCTGTTTCTGAAGTCAAAGCCAATCGCGACGTACCTGGCGTAAGTGTACCCGAAGGCTGGCGGAATAGTTATAGTTATTATTACTATTATTATAACGACTTACCGTGATTAAAATCGCCCCCTAAAACTGATATTCCGTTTGAATCTATGTTCCGGACGTGCCGACCTGGAACAGAAAAGAGAAATCATAAGTAACACAGCGGATATGTCAGGAACTTTAATGTTAATCGTAAAAGTAAAATACACGGGCGCCTGGGATTGAAAAATATTGGTGGCCGATAACTCGGCCGCTATAGATTTTTATAGCTAAACACCGCCCTGGGCGTAGTTTACGCTCGACTAATCAGTGGTTATTTCTTTACAATACGGTTTAGTAGGTTCTGTTAATCGATATTTTGTAATTCACTTGTGAGGGGCGAATCGTTTATATCGTATACCTAATACTAATGACGATTTCTTCAACAAAAATATGTAAAAATTCAAATAATCTTCATGATCATTCTTCAAGAATTTGAATATTATTCGTAGCAATGCTACAGGAGGGCATTTTGAATATTTGAAGCGAATAATCCTGGAGATTTTTCCGATCCTTGTGGGACACCAGAATTGGTGGAGGACGTCTCATGAAATCACATAAGGGAATCACTACTTAGTATCTCTAATCCACCTTTCCATATTTCAGAACCTCCATCCAGTTTCCCTTGCAGCATAATTCGAAATAAAATTATATTTTAGTGTCGTATCTTGTATCGTTCAGCCCCAATCGGGAATACTTAATTTGCCTCAATTTAAAAATAACTTTTACGGCATCCGAATGGCGTTTGGACGGTAAAGAGAAATTATTGTCAATTTTGCAAATATGTTCTAAAGCGCCTAATACACAGTCATTAAATGCTTATTGATCGTAAAATGGAATATCCCTTATATGGGTAGTAAATATGTTCTGCTGAAAAATCGTAAAAGTCACATAGCCGTATAATCTTTAATTTAAGCAAAACACTTAATTCGGGAATCGAAATGGAGAGCTGTTTATTAAAATGAAGGCATCAGCGGATTCGAACATAATTTTCAAGTCAATTAACTCGCAAACGTGCCCTGTTTGTAGTTCTCAACTATTTGCCTTCAAAAAGTTATGCGGCGGTTTTGCACGGGGCCAGATAAAAAATTACTGAACAAATTTTTACAGATATTCGATTAACATGATTTTTGAAAAATTTTCGTATTTTGGTTACGTAGTGGTGTAAAAATTTAATATAATATTTCTTCATCGCAATATAAATCTTTTGTTTATATTAATGTTATTAAAATTGAGATATTTACCTTCTTTTTTCTGTTTTAACGTCATTTTATATCACATGAAATTTTAAAATATTGTAAAACGATAAAAATCTAAATTCTAGTAAAAATTAAAAAATTTAAATTCTAGTAAAAATGATGACGTCATCAAAATTTAATCAAAATGATCACGTGACCTTGAAGAGAATCTATTAAAAATAATTATGACGTCATCAAAATTTAAAATTTAGTAAAAATGATCACGTGACCTTGACCTTTGACCTTTGACCTATGACGTAAATTCTAGTAAAATGACCTTTGACCCATATGACGTAATTTCTGGTAAAAATGACCTTTGACCCCTATAACGTAAATTCTAGTACAGTTACCTTCGACCCCTATGACGTAAATTCTGATAAAAAATAACCTTTGACCCTGTGACGTAATTTCTAGTAAAAATTACCTTTGACCGCTATGACGTAAATTCCAGGAAAAATGACCTTTGGTCCCTATGAGATAAATTCCAGTAAAAATGACCTTTGGTCCCTATGACGTAAGTTCCAGTAAAAATGACCTTTGACCCCTCTGACGTAATTTCTAGTAAAAATGACCTTTGACCCCTATGACGTAATTTCTAGTAAAATGACCTTTGACCCCTATGACGTAAATTCCAGTAAAAATGACCTTTGGTCCTATTTTAGTAAAAATGCAAATAATTTAAATTCTAGTAAAAATGCCAAAAATTTAAATTCTAGTAAAAATATCAGAAATGACGTCTATATAAAAAAAATTTCTCTTGTTGCTATAAATCTAGAAGGCTTAGAAAATTTCTACCAACGCAACGCTATTCAACTGACAATAGTCAAAAATAAAAAAAATGTCAAGTTTCGTATATCTCGCGGCTATAGCACAGGCCACGCTTCGGACAATTATGTTGCGGCTCATTCTATTTATTGTTTACTCAACGAACTCTACACTTCAAATCATTTAAATTTTTCGAAAGGTTAATCTGGAGGGAGAGAATATAGCAATATATCATACAGGATTCATCCAAGTTGACACTTTTGCTAGATGTTCCTTAGGCATTCAGCATTCAATAATTCATATTACGTGCGTTCTGTTCTATTACGTCCATCACACCGTTGTATAACGCACCCCCTATGCTGTCTAGTGCGTGTACAATGTCGTTTATGCACGTGCTTATTACGTATTTTCAGCGCAAAGAGTACGTTACATCAGGAGGGTAGTTACATAGAAAAGGTCAGCGGTTTGAATAAAAAGCTTATTGAAAGAGCACACAGTCGCTTTGATTTAACGAGCCTGCTTAGGATAGATTACGTAAGAACTTGCCGACATGGACGGGCTTATTCAATTATGCTCAAATCAAATAATTTGTAATGTTTCACGACTGTTTTGAAAAGTTTCGAGAGCTCTCGACCCACGATTTATAGTAAAAAGTCCCTTACGCATTCGCTAAACTTTAGCCCGTAATAAGCAATTATCTTATAATGACTCCAAAAATCTGCTACAAACCAAACCCTTTGGTTACTGAGGCAAGCAACAGATAGAATTAAACCAACCCAAATTGAAAATAAATAGCTGCATCGTATACTCCATTACTTTGTAGTTATATCCGAGTTAATTTAAATCAAGTCAGCTATGAATAAAGGGTGCACGACCGTGTGACTTGCTGTCGTCGTTATTCAAAGCAGCAACAGGATCGAGGCGGCACTGCCAGTGGTTTAAATTATGAATAAATTATCTCTTTTTTCCGGTTATGATCCAAATATGAATTTTAAAACGAAAAGCGGAACGCGACATCGTTTAAAGCAGTTTAACATATTTTTATCCCGGCTCGTTTCGAAATGCCCGCTCCATACCGGCAGTTGTTCCGAATACGGATGCAAATATTGCAGTTTTAACGCCTCTCTGTCGGAGGGTAGATCATATCTATAATTGTTTTTTTTAGGCGTATCGCCACGTTCGCAAAGTCAACTTTAAATCACCTCCATAATTATTGCGCTAGTCCATTGTCTATTGAGAAATAGAAAACTGCGCAATCCCGGCATCCTGAAAGCCAGTATATTTTCATAAGTTTTCTATCTAAAGAAAGGAATTGCCGCAATCCGGGCCGTTCCGTCCTCTGCCCCCTAAATCTAGACGCTTTGACTCGATTCCGTCAGCAGTTGTACTACATACAACTTCTTATCACGGTCGTATCGCCACCCCACTTGCGTCCGAACAAAATTCTTGCCATAAAAACCGCTGGCCCTTTCAGACCCGGCGAGTATCAGCCCCGTTTGCCGAATATAACCCCCGTTCTCTGTTATCGCCTCGCAGTAATTTGAATCCAAGCCAAATGTGCCTCTGGAAGGCCGTTTCTGCGAAATCGTTGAATAACTAACTGATCGCAGTAGGGGTCCGGTTCCAGAATTAACTGCACAAATAATTACTGGACTCTACACCATAGGAAATGAGCCCAAGATTAGATGTTTATCTTTTTTAATGATGGCTCCACTTTAGATAATATACGGCTATGCATTGGAATGGATGGTGTGGAATTGAACTAAAATATATCTGGACGTGGAATTGTTTGCTAATTTTATTAACGAAGAGATAAGTAATATTTGGCAAAAGTGTTTTCACAAATATTAAAAGTGTACAAGTCTGTATGCACGTATTTAATGGTTTGACATGCTTGTTACACTATACAGGGTTATCCAACGAAAAGGCCCACCCTCATATTTTCTTTATTTTTCGAGTTAGGAAAAAATGTTTCAAATAAAAGTTGTAGTGAATCAAATAGGTAAAAAATAGATAAAAACGTGAAAAGCTCTTTGTGAAATGGCTGGGATTACCTAATAAATTCAATTCATGGATTTTCAATAAAAATTACTTAATCTGATGTTGAAATGATTCATTTTTGATTATTTATTTCATATTAATCAACCGTGAAATCACAAAATTTTGTATAACAAATATTTTAGTTTGAATAAAAGAGGAAAATGTAATTTTATAAATTTATTTTGTGCAGACTTTCGATTTTGGCGAAAATTGATCGATAATTTAAAATTCGCCCAAAGTGTGGCAAAACAACAAAGTACATGTTTTCGATCACTTTTGTATGTAGTTTCATAATTCAGTTTTAGAATTTAAAAATCACGTACACAGGGTGAATTTTTTCATAGGAGCCCTAAAAATAGAAATTAGTTGGGCCGGCCCTGGAATTTTCTGTCTTTGATTATGCATGTAAATTGACAATTAATAGTATATTATATACCCACAATACGAGCTGATTCTAGTGATTAGTTCAAAAGATATGACCTTAAGAAACATTGGGCAAAACTCATAAATCACCCTGTGGTTCAATAAAAAAAAGGCTCAGGCTTTTTTCAATAGTCATTTCTAATTCATCTAAGTGAACTCTATCTGCCATAACATTTTGGCCCTTTCCTCGTGAATCACCCTCTATATGTGTATCAGTGTGTGCGTAATCTGTCGTCAAAGTTATGAGCTTATATGCACTTGATATTTCGCTTTAAATGTACATGAATTCCGTTTCTTCGGTAACCGAAGTGTGATGCATATTTGATATTTGGAATTCCAGGTACGAAATTCAGCTGCAATATATTCAACAATAAATAGTGTGTTATTACGTTCGGAGATCTGTTCACTGCGGCATTAAAAAAAGTCAGCTCGTATTTCGTCTTCGAGCAGCAAATCCGTCTCAGGATCAATCTACAATGTGCAGAAAATACAGAAAATCCATAATTAAATAAAGCGAGAAAAGGCACAATAGTTAGATATATTTGTCAATTTCGTAATTTCTAAGAAATTGAATGTACGAGATATTATTTAATTTCAATTCCCACAATAATCCATTTTTTACTTTCCACACTTTTCAATTACCATTTTATTTCCATATTCTCTGCATGAACCACCGATTCCGAATTAGTATACACAATACAATTTCGCGTTTAATTATCGATTTCTCCGCAGCGGATCAACAATAATAAAACTGTCCAATATTCCGAAATAAAATTCCGAATCGGAAATGAATTCGCCTGCATCGTGGCTTGTAGCTCTCGCACACAAATTGAATATACTAGTCTACTTTTATCGATCACCATTAAAATTCATAAACAAGAACATCAAATGTAGCAGAGGGACGCATCGGCTTCGAGCTCCTGGTTTTCACTCTTCTTTTGTCTTATTTTTCCTCATTTAGCCAACTTCCCGGCGTACATTGAGAAAAACAAAATTCATTTGAATTTTAAAGCGACTTGGGGGAGTCCTTACGCGACATTTTTTCGACTAAGAGCTTAATTTCATTTAAATAACTTGGACTTGAATTTGACTGTTTAAGTGGCTGTATTCCATATTTTATTATTTGAGTAGGTGAACATTACTGCAGGAGGAGCTTTTATGTTAATTTCGTCTATTGCGTCAAGAGTAATTTAGCGTTATTTATAAAATTAGCCGAAGCTTCCATCTTAGTCATTAAAGGCAGAAGCAACAAATTATTAAACAAAAAATCGCAAAACATTCAGGAACTTCAATTTCTACAATTTAAAACTATTCCGATTTCATAACATCGTTTCGTTGCACAATATCGGACAGTATGTATTTTGAGGTAAATGTTTATCGAACAATGCACCATCGTAATTGTATTATCGAATAAAAATAAAACATATTCGATTCGGATACACAGGTAAATACATAAAATGACTGTTATGTCCTACCGTTGGAAAATTAACCAAAATAAAGTGTAAATGGCTCCGATAAAATGAATATTTTGCAGCAGATGGTTGTAACATTTGTTCTGGAACGATTATGAATAAAACAGAACTCTAACAGCTAGCACATAAACTCGTTTATTTCGTGAAAAATAAATTATAAGGGACCTGAAATTTATGTATTAAGGAAACGTATCATAATTTTATTATTTTCCCCTGGAACGAAATAAACTTGAACGGCCTCTGAATAGAACGGACTTCTAGTTTGTTGTCACTGTTACGTTAAATATGGTTAACGTGAGTTTTAATACGAGGGGCCTGTTGGGCAGGGACGGAGTAAGACAGGAAGAGAAAGAAACCACGACAAGATGGTTGAAACAAGGAAACAATTATCAGCTCTTTAAAATATTTTTTTAAATGGCCGACGTTTCGAAATTGTACATCCCGTCGCCAGAACACGATAGTAATTATTTAAAACTAATTTTTTTAATATATAATGCACAAATTTAAAAAAACAATCACGGATTTAAAGTTGTGGCGAAGGCGCTGGTGATGCGAGCATAATTTGGGTGGTTATGATTCCTATTTTGTGCTTAACTCCTTAGATTGTTTATTATGTCAGTTGGTGATGAAATGAACTTTATTTTAAGTCATATTACGTACGTTCCAAACGTCAGAAGTTTATCTCTCATATTAACTGAGTTATTATGTTATTTTCAAAAAATATATTTCGAGAAATTAGGTAAAAACGAGATAACGCAGTCGACATTATTATTACTATTAACAAACTGGTACACCGGCTCACGAAATGAATTCTGTTTGTGAATCCTCCAGATTAAGGCTGGGAATTTTATGGATTTCAAAATTCGAATATTCGTTCCAATTTCAGTTCGAATATTCGAATAATTCGAATATTCGAATTATTCGAATTATTTGAATATTCGAATTATTCGAATTATTCGAATATTCGAATTATTCGAGAATTATTTAGAGTTGTGGCGAAGGCGCTGGTGATGCGAGCATAATTTGGGTGGTTATGATTCCTATTTTGTGCTTAACTCCTTAGATTGTTTATTATGTCAGTTGGTGATGAAATGAACTTTATTTTAAGTCATATTACGGACGTTCCAAATGTCAGAAGTCTATCTCTCATATTAACTGAGTTATTATGTTATTTTCAAAAAATATATTTCGAGAAATTAGGTAAAAACGAGATAACGCAGTATTATTACTATTATTAACAAACTGGTACACCGGCTCACGAAATGAATTCTGTTTGCGAATCCTCCAGATGGGCATTTGTCCTGGCGTCTCATTAACATCCGGTCCATCGGAGACAGGGAAAAATAATTCTGCAAATAAAGCCTGTCTGAAACACATTTTATTTTCAAGAAGTGCAAATGAGTTCGAAGTAATTAGTAAGAAATATATTCGCAGGGGTAAAACAAGGAGATAATATAATTAAGCAAAGTGGAATATAATTAGCGAAATGAGTACGCAATAAGGCATCCCTACTCACTTTCAACACTGGAAATTTGGAATTTAAGAGTAGGCACCTATGTGATATCGACCGAGGCTCCTTCCACGGGCTTGTTAGAACTTGGGAAGTTGGGAATGGAGCGAGAGTTTGACTGGAATGTTCGGTAAAATGTCTGAATCGCTGAAATCACGAATCGACACGGAAGAAAATACAGGACGTACGGTGAAGGTGAACCTAGAATTCGTGAGGCAATTACGGGATATTAAAATAAATGAATAATGCGAATAATTTATTTGCGTCAAAAATACAGCTAGTATTGGGGAGGTTAAGGGTATTTTTCATTATTGGTTTAGGTAGTATTAAATATTATGTAGCTTGTGAAGCAGGTAACGGGGTTTCGTTAATTTAAAGTTATTGCGAACTTTAATACCATAAACCGTTTTAATTAACCGTTGTATCCGCGCCCGCATTTTTCGTGTGTTTTGATAAAAAACAAACATTCGCCGCGCGAAGGAAAGAACCTATTTTAATTAATTTACATGGTGTTTTTATTTTTAATTAGTTAGTTAAACAAAGGGCCGAAGGGAGAGTAAATAGGAAAAAAGTGATAGGAAAGCAGGTGGATCGTCCTCGTGTGCGCTTCGCCTCGAGCCACTCGGAGGGCTGGGGGTTAGTTCGCTAGTTCATTTTCCACGCCACTGAGCAGCTCATTACACGGACTCGGATACAACGAACTAAAGCATTACTGCTGCAGCATGATGGCCCATTCAGAAACTCGGGCCGTGTTGGAGCAGCTGAGTCAGATGGTCATTTTTGCTTTCGATGCCAACGGGCAGAAATCGCCTTAAAAGCAAGTATCGGGATTTTAACAAACTATTTTTCGCTGCGATTTAAATTCATTTTCGCAATCATTGATGTATGTATGCTTTGCTGAGTTAAATGGAACAAGCCGAGACCAACAGCTATTCTCTGGGCTATATGCCCCTACGAGCGCTGGATTACAAATCTCCTAGCTTGGCCACATTTTGTATAAAAATCACATATTACCACAAAAATGCAAGGACTAATTGATTGCAGCAAACGCCAGCAGAAAGAATTATTTCTAATAAGAAACTCTCATGCCCGTCAAAATTTTGTTTTTTTTGCAAATATCTCAAAAGCCAAGTAAGATAGTCTTGATCTCATCACGGCATATTATTGGATATAAAATTGCGCAACTTCGCCCCCATTTTACACTGAGTTGCTCTACTGCGATTCTTCCCACTTTGTCATTTTAACCAGTAGACTGCTAATTTTGGTTTTAACCATTGCTGAGTTTTTTCTTCTTTCTACAACATCGATATTGAAATTACTTGATGTTGAAATAAACTATTTCGACGACTGCTAAATATTTAAATTAACACGATCGATGAAATAAATCATAGACCAAGACTGTAAATCTTATATAAATGTCACTCTTATGAAATTTTAATGTCTAAATTATTGTCTAAATGTAATTGTACGAGAAATAATAACGTACCCGTTTTTTATCGACTCAAACAGCCGCATAATATTGACAAAAAAACAAGCTTTTTTTAGTACTCCAAGCGACTTCATTGAACTAGTTCCATGTACACGAGGGTTAATGATAATGATTGTATAGACAACAGAGCTGAACAAATCATGCGATCAAACAATTATTGTTCGTCGCTCCATGTTTCGTTATCGACGTTAAGAATACCGTATCACCAAAATCAAACTAAAATATTCTCCCGACCAGTTTATCTCATTAGAGTTCATGCCACGTTGCAAGTAAATAAATTACCAGCGCTAGACAGATGTCTCTTCGAAACCAGCTAGGAGCGCCTTAAAATCGCAAACATTCTAATTTACAATGATGTGCAGTTGATACTTAGTTTCTCAAATGCAGGTGCTTCCTATTTCTGATGAGCTGTTTCATCAGTCAACCTCAAAAACAATTAAATATTTATAAGAACGATTCTTCCTTAATTACATTCAAGCAGTATATTATATATACTGCTATATATACTTTAGGCGAGGGTTGGGTAGGAGATATGCCATTCTTCCTTAAGTAAGAATAGGTACAAAAATGATTTGGATTTACTCCTTTTATGTAGGCGAAGTACATTCGTATTGGATCTGTTTCGGACAGCTCGTTCGGAAATATACCTGACACAATTAATTTGGCAGTTCAGCCCTCATCGGCGATCTTTTAATTAATTTCGAAAAAGTTGCCTAATCTGCAAGCAACTTTATATACCCGTGGAGCGTGGCTAATTTTCACACGATAAATCATCGAAACGGATTAGCGTTAGTTCATATTGCCATGTCAGATTGAACCGAACGGGCCGCACCGTCCGTAGAGAGCGCGTTAGAAAATGTATCGGAAACGTTGGAATTTAACGTGCGGATGTCACGAACTTGGAAATAAAAAGTAACAAGTAAGACCAAACTGTGCAGCTTAATTCGTCACATTCTTAACCGAGTTCATGCCCATACCAGTTAATAGATAATTGAAAATCTTCACAACAACGCCGCAAGATATTAAGCGACTTTGTTATAAATTTAATGGAATTCACTTTCAGCATATTCAATATTTACCATAGTCTGCAATGCTTCCCGTTTTACTACTTAGAGCCCGTTAAGGTAATACCTATTTCGAGTATACATGTTAAGCCCAGGCAAAAGCCGCATATGGGATTATCACCTAATACCGACTGTGTGTGTGGATTATGTAAGTTCGGACTAAATTAATGCTGGTATCGGATTTGTGCTCCCCCTAATAAGTGGACGAGCAAGAAACTATATTTACGGCGTCTAGTTCGAATGGTTTTTTAATGAAACGTTGATTATACATTTTTCGTATACGAGAGAAATACTTTTCACTCATTTAAGGTCTTATAGCCTAAAACATGTCCTTCCTATAGAAAGAGTGTTTTTAGGATAATTAAATCAAAATATAAAGAGTGATAAATGGCCATCAAGAGCCATATTTTGGTCAACTGACTGACGTCATCGTTTAAGTTACCGTCCGACCCAGCAGATCTTATAGAAAAGCTGACACCAGCGTTTAAGTTACCGTCCGACCTAGCAGATCTTACATACAAGTTAACGTTATCGTTTAGGTTCCCGTCCGACCTAATTTGATCTTTTATATCTATAAGTCAATAGAGTTTGAGGGGTCATAGAAAACGATAGTTTTAAAGCTAGTTAAAGTAGGAACTGAAGCTTAAGAAGGTATGAAACCTTACCAAATTCAATAGCGAAGCCTTAATAAGGTGAGAAAAAATGGAGCTATTTCAAATTATTTGCAGCATATATTTAATCGCTACTATAATGGGCTACAATATGACCTTCAAATGCAATTTCAATTGGTGCCAATTCGTGCCGAAAAAGACGCCATTACATATAATTAGCATTTGCATTATTTGATCGTGGCGTACAAAATATTTTGTTGCCGGTTAACCCCGAACGGCACAGAAACTCGTGTTTTGCAGTAACTGCTTTAATGTAAATATGGCATTTAACATTATACGTTGAGCACGTCAATGTTTATTTAGTGTAATTTGTGGGTCGGAGTAAGCGATATATATATGGGTTTTGGATGATGTTTTCATTACAGGGGTTGAGCGTAGCCTCATTAGAAATTCACTGTTTAAGACGAACAACGTTTGTGGTGCGATCCCAGCCCGTGATTTGTTTTGATTAGAGCAGTCAAAGGGTGCACGCCAGGGACGGACTTTTTACGACAAGAAGAAGCCCCATGACTTGAGAGATATCAGGATCAGTATTGACTATAAAATATTAGCAATCATCTTCGCCACATAAACATAAAGCTGCGACATTAGCTTAAACGCCGTAATTTTTCCCCGTTAATATCACACATAAATAACGCGATAAACGGGCATAAATAATTTAACCGTACGGCCCATTCGCCAATAAATCTTTAACTTTGCGGTCACAATTACCATTAACTAACCGTATTACAAGCGAACCGAACCGACAGAGCTTTGGCACTTCACTAGAAAATAGCCCAGCCATCCAGCTCGGTCCTGTACCCTCTATTAGTCAGTGAGGTTTCGTCTATATTGGCTAACTCATTAATATTCGCGGCTCGCGTAAACCATCATGTCTCGTGGCTCACCTCCATTTCTTGATTGATGAGCCTGGCTAGCGCCAATCTTTGCGCAAAATGTAAACGAACACAAATTGCTATGAGGGCCACATTATGTAAGGCAGGAGCGCCTCTGAAAGGGAGAAAGTGGTGTACAAACAAACAATTAACACTGCTAAAACACTCTTTGTCTGTTCGAAAAGATTAGGGGAGAGAATTATTTGAGCGTCAAAGCCGGTGGAAGGAAAAAAGGATTGCCAGCCATGGACACTGTAATTCACAGGATGACGCGGGAATTCTGTATTATGAAGGGTATAATTAAGTGTGTTACCAGGTACGAAGTGGGCTTAAAACTACAAAAATTTATAATACAAATAATTTAACAACAAGGTGCGTAGTTTAATTAAATCTAAATATACAAAGTGACTGACGTCATCGTTTGGGTTACCGTCCGACCTAGTTAACGTTATCACTTGGGTTCTCGTCCGACCTAATTTGATCTTGTAAATATCTAGAGTAGTAGCATGAGAGGTCATAAAATATATTAGTTTTAGAAGCTAGTTAAAATAGGAACTGAAACTTGAGAAAGTCTGAAACCTTATCAAATTCAAAAGCAGCGGGGATTGAGGGAAACGAAGCCGTACCAAAGTAAAGTATCCTAGGCGCACTGAAGAAACTTAGTTCCGCCCTCCCAAGGCAATGCTAAGACCATCCA
The DNA here is from genome assembly GCA_963680705.1 of Rhagium mordax. Lineage (NCBI taxonomy): Eukaryota > Metazoa > Arthropoda > Insecta > Coleoptera > Cerambycidae > Rhagium > Rhagium mordax. The sequence goes on along the minus strand of OY796659.1, from coordinate 79,612,372 downwards.
GATTCAATTATCTGGTCGAATTAACTTCCCTTACCTCGATTAACAATTTTTTGTTCAATATTTTTGTGGAAAATCACAGTTTCCTCTTTGGTAACTTAAATTCGTGTTACTGAATGGAAAAATCAATAATTTTTACTCTCAATTTAAATCATTTCTGGCTAAGGGAAGCTAAAAGCATAATTAAATTGAAATATGAAGACCAATATTTGCCCAGGTAGATAATAGCTTACGTCATGGTTTAGGTTACCGTCCGACCTAATAGGTCTTATAAAGAAAGCTGACGGCGTCGTTTAGGTTCTGGCCCGACCGTATAAAAATATATAACAATAATTAGAAGACGAGGCATTACGCCGACTTGACGGAATTATATCGTTCTAAAGGCTGTGCCAAAATGATCGCATGTTATTTTATAATAAATATAAGTATATGTATATTATAAGGGTATAATTAAATGTGTTACCTGGCATGAAGTTATGCTAGAAATTGAAGTTAATCGTTCAAAACGTCAGAAATAATATTTGAAATACAGCCGGTGCCGTTAACTGGGGCTGCGTTTAGCCTACCACTTACAAAATGTTGGTCGGCCAGGGAGTCATTTACTCGTAAAGCTTGTCCTCGGCTAATTTACAAGGCTATAACATTTGTTCGTCTAATTGTACGCAACTGTCGGTGCAAATGAACTCTCAAGTCGTCCATTTCGCCTAAACATCCGACATCCGCTTGTGCGCCGGGTGCCCATCATGAAAAGTTACACCACATCAGTTTAGTTACCGACCCTACGGAGTACTGATCCACCTGCAATGTTTAAATAAAGTTGATTAAAATAAACGAATGGCTAAATAGTAATACTAATTTCCAAACAGGGTGAAGTGCAGATTTTTTAACAAGCAAAATTATGTAATATATACCTACCCACTTACGCAATTGAAATTCCAGTGTCTACCGTTATCGAATCGAAAAATCGTATTCCTTTATACTTAAATTAAATAAGACCGATATATGGTCAATGGTCATCAAGACTAATATTTGGTCGCCAAGTAAAAAATAGATGACGTCATCGCTTAGGCTACCGTCCGACCTGCAGGGTTTATAAAAAGCTGACGTCATCGTTTAGATTACCGTCCGACCTAATATATCTTACAGAAAAGCTAACGTTATCGTCCGACCAATATAACTTACTGAAGAGCTGAGGCATTGTCTAGGTTTCGTCTAACCAATTAGAAAAAAGCTAACGTCATCTTGAAATGCTTTGGAAAATTGGTTTTATGATTCAGGCGATCTTGTTTTATCTTTCGCTGGCGTAGTAAATTTTGTAGCGCTGCGCCGCTGTCTGCGGCATCTACCTGGAATTGAGCTGATTTATTTAGCAGCGAGATCGATTGCCTTACTAATAGGCTATTTGAAAAATGCATCGTTTGCAACAATTTGCTAGGCGGACCTCATTCGTTACGTATATACTCCGCTACTTTTAGAATGATTAAATGCGTGCATATTTAAACAGATTGTTAATTACCGGCTTGTTTGTTCCTCTCTCGCTTATGCGAAATAAAAGTTCAATGGGAGCTCAATATTGACTTCTCTGTACAAAAAATTTAATAAATAATGCAAAATTTGTTTGCTAACGCATTAATTTTAAATAAGGCCGGTAGAAATGAGGTACACTTCTTAGTGCAAAGTACAACATTTACATTCAGTATTCATCCATTTTTTATTATGTTACTGTTAGACCATAAATTCTCACCGTGCTGCAACAATTATATAAATTATGATTGTAGGTTGGCGTGATACGTGATACAACGAATAGAAAGCGAGGAATATTCTATAAAATAAAATCCGTTTCTTAACCAGCACAATTCCACGCCTGGCCGTAACTACATATCTGTTTCATGTAGTGTATTATATCAGCTTTATCAAGTACACACGTTTGTTCAATTCTTCCATTTTTTAAGGTAAAGCTCATTTCAAAGTAAACGCTGGACGATTTTTCCTGCAGCTCCTCTGCAGGAGAACTTGCAATGTAAATAAAGGCCAAAGCAAAGCTTGTGCACAAGCTCTAACATAATGTTGTATATGTTTGAGTAAATACTTATTTTTAGAAGGACGTAGTTTGTGTGGATTCTGCTGTATATTTAATTTAAATATTTAACTGATTTATTAGTGGACGCAAGCTTGTATCTGCTAATGCTTTATGTAATGCGAAAGATTTGTTATATTCTTAGTACCTCGTCTTAGTCTTAGCAAAGCGAAGAAAGAGGCCTTAGTTTAAACATCCCTTAAACTCGCGCGAGCAGAGGATGACTTATTCGGGATAATTTTGAAAAGAATTGTTTCCCTATGCCCTACTTTCAGAACTAGAAATTTCTACTTTAAAACTAAAAATTCTTACTGTAAAACAAAATTTCTACTTGAAAGCTAGAAATTCTTACTGTAAAACAAGAGATTTCCGCTTCAAAACTAAAAATTCTCACTTTGAAAACTAGAAATACTACTTTGATATTTTTGCTTTAAAACCAAAAATGTCTACTCTCAAAACTAGGCATTTTTACTTTTAAAACTAGAAATTCTTACTGTAAAACAAGAAAGTTCTGCTTCAAAACTAAAAATTTTCACTTTGAAAAATAGAAATACTACTTTGAAATTTTTGCTTTAAAACCAGAAATTCTACTTTCAAAACTAGACATTTCTACTCTTAAAACTAGAAAATGCAACTTTAAAACTAAAAATTCTTACTGTAAAACAAAAAATTTCTGCTTTAAAACTAAAAATTTTAAAATTTTCACTTTGAAAACTACTCATTTTGTATCAGTTGGTTTCTATTAAAAGTTTTAAAACCATCTTCTGCGATAGCGAACAAGATCAATAAGCTTTTCCAGTAGAAAACTTTAGCTATTAAAATAATTAAGTTATTAAATTTTCATCATAACGACGTCTGTTCGTCATTTGGATGTTTACTTTTAAACTAACAACGTAGCTACAAGGAAATGTTAATGCATTAATGCAATATTAAAAATTCAAATTATACGACAGTTATTAGTAGCTTTAATTCCAATTCCAATTTCATATTAGGTTTAATTTTGTTCTGCGCCCCTCCAGAGAAACACCGACCTTGGCCCATTTTCTACAGGCAGAAGCTATGCAACTTCAGGCGAGTGTTGTGTAGTGGATATACCGTTCATTGGAGGGGATGTAAGGCAGTTGGTTTCTTTTCTATTAGTATTAGATGTTAGCCAAGTAAAAAATCTCTACTTTTGGGGCAGCTCGTCCCCTTTAAAAAATAATAGTTATTTAGTATTTAAACAGATATCCAGCCCATGGTTTTTGGTGTTTATATTTGCTGGTTTCTACAAGAATACCATGCCTGCCCATTGCCCATTGCCTCCCTCTTCTTGATTGGATTCGCTACTGCTGAGCGGCGATTTGAAACGCGAATCGTGTTTCTTTGATCTTGCGTTTAAGCTCAGCCTGACCTGAAAACCATTGGAACTTAACAACTAATTCTGGTATTCAACTGCGCTTAGTTGTTCATCGTAGCAGATATTACGTTTGTCTAAGGCAAACTGAAGGATAGCGTTATGTGAAACGGGACAGTTTTAATTGCCATTCATTTATTTTTCAATCCGACATGTAGACGATCCCCTTTATGCTGGCCATTCGTTGACTTCACTTTGAATTGCGCTTGGCTTTCGTATAAGTGTAATTGAGAGGAATTCAAAATCGGAGATAGCCAACGAGAGTCCTCGCTCTATACAATATTTTCCGTTCCAATGCACGGTTCTCTATTTTTTGTTAATGTTTAAACTAAACAAATGTAAAGTATGGGATGGATTCGATAAAAAATTTAATGGATTTGGGAAGAGATCTAAATTAAGAAATTAAATTTGCTGGAAGCATTTTATTACCTAACCAATTTCTTTCTCATAAAATGGTCATTACGAGTACTTACGAATGCCTCTCAATCTTAAAAAGCAAAAAAATAATTAGCTTCGAAAAGGGAACGTGTTTTCTCTATAAAATTTCATCTTGAACCGTAGAAGTATATTTTTTAAATATTTTCTCAAATCGAGATTTTTATGAAAAACTTGCGTTAAGTTAGCGTTAAGCATTATTACCTTCTGGTGTTGTTCCTTATCGGACAATATTAGGCACTTTGCGGCTTATCTCGCGCGGAAATACTGATTCTAAGAATGCTCAAATCAAACAAAACGTGTCGGGCGTCGCAAGGATGCCGACTCAAGTCGCCCGAAAAAAACAAAGAACCTTTTAGCAATAGCCATATTTGTAAATGGATTTCGAGTGTGCCGCATTGTGCCGCAAAACGCGGCAGTTACGCAGCCACTATTTCATCTAGCAACTACTGGAGGATCGCCAATGTTTGTTGGAAGCATTTTCCGAGGGCATTTCCAAGGCGGCAAAAGGAAACCACCAAAAGAAAGAGCGAACTCAATCTATATCCGGCAATGACTATAACTCCTGTTTAGTGCGGTGTGTTTTCATAACGGGAAACATGGAAAAGCACAGCAGCACCGCAACGGAGACCGTTCTGCTTTATTTATGGTCACATTGAGCGCCGTTTAAAATGTACTGAATTAATACTTCTGTGGGACATAAATACATCGCTCAAAGCGAAACGATACGACCTACGTGACAGGAGATGGGGGATTATTGAAACAGGGCCGCGGCATTTTTAATACCGACTGGTATATCGGCAAAAATGCTAGTGGATCACGGATTTCCCATCTGCGTATTTTTTGCAATTTAAATTCGTACGTAGGGGGTTTCGATACGAATGTGACACATCAGTACAGTGGCCTGAAGTAGAACGCTTCATAAAATCATTGATTGCAGTGAGTTTTTTTTATTTTAAAGAACTACCCATCGCCCTCGTAGGCATAAGAGTGGCCAAATTCGCCGTGCATAATTAAAAACTCAAGCGGTGCAACAGGTTACATAAATGATAACGAATTTCCCGAGCCCAAACAGGAAGCTGATACGTCTGCGAAATTAACTCGGACCCCTAATTAGGGCTACACCCAACATGACTGGATCTCAGGCCGTTGAGTCTGTAAAACAATTATATAAATCAGGCGGACGCTACCCTGTTAAGAAAACTCGCATTAGGATTGCCAACACTGCGAAGTTAATTACGTCAGTCACTCGGTTAGAATGAACGGACACCAGATTGAATTATCAATGATTGAATTATCAATCCGCTTTGTTTTCTAACCGTATTCGGGGGGGAGTCGCTGGAACAAAACGGCCCGAATTATATAACGCCGAATGTCCTTCTAAGCCGTCCGCAGGATTAATACACAGCGTTTGTAGAATACATATACAAAATATACAACGCGGAAAAAATTCGAAAATTCTACAAATTATTACACGCCGTGATTCAAAACATATCGATGTCCATATGCGTGTTGACAGCGCCTGCCTGAATTATTGCCGATGAAGCGCCATCTATGTCTCGGAACCTGCATTATTATGACGTTGCGCCCCTTTATTATTTATATTTATTGAATATTTTTTGTACATTAATTTTTCTACAATCGCCCAGGTAAACATGAACACATTGTAGAAACAATTCAGGATTATCTTCTGAGTTCTGTGTTGATTATTTCTAATGAAAGACGTCGCGCGTCGGTTTGAAAGAGCGTGCCGTACAGTTCGGAGACTTTTCGACCGCGCTAGACATTTTCTGAATCCACGGCTGACATCGACCATAATTCCTCTTGTCCCGCCGTCCTCGGGATACCAGCAGCCCTTAATGCCGACCTACCGACGTTCGGCACGTTAAGACATTTATAACCCTCCAAACTAGACCAAGATTGGCATTACCACGCCACTAACTACGTAATCACCGCATTAATTATGTAGCTGAGACGCAGTTATACACACCATTAGTACCTACGAGTAGCGGGGGGGAGAATTCGCGTTGAAGTTTTGGTTTCCTGTGAAAATTTCATGTTAATTTGCGTTCCTATTAAACGCACTTATCATCTCCTGGAACTTTTCGCCGCTTTTACAGATTTTTAACTTCTAAAATTTATATGCGAACAGACAACAGTGAGAGTGTTGTGGGTGATATGCTCGATGACACTGCCTGTTGTGGACTAGGTTCGACTCCCCAACTGTGACACTTGCAAAACCTTTTTTTCGTACAGCTTTGGCTCTGGATTTATTTATTTGTATTTTCTTATTTACTTCTTTGTGGATCTCCGTAGTTCGACAAGTTTAATCCAAGTATTTCTTATAAGAAATACCGATTCTCAAGAAACCTGTAGATACTAATTGAGAAACGATCGCGCATTTCGTTGAAATGTCTTGATTTGGTATAAGTTTATACAGCAAAGCCCTATTATTTTCTCATCTAAGTTTCTGAGTTATGGTCAGCCCACCTTATCTATTATAAAATAGTATGTGTCTGGAAAATAATTATTATCAAAGCCATTTTTTACGATGCATAACTTCTCATACTTTCATTGACATTGAAAATTGAGTGTGATAGACAACTGCGGTTTACGTCCGTCCAATTTAACTTCTTTTTTCTATAACGACGAATTTTTAATTCGATCCGGTTATTTTTTTTTCAGGCTGATTAATTCGACGAATTAATTTTCTAACTTCTCAAACCTTTATCGATCCATAAATCGAACACTGAGTATGATAGACAACTGCTCTTTGCGTCAGTCGAATTTTACTTCTATTTTCTATAACTGGACGAATTTTTAATTCGATCTGAGCATCCGGTTATTTTTTTTCAGGCTGATTCATTCGACGAGTTAATTTTCTAACTTCTCAAACATTTATCGATCCATAAATCGAACACTGAGTATGATAGACAACTGCTCTTTGCGTCAGTCGAATTTTACTTCTATTTTCTATAACTGGACGAATTTTTAATTCGATCAGAGCATCCGGTTATTTTTTTTCAGGCTGATTCATTCGACGAGTTAATTTTCTAACTTCTCAAACATTTATCGATCCATAAATCGAACACTGAGTATGATAGACAACTGCGGTTTGCGTCAGTCGAATTTTACTTCTATTTTCTATAACTGGACGAATTTTCAGTTCTTTCTGAGCATCCGGTTATTTTTTTTCAGGCTGATTCATTCGACGAGTTAATTTTCTAACTTCTCAAACCTTTATCGATCCATAAATCGAACACTGAGTATGATAGACAACTGCGGTTTGCGTCAGTCGAATTTTACTTCTATTTTCTATAACTGGACGAATTTTTAATTCGATCTGAGCATCCGGTTATTTTTTTTCAGGCTGATTCATTCGACGAGTTAATTTTCTAACTTCTCAAACCTTTATCGATTCATAAATCGAACACTGAGTATGATAGACAACTGCTCTTTGCGTCAGTCGAATTTTACTTCTATTTTCTATACTTAACTGAACGAATTTTTAATTCGATCTGAGCATCCGGTTATTTTTTTTCAGGCTGATTCATTCGACGAGTTAATTTTCTAACTTCTCAAACCTTTATCGATCCATAAATCGAACACTGAGTATGATAGACAACTGCTCTTTGCGTCACTCAAATTTTACTTCTATTTTCTATAACTGGACGAATTTTTAATTCGATCTGAGCATTCGGTTATTTTTTTTTCAGGCTGATTCTTTCGACGAGTTAATTTTCTAAATTCTCAAACCTTTATCGATCCATAAATCGAACACTGAGTATGATAGACAACTGCGATTTACGTCAGTCGAATTTTACTTCTATTTTCTATAACTGGACGAATTTTTAATTCGATCTGAGCATCCGGTAATTTTTTTTCAGGCTGATTCATTCGACGAGTTAAGTTTCTAACTTCTCAAACATTTATCGATCCATAAATCGAACACTGAGTATGATAGACAACTGCTCTTTGCGTCAGTCGAATTTTACTTCTATTTTCTATAACTGGACGAATTTTTAATTCCATCTGAGCATCCGGTTATTTTTTTTCAGGCTGATTCATTCGACGAGTTAATTTTCTAACTTCTCAAACATTTATCGATCCATAAATCGAACACTGAGTATGATAGACAACTGCTCTTTGCGTCAGTCGAATTTTACTTCTATTTTCTATAACTGGACGAATTTTTAATTCGATCTGAGGATCCGGTTATTTTTTTTCAGGCTGATTCATTCGACGAGTTAATTTTCTAACTTCTCAAACATTTATCGATCCATAAATCGAACACTGAGTATGATAGACAACTGCTCTTTGCGTCAGTCGAATTTTAATTCTATTTTCTATAACTGGACGAATTCTTAATTCGATCTGAGTATCCGGTTATTTTATTTCGAGCTGATTCATTCGACGAGTTAATTTTCTAACTTCTCAAACCTTTATCGATCCATAACTCGAACACTGAGTATGATAGACAACTGCGATTTGCGTCAGTCGAATTTTACTTCTATTTTCTATAATTGGACGAATTTTTAATTCGATCTGAGCATCCGGTTATTTTTTTTCGAGGTGTTTCATTCGGCGATTTACGAGCTGATTCAATCGTCGCACCGATAATGTAAAATGCCATGTTGCCAGATTGGAGATAATTTCCACAAATAGAAATAAAAACACTTTTTTGTTAGTTGAGATTGACCCGATTCCTTTACGTTAAGCAAAAACACGCATGCATACAACTGAACATGCCTGGAGGAGTGTAAACAAAAAGTTCAGGACCTTTTGGCAGTGGGCAAACCAAACCTGGCAGAAACTTTTACCTACCGACGTGCACGCATAATATTTTCCTCATCGCTCCTTAACCGACTCGCTCACCGGAATACAGGAAGGCATAAACTCCGGGCCAATTACAGCAATTACCGTTAGTAAATCACTTCATCTAGGAGCAGATTAGTCGTTTGAGAAACCGCACTCCTGGTTTATGTCCCGTACTTGTTCTAAACTTGAACAATCTGAGAAGTTCGGTCGGACCGCAGAGAAACATATTTTAGGGAGGTCGCCGGGCGGAACCTATTCCGCGTTGAACCGAACAGTGGCGGTTCGTCGCCTTTTTAAACAAGGCTGCTCGTTCCGGAAATGGGCCTGACGTTGACCTGGATATACTTGAAATTAGATCCTTATTTAGAATCTAAAGATATTTCTGTTTTATCTTCTTGGTCATATTTCGAATGTGGGAGACATGCGGGGTATAGAATGCGTACTTTTGTTGATATTCCATTTTCCAGTAGATTTTTCTTCCGAGCTAATGCAAGTTCTCTTAGTGGCGAAAATGCACGCTCCATCCTCCCTGACGACTCGTCCCTGTTTGCTCTCGGAAGGCGCGCTGAACCTAGGCGTGTTTTAACCACTTCCCGCGGGATCCACGCCATGCATATCGTGAGAGAAGTGGAGCACTGCCGCTGCCTCGGGCTGAGATGTTTTTCTTTCTTGTTTCGTTATTGATATTTCCGTATTTTTAGAGCTGGAAAATAAGCCAGATAGTCCTCTTACATGTGTTTTTTAGAATTGTCTGACATGATCGTCCCACACAATGAAATGCCCTGGAAATAAGTTGACATGTACCTATCTAGAAAATGGTTCAGGAATTTAAAGTTTCTTTAGAGAGGAAAGCGATGTTTTATTGGGCAACCGATGTTGAAATTGTTGAAATGTAACGTGCATTAAAGTTATCACGTATTTTTGAATTTAAGTCTATCATAATTAATTTTCACTTTTTTTATTAAAGCCCCCCTTAAATATAACTTTTACTTTCCCTTGCAGTTCACTTTTCCGCACACAATTTCGTACTTGGCGTTTATGGATTGTACTTACCGTAATTGGCGCTTGAAACAAAAAGGCTTCCCTATTATTAGTCAAAATCGATACTTTAATAAAGCAAATTCGCATGCCGTGTGATGGGATGCCATTTGACCTAGACCCTCTTCCCCAGCACTGACTAACACCGCTCTGTAGGCTTATATTTAATTCATTATCTGCTTAACCAAATAGATCATACGATCTACGTCAATACTAGGAGGATAGTACTAGTTAAGCTCATCGAACATTAGGCCATCGGTCCTAGCAGCTGGAGCTGCGACAATGGCCCGGCTATTTGGAATATTGAGGGAAATATTAATGACTTTGGTTTCAACTGGACGGACTTCAAACGGACGCTTTCAAGCGCTGTCCACATATTTTAATAGAGTCCGAGCTAACTTTGTTTCATCGTATATTTGCGTAGAAGGTTAGTTTTATTACGGTCTTTATCTATTAAAATCTGCGCACCCCATTCTAATTTTTGCTGTTTTTTTTTATGTATGGATTCATGATGTAGTTCTCTACCTTGGATTTCTTGCCAAAATGGCCCCCCGGCGGCGGTTTGTCGTTTGGAAATAGCGTTTGAAGTTTTTGTGTTTTTGCAATTTTTTCAATTTTCTAAAACACGTCCCCCTTCTGAGCTTAGTAACTCGCCGCTCCGTCGAGATGGACGGGCGGGACATTTTTTTCTGAAAACTAGATGAAATTTAGAAAATTGACGGTCTAAATGGTTTTCCTCGATTTTGGCCCCTAAGAAAGTTATGATTTTTTTAAAAGAGGTGATTTTTTCGGATTTTAGCGAATTTCCCTACGCGTACTCTTTAGAAATCTTCCAGAGCCTTTCCATTTTGATCTGAAGGATCCGGACCTTGGTGGCGACTGAAAAGAAAGATAAATGAAGAACTCTTTTTTTTTCTTTAATACAAGATATATAAAGTATTTTAAATTTTTCTATTTTTATAATTGAAATTAAGGTAATATTTCCACTTTTGACAGCTGTCAAAGTATCATTTATTTCAACTAAAATCAGACACAGATATAAAAACATTCGCCCAATTTAGTTTTAAATACTCACTTTACAAATAGATAATAGATCTGCCAAATGTAACTTTATAGCTGTCAAAATCACTGTCAAATTTAAAGATTAAAAAGTATGTCTTTCGTAATTTTGAAAACAATGTGGTTTTTTATAAAAGAAGATATATAAAGTATTTTAAATTTTTCTGTTTTTACAACTGAAATTAAGGTAATGTTTTCACTTTTGACAGCTGTCAAAATATCATTTTTTTCAATTAAAATCAGTCACAAACATAAAAAGATTCGCCCAATTCAGTTTTAAATATTCACTTTACAAATATATAATAGATCTGCCAAAATATAACTTGACAGCTGTCAAAATCACTGTCAAATTTAAAGATTGAAATATGTCTTTCGTAATTTTGAAAACAATGTGGTTTTTTATAAGAGATGATATGTAAAGTATTTTAAATAATAAATTTTTCTGTTTTTATAATTGAAATTAAGGTAATATCTCAACTTTTGACAGCTGTCAAAATATAATTTTTTTCAAATAAAATCGGTCACAAATATAAAAAGGTTTCCCCAATTTAGTTTTAAATATTCACTTACAAATAGATAACAGATCTGCCAAAATATAACTTGACAGCTGTCAGAATCACTGTCAAATTTATAGATTGAAAAGTATGCGTCTTTCGTAATTTTGAAAACGATGTGGTTTTTTATAATAGAAGATATATAAAGTATTTTAAATTTTCCTGTTTTTATAATTGAAATTAAGGTAATGCTTTCACTTTTGACAGCTGTCAAAATATCATTTTTTTCAATTAAAATCAGTCAGAGATATAAAGAGATTCGCCCAATTTAGTTTTAAATATTCACTTACAAATAAATAATAGATCTGTCAAAATATAACTTGACAGCTGTCAAATTCACTGTCAAATTTAAAGATTGAAAAGTATGTCTTTCGTAATTTAGAAAACAATGTGGTTTTTTACAAAAGAAGATATATAAAGTATTTTAAATTTTTCTGTTTTTATAACTGAAATTAAGGTTATGTTTCCACTTTTGACAGCTGTCAAAATATCATTTTTTTTTTTCAATTAAAATCAGTCACAAATATAAAAAGGTTCGCCCAAGTTAGCTTTAAATATTTACCTTACGAATAGATAATAGATCTGCCAAAATATAACTTGATAGCTGTCAAAATCACTGTCAAACTTAAAGGTTAAAAAAGAATGTCTTTCGTAATTTTAAAAACAAAGTGGTTTTTTATAATAGAAGATATCAAGTATTTTAAATTTATCTATTTTCTTAATTGAAATTAAGGTAATGTTTTCACTTTTGACAGCTGTCAAATTTTCTGACAACTTAATGAATATGCCATTAATAATTAAAAATATATATATTTGTTGGTAGCTGCCAGAACTGCTGCCAAATTTAAAATTGTTGCAAAAAAATACTATGTTTGTTGGTAGCTGCCAAAACTGCTGTCAAATTTTAAAAAATGCACGTGTGTCTTTCGTAATTTTGAAAATAACGTCAACTCTCATCAAAAAAGTACTATTAAATGTTTTGAAATTTGCTAATTCCATAATAGATAATAAAACAAAGTTTTCACTTTTGACAGCTGTCAAAATTTACTAAGAATGACATTTTATAAAAATTATTTAAACAAATAAACGTACTTAACAAACATTTTTACTGAATACGAAATTGATGTCATTAAAATATTATGTTGGTTGACAGATGTCAAAATTGCTGTCAAATTTAAAAATTTACCAGTATATCCTTCGTAATTTTGAAAATAATGTTGATTTCCATAGAAGACACATAAATTGTTTTAAAACTTTCTAGTTCAATAATTGATATTAAAATAAAATTTTTACCTTTGAAAGCTGTCAAAATTTCTGTCAACTTAATAAAAGTGCCATTTTTTTATTATTTCAACAAATCGTAGTACGTAGTAAGTTGCAAAACAATTCTAGTAATTTAGAAATGGAAACATACTAAAATAAAACAACAATTGGTCAAAAAAACAGAACAAAGTAATTATGCCTCTCCCTGATTTTCCCAATTCTGTTATAATTAGTCCAGTCAAGTCCATCTTGGATATTATCCGTGATACTTTTTTAGAAAGGTCGATTTTATCGATAAACGGTACATTTCCGAGGGCCGTAGCTTCTTTAACCGGAAGATTTTTTTGACCGGACTTTAAAGAAAGCTAGGATAATTAATTTTTTAGCGGACAAAGTTTTGTTAAAATTTCGCAAATTTTTATCTTAAAATTTATAGCCCGTCCGACAGATTTCAGCTTATAGTCGATCCGGCGAACTTTTTTTTTTTGATTTGGTCCTAGAGGGTAGAAACGATATCAGTTTCGGAATCCAGACGGCTTTAGGACCCCGAAACCATTTTCAGTTCCTCGGTAGGATCGCTTCTTCCCTTTGACGTTTAAACGTCATTTTTGACAGTTTTCTGGAAAATCAACGAAATCGAATTTCCTCGATTCGCAGGGACTGTCAGCTTTATTTTTACATCGGGTAACCAATCAATATGTTATGGATGCTGAGCTCAAAAGCGAAACGAATTTTCCCTCGCTCAAATTTAGATGATGTTTACGAACTGCCGCGTTGCCTCGTATCTTCTCAGGCATACGAAAATAAAGTAGCAAACGATACATTAGTGGCGTACTTAAGGAAAACAATAGAGAGATATAAGGAAATACGAGAATATTTCAGTCTGCGCGCTGGCTCACGTTAAAATTGTATAAGCAGTCACAGCAGACAATAAGTTCGTGCAGCATTTTTTATTCCCCGCTCCCTCAAAGGAACACAAAAGACAAGCAGGCAAGTATGCATAAAATCGTGTTAACTTCCCCCAGAAATTTGATACAGACAATATTATTTTATCACAGTTTTACCGCTGGAATGGTTTTAAATGAAATTTCCGGTGTCTATAAAGACGGGACATTTAGAGTAAGAGTTAGTAAAAATGCAGTAAAGCATCTAACGTACTCATGATTTTCATTACCGCAGAATTTAGGGCTAGTTCTTTCCTTTGTTTGTATTTTATCGAGTGGCTGTAATTTAAGCCCTCTCTGTTTCAGTGTTAAACCAAGGAATTGCAGTAAAATTAAGTGTCTAATTGCATAGTAGGCTTTACTAACTTTTGTTTGCATAGTTGCAAAATGCCTAATCCAGCGTAAATCCTTAAGAATTCTGTTTTACTAGAGTTGCAAGGTCATTCTCAAAGATTAAGAACAAAATTGGCCCCATGATGGAACCTTGAGGAACTCCTACATTTACTACTTACTTTGGTGTGAAGTTTGTTTGGTTTACTTGATATAATGCAAACTATTTTTACTCTGTTACTTAAGACTTAAATATAGCATTTGCTACTAGTGGAGGGAAATTATAATTTTAAAGTGATGAAATCGGGAAGTTGAATTTTTTTTTGTTTTTTGTTTTATACATGCAAATGAGTAGAAAACCGAACAAAATCAGCAGAAATACTCGTAAATGAATAGCCTATCAAATTGTTGGGGTATAGTTACATTAATAGTGCATCCTAACCTCAAAAAATCCAAAAGTCTCAGTTTATTTTTTTCTACTAATAATGCAATAAGTGGGGTAAAAATCGTCTGATCTTAACGAAAATTCAGAAAATATGGATTTTTATGCTGTAAATACGTGATTAAATTAAAATATATACATATATATATTTTTTCGGTCACAATTGAACATTTTCGAAAAAAATTAAAACGCTTGCCATTTAATGCAAAATGGTCGTAGGGTAAACTTTTTTTTTAAAGAGTAGGTCTTTTTATGTATTTTTTTGTGAACATATACCAGAATCTGTTTATCAAGTTAAAATTAATTTCACTTTTTTTGACATTTTCTCATATCTTTTATGCCAGATTTTCTTATTAGTTTTATGTAAAACGAAATTTATTTAAATTATGGAGATAATAAAATAAGTTACGTTGAACACCCCGTACATAGCAAATAATATATAATATTTCACTTACTTTACTATTTTCTCAGGTTCATCTGGGTTCCTTAAATGTATTAAAATTTGATATATTTACTTGATATTGTCTAAATGGATTTCATTTAATTTGTATTTTGTGTTGCCTAACTTACTGCATACATTTTGTTAACTGTTAAATGTATATTATGTTGCATATACTTCAGTATGGACAAATAAATAAAAGATCACTGCCTTATCTTTTCAACTATACCTTTAATCCATCCTTGAAATAAATTGCAGTTTTAAACATTCACAAATCGAAAACGTTAGTGATCGTTGAGTTTTGTGTACAACTAATATTATCCCTGCTAACTTAAAATGAAGAATACGAGTGGCTATTTAAGAATTCTAGCATAATAATTGATTAAGTGTTCATAAACAGTTCAAGTATGGCTTTGAATTTTTAAATTGCCTGCTGCTTAATATTTAAGGTTATGTCTATACTTATTAACTACAATACAACACACTTAATAGTGCTTCCTTGCAATGAAAGTTCTTTTTGAATATTTTACGATTAATTAGGAATGTTTATGGTTCTCGATTAGCAATTGAACTGTTTCCTTTTTCAACAGAAACTTCTTATATGTCTCGGTAAGTAAATGACTTTGATTATATTAATAAAATGATTCTTATCATGTTCAATTTATATGAAACATTAATTTCTTACTTTTCTGTGTTTTCTTTCTGTTTTTCAAACTGGTTATGTTAATTTTCTTATCTGTTTCGGGTACACCTGGCTGCATACACCTTCTTTTTGACTTTTCATATCTTGACATTCAAATTTTTGTACTGGATCGGGATGAATTTTCAATAAACACTGCTTATTACCATAATTACTTCAATTTTTGGTTTTCCTCTATTTTTCTTCTCCAAGCACGATGCTTTTTCTGCAGAGAGGGTCTCAACAACAACCTTCTTTTTTTTTCCTTGGATACCAAGTTTTTTTTTTAATCTCATGGCTGGCTTCCCCATTACTGTTAACTTTCTATGACTGGTAAGTAAATGTTATCTTATTTTTTTACTACTTTATTTATTTATTAATTTTTCAATAATTGTCATTATTTTGTTGCTTTGAATTCTTTTTTTAATGTTTCATGTAAAATCTGTCATTATTTTTATTGTTCATTATCGTTGACCTATATGTATTTAATTATGGACTTGTGTCCCTTTTGCTTCACTTCTGCTCATTTTTGTTGCACTACACTTTTTTTTAATTCACTCTTAGAACCTTCAGTTCTATTCTTTTGATATATTTGAGAAATATTAAAATGTAAAATATTTAATAAATGTTTATTCAATATTAATTTGATGTTACTAGGAAATATTTCTATAATATCATACGATAGACCTTGTAAATGTATTGTAATACATTCTCTTAAATGTATCTTTAACATTTTTTCTTAAATGTTTACAAAATGTTATACAAATATAATTTGTAATGTTAAACTGAAATATTTCATATATGTAACATTAAATATGTTATAACATTATAAATAATTTCCATTTTATTGTAGATTAGCACTATATGCGTTTTTGGTGGTGAAGTTTGTGATTTTTTATCAATATTTTTTATTGCTAATCGACGTTTGAAGAGAAAATAGCATGTTTTATTCGAAGTAAATGTTGGGACTCATCTCTAATTGCCGAACTCACTTCGTTCGTCCTGCAAACCTACAGACTCGTCACAAAAGTATCACTTTTACTCCTAATAAAACAATATACTATTTTTTTATTTTATTAAATAATGATTAGATATATACTTGCATATTCCATAAATTTACATTAAGATGATTTTACTTCATGAAAAAAATTTAATACTGTGATTCTAATATACCTGTTTGTCAGAAACGTTACAAGAAACTGATTCATATTTTCTCCAATTTTTGTAAAGAACAGATGTTGACCCCACAAGTGCTCTTTATTGTCTTTTTTAAAATAGGAATTAACTTGGCTATTTTAAGTTCTTCTATTTGAACAACTTAACTAGCACCCTTAAATATTTTCTCACATCGCAGAATTTAAAACGGATACAGACACTCTGATGGTGTAATAAAACTAATTTAAAACTACGAAAACTGCGTCATCCGAATACGCGATAGCGTCGAAATCATAACGTTTTAATTTATACGAATAACAACTGCGATGATACAAAAACATTCTATTTTAAGCGCAGATAACAAGGACGTTTTATGGCAATACATCAACATTTTTTTATTGTAAAATAATGCTGTCGGAGCACGTGTAATCTTGGCTTCTCTTGGGAAATCACACATATCAAGATTGAGGCGATATTTCATATTTAAAATATGCAGGCATAATTTATCTGACAAATTGTATCAATTTTTTGCCGTGTGAAAAATGTATACCGTTATGGAGGTGCACGAGAAACAGTAGGAATCGAACCCAGCAGGCCCAAGTCAGCTATGGAAAAAAGTAAAGTGGTCGCCAAGGACAATAGTTTACGCTATTTTCTCTGCGACTCAGTGTAAGGACTCTTAATATATTCAACGCCAATATCACGGTTTAATATTACAAAGGACTCAAAGGATAACGTGTTAAGGTGCCGCGACATACAATGTTGAGTTCAACGAAGAGTTTATGTTGGTAATTATTATTATTACTGCACGATTTAAGTTTCTCTTACGCTCAGTAAAATGGAAGAATTAAATCATTGACTTGCCGGTAAAATAGAACAAATAAAGAAAATATAGCTCCAATATAAAATGGAAATTTTAATTTAGTGATATAAAATCAATAATAAATAATTGTTTATTGGTAAAATTCTGCTGTTTTCTAAGAAAGGTTTTTGTTAAATTTTTGATAAACAGCTGAATGCATAATTTATCATCAGTCGTGGGAAGCTTTTTTCTACTGATCCATATAGCTTTATTTATTTCTTTAGACGCAGTACATTTATTTATCATTGGTTCATTTCTACGTACGTGCA
Organism: Rhagium mordax; assembly: GCA_963680705.1. Taxonomy (NCBI): domain Eukaryota; kingdom Metazoa; phylum Arthropoda; class Insecta; order Coleoptera; family Cerambycidae; genus Rhagium; species Rhagium mordax. The sequence continues at coordinate 79,594,615 of OY796659.1, read as the reverse complement.
TCAAGGAGAAACAAAAACAGAACATAAACAGCCACATATTTTCCTCAACGTACGCATATTTTATTTTTTCAAAGGCAAAATTCCCGAATATATAATGTACAACTCCATGACTAACTTTTGCGGATATCCAGAAGAATTTATATCCAGAAATAAGAAGTTTCTAATTTATTTCTTTTTCGCACCATGGAACACGCAATCCCCTAATATATTTTCTTCTTAAATACATCACACCGCGAGCCTTGAATGTGGTTTATAAGAGAAACATTTCAAAATTCGTCCTGTCTTTGACGACGATAACAAAAAATACTAAACTAAATCTAGCGTAAAATTGAAAAAGTAAACTACTTAAAGAAATGCATATAATAATCTTTGTAGCGCAGCAGGACGAAGAGGTCTGGAATTAGTTATTTTTAACCAAGAACCACTCGAGAAGTCCTACTGGTTAAAACTAGGGAAAACATTTCCTGATCGGTGACAAGACTGAACATTATGTACTTTTAAAATCGTCCTTACTCACCATCGGCGCAAGAACTGCAGACACTGAACACTAGCACATTTACAATCACGAAAAACATGTCGAGGCCTCGTTCCCGGTCGCATCACCTAAACACCACCACCGATCGCTCCGGAGGATACGCGAAATCTGATTTTCCTCCGGTTTGTTACTCCGGCACCGACGCAGGCCTGCGCACTCCACACCACGTGGATCAAGACATTATTGCACACAGGGATCGTGTATCTTGTATCAACAGTGAAAAAATATCGCGGCTGGGTTATTTTATTCGTTTATTGTTATTATGTACGCTTTACTGTTCATAACACGAATTATTAAAGTTTGGAGTGAATGAATAGAAATGGTAAATAGTTATTTCCTTAACACAAAACATTTTCAAAAAGTAAAATCGTATTATCAGTATTTTTATTTAGAAATTAAAATAAAAAGTTATTTAATTAACAAAAACATATTCATAATGAAAACTAAAATTGTATTATACAAATTTTTTTCACTAACAAACATTTTTAATGTTAATACTAAAATAATTTAAAATAATTTCGTGAAGATGAAAAGTGATTCCTAACAATTACAAATACTGATATCAATTAATCGCAAACTATTAAACGCAGCTAATACAGGCAAAGTGTCCAAACTAAACAAGTACGTAGCGAATTCGTTGAAACTTGACATATACGTTTAAAAATACATATACTTTAAGAAACTGAAGAGTCCCGAACCGTAAGGGGTGTGTCGGAGCCGCCTACTTGAAAATCTGTGGGATGAACTAGGTTTGTTTTCATTCACATGCATAATAAAAATTGGCAATTGAACCATGAGAAATTTTCAAAAAATAAGAATGAATATTTTCATTAATAGAGAGATATTGATTTTTGACCTTTTTATTAAATTTTTTTTACCAATTTTACGTTTCCTTCATTTTCTGCTTGTTTATCTGTGAGTATATTCTGCAAAATGAAATAGTACATAATCATTGTACAAGTGCGAATTATTGAGTTGTTTAAAATTTTATATATGTATATTGAATGAAACACACTTTGTATCTAAAGAAGATCGGAATCGATAGCATCTAAATCTTCTGCGTCGTTTAGATCCTCGATAATTTTATCCATGTATGAATTTAGACATTGTACTCCCTGATAATTTCCGTAAATTTGTGAGCATCTTAAACCTGATTTTCTGTTGCGGTTGCAGGAGATAAGCTGCAATATTGATTCTGCTGTTGGCACAAAAAAGGTCACAGGTTGTAAGGAGCCGTTAATTTTCTTCTATCCCCACTGTTGTTGATTTTTTTCTTTTTAAAATTCTCGATTACATTAATGACAGATAGTAATTATTTCGTTGCCATGGAAACCATTTTCACAGGCGGCCTCCTAAACTATAAAATTTATTAAAAACGTCAATTAATTTCATGAAATAATTAGTTTTAAATTATTAATCCCATAATATTTTTCGGTGTTTTTTGAAAGATCTCGGCTTCGCCTCGACCATTCAAAAATCACCTCCTCACACCTAAAAGTAACCTTTCGAATCTAGTAAATTAAATAATTATTTTTTATACTGACGCGACGCCTCGTGCGTGAACGAAATTCTTACTTTCTTCACTAGTACTGTTATATGGATACTATTCTAATGTTAAAACTTTTGAATTTATATGGTCTCTTCGATTTACCGGCCGTCAGACGGGAACTCATCGTCGAATTTGCACGCCATTTCCCTTACTAAGAGCAAAGTTTAAATATTCATTTAATTATAAAAATAAACTGTAGGTACATACAATATATCTACCTCACATAAACAAGAATAATCTGTTGGTTTCCAATTATTTCTTCTCATTTTGATAAACCATTATTTTCTCCTTACTGAGGAAGCGTTTCATCAAAAAGCCCTTTTTTGCAGAGGTACTGCAATTTGCTGCTGCACAACCAGGCATTTCGTCCCTAACTCTAAAAAGCAATAAAATTCTTTTGCATGGTATTTCTTACAAATGCATTGGGTACGATAAGTAACAAAAATTACTAGTTTTCAATTAGATTTGAATTAATTATAATATGGTATTTTACGGTTGTTCGGAAAGTGTCTTAAATAGTTTATATGGTAGTAATGATCCATCCGAAATTTTGTTTTTTTTTTAAGCGAAATCGCTAAATAGTCTAAAACGGCATTTTTAATTTCAATTTTTAAATTTCGCGCGAAAACGCTAACCGCCATGATTTGTTTGGGCGTGACGTCACTATGATGGTCAACACACGCATACAGATACGCTTTATATACCTATACATTTATTTCTTATTAAGATAATTTAGTTAAGCAAATTATAATTTTTTATCTTGCATTTCCCCATTTCGCCAAATTCAATCGCTTGTAAAAAAATCAATAGAGGCGTGACAAAAAATCTGTTCACATGCTTTTGTTTACTGATGTATGGACTTTTATAATTTCCCATATAATTTGAAAAAAATATTATACAGGGTGATTTTCTCTACAGAAACAAAAAAACTTGAATTAAAAAAGTCCAGTCCTGGAATTTTTAATTATTAAAAACGGCATTATATCAACAACTGTGATAAGTATTTTTTAATTTTTTCGATTTTTAAGTAGAAACCCTAAATTTTTCCCACTTTCCCTACCCCCTAACCTTTGTTTGATTCAACTTACTTCCAAAAATCTTTAAAAAAATTTCAACTAAAAACCCCTAGATAAAACTCTGGCTTGCCCAATCCAGTATGTTTAATAAAATCTGATGAAAATAATCTCCATATTGTATTACCTATACCTATGTATGATTATTTTAAGTGCCTATTATCAACATCTGTCTGTGTTTCCACACATTAACTAAACACATACAAAACGATTTTTAATTAGAATAGAGTCAAAAACACTCCGCCATTTGTAAGCTTTTCCCTTAACCTGTTACGGCTTGATTCGGTCTTGCCATGTAATTATCAAAGGGTAGGTCCCATAAATATAGTGATTAATTACTCCACTCCGGCTGAAACGTAAGTTATCCAGTAAATTAAACTCATGTAGCTTACACAAATTAAATTTTCAGGTATTGTGGGGGCCGAATTATACAACTTTTATTCGCTCTTTAAACGGAGATTAATTGTGGAAAAAATTATCGTACTGTTATGATCGGAAGCAAATCCACACAGCATTAAAATAGAAATTGATGGGGCGTATTTCTTCGCGAGTTGAGTAGTTTTATCAAATGACGAACTCGACAAAAAAATCGCAAACGATATTAATTCCGTCTCGTGAATAATTTACTGTTGACTTTTATCACTTGTTCCTTCACAAAGGGCCCGTAATATCAACAGAGGTAGGTAGTATATATTTAATATATTTTTTCATTTAAATTACAAAATTCTCGCTTAATATTTCATTAAAGGCCAAAGTACACTTTTAATTTTGCTCTGACAAAATCTTACTGTTCCTTAAAACTGCTTTATTATGTTGATTAAAGAGATAGAAGAGATTAATTATTTAGCGAGAAGTCTTACCGACTTTAGAGGTTTTAAAACATCTGACTTATTCATTAGATTTTTTATAGTCTAGGAAACTATCGTGTAGAACTCAATATGGAACTTTGAAAAAAAATCTCTTGATTGTGTTTATTTGCAAATAAAATAACGCTAAACAGTTTTTATTATTCGTTAAATGAATAATAGATTAAATTATTTCGGTGTTTGCCATAGAAATCTTGGAAAATAATATAAAGGCAGCGACCGTTTTAATCAAATAATAGTACCTTTTGTACCGATTATTACCGCTTTGAGGTAATGCTTAAAATAGTTTAGTTAACGTTTAAATATTTTATTCACTATTGATGCGGCATTTACAACGTTACAATGCCGAATTGGCGCATATTTATTAGTAATTTATTTATAATTACACTAAATACTTGATTGTATGAAGCTTTAATTAAAAATTATTTTATCAGTCAATTAGCCTCGAATAATATGTGCGGGATTCGATGGAAAGAGCAAATACGTAACGCAGGAGAATGTATATGTAGGTACATAAAAAAGTGGATAATGATTTTAGTTCATAATAGATGTAAAAAGGCATGAGTTTTTTTCTCCATATCTAAAGTAATATTTTAACAACGAAATATAATCTGCCGGGTTAGTTGTTATTGTTCCCAATTTCATAGCTTTGTAATTTTTATCCAATGCGTAGCGCCTGTGGCGGTTTGTCAATAACTTCTGCAGAACTCGGGTTTTCTATTAAAAAAAAATTGTAATGTTTTATTATTTGCTACAGTAAATCTATAACTACAAGTAGATTTCGCTTGACACAATAATAAGGTCCGCAAACTTATACAAATATAACAATCTGGAATCAACTATGTCAAATTTACAAGAAATCCCAAGTAATGGCTGAATTTATTTCCAAATTTTGTAGATTGTGATTAACAATATATTTTTTCTTTGAAAATTTCCCTAATGTAAAGTGAGATTCTTGTAGTTATTACTAACAGGTATCTACCCTAACCTCCAATTATTGGCATTAGTCGTTTGTACTGAAACATGTTATTTTGGTAGGTAACACTTTTCTCCAAATGTACGTCAAAATTGCAGAAATGGTGAATGCGTGTGATAAATTGTGATACATATGTTTATGAAATATGATATAAGTGGTGGAAGTAGATCGATGAACTTATTATTGCGTTATATATCAATATTATCTAATGGCACCCTATAAGTGAACCATGTCTGACAACATTAGGGTGTCTCGTCGGAGTATCAATACCCTGCATTACCGCGAAAAAACCGTGAATAAACTATGAAGCACATCAGATTAGTTTGAAGGGTTGGTTCATTTCAATAATATTGACTATGTTTTTTAATATCCTACTGTGTTAGAGTTTTCCTCTACATGTTTCCTTTACGACTTGAAGTCCGCAATTTTTTCTTTATTGCGTAAATTTTCAAATTATATGGGAAATTATAAAAGTCCATACATCAGTAAACAAAAGTATGTGAACAGATTTTTTGTCACACCTCTATTGATTTTTTTACAAGCGATTGAATTTGGCGATATGGGGAAATGCAAGATAAAAAATTATAATTTGCTTAACTAAATTATCTAAATAAGAAATAAATGTATAAAGCGTATCTGTATGCGTGTGTTGACTATCATAGTGACGTCACGCCCAAACTAATCATGGCGGTTAGCGTTATCGCGAGAAATTTAAAAATTGAAATTAAAAATGCCGTTTTAGACTATTTAGCAATTTCGTTTAAAAAAAAAAACAAAAATTCGGGTGGATCATTACTACCATATAAACTATTTAAGACACTTTCCGAAAAACCGTAAAATACCATATTATAATTAATTCAAATCTAATTGAAAATTAGTAATCTTTGTTACTTATCGTACCTAATGCATTTGTAAGAAATACCATGCAAACGATTTTATTGCTTTTTAGAGTTAGGGGCGAAATGCCTGGTAGTGCAGCAGCAAATTGCAGTACCTCTGCAAAAAAGGGCTTTTTAATGAAAGGCTTCCTCAGTAAGGAGAAAATAATGGTTTATCAAAATAAGAAGAAATAATTGGAAACCAACAGATTATTCTTGTTTATGTGAGGTAGATATATTTTATGTACCTACAGTTTATTTTTATAATTAAATGAATATTTAAACTTTGCTCTCGGTAAAGGGAATTGGCGTACAAATTCGACGATGAGTTCCCGTCTGACGGCTGGTAAATCGAAGAGACCATATAAATTCAAAAGTTTTAGCATTAGAATAGTATCCATATAACAGTACTAGTGAAGAAAGTAAGAATTTCGTTCACGTACGAGGCGTCGCGTCAGTATAAAAAATAATTATTTACATTACTAGATTCGAAAGGTTACTTTTAGGTGTGAGGAGGTGATTTTTGAATGGTCGAGACGAAGCCGAGACCTTTCAAAAAACACCGAACACCTAAAAGGGCTTTCGCATCGTGAAATGTATTATATTTTTTCTACTATACCGAAAAATATTATGGGATTAATAATTTAATAATAATTATTTCATGAAATTAATTGACGTTTTTAATAAATTTTATAAGTTTAGGAGGCCCCCTGTGAAAATTGTTTCCAAGGCAACGAAATAATTACTATCTGTCATCAGTATAATCGAGAATATTACACATTTTAATTTCTGGTGGTTTCAAACTAAAATAAACAAATACATATGTTTTGTGACGATAAAAATGGGGATATTGCTTGTGCCTCGTTTTACCCCAAGAAATCCAAAGCAAGGTATTGGTGTTTGGCAAAATAATTATAATAATGATATAAAAATTTTACACTTAGCAGGAAGAGGTAGTTTGCTTAACAATTTGGAAAGTCTTGAAATTCTTAGAGAAATAAAAAACCCTAATTCTGTTTCACTTAATTCACAGTTAAATTTTCAATCTTCACTTAGGTACTTTCTCAGTTTTGTTCTAGGATATTTGTATTAGCGTTTTGGATTCTCATGTGCTGGTCAACCATTTTAAATATGTTTATCTGTTTTTTGTCTAATATATCATATGACTTCAATAACTTGTTCTATATTTGTAGTTTTCTGTTGTGCAGAACTTGCGCCATCTATTAATACGGGTCCATACTTCGATTAAGATTGTACGTTGTTTTCGTTTTATTAATCTGCTATATACAGGGTGAATCTTAGAGTGGCGGCCATATTTATATGAGGCGACACCGTTCAACTATGGGAACACAAAACTACAAATTTTTTTTTTTTAACGCGCTATGAAAAATGAATATTGTTTAAACCCTTTTTATTTGAATTTGGGTACCCCGCCAGTGGAATGCGCTAGCGAGAGTAACGTCTAATAACTGAGACGCACACGCCTGTCTAGAACAGTGCGTTGTTGCCAAACTTCACGACTGAAATAAAATACGGGGAATTTATTGTAAAGCAAACAAGAAACTAAATAAAATGAACTATCTAAACAATAACAAAGTAAAAACTATTCTCCGTGAGTGTAACAATAAAAAAAGTAATACCTAAAAAACTTAATACTTAGTAACAAATAATGAACAGAAAATTATTTTTTCTAATAGCAATAAATCTTTACTTATCTTGGATCGGCATTTCTCATAGCAGGTGTTGAAACTGTCCTCCGTTATTTTCCAAACACGCTGTAGCTCGCCGCATCATAGAATCTCTAACTTTATTGAAGTCCGTATTCTGCCTTATGTGATTCGCAGCGTTTTCTACTATTTCCCGTAATTCTTCAACGTTGTTGACAGGAGTCGTGTACACCAAACCACCGTACATTGTACGGTGCACCAAACTTTTCATGTGCCCCCACAGATAAAAGTCGCCTCTAAAACACCACTAAAATAAAACTACACACACGTAGAAGGTACACCTCATTCAATTATTAAACACAAACGCAAAACTTCCACTTTTATAAATTTCTTTCACTAAAAACTGAAACAATTTAATTTTATAACCATAATAAACCACACTAGCTGCTGTCTGACTGATCACTAACACTAAAAACTAAAACTAAAACATAGAAAAACAACTGGCACGCCGCCGTGCGAGGCTTTTGCATTTCAGGAGAACCTTTTTTTTTATCACCCTTTTTTGTTAATGCACCTGCTAAGTAACTAGGTCAGTGTCATAGTTTGTAAACAGTTCAGCGACTCTAACAGCTGATGTGTGGTTTAAATGTCCTATAAACTAATTCTGTTTTTAAAATCTTTTTCATTTTGTGTCATAATAATTATGCAGACTATGCAGCCGGCTTTTTCATTTTGTTTTGTATTACAATTTTCATTATGGAAGTTAAAACTGCGTATTTCAATAAACCTGTTTATCCAATTGAATTAATTAATTTTTCATTTTCACTAGGTACCCTTATCTCTCTCGTGATTGGGTATCTCTGAATTATTAATGAAAAGTGAAAATGTAAAATGTAATCGATTGGTTTTATATCATCTACACTTGGCAACACTGTCGACCGGGCACACGTAATGCAGCAAGTGCTTGCCCAGCGGCACCGGAATTACAGGAATTATACATGAATCGCGAATTTCTTAAAAAAATTCATAACTCGGCCATTTTACAACCTACAAAAAAAAAATTCGGATTCATGTTCATGACGACTAGTACTATTAACCCCAAAAATATGGCCGCCACTCTAAGATTCACCCTGTATACTTGTGTTTCTATATGTACCTATAGAGGTCGTTATAACTGTTTATAAATTTAATTTCTATATTCCAGAACATTTGTTTCATTTAGTTCCTTTTGTACGTTGTTAAGGACGTTATTTTTAAAATTTTAATCTGTTTTCCTCGTACATTGTCTTTTGTGTTTTTAATTTTGATTATTTAAAATTAATTAATAACAATAAAATAAATAAATTCAAGTACAAGTATTTTAACACAAAATTTATTAGTTTTCTAAAAAATTGGACAAATTTTTCATTAATGCTAATTTTGACAAACCTTTGGTATTTATAGAAATGTAAGTATATTGTTTCTATTTTAACTTATTATATTTATATTCACAATTTCATTAGATTTTAATCTCTTTAGTATCTTTTGTTAATAACTTTTTTATCTTATTTACAAACATATTTTTTATATATAAAAAAACAATATCTGATATTATCGTAATAGTTTTACTAGTTTAATTAAATTTAACTATCTACATTTTATGAAAATCTTAACTTATTATATTAAATGTAATATTTGGATTGTTATAGTTTTTTACATAAGTTTTCCTATTTGTAGTCTTGTGGCCTGATGATGTGATGTAAGATGTAATATATTGATCACGAAACCGGTTGCAATAAAAACGAATTTTGTGGGAACAAGACCTTTGTGTTTTTCTTCTTCAATATGAACAACCCACATGGGATTAATTTTACGTTTAATTTTTTAATTTGCACGAAAAATATGGCTGCCAGTTTAAGGTAAGAAAGCAATAAGTGAGGGTAGCGAGGGGGGCAATTGAGATAAAAGTGAATTCCTATATCCTTTGGTGATCTATTGGATGCATAAAGACAACGTTGATAAATTAAGAATCCCAATTAATACAGCCTTTTCCTCATCCTAAGTTATTCCGTCTAGACAATGTGGTCGGTCACCCGCCAAGATTTACAATCGCATCTAACCGAAAAGTTAAAAATATCTCGCTATAGATTTCCCTACAAAAGCTCTCCATTACAATGGATTTCCATTATCGAAATATTCACAATTAACTCCCAGGACTGGTGTAATTTTTCTTCGGTTTAGTTCCAAATCCTTTTTGTCGGTTAGTTGGGAGGATTCGTCCGAAATGTTCAACTTGATACGTCTGCGAATTAACGGATTAGGTCCCCCGCAGGTCTGTATGCAAAGCGAGTCCGTCCGGCGACAAAACTAAACTGGCAGAATTACAATTACGAAGGACGAGGCGAATTTTCATCGCAAAATGTTTGTAAATACATACATTAAAAATTGCAGAAAAACAACAATCAGCTGTTTTTTTGGGTAATATTATTATGATTTCTATGTTATTTTGTTCCATCCAGCACGTATTTTCAGTAAAATAACAATAAAATAAAGTTAGAAATCCCCAAAAACAAAAGTAATATCCATTAGGATTTCACACAAATCTCCGACTTAACAGTTTGGCTCTAACCTACTGGGCTAGCGAGAGTTAAGGATTTAAACGAAATAAACTCGCATTCACGGATTCATATTACATATAAACTGGTTTAGCAATTGTGTTCAAATTAATAAAAAAGTGCGCGGATTCCTTGACAAGCCACAATAACAACAATTTCGGGGATTACCTCCATACTATTAAGGCTCTCTCCACCTAAGCTAGAGAAAAATAAATCTCGATCGGTAGCATAGTGTGGCAGACAGTGGTTCTCATTCCGACGCATCGTTATTTCCGTTTCGTTTTCCAATCCCCCAAAAGACTCAATCTGTTGACTTTAATCTTCCAGTCGCTGTCTCATCGATTCGAGTGGCTTTTTATACACCTCGCTTTATTTGCTTTACAGCATTTTTATGTTAAAAACTAACCGAGCGGTTGTATCACCCGAGAACACAGCCGAATTCGGATCGGCTTCTAATCGAAGGTTTTTTTTATAATTAATCTGTAACAGTTATTTGTATACCGCATTCAAGTTGGCTTGGTATTTGTAAACTAATTTAATAACTGGGGATTTTGCCTTCGGCAATGATAGAAATGAAAAGACCAGACCATGAAAGATTATTATGAAAGATAAGCTTCTGAAATTTGGAACGTGGATAAGGGGTCACTAAAGTCGGAATCTAACACGATTGTGAATAAAATATGAATTCCGGGTTAACAGGAAGTGACGTTGTCTGTAAAAAACATTGAAGTGTTATTTGGTCAGTTTTGGCGAAGGCGCCGATGTTATTGTTATCGAACCCAGGAGATGCTGTGAAAGTAGTTTTAAGCAAAAGATCCCAATTAGACATAAGCACACAAGCTAAGGCTTGAATGGTGTATGTGGAACATCTGTTCCATGTACACCATTTTTTTTATCAAAAATATGTCGAAATTCAAGTCAGTTCCTAAACCCAAAATTCCTTCATTTTTGCCTGATATGCGTGAATCCATGCATATCAGGATTTTTTATAAAATTTTTAAGACGATTTTCAGTACAGTTTCCAAAATTCCCTTTATCTTTTTCGGCCCATATCTCATGTTTGAACGAACGCATCCAGGCACGATGCAGCATGTAGAGACGACCAAGGATATGCATTATCCTCTGCCAGTGCCGAATCCTCTATGGACGGACTGGGGTTTTAATTATGATGATTACAGCGCAGGTAATCATCTTCACAAGCCGGTCTAACAGATCACAGGAATACTCCACAAAGGCGCGAGAGTGAATCTACCGTAGATCGGTAGCTCTTGATCTGATCTACCATAGACTGATCCACCTTCGTGGTCGCACTGATCTACGGACCCATAGGTTCACTCTACCCTCGCGTTCTGGAATTCCTAGTGAGTCCGTGACCTACGGCTTCCAAGGATGGTTGAGCTGGCCTCGCCTACCCATTGGTCATCGTCTCTACCGGGATCGTGTCTGCCAGCACCATTTTGAAAATATTAGGAACTGAATAAAATTTGGAAATAGCGGAATTTGCGACGCCACGTGGCGACATGAAATGGTCTCGGGTCATTTCCATATATATAGTGGGAGACCTCCCAATGATCTCGCAAAATGGAAATCCGCCATTTTTGATTAAATCAAGCCAGGATAGGCCCCAGTGCGGTACGCACGGGTACCGGGGCACTTCCCCATTATTACCAGGTGACCGCCTTGTGAGATAGCATTCGAAGAGATTTCCCCTTTCTGAAATATCCACAGACGTCTAACGGCATATACCCCTTTTGGAGAATATTACCTTAAATTTTTGTATAATTCTAACAGTATATCTATAAAACCCACTCACTAAATTGCCAGTCACGTCCATGTAATAATTCTCTTTCGGCAATCGATCACTCGTCTTTAAGCGCGGCCGTCGCGGTCGCTGACCCCTTGTGGGGGTATCGTGGTTATGGTGGCAGACCTTGCTAGGTGAGGCTCTATATGTACTATGATGATTGTTTAATATATACACTTATTTATTATCCATGTCTTCTTATTGCGTTCTAGTAATAGTCTAGTATCTGTGTTGACCCCATAGCTAACGACCCTCGCAATTGCGTCGGTTTGACCATTCGGCTGCAGCCAAAGAAGAGTGAACGAGCAAGACCTGTCTGGGCAGGTGTCAGAAGTGAATTGTGTATTGTGCAAAGTGTTTAGCTCGTGTTGTATCTTTAGTTCAGGACGTTGCGAAGCCTGTATACGAGGAAGCATTCATTGTCGACAGTTGCCGTTAATCTATCGATTTCGAGACTTCGATATATTAAGGGTTTGCCACGACCTGCGTTGAATTCAACGGCCAAGAGTTAAATCAGATGTGGTGACAGCGGTTGGTTGACTTAATCGAATATCGGTCGTTCCCTCCCACTATCACTGGTTATAACGAATGGTTAACTAACGTTGACACAGCCTTAACAAATTAGTTTAGTTATTAAACGTTGATATTATAACTGGCATAGGAGTCTAGTGTAGCATAGTGAAATGCATAAAAAATGCACAGCCCGATTTTGCTAATTTTTTCGGTTTCCGACTCATTTGCATGTACAGGGTGATCATTTTAAGTGCCTCACTCGATTTTCCTGCTTTATTCTTCACCTAGGAAAAAAATTCAAAAACCGTACTTGTGTACTTTTTTCCGAGGAATCCGATTCCGAAAAGATAAAAACAATTGAATGTCAAAGAAAAAAGTTATGGCCGAAAAACTGAAAAAGAAAAAATACACACCCTGTATATTAATGCGGAAATGGATATGTGACATTTCACTGATTGTAAATGTGTATCAGATACATATTTTTCACTTCCGGTTTGACCGGAAATTGCTTTAATTTTTTTATTTTAGGTGATACACCCTGTATATTGAGCTCAGTTTAAAGAACTTTTCTTTCTGAATTCAGCAATATATAACATATCATCATTGTCTTTCATATTTAATAAGATATTGGGGTTTTAATTTAAAATAACACAAATATATGTTATGAAATAAAGTCGTCCATGAAAACAAACAAAAGCATTTAAATTATTTATTTATTTCAAAAACAAAAGAAGATATAGCATAATAACTTGTATTCTTTAGTTTTTGAAATAAATGAAAAATAATTTAAATGCTTTTGTTTGTTTTCATGGATGACTTGATTTCATAACATATATTTGTGTTATTTTAAATTAAAACCCCAATATCTTATTAAATATGAAAGACAATGATTATATGTTATATATTGCTGAATTCAGAAAGAAAAGTTCTTTAAACTGAGCTCAATATACAGGGTGTATCACCTAAAATAAAAAAATTAAAGCAATTTCCAGTCAAACCGGAAGTGAAAAATATGTACCTGATACACATTTACAATAAGTGAAATGTCACATATCCATTTCCGCATTAATATACAGGGTGTATATTTTTTTCTTTTTCAGTTTTTCGGCCATAACTTTTTTCTTTGACATTCAATTGTTTTTATCTTTTCGGAATCGGATTCCTCGGAAAAAAGTACACAAGTATGGTTTTTGAATTTTTTCCCTAGGTGAAGAATAAAGCAGGAAAATCGAGTGAGGCACTTAAAATTATTAAAAAAAAACAAAAAAAATTCAACTTTCCAATTACATCACTTTTAAATTCTAATTTCCCTCCAATTTGTTGTGAATTTATTTTTGTAGCTTACTGTGCTTTCATTTCTTCTGCAACTTTTTAAATAACTGAACTGCCTTTGCAGTCGACTACTAACTGACGGTTGTAATTCCGGCCAGAATCGTTTACTGCCAACTATCCTGTCGCCACATGGCATAATATTCCCCCCCAGAGAAACATCCGAAACCCAATCTAAATAAATATTTAACTGTAAAAGAGCGACTGCGGGACATATAAATTGTCCTCATTCCGCGTTATTTTGCCAATACGGCGACACTTCAGGTGCTCCAACATAAATAGTTGTTGAACATCATCCTCCTTATGGTAAAAGTTTTCCAACAGCACTCGTCCTCTTAAAGAGAAACACTTCTATCCGGCAGCCGATGAATGGCAGTGCTATAAAGCGAATATTCCTTCAATATTTGATATCTGCGAGCAGGAGGCGTCGGGACGGTGCCGTCAGTGGCAGCTGCGTCGAGTCACACTTCATAACCCCGGCCTGCCGCCTGTGAGCCGCTATCTTACTAATATCTATAGCCGACGGATGATCGAGCGCACAGAGCGGCCTTATTGGAAATTATATATCACTTGCCCCCGCGCAAAGAAATAAGGACGCAGACGGAGGAAGTGGTGGTGTCCCAAAAAAATCTATTTTTCGAAGCCAACGTAGTGCTTTCATCTCCCATTTGAAAGTCGAAGGCAAAAGTAACAAATTTGTTTCCGCTGCTATTGACGGCAATGTGTAATGTTTTAACAATTTTATTGTGTTGGATTTATATTACTGATTATCGAATACGTATTTTTATATATTTTCTTCAGTTTAAGACAAAGTTGACATACCTGCGCATATTACCAACGCTGTGGTTATCCTTCTCTCTGCGTCCTACTTTTTTTAAATACAGCATCTCAGGAAAATTTCAGGATCCCACGTAGAATACATGATCACCTACAGGAAAATTAACAGATCGACTGTCTGTTCTTTGCATTTTTCTTTTGCCGAATCTAATAGTAATTGGAGGTTTTTTTCAGGGACATTAACCAGATGTAATATTTTGTATTCCTCCTCCACCAGCTGTTGAGAAAATAATTTCCAAGAATATATTGTTATGTTATTTTTTATATTGGAATGTTTATTGTTAATTTTTGGAATTTACTTTTTATTTATTTTTTATATTGAATTTTTATTGTTAATTTTATTTTCTATGTACATCTTATTTATATTTCACTTACTTTCCTCCTTTCTCAGGCTCATCTGGGTTCCTTGAAGATATTGAAATTGGGTTTATTTATTTGATATTGTCTAAATGAATTTTATTTAATTTGTATTTTGTGTTGCCTAACTTACGGCATAAATTTGGTTAACTATTTTATGTATACTGTGTTGCATATACCTCAGTATGGACAAATAAAAGATCCCTGCCTTTTCTTTTCAAATATGCATTTAATTTATCCTTGAAATAGATTGCAGTTTTTAAACATTCACAAATCGAAACGTTAGTGATCGTTGAGTTTTGTGTACAACTAATATCATCCCTGCTAACTTGAAATGAAGAATACGAGTGGCTATTTAAGAATTCTCGCATAATAATCGATTAGGTGCTCATAAACAGTTCAAGTACGGCTTTGAATTTTTAAATTGCCTGCTGCTTAATATTTAAGGTTATGTCTATACTTACTAACTACAATACCACACAATTAATAGTGCTTATGAGCAAAAATCTATCGCAAAAATTTTAACATTAGACTGAATATGAATGATTATCCGATTTTTATTTATGGCTTCTAATTGACTCTAAATTGCTTTAAAATATCCTTATTAAACATAACCTGGATTCATGACCGTTGGCGCGCGAGGCCTCGAGCCCAATAAAAATCCTCTCCCTCGAATCCGCCCTTTCTCACAATGTTAAATTTTATATAAGTATATTATGCAGTCAAAACTTCTGGTCACGATTCCTGGCAACATCCGGTACACCTTACATCTAAATCATATTACCAACTTCTGGCGTTATATATTCAGTAATGTGTCCTTGTCGATTCCCTTTCTCATATATTTTTTAAATAAATTACAGGGGTTGCGGAACGCCATAGTGCGGCTGCTCTTTGCCAAAGGACGTGCCCTATCTGTCCTGTTAATCTTTCAATTATTACGGTGCAGTTTTCTAATTTTATAACCTGTCCCCCAGGAGGCAAATTTGATGGGCTTGTTAAGGTCGTCCAGAAAAACGATTTGTTGACACTTTTATTTATGATTTTTGCAAAACTCTACTTCTTCTAGGTTTCAGGAGTTTTTTCTGTAATAACTGTACCAGCTATTAAAAGTTTTTGGATGCGTTTTAATTAAAGCCTCCTAGAACTTAAGCTGTTATGCTTCAGTCTCCAAACATTCTTGACTGCATATCGGGCAGCTCCGTGAGAAACACGTTGCAGGGCTCATATTATAATATTAACGTGTACATATTGGGCAAGAGCGTCCGAGCGTGGTAAATCTACAATACCAAGTGTGTATCAGTTTCGCAGATCGATTATTTAATCCCGCTGGAGCTTAATATATATATATACATGTATATACATATATATACATATGAAAAATATCAATTTAGTTTTCCACCCAAAAAATGTTTTGCGCTGCCTCTTTTTTCCAGATGAATGGCTTGGCGTACCCTTCCGAGCAGCTCCCCCTGCCCTCGAGTCACATGGAGCGACTGCAAGGAAATTCCGCATGAAAATTTAAATACCAACCCTGTATCCACCCCGACTGTCTTACTGGGAATGATCGTAGCCGGCTACGCAAAACAATGACAATACGAAAGGTTTGGCACTGGAGCCAGTCTGAATGGGCCTTAAGGGCACTATTAAGTCCACTTCCGGAGTTGGCTCTGACCTCTGGGGCCGCCAGACTTATCGCTACTCGAATAGAGAAAGGAAATTTACTCATGCGTTACGCTAAATAATTTCGGGGGGAAAGGCCATCGATAATATTGTACGTGAAGTCTTTTGTGCAGTATTTTCAAATACAGACCTGGCATTGTTTTTCCTAAATTCATTAGTATTTTTCATCTTGATTCCAATGATATATGACACTCGTTGATTTGGACAATATTTTCAGCTCTAAAACGTAAATTAAGTAAAAAATACAGGACCGTAATACTTTAAAAGTAGAAATTTTTAGCTTCAAAGTAGAAATTTCTAATTTAGAGTAAAAATGTTTGCTTGCTTCAGTTTCAAAGTGGAAATGTATACTTTAAAAGTGGAAATTATTAGTTTTAAAGTAGAAATTTATGGTTTTAGAGTGAAAATTTCTACTTTTTTTGTTTTAAAGTGGAAAAGTATACTTTAAAAGTAGAAATTTCTAATTTAGAGTAAAAATGTTTGCTTGCTTCAGTTTCAAAGTGGAAATGTCTACTTTAAAAGTGGAAATTATTAGTTTTAAAGTAGAAATTTATGGTTTTAGAGTGGATATTTCTACTTTTTCTAGTTTTAAAGTGGAAAAGTATAATTTAAAAGTAGAAATTTTTAGTTTTAAAGTAGAAATTTCTGTTTTTTTAGTTTCAAAGTGGAAATGTATACATTAAAAGTAGAAATTTTTAGTTTCAAAGTAGAAATATCTAATTTAGAGTAGAAATTTCTGCTTGCTTTAGTTTCAAAGTGGAAATGTATACTTTAAATGTGGAAATTATTAGTCTTAAAGTAGAAATTTATGGTTTTAGAATGAATATTCCTACTTTTTCTAGTTTTAAAGTGGAAATGTATAATTTAAAAGTAGAAATTTTTAGTTTTAAAGTGGAAATTTCTGTTTTTTTAGTTTTAAAGTGGAAATGTACACTTTAAAAGTAGAAATTTTTAGTTTCAAAGTAGAAATATCTAATTTAGAGTAGAAATTTCTGCTTGCCTTAGTTTCAAAGCGAAAATGTATACTTTAAAAGTGGAAATTATTAGTTTTAAAGTAGAAATTTATGGTTTTAGAGTGAAAATTTCTACTTTTTTTTGTTTTAAAGTGGAAAAGTATACTTTAAAAGTAGACATTTCTAATTTAGAGTAAACATTTTTGCTTGTTTTAGTTTCAAAGTGGAAATGTCTACTTTAAAAGTTGAAATTATTAGTTTTAAAGTAGAAATTTATGGTTTTAGAGTGAAAATTTCTACTTTTTTTTGTTTTAAAGTGAAAAAGTATACTTTAAAAGTAGAAATTTCTAATTTAGAGTAAACATTTTTGCTTGTTTTAGTTCCAAAGTGGAAATGTCTACTTTAAAAGTTGAAATTATTAGTTTTAAAGTAGAAATTTATGGTTTTAGAATGAATATTCCTACTTTTTCTAGTTTTAAAGTGGAAATGTATAATTTAAAAGTAGAAATTTTTAGTTTTAAAGTAGAAATTTCTGTTTTTTTAGTTTTAAAGTGGAAATGTATACTTTAAAAGTAGAAATTTTTAGTTTCAAAGTATAAATATCTAATTTAGAGTAGAAATTTCTGCTTGCTTTAGTTTCAAAGCGGAAATGTATACTTTAAAAGTAGAAATTATTAGTTTTAAAGTAGAAATTTATGGTTTTAGAGTGAAAATTTCTACTTTTTTTTGTTTTAAAGTGGAAAAGTATACTTTAAAAGTAGAAATTTCTAATTTAGAGTAAACAGTTTTGCTTGTTTTAGTTTCAAAGTGGAAATGTCTACTTTAAAAGTTGAAATTATTAGTTTTAAAGTAGAAATTTATGGTTTTAGAGTGAAAATTTCTATTTTTTTTGTTTTAAAGTGAAAAAGTATACTTTAAAAGTAGAAATTTCTAATTTAAAGTAAACATTTTTGCTTGTTTTAGTTCCAAAGTGGAAATGTCTACTTTAAAAGTTGAAATTATTAGATTTAAAGTAGAAATTTATGGTTTTAGAATGAATATTCCTACTTTTTCTAGTTTTAAAGTGGAAATGTATAATTTAAAAGTAGAAATTTTTAGTTTTAAAGTAGAAATTTCTGTTTTTTTAGTTTTAAAGTGGAAATGTATACTTTAAAAGTAGAAATTTTTAGTTTCAAAGTAGAAATATCTAATTTAGAGTAGAAATTTCTGCTTGCTTTAGTTTCAAAGCGGAAATGTATACTTTAAAAGTGGAAATTATTAGTTTTAAAGTAGAAATTTATGGTTTTAGAGTGAAAATTTCTACTTTTTTTTGTTTTAAAGTGGAAAAGTATACTTTAAAAGTAGAAATTTCTAATTTAGAGTAAACATTTTTGCTTGTTTTAGTTCCAAAGTGGAAATGTCTACTTTAAAAGTTGAAATTATTAGTTTTAAAGTAGAAATTTATGGTTTTAGAATGAATATTCCTATTTTTTCTAGTTTTAAAGTGGAAATGTATAATTTAAAAGTAGAAATTTTTAGTTTCAAAGTAGAAATATCTAATTTAGAGTAGAAATTTCTGCTTGCTTTAGTTTCAAAGCAGAAATGTATACTTTAAAAGTGGAAATTATTAGTTTTAAAGTAGAAATTTATGGTTTTAGAATGAATATTCCTACTTTTTCTAGTTTTAAAGTTGGAGTAGTTTTCCACACACACCAAAACACTTTTGCACACACTCGACGCGCGTTTCGCCAACCAAGTTGGCATCATCGGGAGATGATTAAAACTAAAAAACTCATCATCATCTCCCGATGATGCCAACTTGGTTGGCGAAACGCGCGTCGAGTGTGTGCAAAAGTGTTTTGGTGTGTGTGGAAAACTACTCCAAGTGTAAGTTCTACACCAAAGGTTCCAACCCCTCTTCAGGAGTTTTAAAGTGGAAATGTCTAATTTAAAAGTAGAAATTTTTAGTTTTAAAGTGGAAATTCTGTTTTTTTAGTTTTAAAGTGGAAATGTATACTTTAAAAGTAGAAATTTTTAGTTTCAAAGTAGAAATATCTAATTTAGAGTAGAAATTTCTGCTTGCTTTAGTTTCAAAGCGGAAATGTATACTTTAAAAGTGGAAATTATTAGTTTTAAAGTAGAAATTTATGGTTTTAGAATGAATATTCCTACTTTTTCTAGTTTTAAAGTGGAAATGTATAATTTAAAAG
This sequence comes from Rhagium mordax, assembly GCA_963680705.1. Classification (NCBI taxonomy): domain Eukaryota; kingdom Metazoa; phylum Arthropoda; class Insecta; order Coleoptera; family Cerambycidae; genus Rhagium; species Rhagium mordax. The sequence continues at coordinate 79,574,815 of OY796659.1, read as the reverse complement.
TAGAAATTTTTAGTTTTAAAGTAGAAATTTCTGTTTTTTTAGTTTTAAAGTGGAAATGTATACTTTAAAAGTAGAAATTTTTAGTTTCAAAGTAGAAATATCTAATTTAGAGTAGAAATTTCTGCTTGCTTTAGTTTCAAAGCGGAAATGTATACTTTAAAAGTGGAAATTATTAGTTTTAAAGTAGAAATTTATGGTTTTAGAGCGATAATTTCTACTTTTTTTGTTTTAAAGTGGAAAAGTATACTTTAAAAGTAGAAATTTCTAATTTAGAGTAAACATTTTTGCTTGTTTTAGTTTCAAAGTGGAAATGTCTACTTTAAAAGTTGAAATTATTAGTTTTAAAGTAGAAATTTATGATTTTAGAGTGAAAATTTCTACTTTTTTTTGTTTTAAAGTGGAAAAGTATACTTTAAAAGTAGAAATTTCTAATTTAGAGTAGAAATTTCTGCTTGCTTTAGTTTCAAAGTAATGAACGAATTTAATCACTTAAAAACTTAATTTAAGTTTTGGAAGTGAAACTATTGTTCAAATCAACGAGTGTCATATATCGTTGAAATCAGAATGAAGAATACTGATAAATTAAGGAAAAACAGTATCAGGTCCGTATTTGAAAAACGAAGTTGATCCACGATCTGACGAAACGTTCTATTAAAAATATTGTAACTCTATGTTGTAGAGCTGGAAAAGTCACAATGAAGAAGTTCCTTTAGTTTTTTTATGTCTTTAAACAAAGCTAGAAAAAAACAAAAATGAAAACTCAAAATTTTGTTTTTTTTACAAATATCTCAAAATCCAAGCAAGACATTCTTGATTTCATCACGGCAAATTGTGCAACTGCGCCTCCATTTCGAATTTTACTCACCCTGTACGTCGCAACTCTTATTTATGTGAAACCGAGCATGAAACGGTGTTACCGAAATCCCCTCGCATATAACTCCGCTTATTTGATACAGTTAAATAAATTATTATTATCCTCTTTGTATATCGAGCCGGCTCACACAATGAAAATATTATTCCGAACAATCGCTTCCTTGATATTTGGCAGCCATTCGAAATCTCTCAATGGGATTATTTAGAAGCCAGTAAAAGTGCGAAGAAAGGTCGATGACAAATATTTCTGTAGTAAGAATGCATCGAATAAAGGGCAAATATATGAAAATGGGATGGCTTTTTTTTACGTAAAGTATAGATCTGGAAATGGGATCCACGCATCAACCCGAAGATAAAACATACGAAATTCCCAGAAATTGGTTTGCTGCCAAAGCAATTTATTTTTTACATTTTTACAATGCATGTTCCGGATAAATTCCTGCTCTGTTTGTACCAGCCATATAAAGACGCTGCAAGACAATTATCATTCCGGATGTATGGCTGGATGGCCCATATACCAATAAGACGGAGCGGGGTTGAAAACAACAATTCGGATGCCCATGTTTATATCGAGCCAACTTAAAAACACAGAACTGAGTTGATATTATGGTTTGACAAAAAATGCAATCAAATCCAGAATTATTTTATCGAGATGCAAGTGGAATGTCAGTTTGTTCGATTCATGCTGAAGGCCTCAACAACCTAAAATACCTCACCTCACGTCCCCTCACCTTTTAACAAAGAATGCGAGTCTATTAAATTATACTTACGCATATCGTATAATATGATGAATAACGGCGTATTAGGTAAGGCAATGGAGAATATATATTAATTTGGTATAGAGAGCCTTATATAGATTAATTTCGTTTTTCTTTATTCCAATATGGTTTGACAAAAAATGCAACTTAATCCAAAATTATTAATTTATCGAAATGCAAGTGGAATTTCAGTTTGTTCGATTTATGTCGAAGTCCTCAAAAACCTAAGATACCTCACCTCACCTCCCCTCACCTTTTAAAGAAGAATCCGAGTCTATTAAATTATACTTACGCATATCGTATAATATGATGAATAACGGCGTATTAGGTAAGGCAATGGATAATATATATTAATTTGGTATAGAGAACCCTCTATATAAATTAATTTCGTTTTTTTAGCCCAATTCGCGTACTTAAATATAAATTCTTGGTTTGACGTCTACATTATGATAGATATTTTAGAAATTAGCTCTGACCTGAAATATTTATGTAGTTTTATTCCTTGTAAATGAAAAGAGGCAACGTACAACGCTTATAAGTAGGCAAATTGCATACGATACGCTGTGCGTCAACGACGCCTTTGTGTAATATCAATTTCCCTGTGAGCTGGAACTGAAAAACCAATAAAAAATCAAAGGCTGGCTCTGCCATTATTCCAATCTATCACATAGACTAATCGATCACCGCTCGTTGTTCCCATACACAGCTAACATTCATGGCGTTTATAAGACGTCGTGTCTTCGGCAAGCAACCTGGGTACGGATACGCGGGATAAACGACGCGACGCCTCATAAAGTCGATAAGGCAGATACTCCAATCATTTAACTTGCTCGGCAGAACTTACCTGTCTTTGTAGTTCCTTTACGCCATGGCGTTCTATCAATTCAACACCCACGACTTACAAATTGATAGACCTGTTCGGTTTGGAGATGCGTGGACTGATTTTTATTGGGGAAGTGTTTCAACCCGAGACAAATATGTAGTTTTTTTTAGTATTAATGTCACAGTGCTGTCTCAACCTGGTGTTGTAGTAATCCAAATAAATAGCAGGCAGATAATTATAGAAAATTTGTAGAAAAGTTTCTGGTTCTCTTGCGCCGATTGGGTCTTCAGGAGCGCAAAGGAAGACAAAGAAATGATAAAGATCATGTTATCTATCATATGATATATGATAGATAACACCTTAGAGAGGAGGTCGATTTTGGAATTTTGTTCCAGGACAAAGTCAGGAGCTGAGGAGTCAGCTGCAAAGAACTTCAGTTTTCTTTACGCAGTTAATTCCAATTGGCCTGTAATAGAAACATAGAGGTCATCCGGAGTATAGCTACACTTCGCTTAAGAGCTTAAGACCTTCTGGGGGCCTCGAAGCATTAGGTCTGATGCGCTGCTGCATCCTGGCCCTGGAGGCCTGGGGGTTAGACAGCAATGACCAGAAGCTTTTAGTTCTAAAATTAGTCGCCGCATTTACCGTGATGGCGCTGCAGACGATGATAGCGATAAGCAGCAGCGAAGTAATGTAAACAAAGAGAGCATAGGCGTACCTGCTTGAAAGGAGGTATAATTATATTAATTTTATGGAGGTACGCCTATGGTAGAAACCTGTTAAATTTAATACGTGCCGATAAGGTAAACAAACTTGTCTTCTTGGAATGTTAATATAAACATTTGCAGGTGTAGGCTTCACAGATTGAACCTATTTGAACAGTTATTATTATACTCCCTATAGGTGAGACAGAGATAGATATATGTTTAATTTTCAATAAAATTTATCCGCGGTTTAAATAATAGACCTGTTAAATCAAACATAGAGTTGAGTCAACCGGTAGTCGTGTAACCCTAATTAAGTACCTGTGAGATATCAAATTAGTGAAGACAGTTATCTCATTGGTCGCCGCGTTATATAATAGGAGAATTGACACTTCATTGCGTGAAAACGATTGGAGTCTCAACGATCCAGCCTACAGTACATATTAGGAGAATTGACACTTCATTGCGTGAGTCTCAACGATCCAGCCGACATTATATAACAGAAGAGCTGACCCTTCATTGCGTGAAAACGATTGGAGCGTCACCGATCCGTCCGAGGGTAGAAATAAATTAATACGTATTTTTCATAGTATCATATTGTTAGTTGGGGGTTGGAAAGAGTGTGCAGAATAAATATTTCTGTGCAAATTCTACTTTGATTATTGAACTGATGAGTGCGGCGGATTCGCATTAATTTTGATCCAACCTTCAGATATTCAGATTTAAAATCTGAGTCGCATTATACGAAATTTATATAGAAAAACTGCAGAGTTTACATCTCGGGTCCCCAAATATAATGAAAATGTTAATGGTGCGAGGTCGGTATCCTTTATCTCGGCGTCACCAGATATCGAACCTCCCTAATTCGCGCATATCCAAATAATGCCTGCCCAATGAGGCGTGATATATGGTTGATTTGGAGATTTGCCACTGTTTTCTCTGCTAATAAAGACAATGACTCTTTGTTGGCCATTATAATTCAACAAAGAAAAGAGAGTGACTCAGCTGATTGAGCCGTCCCGCGCCGAGTTTGTTCTTTCTTTCTTTCTGTCTTTCTTTGAGAATTACTTTTTGTTTTGTGTTCAAAGGGACTTAATTAACAATGGGACGAGTATACAAATAGGACGTTTTTGAGTTAGTTAAAAGTTATTTTTCGTAATGAGAAAATGGCAGGTTATTTATTTCCTATTGTGCCCCGAGACCAATTAAATAAAAACGAACAGCCCTGCGACACTTATATCCCGTATTTAATTCTCCAAGGTAATTTCCCCCAGAAGCAAATCTTTCATTCGAACTCAAATCTTTTCAATCCTGCAGGTATTTTATCAGCATATTTACCGATACCTTCGGGTCAGTCACCTGTGCACCTGTTGTATTATTTATAATTAAGTGTGTTATCTTCGATATTTTTTCCATCGGCTTATTTATAATCGCCTCCTGGTCAGTTTATTGAATTATAATCTTGCAAATAATATTTGGTGTGATTATTTTTACAGTGTTGCAACAATATTTTTGATAAAGGACATAAATTGAACTATGTATCTAGAATTCATGACAAAAAATTCATCGTACTTTAGAATGACCTGTAAGTGTTCTCTGGTGCAGTTCCTTCTCTGGGCTTTTTAAGGGGCATGAAATATCGAGGCGCCATTTGTCAGGGCCCCACTCACATTAAAATTTAGTTGATTTTCTAGTGCCGTCGAAAATTCTAGTATATCATTCTTATGGAGGACGATGAACCGGATTGAAGCAAGAGCACATATTTCCCTGCTCTTTTCGTATTATTTTCTTGGCGCGATTTTTTGTCTTTCGGTGATATGTAAGCTCAAGGTATGGTCTCTATTATTTCACGCAAAGTGTCGCCATATTCCCTATGCGGAGGATGGACCGGTTTATTTTAAATTTCAAAATTGAATAACATAGGTTTGCCAGTTTTAATTCGATAAATTGAATTTGCAAGTTTTTGTCGGGTGTCAATTTTAGGTTGTTGCCTTAGTTCATTTATTAAAGTAGTCTTTTGTGTAGATAAAGTTACAAAAGGTATTTACTTTTAGGATTTATCAATTCGACACAGTTCTCGCAAGCCATATTTAACAACTTTTTTCATTATCCTAGAGCACCAATTGTCACCAATTATTTTGTGACTATTTCTTCATTTTTTGTTACTTTATTTCCATTTATTGTACTTTAAAGCTTTCCAGCGGAACAGTGCAAAAGTAACTTCTAAATTCTACATTCATGTTTAACCCAGTTTAAAGTAGTTTTGCGTAATGGCTTTTTAAGTTTTTTTTCTCCAATTAGGTTTCACAGAAGTTCCCGTTCGTGCGAATTATAGGGGGTGCATTCCTCTACCGGGATTAAAGGAAAGTAGCGAGCCACTACGGTTATAATATTATAATATATATATGTATATATATGTTTTCTGATAACTGCCTCTGGACCTTTTAAATTTCGTTGAAACAGCGCCCCTTTCCCGATATTGCGCTAGGTAATTCCAGCGTACGATAATTTTGCTTAGTATTATTTGCAAAACCCCAATAAGAGGATTCGAACTAAAGAACAAAGCGATCGGAGCAATTGTACGTGAAATTCAAACGCAATACCGTTTATTATAAATCCCCCTTTCTCTTTGTAAGCAAGTAAATTTTGCCGTTCACAAAGGGGATAATTACTTTATAAGTTGCGATTGAACGTTGATATATCTTATTAGATCCCCCAGTTTAACATATAATTATTATTATACTATACACGGCAAAGGAGTCAGGAGCACCCACATCGTGTTTGCTTTTCATCAATTGTGATTTAATGATCTGAGCTATTTGTGTAGGGAGGGAATATTGGAAGGCAACCTCCTTTTGTAAAATCGAACTCTGCGATTTAAGTCCAAGAAAATTTATTAATATTTATAAAATATCGGAACCAGTAACGAAACCAAAATCGAAACCAATCTCGAAACCAAAATCGAAACCAAAATTTTGATTTCAATATCAATATCGAAACCAAAATCAAAACCAATATCGGAACCATTAACGAAACCAATCTCGAAACCAATCTCGAAACCAATCTCGAAACCAAAATCAAAACCAATATCGAAACCAAAATTTTGATTTCAATAACAATATCAAAACCAATCTCGTAACCAATCTCAAAACCAATATCGAAACCAAAATTTTGATTTCAATAACAATATCGAAACCAAAATCAAAACCAATATCGGAACCATTAACGAAACCAATCTCGAAACCAATCTCAAAACCAATATCGAAACCAAAATTTTGATTTCAATAACAATATCAAAACCAATCTCGTAACCAATCTCAAAACCAATATCGAAACCAAAATTTTGATTTCAATAACAATATCGAAACCAAAATCAAAACCAATATCGGAACCATTAACGAAACCAATCTCGAAACCAATCTCGAAACCAATCTCAAAACCAATATCGAAACCAAAATTTTGATTTCAATTACAATATAAAAACCAATATCGAAACCAATCTCAAAACCAATATCGAAACCAAAATTTTGATTTCAATAACAATATCAAAACCAATCTCGTAACCAATCTCAAAACCAATATCGAAACCAAAATTTTGATTTCAATAACAATATCGAAACCAAAATCAAAACCAATATCGGAACCATTAACGAAACCAATCTCAAAACCAATATCGAAACCAAAATTTTGATTTCAATAACAATATAAAAACCAATATCGAAACCAATCTCAAAACCAATATCGAAACCAAAATTTTGATTTCAATAACAATATCAAAACCAATCTCGAAACCAATATCAAAACCATTCGATATTGGTTTCGAATTTGGAAATTGGCCGCCTGTTATAATCGGCGCGCAGATCAATACTATCCAGAAACGTTGGTAACAGAAACGTTTCTAACTTCAATGGATAATCCGTAATCAACGAACTGAAGACACGACCGACCGAAGTTGTTAGGCAACTTGTATTTTTAAATTAAGTTGTCCTTCGACTTCGGACTTTTGTGCTTTTGTGAATTTATCGTTGACCATATAAGGTGAAGAAGAATGGATATGGATACAAATGTTTAGAAACAATCGTAACATATAAACGTAAACATGGTAAGCTAACAATTTAATTTTCAAATTCCATTTGCATGAAACTATGTTAGGATTATGTTATACCGTTAGAATCTAAAAGTGTAAATTTTTGGTTTTTTGGTTCTCGGAAAGGCGCCAAAAACGTTTTTGGCCCGTATTTCGCTTGTTGAGGCCGGACAGGGCTGGAAATGTCATGGAACTCTACCATCTCAAAACCAATATCGGAACCATTAACGAAACCAAAATCGAAACCAATATCAAAACCAAAATTTTGATTTCAATAACAATATCAAAACGAATCTCGAAACCAATCTCGAAGCCAATATATAGGTTTTGAGATTGGTTTCGATTTTGGTTTCGAGATTCGTTTTGGTTTCGAGATTGGTTTTGATTGGTTTCGAAACCAATCTCGAAACCCATCTCGAAACCAATCAAAACCAATATCGAAACAAATCAAAACCAATCTCGAAACCAATATCAAAACGAATCTCGAAACCAATCTCAAAACCAATCTCGAAACCAAAATTTTGATTTCAATAACAATATCAAAACGAATCTCGAAACCAATATATAGGTTTTGAGATTGGCTTCGAGATTCGTTTTGGTTTCGAGATTGGTTTTGATTGGTTTCGAAACCAATCTCGAAACCCATCTCGAAACCAATCTCAAAACCAATATCGAAAAAATCAAAACCAATCTCGAAACCAATATCAAAACGAATCTCGAAACCAATCTCGAAACCAATCTCGAAACCAAAATCAAAATAAATTTCAAAACCAATCTCGAAACCAATATATTGGTTTTGAGATTGGTTTCGAGATTCGTTTTGGTTTCGAGATTGGTTTTGATTGGTTTCGAAACCAATCTCGAAACCAAAACGAATCTCGAAACCAATCTCAAAACCAATATATTGGTTTCGAGATTGGTTTTGAGATTTATTTTGATTTTGGTTTCGAGATTGGTTTTGAATTAATTTTCGGGAGATTTGTTTTGATATTGGTTTTGTTTTTGGTTTCGAGATTGGTTTCGATTGTTTTAATATCGGTTTTGATTTTGGTTTCGAGATTGGTTTCGAGATTGGTTTTGATTTGGTTTCGGTACTGGGTTTTGAGATTGGTTTTGATTTTGGTTTCGAGATTGGTTTTGATTTGTTTCGAGATTGGTTTCGATTGTTTTAATATCGGTTTTGATTTTGGTTTCGAGATTGGTTTTGATTTGGTTTCGGTACTGGGTTTTGAGATTGGTTTCGAGATTGGTTTTGAGATTGGTTTTGATTTTGGTTTCGAGATTGGTTTTGATTTGTTTCGAGATTGGTTTCGAGATTGGTTTCGAGATGGGTTTCTCAAAACCCAGTACCGAAACCAATCTCAAAACCAATATATTGGTTTCGAGATTGGTTTTGTTTTTGGTTTCGAGATTGGTTTCGATTGTTTTGATATCAGTTTCAGCGACAGAGTATGAGACAACAGAAATGAATTAGAAAAGTACAAGTGCAATTAGAAACAGAGTCGAAAAGTTATTCGGAACTAAGTTAAAATAATAGAAATTAATTAGGAACTGAAGTGCAAAATTATCAAACTGAAGCGAGTGTTGAAAAGAGAAACATAATAGCCCAAAATCAAAAGACACCTTTTCTAAAAAACAGGTTGCCTATCGACTTCAGTCAATCGTGTATTCTACTTCAATCCATATCACGAGTTGCGCTGGTACCGCAAAACATAGAAGCAAGTGCAATAATAATTATTGCTTGTAGAATGTTATTAATAAATTCTGCATGTAGTGGAACTTCAAGTCTATCAGGTTTTCCAGATTCATTGCTGGACACACTTCGTTTGATTCAGGTACAGGTCTAAAACAGAGAACCCTTAAATATGCTTTTACTGGAGCGTCGATAATGAATGGCCTCTTAGATTTGTAGATTCCTTTTCAGAAGGAGCCAAAAGTATGTCCTCTAGGGCTGGGCGATTATGAAATATAACAATCGATTATTGATTATTAAAAATATCGATTATTTCCGATTAATCAATGATCGATTAATCGATCAGTCGATTAATCAATGATCGATCAGTCGATTAATCGATCAATCGATTATTTAGGAAAATGTAATCAAATGATCGATTAATCGAGTAATTTTCGATCAATCGATAATTTCTCCCAGCCCTACCAACTTGGGCACTGTGGCAAAATTTTACGGAAAAGATGATTTGATGAAGAATGATTTGATTGATAAGTGATGAAAAAAAATGTGTTACAGTAAAACTCTGTTAACTATTTGTAGATTAATTAATTAATAAATAGATGATCGATTAATTAAATCTAGATTAGTAATAGATTGATGGATTCCTTTGATTAATTGGTTATTGATCAATCGATTAACCAATAATTATTCGATTATTCGATTAATCGAACAGTCGATTAATCGATTATTTAGGAATATGTAATCAAATGATCGACTATTTTTCGATTAATCGATTATTTCTCCCAGCCCTACGTCCGCAGACGCTGTGCTCTTTCTATTTTAGATATCACTGTAAATTTTTTACATTAAGAACATTAAAATAAGAATCTGATACAATTGTTTACAAAATACATGTGTGTGAAGTTAGTTAGAAGCATTTATGAGTTAGCAGCGTTTCTGGATAGTATCGGTCTGCACGCCGATTATAAGAGGCGACCAATTTCCAGTCCTGCTATCAGTTTTTCCCAAAAACCCCTAGGGGTGCCGTGATATGCAAAAAATGCAAATTGAGGGTCGAGACAACATAAAACTAAGTAATTTATTTCTTGAAAAGTATAGAGTGTGCCACCCTGTAATTTTCACACAAGAAAATAATTCGAAAAGAGCAGGGAAATATTTGTGCTCCTTGTTCAATCCGGTTCATAAGTAAAAATTAGGTTCGCGTTTTCGTTATAATTGATCTTAAGGAAAAATGTTCATTGCTACTGAAAAACTCTAACCCCATTTGATTGAAATAAATTGCCACCTGTTTTTGTATATGACTGTTAATAAAACGAATTTTGTAATTACTGCCAACTTGGCGCTTCATAAATAATATTCCTGGCGGAAAAAACCGAATCACTTAGTCGCAATTCCAGCCCCGTTTCCTTCATTACACCGAAATGAAACAATTTTCGTCGACAAAGAGATAAGACGTATAATTACTTTATAAGTTGAGTTTGAACTTTAAAATAGCTCATAAAGTCCTCATCCTAACATGTAATTATCACTAAAATGTCATAATTACGAGTGCGGGTTAATCCTAATCCGAGTTTAATGTAGGTTTGACAATTCAACTAGGCAATATAATTAATTAACGCCCTGTTTGGACAACAATTAATTTCTATTTAAGGCCAGGAAGATATTACAAAATCTCCCTCGTGAGAGGACGATTAATAAAGGCATTCCAGTGGACTTGATTGCAATGTTTATCACGCGTGCAATGAAGGTTTATTGTACTACTCCATTCTTGTTTAAATACCCGCGTTCGCCTGGAATAATAAACGCATTGTTCTATTACATGGCATTCAGTGGGACACACTGCACCTGTTAAATGAATAAAATTTCACGAATATATTCCGACACTATGCACAATTTCCTATTATGGATTTTCCCAAATCAAATTAATTACGCTTTGTAGCTTTGTGCTAATGTTCTGTCACGATAACCGGCGGATTCTCTAACGGACTCAGGTCTTAAGAGAATTTGCACGGAGCCTGCTCAGCAGTTTTGATAATACTAGTTTTGTAATATATGATGTCAAAAATAACTTCTGACAGTTGACAGCTGTCATTCGAACTGTCAATATGATGAAAGTAATCAATTTAGACGGAATTATTGTCATTGAAATCGAAAAAAGCATTTGACAGTTGACAGCTGTCATTAAAACTGTCAGTTTGTTTATTAAAGAATTTTCGAATAAAATTTTATCAATCCATTTGTTTTTAAAATCGTTAAATACAAATTTCATGCTAAAAATACTCTCTGACAGTTGACAGCTGTCATTATAGCTGTCAATATGATGTGAAATAATCAATTTAGATGGAATTTGTAACATTTTATTGGAATTTGCATAAATAAATACGATTTTGATATCAAAAAATTTTTTTGACAGTTGACAGATGTCAATAAGATTTGTTAGTTTTATTAATTTAAGAATTTTCGAACGGAATTCTATTAACTCATTTGTTTTTAAGATAAGAATACAAATTTGATGTCAAAAATAACTTCTGACATCTGACAGCTGTCAGTATAATAAAAATAATTAATTTAGACGGAATTGTTATCATTTTACTGGATTTCGTCATTACTATATACAAATTTGAAATCGAAATAAACATTTGACAGTTGACAGCTGTAATGCAGACTGTCAGTTTCATTAATTTAAGAATTATCGAATAAGATCCTATCAATTCATTTGGATTTAAGGTAGTTGAATACAAATCTGATGTCAAGAATAACTTCTGACAGTTGACAGCTGTCATTTTTGCTGTCAATATGATGAAAATATACAATTTAGACGGAATTTTTATCATATTAATGGATTTTGGCACCACTTAATACGAATTTGAGATAGAAAAGAATATTTGACAGTTGAGAGCTGTCATTAGGACTATCAGTTTGAATAATTTAAGAATTTTTAAATAAAATTCTATCAATTCATTTGTTTTTAAGATTGTTGAATACAAATTTGATGTCAAAAATACCTTCTGACAGTTGACAGTTGTCAATATAATAGAAGTTTATCAAATTGTCAGCTATAATGACAGCTGTCAACTGTCAGAAGCAATTTTTGACATGAAATTCTTGTTTTAAAGTTTAAACTTTGATATTGTGCATGTATGAAAATTAATATACAGCATATTGGCTAGTTAAAAGTTCAATTTACTGAAGAAATCAATTAAAACAACCACCGAGCTTCGGTTAATTCTGGAATAGATTGAATTACACGCAAAAAATTTGCCCGGATTTATCGCTTTAATTGTCCAAATGTTTTGCATGTGGCTCGAAGGATGGCGTCTTTTCTATAAATAAACAGAATCCCGGCGGCGTTCTTGAGGTGCGAGTAACTGGTGGCGGTGGTTGAAGAAAAATTGCGGAAACGACATGACGGGCGGGAATCTCTCTCGCTGGTATGCCACGGCTCGGCACGCCACTACTAAGCGATACTGCAGAATTGATTTCTGTCGACCATTAACTCGTCTAAAGTAGGCTCTCGTCTTCAGCCGCTTAGAACACGCGACGAAAGCGCCGATTCGAGGGGCTGAATTAAATTTTTATTTGACATGCACGCTCCCGAATATAACTAGGTTTTCCGGATCCTGCCCATATTGTGTAACTTCGTTACATTACTTGTTATTTCCAAAACTTCGAGATGTATACATACGGCGAGGCCAGCGTTCTGTTCGGAATATATTACATCAGCACTTACACAAGTTGTAATAAGCTGCAACGGCACATAACTAGGTCGTTAGGGCAGACGCTGCCAAATATTCGGTTTCTTTTTCCTGCTGGCGTCGTCTCGATTTTTTATTAATGTCTATATATGTATTGATATGTTATTTTATATTGGAATTTTATTGTTAATTTTATTGAATTTACTTTTATTTTTTTGTTATATTGAATTTTTATTATTAATTTTTAGTTTCTATGTACATAGCAAATAATATATAATATTTTACTTACTTTACTCTTTTCTCAGGCTCATATGGGTTCCTTGAATATATTGAAATTTGATTTATTTACTTGATATTGTCTAAATGGATTTTATTTAATTTGTATTTTGTGTTGCCTAACTTACTGCATAAATTTTGTTAACTGTTAAATGTATACTATGTTGCATATACTTCAGTATGGACAAATAAATAAAAGAGAAGCCTTATCTTTTCAACTATACCTTTAATTTATACTTGAAATAAATTGCAGTTTTAAACATTCACAAATCGAAACGTTAGTGATCGTTTAGTTTTGTGCACAACTAATATTATCCCTGCTAACTTAAAATGAAGAATACGAGTGGCTATTTAAGAATTCTAGCATAATAATTGATTAAGTGTTCATAAACAGTTCAAGTATGGCTTTGAATTTTTAAATTGCCTGCTGCTTAATATTTAAGGTTATGTCTATACTTATTAACTACAATACCACACAATTAATAGTGCTTCCTTGCAATGAAAGTTCTTTTTGAATATTTTACGATTAATTAGGAATTAAATAAAGATCGTTCATAATTATTGCTATTATTAACTGAATTTAAATAAGATATATTTTCACTAAGCCCCGGGTGGGGGAATGTGCACCCCGATTCATCCCTTTGGACGCGCCAGTGCGGAAAAATCTGTTCCAGTCTCCTAATCCGACCGATGCCGATGATCGTTAGGCAATTATGAAGGTATTTAAGCGCTGTAAATTTCCTTTATTCTACTATTAGCAACTTTACGCCCAGATTCTAATCCCGATAATGTACCGTCGGAAGATAAACTCCCTAAGTAAACTATCTAGTTTTTAAGTTTTCTCTCCCCCACCCAGCCCTGCTGGCTGCTCTACGACTTCTTTGAAAATTCTGGCTGCAAGCGCACAAAACTAAACTTTGCACAACTTGCTCGCTGGCAGGGCTTGCTCCGTTCCCGTTTTAAAGTTGAAAACTTTCGTACAGGGCGGCTGCCCGAAAAACGACAGGTACGTTACGTTGATAACATAACGATTAACTTGGTCGATATCGGGAATGTTTGACGCGCGATGTATACAGAATGATAGATATCAAGGGATATGAAAACAAACAATAACGTACATATTAGGTAGAAGAGATTTAATTTTAATATTTAGCTACGCTGCGCTGATGAGGGAAAATAATTCCGAAACACATTCCGATATTTAGCACGATTTTCATTTTCGTGATAAATATTTTAAAAGATCGATCCAATTTTTGTCATAAAAATCGTCCTTTGTAATAGCATTGTTCTAAATTTTTAACATCCACCCTGTACGACCATCCTCGAGCAGTCCTCCCAACTTGTATTTCACAGTTTCGCACATCTGTTGACTACCAGGCGTACACTCTCCATTGTATTGTTACATTTGTATGCTCAATTGCATCTACAAATACTATTTCCTTTTTCCGAACTCTTTTATTATTTTTAATACAAAAGTGTTATAATGCATATTGAGTTTTACCTTGGGAGAGGAGGAACGGTAAATGTTTCGGAACTTGCCGTTTTTAAAATTGTTGTTCAAAGATTGGCGCGTGTAAGGAGAATGCATATTGCTTAGTTATGGCAGGGATCTTTATTGTACTTGTAATTCACTGCAAATGCAAGCGTATCATTACTAATTTGCCACCCTATATTACGCGAGTGAAGTGCACTGTTGACAGAAGAATGACAGTTCTGTTACCCTCCACCACTATGAACTTCCCACTCCTCCACTTTTAGCCCCGCCCCTTCCCCCCCACTCCAGCCACACCCTTCCTCCACACCTTCAACCCAGGCTGGCCGAGACGGTGGTTGTTTCAATTGATTTCTTCAGTAAATTGAACTTTTAACTAGCCAATATGCTGTATAGTAATTTTCATACATGCACAATATCAAAGTTTAAACTTTAAAACAAGCATTTCATGTCAAAAATTGCTTCTGACAGTTGACAGCTGTCATTATTGCTGACAATTTGATAAACTTCTATCATATTGACAGCTATCAACTGTCAGAAGGTATTTTTGACATCAAATTTGTATTCAACGATCTTAAAAACAAATGAATTGATAGAATTTTATTTAAAAATTCTTAAATTATTCAAACTGATAGTCCTAATGACAGCTCTCAACTGTCAAATATTTTTTTCTATCTCAAATTCGTATTAAGTGACGCCAAAATCCATTAAAATGATAAAAATTCCGTCTAAATTGTATATTTTCATCATATTGACAGCAAAAATGACAGCTGTCAACTGTCAGAAGTTATTCTTGACATCAAATTTGTATTCAACTACCTTAAAAACAAATGAATTGATAGGATTTTATTCGATAATTCTTAAAATAATGAAACTGACAGTCTGCATGACAGCTGTCAACTGTCAAATATTTATTTCGATTTCAAATTTGTATATAGTAATGACGAAATCCAGTAAAATGATAACAATTCAGTCTAAATTAATTATTTTTATTATACTGACAGCTGTCAGATGTCAGAAGTTATCTTTGACATCAAATTTGTATTCTTATCTTAAAAACAAATGGGTTAATAGAATTCCGTTCGAAAATTCTTAAATTAATGAAACTGACAAATCTCCTTGACAGCTGTCAACTGTCAAAAAAATTTTTTGATATCAAAATCGTATTTATTTGTGCAAAATCCAACAGAATGATACAAATTCCATCTAAATTGATTATTTCACATCATATTGACAGCCATAATGACAGCTGTCAACTGTCAGAGAGTATTTTTAGCATGAAATTTGTATTTAACGATTATAAAAACAAATGGATTGATAGAATTTTATTCGAAAATTCTTTAATAATCAAACTGACAGTTTTAATGACAGCTGTCAACTGTCAAATATTTTTTTCGATTTCAATGATAATAATGCCGTCTAAATTGATTATTTTCATCATATTGACAGTTCGAATGACAGCTGTCAACTGTCAGGAGTTATTTTTGGCATCAAATTCCTGTGCAGCGACCTGAAAATTCTTGAGTTACAAGCTTTCAGGTTAAAACTTTGATATTCTGGGGTTCTTCGAGATTCAATCCTTGGGCCTCTCTTCTTTTTTAT
This sequence comes from Rhagium mordax, assembly GCA_963680705.1. Classification (NCBI taxonomy): domain Eukaryota; kingdom Metazoa; phylum Arthropoda; class Insecta; order Coleoptera; family Cerambycidae; genus Rhagium; species Rhagium mordax. The sequence continues at coordinate 79,558,812 of OY796659.1, read as the reverse complement.
TTATAGTAAATTATGGTATTGGCCAAACCCTATATTACGCGAGTAAAGTGCACTGTTGACAGAAGAATGACAGTTCTGTTACCCTCCACCACTATGAACCTCCCACTCCTCCACTTTTAGCCCCGCCCCTTCCCCCCACTCCAGCCACGCCCTTCCTCCACACCTTCAACCCAGGCTGGCCTTGGCCAGCCTGGGTTGAAGGAGTGGGGAAGGGCGGGGTTATAAGTGGGCGGGGCTTAGCAGGAGTTAGTGGCAGGGGTGGGGCTAAAAGTGGAGGAGTGGGAGGTGACAGAACTGTCATTGTTAACCTACTTCCATCTGACACAAAAACGTAATATATTATTATAAACATCCACAAAAACACATCGAATGAGTTCTCTTGTTAGTCTTAATGAGTTCTCTTGTTAGTCTTCCTAAATTTGTACCAAAGATAAAACAATTGCGCGCCCGTATTTTGTATATTTCTACATTAAAGTGTACCCGTTAAATTTTTAATTTATTTGTAAACCACACACGGAATTAAATCCGACTTTACTTTTAATACTCACCGCACTAATACATCCCCTTGCAGTAGATTTATAGCTGAATTTCGAAATTGATTGATCGAAGTCGTGATCGTATTTTGCTGTTTTCCAATAAACATGGATTACGCCCCGATTGTGAGGTAATATTTTCATTATTGCCGCACTCAAATAAAAATCGTCGTTCGTCAAGCCGGAAAATGCTATCTTTTGTCTGGTGGAGGGCTATTGTTGCATTTGCAATGCGACCCCCTTTCACAAGCAGGAGGTGTAGAGTACAGAGGCGGATCCTCTGGGGTTCGATATATTGTTCATAATGAATATAACTTTGTCAATTGGTAATAAATCTGGTGACCGAACTGGTCGCTTGCTTCTACTGGTAACTTGATTTAAAAAATTCAGCAAAGCTATTATTTTTGCCAATTGTAAGGTCCCCAAAAGAACTAGGGAGGTTTTGAATTCAAAAGAAGGCTCATGGCTTTACTAAAATCGGGCTGATGATTTTTATCGCGTGCATTGCCTATTTATTATAAAGAAACATTAATTCATGCGTTACTGATGCCGCACACTGTATATACGTACGCACATATACTTTTATAGAAATCGGAATGGACTGTCATGATATAATATATCTCCTCATTCGCATCACGTAGATTAAGGTTGTATAAAATGAAGTAGGTGCCCGATGTGGTTTCGAGCGAAATATTCTCCACGAATTGACAAAAAAACTGTTTTCGCGAAACTTTCAGGAATATAAATGATTGCAAATGAATCTCGATCTTGTTGCCGTAACGTATGTAGGCATTACCCCGGCCAGTGCCGGCTCGTGAACGCAAAATGGTCGTGGAATAATTCATATCGTTGACATTACCTGCAGCTTGGAGGTTTGGAAAATATCGTTGTCTTCAATTTGAAAACTAACTGCATGTTATTTTTGATATTTTAATAAAACAGGTGCGGCATACATTTTATTAGTCTGTTTACTCTTTACGTACAGGGTGATCATTTTAAGTGCCTCACTCGATTTTCCTGCTATATTCTTCACCTAGGAAAAAAATTCAAAAACCACACTTGTGTACTTTTTTCCGAGGAATCCGATTCCGAAAAGATAAAAACAATTGAATGTCAAAGAAAAAAGTTATGGCCGAAAAACTGATAAAGAAAAAATATACACCCTGTATATTAATGCGGAAATGGATATGTGACATTTCATTGATTGTAAATGTGTATCAGATACATATTTTTCACTTCCGGTTTGACCGGAAATTGCTTTAATTTTTTTATTTTAGGTGATACACCCTGTATATTGAGCTCAGTTTAAAGAACATTTCTTTCTGAATTCAGCAATATACATATAACATATCATCATTGTCTTTCATATTTAATAAGATATTGGGGTTTTAATTTAAAATAACACAAATATATATATGTTATGAAATAAAGTCATCCATGAAAACAAACAAAAGCATTTAAATTATTTATTTATTTCAAAAACAAAAGAAGATATAGCATAATAACTTATATTCTTTAGTTTTTGAAATAAATAAAAAATAATTTAAATGCTTTTGTTTATTTTCATGGATGATTTTATTTCATAACATATATATTTGTGTTATTTTAAATTAAAACCCCAATATCTTATTAAATATGAAAGACAATGATGATATGTTATATATTGCTGAATTAAGAAAGAAATGTTCTTTAAACTGAGCTCAATATACAGGGTGTATCACCTAAAATAAAAAAATTAAAGCAATTTTCGGTCAAACCGGAAGTGAAAAATATGTATCTGATACACATTTACAATCAGTGAAATGTCACATATCCATTTCCGCATTAATATACAGGGTGTATATTTTTTCTTTTTCAGTTTTTCGGCCATAACTTTTTTCTTTGACATTCAATTGTTTTTATCTTTTCGGAATCGGATTCCTCGGACAAAAGTACACAAGTATGGTTTTTGAATTTTTTCCTAGGTGAAGAATAAAGCAGGAAAATCGAGTGAGGTACTTAAAATGACCTACTTCAGTATTAATTCCAGTGACTATCAAACATTTTATTGTGATTTTATTTAAAGAAATGAAATGAGGATACTTCGTCAAATCTGTTAAATTTTTTCCTTAACTTTAGTAAGTAACACCCTGTATATAATATAATAATAATATAAAATACAATATAATCCAAAATCAATATTATATTTTCTATATAAATTTTTGTTTTCTTGAACCTTGAATATTGATTTCTTGGGCTTATAGGTTCGAAATAAAAGTATTCTGTTTTAATACATAATAATGTGTTTTAATATAAGTTATGTATTAAAACAGAATACTTTTATTTCGAACCTATAAGCCTAAAAAATATTGAAACCTATTATATTTTCTTTGTTGTTAATCATATTTTTTCAAACAGTCTGAATTAAAATAATTTTGTTTTTGGGCCATTTAAAAACATAATATACAAAACAATTGAGCAATTCTTAATTATTGGATAAATTATTGAAATTATCAAAACAACAAATCAAGTTGGCTGTGCAGAGTTCCATTATTCTGCAAAGCTTCAAACAAACGAACATTGGTGAAATTTTAATCCACCTGAATATTTTATCTCCATAATCTAAATTCAATACCAGGCATATATCACAATATGAAAATGTACGAGCGAAATATCGTTGCCTAAATAAATTAAAATATGTTTCAAAACGTAAATGTTATACAGGATGAGACTTAAATGTGCCCACGTAAAATTTTCAAAAAAAGTCAAAAAATTGTATTAGAAGTTTTTTTAAACGAATATTAAAGTAGAGATTCAGCGTTGAGAATATAGCCTTACTCAATTTTCCAGCTGCTATAAAAGCTGGGCTGTGCGCCGCCAAAACTAGTTATTTCTTATATTACATAAATGTAGGTATTAACCGTAATGAAACCGATTTATTGCCTAGTTATAACTTAATCTGAATTAACAAGGAAGGATGACCACTGACAAAGGAAATCGGAACGATATGGGTCCAGACCTAGGCTTTCTCAAAGAGAAGTCTCATAAATTGTTTGTGGGTCCGACATAAATGAAACAAACGACATAAGGGAGGATCACCTAGGTCGCACTGGAGTATTACAGTGTCTTCTCTGTGTTTACAAGCCTCGACTTTGCCGAGATGACATTAGCGACTAACTAGTTTAAGTGCAAAGGAACTGGAATATAAAGTTCAGATTCTATAATATTTTTTGGAAATGATATCAGAACTAGCAGCTAGATTTGAAATTTGGCAAAATTACGACCGTACGAAACGTAACGCTTTACATAATCGGGGAGTAAATAAAGCGGATTTCTGGTCGATATAAATTAGCCGGGACCGTATTATTCTTCGCGTTAAATACACAAAAGATTGCAGAGCAGACAACAGATCTTAGAAGCAAATTCATTATCCTTTACATATTTTCGTGCGGTGTGCTTTTCTTGGCATGTCTTAATTAACTTCTGCACTAAACTTAATAAATTCGCTGCTCATGTTTGAAAGATACTGTAATTATATTTCATCAAACAAGCTGAGAACTTCTTTCTGACTTTATTTGCTTAACCTAAACTCAAAGCTCCTTATTGTATTAAAAAAAAAAAAACGTTGAAAGGATCTTTCTTTTCAGTTGGAGTAATGAGGAATTCTCGGTGAAGTAAATTGACTTTTTACGTTAACGGCACCAATTCTTTTCGACTTGACTTATTACTTATTTATAATAAGCGCTTTTATGAGTTTTAAATGTATCATATTTTTTTACCAGAACAAAGAGAACAATCCAGCTGCGTCAACCGGACTGGAATATCTAAATATTTGATGCTGAAAGTTAAATACGCCTCCGGGGCACTTACCCATATACGGAATGTCAAACTTTGGCGGATTGTTTCCAAATTTCCATTTCATAAATACCACCTTTAGTGCAGAGAAATTAGGATTTTAAAGTGGTGTAATCGGGAAGGTGAATTTTTTTTTGTTTTTTGTTTTATAAGTGAACTATATCTACCATAACATTTTGTCCCTTTCCTCGTGAATCACCCTGTATAAAGCTACCAATTAGACAATATTTACTTGAGCGATGCCCAACTTTTTCGTATATCTTTTCAAATGATCCCTAAATACCACTACTACTTCTACTAAAAAAGCGAATAAAATTACATCGTCCAATTAATCGCATAAAATACAGTTGCAGTATTGGCTAATCTAAGATCAACTGCGCGATAACGCGTACCGACGAATGCAGGCAAAAATAGATGCAGGTAGTTCCATCCAGATAATTAATCTAGATAGCGTACTGCAGTGGTCATGTCGCTTTTCACCACGCTCGGCGTAACATACGCAAATTAAATTCCCACACACTTTTATCTATCAAACTGCAAGTCGTTATCTAATGGGAGCGAAGCGATTTTTAAATTCCGCCACCGACGCGCAACGAGAAACCTGATATTGCGAGAAAAATACGCGCCGTCAAGTATATTTATAAAGCATAAGCGAAACTGGTTAGCCAAGGAGCATATATGCATACACAGTTATTTTTAACTGCGAAACCACCCCCCCGGTAAATGTTGCACGGACACAAAATCAAGACGAGATGACAAAAGCACGGTCACTAACCGGTTCAGCATATGACTCCAGACTCCCATGCAAGCTCAAGCACTGCATTAAACAAAGAAGTAGGAATCGGAAGGCGCGGCTGGTTAAGTACGAAAACGTCCTGCCTTTGAATTTTTGCGACCAAGTCCTGTTTGCTTTGGTTGGACGTAGAAAGAAGTCGCCAGTCTGCCAGGACCTGAACTGAAAAATTGAAATCTGCTTGGACTCTTCACCAAGCACTCGTCCACGTTTCCTACTTCGTTGGTGCCAAACATGCATTTTGCAACCCACTGGTTCTACCTTTGCAGACGGTATTCATTGGTACCTCGAATCGGTCAGAATTTTCTTAGTCTTACGCGTACAGTTCCGGCGATTACGAGCTGCAAAATTATCGAACGCGCAAAAAAGTGGAAATAAAATCAATACAACAGTGAGTGGCTTTGTGTTGAAAATATTCGTGTCGGAAATTTGGAGGGTGCGTTTCCTTTACGTTTGACACCCAGGATTTTAACATCAAGCAGGGAAGCTTCAATGCTATCGATTTTTTTCGATAGTTGAAATGCTCAACATCTCCATCGCAATGATCAAAAATCAACGGAAAGTATTTACAACAGTTTTGGAGGAAAATCTGAGTTTTTACTGTTCATGTTTACAATCCAACCCAATTGATTATCATATCTAGGAGCGTATTTCCTGCTGCGGGGATTGTCGGCGTTTAAAAATTGCAAATGAGCTAATATATCGGTCACGAGCCATTTACAGGTCACTTATTAACAACTTGTTGCTGTGGTGGCGTGCAGGTTTTCTCCGAACAAAACGCGCGTGAGTGACTCCCTGAGGATTTTTTAGTGGGTGATTTTAGCGTCGACGGTGTGTGGAGTTTTTTAATGGGCAATTAGTGGATTATCTCGATAAATCAAGTGGGGGTAAGTGACTTTTCCATCCTCTTTATCTAATATAACGTTTCGAGTTGATATTTATGGAGTAGTTGTTCTAGAGGGAAAGCGGGCGATGCGATGCGGATAAAAATTGTGAAATATTGCCTGCGGAATTATCTGCAACTTTATCTATCCTTTTAACGATACCCCGAATTTATGAATTAATCGCGCTAAATGCCGATATGATTGTGTAAGTTCTCACTGGGGCCTACCAATAAATAATAATAATAATAATAGCAGGATTGCGACGATTTATATCAAGTTACAAAAAAGAACAGTTTAATTCACTCATAAATAAAAACAAATTGTAATACATAGCGAAATTATAAAGAAATAAGTATATACCTACACGGGGTGACTCACCGGGAACTGAATCGATCGGAAATTTTGGAAATTACCAAAGCCAGTGTGGCCAATCCAACAAAAATAATCACAATCAGTTGGTAATTCCGGTTATATCGGAAGTTGTTATCAACTTGCTTATGAACGCCCTGTATATTTTCCTACACCCAGCAGTTTCGGAGATATATGACGTTTTATAAAAAAATTGTCGGGAGCATTAAAAATTTTGCAAGAATTTTCTGTTTCGAGCTATAAAGAAACTAGGACGGCCTCGTTGGTTGTTCCTTTTAAAAAACAAACTTGATAACCAACAAAATTTTTTTTTTAAATTAATAAATCAGCATTTATTGCCACTTTTTGCAAAAAAATCTATATGAAGAAAATAAATCGTGTTTTTTTATTTTTCTGAAAAATCACTTTCGAAAATTTCACCCAACGAATACGCACACTTACCCAATAAGCACCGAGGATTTTCAAAACTACAATCTTTGGTCACATTTATTTCAGAAAACGGTTCCTTAAAAATATTTAGAACTCGGTGGGGTTAATAATATGAGGCGCTGTTTAAGACATTATTAGTATTACAAATTTACAAATAATATAATAATTATTGAAATATATATATTTTTTCATTAAATATATTTATTTTGTTAAAATATTTATAAGTTTTAAAAATATATATATCTTTGTAAAAATATATATATATATATATATATATATATATATATATATATATATATATATATATATATATATATATATATATATATATATATATATATATATATATATATATATATATATATATATACTTATAGATGGTATGTTGTGTAGCCCGGTATACCAATGGGTCGTTCTGTAGCCCGGCCTCTACATAAAGAATAAAAAAATATGCATCATACATCCATGTATTTCTGGTTGCTGTAAAGCAGGGCAACCGCAGAGGGGTAAGTTTATTTTACCGTTTAAATTTTTTATATATGCATAAGACGTTGTGTGGCCAGGATATACGGTTAGGTCGTTATTTAGCCCGATTATATGTAATTACATATCTTGCAGACCCTGCGTGGCCCAACAACGTTGCCAGTGTAGCACCTATTTGTTTCAGCTAGATGTGCTGTCGCCCGATGCGCCGGGCTACTGTCCCACTTTTCAGTTACATAAAGGTATTCTTGAACTGATGTGAATTTTATTAAAAATCCCAAAAAAAGAAAGGAAATTGTTATCACATAACTTTTTCATTCATAACTTCCTTACTTTATTTAGTTAATTTGCAAAATGACTGAAGTATTAAAAATTGTATTAATTTAACAAAATGTATTACTTAGTTTGTCCACGACTAAATTGTATTAATTTAACAAAATGTATTACTTAGTTTGTCCATGACTACTAAATGCATTCATTATGTATGTGTTTCCTCCTATCCATAATTCACTGCAGTGAATTATGGTTTCATAATTCACTGCAGTGAATTATGACTGACTTCATTAAATGTCATCGATTGGGCCATGACATGTCAGTCAAAGCACGAAATTGTCATTTGATTTGAAACGTAATATGTAAAACCGTGAAAATCACACGTTTTTTTTAATCATATTCTTACTATTAATAGTCAGAAAAATATTATAGGAATATTAAAGGGTGTGGAAGGGTCATTTTTGCTTAATATTCCTATAGTAACTTTTCTGACATAATATATGTGTATATACAGGGTGTTCGATTTTAACTTTACTACTATGGGAATTTCACGTATCTTACTAGCTACAACATCGGTTAAATTAGAAAAACTTGTGTATGTTTCTTATACTACTTCTTTACCGAGACGGTAGCGCAATGGGCTAGCGCGTGCTTGAGTGGCACAAGGCGGTTAGTTTCTGCGAGACCCAGCTCCGGCACTGACAATGTCGGTGGGTATGGATGTTTGTATAATTACATTGTACAGGTCACCCGATGGGGATTTTAATTTATTTTTAGACATATTGCATGAAGTCTTTGAACTGATCAGAGTCTTAAACAAAAAATTGATAATAACTGGAGATTTTAACATACATTTTAATTCAGACACTTTAAGAAATTGTAAATTTTCAGATTTTATAAACTCTTTTGGTTTTATTTGTTCAGTAAAAGAACCTACAAGAAATAAGAACTGCTTAGATAACTTCCTCTTAAATTTTGATTCCTTTCATAACACGTCCTATACAGTTGACACAAATTTGTCAGACCATAAGGCCATTGTTTTAGACTAGATATTATTAAAGAAACACCAATCTTGAACAAAATAAGGTACAGGCCTATAACCCAGGTAGGTCTCAACACCTTGTATAATAATCTAAATATCATAGATTGGGATTTCGTAAATGACAAAAAACTAAATATTGATGAGAAATTTCACATTTTCCTGAATATTCTTGTTGAACAAATTGATGTTGCTTTTCCAGTCAAAGTAAAAAGTGAAATTCCTGAAAAATCAAATATACAATGGTATAATGACGAGTTACGAGAGATGCGTGAAAATCTCGATTTTCTACACTATTTAAAAAAACAATATCCGAATTTGGTGGGCATAGGCGATAGGGTGAAAGAATATAGACGGATTTATAGGAGAAAAATTGAATATTACCAAAAAAATGCCAATGAGTCTTACATTTTTCGTAGCACAAACATGTCAAAAGCATCTTGGGATATAGTAAATGCTAAACGCGGGAATAATAAAAAGAGTATTAGTAATAATAATTTAAATCTAAATTGGAACGACTTTAATAATTTTTTTGCAAATATCGCTTTTGAAACAACAAGAAACATATCAACCACTATTAATCCTATCAGTCTAGTTACAACAAGTACAGCAAATAACATTTTTAATTTTTCAGAGATTTCCTTCATCGAAATGCGCGATATTATAAAAAATCTTAAAAATAATCCTAGTAAAGATGTGTATGACATAAATATGAATGTTATAATATACGTACAAGATATTATTATTATTCCTCTGACAAAATTAATTAATTCATGCATAAATAGTGGAAATTTTCCACAGTGTCTAAAAATCTCCAAAGTTATTCCACTTTTTAAGAAAGGCGATGTAAATGATATGAACAACTATCGACCTATATCAATTATACCTACGTTGGGAAAAATAATAGAGAAAGCCCTGTTTCAACAACTTGCTACTTTTTTTGAAGGTAATAACCTTTTGTCAAATTGTCAATTTGGTTTTCGCTCCGGTAAATCTACGACTGATGCAATTAACAAAATGGTGGAAAGTATAACAGCGGCATTTGAAAGTTTTGCTGGAAGTATCTTTTGCGATTTGTCGAAAGCATTCGACTGTGTGCAGCATGATATTCTGGTTAATAAACTTAAAAAATATGGGCTTAGCATTACAGCTGTAAATTTCATAAACTCATATCTACTGTAAGTAAAAGTTGTTTTTTATTGAAAATTATTCCTAAATACAAAATTTGACATCCATCTAAATTATTAAAATTAAGAAAACTTTATTTTTTATTGGACATTAATGTATTATTAGAACAAAATTCCTAGATTTTTATTAAAAATTACTCCACATAGCTTCCACCAATTAATTTTTAATAAAAATGTAGGAATTTTGTTCTAATAATACATTAATGTCCAATAAAAAATAAAGTTTCCTTAATTTTAATAATTTAGATGGATGTCAAATTTTGTATTTAGGATTAATTTTCAATAAAAAAACAACTTTTACTTATAATATTTTTCTCTAAAATCAAAAATAAAGGTACTTTTCTCTTGAACCATTTTCAAGTTTTCTTAATTTTTGAATACCTCGTATATCAGATCTCGATTTTTTTATGGTATTACAATTTTTTTGACAAGCAGAACTTTTTATAAAGAATGACTTTTTTTATAAAGTCCATAATAAAAAAGTTTTTCCTCTTTGTAACTCCATCTGTGGACACACTGTATATTATTCGAAGGAAAATGCAATTAAGCAAAAACTAATTTGTTCCTTAGATATTAATACAAGCTACAATTTGTTATCAAAATGGTAGTAACCATAATCCAAGGGCGCTGGACATCGGGACACATCGAATATATTTTTCACATCACATCCTTTTTTGAAAAGCGTATATTTTTCATAGTAAAATTTGTAAATAATTTTTTTATATTTTGCACTGTTTTGAGGATATGAAAAAATAAAACAATTACCTATTCCACGATCATCTATCCCGTTAAAACTGGGTTTCTTATGTCTATACAGGGTGGTCCGAAATTAGTGGTCATCATTTTACCCGCGTATTCCTCGATCAAAAATAAGACAAAAAGTTCCTACAAACATGGTCCCGAAAATGCTTCCTAAGGGAGCTACAACCCCTTAAAAGTGCATCCTTGACGATGGTTTTTGTTTAATATTTTCGAAACTAATAATAATAATAATAATAAAAATAATAATAGCATAATTTTATTATCAATTGCTAAGTACCTACCTAGAGAACTGTGCATGTTACTCGTTCCATTTTAATGTTTTTGTGATTAATGTTTTCCAGAAACTCAAATAACTCGAAAACGGCGCGTCCTATCAAAATTCAACTAGAATACCTTTATTGCATAAAAAACTCTGGCATTCCATAATTTGCTATTAAAATCTGGAAAGACGTACATGCGAAAAGGTTTAGGGGCATTTTATTCTACCCCCTCCCTGTTTGACCAACCCCTGAGGGAAATTTTTGGATCATTATCACATCACCTTCTTGACCATAAAACGATTAGTGATTGGCCAAAATTTCATGTTTTTATTTTTACCGGTTTCGGAAATATTAAATAAAAACCATCGTCAAGGATGCACCTTTAAAGGGTTGTAGCTCCCTTAGGAAGCATTTCCGGGGCCATGTTTGTAGAAACTTTTTGTCTTATTTTTGATCGAGGAATACGCGGGCGAAATGATGACCACTAATTTCGGACCACCCTGTATAGACATAAGAAACCCAGTTTTAACAGGATAGATGATCGTGGAATAGGGAATAGGTAATTGTTTTATTTTTCCATATTCCTGTACATATTTTTAATTTGTTATTCTGATTCTAAGTTTAAAGGATTCCTCATCTGATTATAAATACTATACACTAAATGATAAACAAAATTTATAGTACCATAATTTGATATTACATAAAAAGTGTATCAGTATCTAAAATATAGTCTTATGGTGGCCTGGGCTACAGAGCATCACATATTTTCGCACGGAACCTAGTATTTAAGAAAGAGAACAACGTTGCCAAAAGTCAGGCTGCATAGAGTTATGTCAATATAATGGGCTTTCGTATCTTTTACTGTATTTATATATCCATGTGAAGCGCCCCCTATAGGGAGGTACCATGAACTTCACAGTGTATGTTGTATAGGTAAATACGACTCTGTGTGGCCCAGATGAAAATTCATGGGGGGGGTCCTAAGAACTTATCTAACCAATTAGCATTGATATACACATCGATACCTTGTTTAGCCCGGATCCGGGCTAAACAATGTCATTTCGGGCTTCACAAATGACCGTTAATATATTCAACGGGCTGCACAATGACCGTTTACATCTCTATATATATATATTTACGAATATACAGGGTGAGTCACTAAGGACGCCTCGGTCGATATCTCCTTTAATATTTATGATACAGAAAAAAGTTTCAAATAAAAGTTGTAGGAGACCAAGAGTACCATATTTTAAAATTATTTCTAATCATACATGGTGTTTGATATTAGAGTGGCATATCAAAAGTATGTTTTTTTAAATGGGACACCCTATATATTTTTACAAATTTTTATTCCTTCTTTCATTACCTTTTCGAATATATCTGGTTTTTGAATTTCCGTTGCGGCGTTGTCGAATTAATCAACTTTTTTCAAAAAAATTGTCACTTGCAGACCTCACTAATGAATTCTGCATGAGCGGTATTTTCACAGATTAAGCAAACTTTTTTTGTTAAGTGTTAAGCAATGCCATGTCCTAGCCTCCAGATATTTTAAAGTTGAAATTATTTGTACAGGGTGTTTATTACGATGATACAAAAATGGCTAACTTTAATCTATTGTAACTTCATTTTTTTAAATGGAACACCCCGTATATTTTTACATATTTGGATAGAGTTTTTGTCGCTCCACAATTTTTATTAACCTATGGTTATACCTAAAACCAACGGTTTCTAGTGAAACTGCATTTTAATAAAAACATCAGGTAATTTCTAGAAATTCGAATATCATAGGAGGCATTGGCACGTGTTTTTTTTGTTTTTGCAAGAAGGAATTACTAGCATTATTGTTTCAATTAATGTAAGTTTCATCTCTTATAAATGAAAAGAAAGTTGTCTTTTTATTCTACATTTAAATACTTGAACTGTGTGAATTTTCCAAATATCTGGCATTTATCACTGACATTTGTTTGTAACAAATTTGAAACGCTTTTAATTTGTAGACTTTATTGTTACGTTAATTTCTACTTAAATTAGTATTTAAAATGAATTTTTCTAAGCAAGAAAGAATTAATATGATTTACTGTATCGGGGAGAGTTATGGTAATTAAATAAAAAACTAAATCGTGCCATATACCCCAAAAGATGAAACTGGTGCATGATTTAGTTTTTTATTTATTTATATTTGACCTCACGAATCCTATCTATGTTATGGTAATTGTTTGTTGGCCTCTGCCTCTAGATTGTATGGTCAAAAATATCCAGACCAAAGACATCCGAATTGTCGCGCTTTTACTAAATTAAAAACTAAATTCGATGAAAGCGGAAAAGTTATGTTATGAAGCCGAAGTGAATTAAACCAGTCGTAAAAGAAGAAAACACATTTTCTGTTGTACTAAACCTCGTAGAAAATCGTAGAAATTTTTGACCATACAATCTAGAGGCCAACAAACAATTACCATAACTCTCCCCGATACAGTAAATCATATTAATTCTATCTTGCTTAGAAAAATTCATTTTAAATACTAATCTAAGTAGAAATTAACGTAACAATAAAGTCTACAAATTAAAAGCGTTTCAAATTTGTTACAAACAAATGTCAGTGATAAATGCCATCTAGATATTTGGAAAATTCACACAGTTCAAGTATTTCCACACTATCAAATGACGTATTTTTAGCACAAAAACGGGTCTTAAGATGCATGACAGGCTTATCTCCGAGAGATACGTGTAAAAATATGTTTAAGGAATGCGAAATACTAACACTTCCATCACTATTCATTTTCGAATTGTGTTTATATGTTTTTAAAAACAAAAATAAATTTGCTCGGAATAAAGATCTGCATGACGTCAACACCAGGCAAAAACATTGTTATTATATACCATTCAATAAATTAAATATTTCTATAAAAGCACCCGATTCTCTCGGACCAAGAGTTTTTAATAATCTGCCTGAAGAAATAAGGCACTGTAACAGATTGTCTTTATTTAAAAATCGTTTGAAAATATTTTTAATTGACAAAACCTTCTACAAACTAGAAGAATATTTTAATATGTAAGCTGTTGTGTATATTGTATATGTATGAGGTAGACATTATTTGTTTATTGTTTGTATTATTTGTTTGTATTGTTGTATATACATAAATCTGTAATTTAATTTAAACGTTCCTAAGTGTGACTATTTCTATACAATGACTGAAATAATGTATTGTCTAAAAAGGAAAATAAAGTTTACTATTATTATTATTATTATTATTATTATTATTATTATTATTTAAATGTAGAATAAAAAGACAACTTTCTTTTCATTTATAAGAGATGAAACTTACATTAATTGAAACAATAATGCTCGTAATTCCTTCTTGCAAAAACAAAAAAAACACGTGCCAATGCCTCCTATGATATTCGAATTTCTAGAAATTACCTGATGTTTTTATTAAAATGCAGTTTCACTAGAAACCGTTGGTTTTAGGTATAACCATAGGTTAATAAAAATTGTGGAGCGACAAAAACTCCATCCAATTATGTAAAAATATACAGGGTGTTCCATTTAAAAAAAATGAAGTTATGAAAGATTAAAGTTAGCCATTTTTGTATCATCGTAATAAACACCCTGTACAAATAATTTCAACTTTAAAATATCTGGAGGCTAGGACATGGCATTGCTTAACACTTAACAAAAAAAGTCTGCTTAATCTGTGAAAATACCGCTCATGCAGAATTCATTAGTGAGGTCTGCAAGTGACAATTTTTTTGAAAAATGTTGAATAATTCGACAACGCCGCAACGAAATTTCAAAAACCAGATATATTCGAAAAGGTAATGAAAGAAGGAATAAAAATTTGCAAAAATATATAGGGTGTCCCATTTAAAAAAACATACTTTTGATATGCCACTCTAATATCAAACACCATGTATGATTAGAAATAATTTTAAAATAAGATACTCTTGATCTCCTACAACTTTTATTTGAAACTTTTTTCTGTATAATAAATATTAAATGAGACATCGATCGAGGCGCCCTTGGTGACTCACACCGTATAAATATATTTTCACAAATATATATTATTTCTGCTAACATATATTTATATAATTACTCAAAATCGATGCATTTACATATTAAGAGATACAAACCAGTCGATAAATGGTACAGGGAATAACACAAGCACATCGGTTTTGTGAAAAAACAGTGGCGTACCTTTGTTTTCAATTAAAATAATTTTTGGCTAGCCCGTACGCACGCCCCTGTATCCTTGATAAAAAAATTGCAACCACTATCCAATAAAGTATGTAAAACAGCCTCTCTATGCTAAATTTCAAAGAGCTATCTTTTGTTAGTATAGAATTATGGCCAATTATTCTAAAAAAAAATTCCATCTTTAACAACCTGTAGATCTTAAACGAAGTAGAATTCGACCATAGTTTATAGGACAAAATGTCTTTATTTTACGCTGAACTAGCTCCTGGTAAAGTCCTGCTATTATAAACTGGACCACCCTGTACATACATATATATTTTTTTTTTTTATTTCGGGGTTTTTGGCTTTGGTACGATGTTACCATTAGCACAGTGCCATGTATTTTTTTAATATTTATTTGAGACAACGGCACGCGGTCTTCCCGAGTGGTGTGACCCCATCTCGGTACTAATCGCGCCCAACGCTGCTTTACCTCGGTGATCGGCCGAGAGCCGTTTCACTAACGTGGTTAGCCGTTGCCCCTTACATACATATATATTTACAAAGATATATATATGTATTTATAAATATGTATTTTAACAAAATAATTATATTTAATGAAAAAATATATATATTTCAATAATTATTATATATATTAGTAATACCAATAATGTCTTAAACGGCGCCTCATAGGTTAACACACCACGTTAGCAACATAGTGAAGGGAAATTAGCCAAAGTAATTGATGAAAAGTGATGTAATCGGGAAGTTGAATTTTTTTCTTTGTTTTCTTTTTATACATGCAAATGAGTCGAAAACCGAAAAAATTAGCAAAATCGGGCTGGGGCTTCGCGAGAAAAGTGCATAAAAGTGCATTTTTGATGCACTTCGAGTTGAAAAATTTAACTTCCCGATTAAATCACTTTAAAATTCTAATTTCCCTCCACTAACAGTCAGATCAAATATTACATTTAACGATCTAATATTATATAACACTATAAGTTCATTAAACCGCCGCCATCAATCAAAAAGAACGAGTAATTTGTCATTAAAGTACACGTTCTAATATACGGGTTACAAACTGTTACAAACTAATCACTAAATATCGCGTAAACCGACATGTATCAGATGTCGGATGGCCACCAGAGGTAACGGCTCGACTGTATTGATTGCAGCCAAGTTACAAATAGTTACATATTCATCACTAATGATAGGTGCAAAAATCTATCATTAAAGAACCTACCGAGAGGCGAGATAAGTACACAAAGGATTTTATGTCAGGAGTTGTTCAGGAGTTGGATATTATTATTTTTCCACATAAAATTTTAAAAAATCCACATAGGGATTAAATCTCCCCATCCGATCCTCCGGCAATGATTTTCTGTAGGTTATCAAGTCCATTTTTTAATGGCGCACAACAAAACCAGCCGTCCAAGTTTCTTATGGCTCAATACAGTTAATCTTACTAAATATTTAATGCAATCTTTTCTGTTAGGTGTAGGCGTCATGAATAATTCCATTTCTTGGTGCCCTTAGTAATAACCATAAAGTCAAATTAATTTTAGTGTTCAAAATAGGTTCCTCTGTGTGTCGTTGTACATCAGAGGAATTGGCGGTGGAAAACTTTGTCAAATTAATTAACTTCTTGGCGCTTGAAACTAATAAAAGGGTTAAAAGAAGAGGTACTCTAAAATCTTTTACTTTTGCACATTAAATATTTTACTTATAGGATTTTCCTGTTGAAGATTAAACAAAAACTCTAGCAAACTAAACTTTATGCGGAAGGAAGTAAAATAAGTCGGTTTCTTTGTTAATTAAATCATTTTAAATGAACTTTTTAATACCACGCGTTTATTTGTCTCCCGCCAGCTGGTTTTTTGCTTTTGTTACGATAATAAGTGTTTCATACTTTGTCGTTAATAAATAAGCAAAAAAAAACTTTCATATAAGGCATGAACTAAAAGTAGTTCATATCTTCGAGATTACCAAAACGCGGATTAATTAGAGTAAACAAAATATTCTGCACTCTCTGATTTATAATGGACCAAACCCGAGCTCCAATCCAAAGGTAGTTAACTAGAAACTTTTAATTTCGTTATTATTATATGCAATCTTCCATCTTTAGAGCCGCGTCATCCATCATAACGTATTTTCTTCTCTCTTTTCAATATTTTATTTTATTAATGACAAGAAGCTTTGTTCTCTCCATAATTGCCGACCTAAAAGGGGATATTACTTTGAAATATTCTCAACTCGGAACCTCATCTATTATGTTCAAGAGATATTTTTACGATAATCAAGCATCATCCAGGCGTTCGTGAGGGGAAGCGCGAGAACTCGGAGGATCTTTCAGGGACACGCGTAGGGAAATTATTCGGAAGAAATGAAATATCGTGTGGGAAACTAATAGTTATTTTTGTCAGCGTCGATAATCCTTCCATAAGTCCGCAAAGAAACTGAAATAAGATAAAATGGATCAAAGCGTGAAGTATAATTTCTTCACAGTCTAGACGCATAAATCATCGCGTAATTAATGGAATATATTGTACTGGGTGTTGGCAAAAGATACTGTCATGTATTTTAAGCCAATACTCCACAAATCAACTAAATAATTTAACAAAATAATATAAATAAATTCAATTCGAACCAGGATAATGTGAAAGATCCTTCTGGTAAGACTAAAACGGGAAACTTACATACAGTACACTCAGTAAATAAATTCAAGTACAAAAAGGATATAATATCTTGTAAACATTCGTTAAATCAGCTGTAGAACACCTGTTGAATCGAGAGAGGTCAACGAGCTCTAGGTAAACAAAGGATTCATCTTGAAATAAGGAAGCTAAAAATACCATTATTTCATAGAAAAAATACATAATAAAGTGGGAAAAGGCGAAAATACCAACCTAGATGACAGCTAAAAAATCTAGAAATCCATGGTTTGGCACATTTTCTGCTTGTCCTTAGAGACGAAACAATGAAGAGAGTTGTTGATGGGTCATGAAAGAAGCAACCCCACGTCCAGATCGCTCCTGAAATACATAAAGAAATACGAAATAAATAATGCAAATTTATAAGTCCAGTGAATTTGAATAATAATTCAAGGCCAAACACAACAAGGTACCAGGAAAACAACATCAACTTACCAGCAATAAAGGTAAAATTTATCCTAAATATAAGCAGCCACCTGATTGGTCGGAATTCCAATGGGCATCCAAGGCCTATTTAGTTTATGCAGATCCAATAAACAGGGCACCATATTATAAAACTGCCAGCTACCATAATTCAACCGCAAACCACAAGTGTCAAAAGTTAAAACAGGACTGCCAATTTAAAGTAGATAACGCGACAGGACAACTTTAGTGTGTCGGGAATAATTTGAACTAAATTTAGAAACTTTTACTTTATTAATTTATCACTGTTCACAAGGACATTGTCCTATATTTTTGTTACAGATTAAGTTAATTTAAGTTAGATCAGGGACATAGTTTAAGGAACATTTTGCTCCAAACCGTTTCACTCGTAAAATAAATTAATTTGTGAGTTCCATCTATGTTTAATTCAAGTAACTAAACTATTTACATTCCTCTCAACTGGACATCTGTGCTACAACGAAAGCAGAGCCATCTATCAGTCAAATGACAAAATAATATTAACTCTGATGAAGATCCATACTATTGAGAATTAAATAAAACCAGTTCAAAATTCAAATAATTTAAAGGGTGTACAGCAGCTAATTAACAGGTAAGGCATTTCTGCGATTGCAGAAGGGAACCCCCTTAGGCCATGAAAGGTAAAAGAGTAGTTATAACAAACCTATAGTAAGTTTCACGTTTAATTATCGTAAAATCATACGCACTGTCGCTTATGTCTTGGTTTATATATTTATTTATTACTGCAGTGTTTGTTGTCTTGTTCCGCCACTGCCGTATTAGTTCGATATTTGATAGCCGTTTAACGGGTGTCGTGTAAGGGGAGATCGGTAAATCATGTGGATGACATAATCACTAGAAACCAACGAGCAAACATAAAAGTTCACGTCACGATTTGAATTATCATTCTTCAGTGAAACCATTAGTATAAAAATACCATTTACACAATCGGTTTTTGATAAGACGCGCCTCATTCGGATGCTGACTTCTCTGATGGATTAAAAAACGTAAATTATGGAGTTTACTTCATTTTATCGTCACCACTGGATTAACTCGCATTCTACTTCGCGCCGGGAAGATTTTTAATGGCCTCCTTCTGGTCCGGGCGATTGCGATTAATATTCGCAAATTTCGATCCATCGACTTAAATTCCGAATTTGTTTTAATAAAAATATATCTGCTATTTTTACACGGGACGTTGTTAATAAATTGTCTCCTCATCAAGATTACAAAAAAACTGTAGGCCCGAATTAAGCCACTTTATATTGTAAAACAGGTACAAATCTGGGGGTGTACGCCTTTATTTCGCGGATAAAAGAATGCCCCAACCCAATGACAAAGTCAGCGCAATAATTCATGTTCCACATTTACGGAAAAAAGCGCAAAACTTTTAAATTAGCGGAATTTATTCAAGTGGGCAAAAGCCTTGAGCTAATTTATTGGTTAGAAGAAGTTATTATTAAGTTTGCATTATCAAGTTAGTCGTTTGTTGTCGATTGTTCTCGCGTCTGCAAGTTTGGTTAGAGAGGCTGAGTGAACGCTTTCCGTCATCTCTTAGTATGCATTGAGAAACACAGAAAGTCCATTAGGGCCATCCAAGAACCCACTATCGAGGAAAGAGAGTTCTGGGCCCGGTTGATGGTGCTGGTGACGTTGTACGGAATTTGGTTGATTGTTTTATTCTCAATGATTGAAACTTTGCCGATCTTTTATATATCATGCATTTTTAAAACGCCCCGGCGCATTCTTTAGGTGTACAGGGAAAGGTTCTTGTCGTTCACATTTACAGATATAATAACTTGCCGCCTGGGAGAGTCAAGGTTTGCTTTTTTCGCTTTTCGCATAATCATAAACTGGACATACAACCCTGTTGGTTGTTTCAAAGGTGACCAATAATAGCAATGTCATCGTGCTATTCAATATTTGTGGGTAAAAGAAGTAAACTTTTTTAAACGTTTGGTTATTGAAGAGAATTTTCCAGCACTCAAAATAATTTCTCCAGCGCCTCCAGCAGTGTCTAATGACAACACAATTTCCTCAGCTCTAGAAGTAGTTCACGTAAATTATAGACCAGAATAGATATTGATCTATATCCGGTAGATATTTTGCGTCGCAAAATCATTCAGTTTTATTTAATATTCGTTCTGCTCCTGCCTTTCCGATAAACTTCATGTTGCTCGATATAATTAAATCGGAATATTTCCATCCCACTCAATTCACATTATTTAACTCAACAGTGATGGTTCTTAGTCAACGGCGTACAGGGAGACTAAAGATTTCCGTTTCCGTGTCAGAAAAAACAAATGAACATCGGAAATGTCATATTTCTGCAAAACCTTCAGTTTTTTAAATGAAACACCCTGTATATTGTCCCACGCGTTTGAAGAGCACATTTCGCTGATTCCAAAAATATATAGTTTGCCTGTGTTTGGATGAGCCGTTTTTGAGATATTGAGTCCAAAAGTTTTAAAAAAATGAAGCATAGTAGCCATGAATCATCATGGCCGCATCGTCTAGATTTTAAAAACAAATGAAGACAATTTTCGGTATCATGGTATATTTTTGCACATAATCAGGGCAAAAGTGTCCAAATCCGTATCCGGATCGCGCTCCCTAGTTACCGAAATAATCGCATCCAATTAGGAGCGTTCCGTGCCTGTGTGTCAGGCAGTTATTACCGATATAGATAAACACAATTAGTGAAGATCAAAGTGAGCTGCATGCACCGATACTCCGCCTCCTAGATGGTACGTGACTCCTGGGCAAGATACCGCTTCCCTCTTGGAGCGCGCCGGAAGGAATCCCGCGGACGTTTTTGACGTTAAGATACAAGGTAATTCGGCCTTTGCAGACGAGTCCCGGATTCGTACTTGATGTAGATTGCATACGTAACGCGGCTTTGAAACTAGCTATATGTGCAAACAAAGGTAGCGCGATGTAATGCGAGCCGAGCTCGGTATTATTTGTGTGTGATGTTTGGAAATTATGTTAATTAGAATTACAGGTTGTTTTGAAATAACTTTGATAATTCTGTCGAAGGGGCTGTCGAATAGCGATATCCCGGCGGAGGCGGATACGCTGACGTAATAACAAAAACGGCGCAATATACGCAATATACTCATCATTCAAATTAATAATAATATCTCTTAGTTGTTCACATTTCAACATAAAATCATTTTGTATTCCGTGAAACATATTCCGTCTCAGTTCCCAACATACGATCATATTAAGGAGTATGGCACAAGCAAGGGGCCTTTCAGCCACCGCTCAGTCTACGGTCCGACCGGAATTCACTTATAAGCAGGCAACAAATGCAGAAGAGTTCACTGCATCACTGCATTGAGACTTAATTAGTCATCGCCCGGCTCTCACGCTGTACCGCTCCGCACTTGCAATTCCATTCAATTATATCAACCTACCTAACTTAAAACTAATAAAGAATCCATTGCACCTACTTCTACACATGCTCGTTCAGAAAAAATTCAATGCACAAGCTTCTTCGGTAATACATTAAATCTAAAACATAAATCAAGTGTTCGCGCAACATGTCAACTACGTTCATCATGGAGGATAAGACTCACTCACAAAAAATAAAAAGACTTTCCATTTGTTTAAATGAACTGCCAATATAGTCGAGTATACTCTAAGTTGGCCGGTCCAAAGGTCGCTACGTCGTCTGAAGTAAGATTGTATTCGAGGTGTTAGAAATGCCAGTGGTTTTCAAACAGTTTGACACTTGAAACTGTGATGTGATCTCTAAATAATAATTGTATAAAAGTATTAAAGGGTTTCATAAAAAATGTTAAGAAGTATTAATTTACTAAATTTGTAGTTTTAGTGGAATTCTACATTTATATATAGGCTCGGACACAAATGAAACTAATAATAAAAAATGAATTGCCCAATATTCGGTCTATAACAATGTTAATCATTTGGAAAAAAAGTAATCGAAAACTAATATTAGTTAGAATAGTTTTTTTAAATAGAATTATCGTCGCTAGGCTACACTTTGAATTCGCAAACTGTTGGTGGTGAAAACGTGTTATTTATTAAATCACGCACATATCATCAGCTTATAGAATTGGAGCGTTCCTTAAAAAATACTCCATAAGTCCGGCTTTGTTTAACACAGCGCCAACATAAAATTTTGGGGCCTAACGACTGTTTATTTAGAAAGAAATAAAATACGAAAAATTGAAGTCATTATGTAATGTATTATAATAAATAAAAAATAAAGGCTCTGGATATTCGTAAATAAATAAAATAAGTAAGCCACTAAACATCCGAAAGTCGATTTTGTTAGAGATAAACTCGAGCGGAATAATAAAATAAAATTGTTTAGTCAAAAGACGGTTTTAACAAAACTCGCTGCGCGGATTAATAAAATAAATAAACACACTGAGCCACGCAACTACATTACTTACGTTGTAAAAAGTGCAATATGTAAAAGAAAATTAAATCGTACGCGCAATATAAACTCGTACAGATGCCAAGTTAAAATATACTCCACTTTAACACCGCTAAATAGACTTTATTATATTTGCAAATATTCAGAGAGTGTAAAATTGTGAACGTTTTTAAAAACGACTTTTAATACAGTTAAGAAATTTCGTAAAAAAACAAAGTTTTATTGACACCTGTAACCCGGCGCTCTCTACTATTTACTATCGTTCCGAAGAATAAGCAGCTGGCAGAAAACGACTATTTTAAAAATCTTTTTATAAAAAAAGGAGCGAAGGACGTTCAGGAGAATTTGCTGCGTTTATTTTTCAAATTTCATACTTTCGACCTGGCGCCCTTCAAAATAAACTTGAAACTCTATAATAATAAGGCTTTACTTTTTCTGGCACGATTATTACAATAAATACTCGGCTCGATCCAATCATCCAAAAATGCATTTCTGCGGACGCCTGTACAATCAATCAAAAAATATATTACCGAAAGCGTCGCCGATTGAAATAATTTGGCATACACCACACACTCCGAAAACAACCGCATTGTACTACATGAAATCGAATTTCCACGATCCTTCCGAGGGTTATATTGATAGCCGGGATTAGTTCTGATTGGATAGTCTAAAAACGTGCAAATACTCAGTCAGTAATCAGATTATAAGTAAGGCATTTGTTATTGAAGCTGGGATTATCGCAACCGTTCCAGGCGTATGTTGGAGTCGGGGATTTGCGGCCATCGAGGTGGCCGTTTCGGCGGCAGGCCATTATCAGGGCCCGGCTCGGTTAATTTCGCAAACTAGTACAACTATGCGTATATTTTAAATCCCATATATGCCATTTTGCTGTCGCTGGAATCTCTTACGTTACCGGGAAAAAAATTGCAACTTACCAATCATTGAACTGTCAAAACTCCTCTGGTTCTTGTAAT
Organism: Rhagium mordax; assembly: GCA_963680705.1. Classification (NCBI taxonomy): domain Eukaryota; kingdom Metazoa; phylum Arthropoda; class Insecta; order Coleoptera; family Cerambycidae; genus Rhagium; species Rhagium mordax. Next base: position 79,535,261 of record OY796659.1, on the reverse strand, counting down.
ATATTTCTGTAGGTCCAGTTTTGTGATTGATACGTTACGAAAGTGTATTTTTAGAGCATAACTTTATTTTCTCTAAGATATCTCGGTGTGTATAAAAATAATCTAGCAGATTCCCTCGACATCCATTATGTAGTACGATCCTGTCGATATGTTTTCATGATGCGGCTAAGGAGAGGGGCGGACGGCCCATCCCGGCCCACCTCGGGCGTCTGATAGCAATCCAACAAGGCGGACAATGGGTGATTTACTTTCAACACTCCTCGTTGCCTGGCCTCGGGCTATCAAAGTTTGGGCCCCACCAGGACCGAGAGTGGTCAAGTTAATACGGCACTTTCGGCGGTTCGCATTTCGTCCTGCAGTTTGCTGACCTTTCACTCGCTGGTTTAATCCTATGCGTTCCCGGCGATTAGGAATGGTAGTTTGTATTTTTTTTTAAATCGCAATATGTGAAGAAAATTCTTACTTATATACATGTATTCTGATCAAATACATTTTTTATTTGTTTGGAAAAGCACTTTCCATTACGTAACCACTTCAAAGGTCTCCGTACATTCACAAATAAGGTTTCGACCAATTCATTAATGCTATAAAAGGGAACTTTTGTCTTTTTTCCTGCGTCTCTGGCTGAATCCTGCAACAAAGAGGTTTTGTTTGTCTTTTTTTTTATTTTTAGTAAAACTCCGTTTAGAAACTTTCGTCCATTGTATCCTTCCAACTTCAAGAAAAGATGACAAATTCGCTTTGCTGCCACAATATACGAAACAACAAGTAGGATATTACTTACATGTACTTTTTCATAAAGAGGAACGGGATCGCGTATTCTCCACGATTTTTTATCCCGGTGCTCCTGATGATCTGGCCCACTAGTTACATCCAATATTATTACGAATTTTCCACCTACGTATATTATTTGCTTGTGACAAAGACAAACACGTGTTTCTTTTGTGCCTTGATCCGTATATTTTTCAAGAAACAAATCAAAGTAAAATTTGCTCATTAACGTTCGATACTTTTTTCTACACATTTTTTTCCCTAATGACAATTACTTCATAAAATCGAACAAACAATTCCCCAACTTTTAATGAGGTCCGCATCCCCGCGTTGGCCGCGGCTAACTTTTGCTTAATAACCACCTCAAGTGCCCTTAAAGTTGAATTGTCTCACCGAGAGTTGCGCGCCGTTGCCAAATTTCTTTAAAGAAAAACCTTTCGAAAGCAAACATTTTTAAGAAAACATATGAGTTGAGAAAACTTGCTCTTACGATATTGTCATTATTCTAATTTTGACACTCATCCCTAAGCCTGCAGGTCCCCTGTGTACAGGGTGATCATTTTTTAAGTGCCTCACTCAATTTTCCTGATTTATTTTTCAACTAGGAAAAAAATTCAAAACCATACTTGTGTACTTTTTCCGAGGAATCCGATTCTGAAAAGATAAAAACAATTGAATGTCAAAGAAAAAAGTTATGGCCGAAAAACTGAAAAAGAAAAAAATATACACCCTGTATATTAATGCGGAAATGGATATGTGACATTTCACTGATTGTAAATGTGCATAAGATACATATTTTTCACTTCCGGTTTGACCGGAAATTGCTTTAATTTTTTTATTTTTGGTGATACACCCTGTATATTGGCTCAGTTTAAAGAACTTTTCTTTCTGAATTCAGCAATATATAACATATCATCATTGTCTTTCATATTTAATAAGATATTGGGGTTTTAATTTAAAATAACACAAATATATGTTATGAAATAAAGTCATCCATGAAAACAAACAAAAGCATTTAAATTATTTATTTATTTCAAAAACAAAAGAAGATATAGCATAATAACTTGTATTCTTTAGTTTTTGAAATAAATAAAAAATAATTTAAATGCTTTTGTTTGTTTTCATGGATGACTTTATTTCATAACATATATTTGTGTTATTTTAAATTAAAACCCCAATATCTTATCAAATATGAAAGATAATGATAATATGTTACATATTGCTGATTTCAGAAAGAAATGTTTTTTAAACTGAGCTCAATATACAGGGTGTATCACCTAAAATAAAAAAATTAAAGCAATTTCCGGTCAAACCGGAAGTGAAAAATATGTATCTGATACACATTTACAATCAGTGAAATGTCACATATCCATTTCCGCATTAATATACAGGGTGTATATTTTTTCTTTTTCAGTTTTTCGGCCATAACTTTTTTCTTTGACATTCAATTGTTTTTATCTTTTCGGAATCGGATTCCTCGGAAAAAAGTACACAAGAATGGTTTTTGAATTTTTTTCCTAGGTGAAGAATAAAGCAGGAAAATCGAGTGAGGCACTTAAAATGATCACCCTGTACAGGGTGAGCCACGTAACTTCGACCCCCCCCCCCCCCTTTACTCTTTAAATATTGATATATTTAAAAAATTTAAGGTTGCAGTTGATATAGTTTTTTCAGTAGATTTCATAAATGCCATATTCTGACAACTACATGATTTGTTTTTAGAACTGTCAAATAATTTTTGTTTTATTTATTCCATGGATTTCTTTGTTAGGCGTAATTTAAAATAAACGAAAATTATGCCTAGTATTTTATGAATAACTTTTTTGTTATTGGCTAAAACATACAAGTAATATAATATGTATTTTTGAAATCAGGAAAACTTGACCAATTCAAATATGTAAAAATATATAGGGTGTTTCATTAAAAAAAAGCACGTTCTTGCATACCCTGTATATTTTGGCTGCGATTTAATTTCGATGTCATTTTTGAAATCTACTGAAAAAACTATATAAACTGCAACCTTCAATTTTTGAAATATCTCAATATTTAAAGAGATAAAGGGGGGTCGAAGTTACGTGGCTCACCCTGTACATGTATAATATGATCAGCGGTTAATAAAAAAGCTGCAACAGTTTTCCGAGTTGCAAAACTACAAATCCCTAATAGAATATTCCGGCTGTATAATTTTTCTGCATGCAATAATAAGCCGGCTGAAAGTTTCGCGTACTTTTGCTCGGATTCCTGGATTATTCTTCGGCGGGGCACATAACAAAGAGGAGAATAAAACGAGAATTATACATACTAAAATAAAAACGTTAATGGTCCAGTAGGTTTTTTTATGGCGGAGGGCTTGTTCAAGTGCGTCATAGAACAGAAGATATAACAACATTGTTGCCAATTTGAGTTTTTATTGCACATTAAGCGTTGGCAGAGAAAAACAAAATAATGTATAAGGATGTTACTTATTTAGCAGAGCAGCATCTGCATTATGTATGGATCGGATTAACAGAGTTTTGGAGCGGTTAAGAATTTAAACTGGTCGATTAATATGTACCTGTGACCTTATGGAAAATTTATTAGAAATTTAAAATAATTCATGGACTGTTTTTTTTTTAAATAACCACAGTGGATGGTGTTAATCTAGTATTCCAGTCCATTAGACATGTAAGCAAGATAAAACATAGAATCTAATTTAACAAGTTTATTTAATCATCAATGCGGTATAAATAAGTCAACACTGGTTTTACCAGTCAAAATCCTATTCAGAGTTGGGATCAAAATTCACACAGAATTATGTATTCAGGATCCTCTAAATGCGATAATCGGAAGTAAATTTGAAAACAAGAAACAAGAAACTGAACATTTTATACGGAAAAGTTCTGTAAAAAAGTCTATTTTTCCCCCGACCCTCTGGACATGACCGTTCTTCACTGCGGCTGCCCGCGTAGTGGTGTTTCTGCACTATAAACAGAAACCGGCGCCCCAGCTATGTGGCGCAGCCACATCGAGCGCCATAGTGCCTAAACCGAAGTACGTCACTTCACTTATTTGATTCCAATAATATGAAACCGACTAATTATTGCAATTATGCGCGTAAGCGGTTACATTTTACGTTTCATAACATATCCATTCCCTGGGCAAGTTTTAAAAAACGATAATCCGAAGATATATTCCCGTCCACATTACCCTGCAACTTTAATATATTTCAAATAGTTCCTCGAGCTTCCATAAAACATTTTATGTAATCTTTCTTAAAATTCCGAATTCTCCTTGCAGAGAGAGGTAACACATGCAAAAACTGTAAAGGGGAAAACGTTATTAGATATCATACAGGGAAATAAAATAAAATTTAGTAGAGATTGTATTGCTTCCGTTGCACAAAATTTAACATCTGGATCATACAAGGCCAATATTTTGATATATAGCCTAGAGGGGAAAAGTTGGGTTAAAGTTTTCGTTATATGCGTGGGATTACGCGAAACGTTTCGAAAACTAAAACTCAAATAAGTAGGTGTTAGACGGGTAATCTCGCTTAATCTTAGGGGAACTTTTAATGAATGATACGTCTGTTTTGTATCGTATATAGATAATTAGTAAAGTTGGCAAAAGTCGACGTTTATAGATAAAATAATACGCGTTTACGTGCCAGAACTCGGCGCCATACGCACAGGGAAAATTAACGGCTTCTCAATTTAACCCACGATTTTTATTGTAAGAAAAATATATCGAAAAAAAACTTTGTTTTCTACCCCTCTTCTCAATTTAAACATTAATTTTCAATATATTAATCCTTGCTAGTGCGAAAATACAAGTATAAACTTTTCACAGGGACAATGTGAGAATTCCCTGAACAACAATAGGCTACAAAGGACATAAAAGAAAATATATTCGATATAAAGTTTAAGCAGCAGTAATAATTGCAGCCATTATTGTTGTAACTAGCATTAATAAGATAAATTACACACGATTAGACTTTATTTTACGCAATTTAAGTGCCACTACGACTCCGCCGTGAATTCATTTACGTAACTGTGTACGTCGTCGATCTATTTTTATATTTCAGCTTAATGGTAATGAAAAACGCGATTTCTTTACATAATCCAGCATTTCAAGAACAGGGATGTATAAGAACAGCTTGACAAATTTAATTATTGGCAGCAAAAGGGCCAGGGCGTGTTGTGGCGAGCATGCTTGGCCACACTGTCTATCATGGACCGGGTTCGACCAGCCCCGACACATACAACGTCCATGAGTCCGAATGGGCATCCAAGGCCTATTTAGTTTATGTAGATCCAGTAAATAGGGCACTAAAGTGTAAACTGCCAGCCACAAACCACAAGTGTCAAAACTTAAAAACAGGCCTGCCAATTTAAAGTAAATATCGCGACACGGTAACTTTCGTGTGCCGGGAGTACTTTGAACTAAAATTCGAAACTTTAACTTTATTAAATTTGTCACTATTCACAAGGACACTGTCCAATATTTATTGTAGATTAAGTTAGTTTAAGTTAGAGCAGGGACATAGTTTAAGGAACGTTTCACTTTAAATTGTCTCATATGTGTAATAAATACGACTTGTTCCATCTATGTTTAATTGATGCAACTAAAGCATACAAATCCGTCTCAGCTGGATATCTATACTACAGCAAAAGCAGAGACATCTAGCTGTCTAATGACAAAATTATATTCATTCTGATAAAGATCTCTAGCATTTCAAGATCATTACCAATCCAATCAAAAATAAAACGGTGTACAGCAGCTGATCAACAGGTAAGACATTTCTTCGATAGCAGAAGGGAACCCCCTTAGGCCCTGAAAGGTAAAAGAGTAATTATAGCAAACCTATAGTAAGTTTCACGTTTAATCATCTTAAAATCATACGCACTGTCTATTGTTTAAACTGTTAGAAAATCCAGCCCAGTGGCGGACTGATCGTATGTTATACAGTCGATAATTCAGAAAACTATATACAAATACTTGAGAAAAATAAATTTAAAATTCAAAAACTAAACAACTTAATCACTTGTGTATAATAATATAACTATGGGAATATAAAACTAAGGGCTAATACTTTCAGTCTGATTTAACCCTGATTAACTTTAATCATTGATTAATTACCATGGAAACAATTGTCTCGACAATTATTTCCAAGGTAATTGATCAATGGTTAAACTTAATCAGGGTTAAATCAGACTGAAAGTATCAGCCCTTAAACATCTAAACGTGCAAATATAAAATATTAAATATAATAAACAAAATCTTAAATTTAAAAAAATTTACCTTGTAATAATTAATCAAAAATTATTGTTTCCCCAAAAGTCCTCTTATCATTACACTACGTTCGTTCATTTATCGAAAACGACTTGTTAATGCCTTTTTGACACTCCCCAGATTAGATTTCAGGAAAGTTACATTAGTAATTTTTAGCATCAGAACTTTTGGACTATTATTATTATTAAAGGCACTTGCTGACTTTAGAAATCAATATAATATGTGTAATTATTTACAGTAGGCAGCGCACGGGAGCAAATATTATTCCCCCCACAGTTGTACGCCAGCACATCCGACAGTTCGTTTTTATATTTATTTTCCATAATAACAATCCCATAAGCCACGACGTTCAAGCACCGATATTGTCCTGGAGTTCTTCTTTATTAAGACCTCGTCCTCGTCCTTCAGCACGGATCCGCGACTTTCATTAAAACTTGGAAAATATTATTGTTTCCCCGCTCGATATTCTCATTCCTCTGCAATTGTTTTGCATCGCGGAATGAAAGAAAAGCCGCCGTTTGATTGATCGCTTCTCAAAATCCGCGTGCGTGATCAATGAACGTATTTTATTTTATGGCGTTGAGAAATTTTGTTTGTGTTAAAAAGCTTCACTTCGTACCAAACGCATCAATCTACACTATAAAAGACTTCATTCTGTATAATGGAGCCCCGATCGAACGCCATTCAATCTCATCAAAGAAAAAACTAAAAACTTACCTACCAAAACATTTATGCGGTTCGAAAGGCGTCGCGTTGAATTACCGATGCATCTGCGTGCACCGGTACATTCCCTATAATTCTCATCGTTTATCTCTGCTGTACGACTTTACGTATTTCCCGGATCCACTTCTCCCAGCATCGATATGCGAAATAAAAAGCTTCGATTTGTCTCTTAATGTTGTAATAAACCGTTCTTGGTTAATAGATGGCGCCCCTCTTTCACTTTGACATTTAAACGTCACTTTGACAGTTCCTTTTTGACAAAAACGTCATTTTGACAGCTGCCACAATTTTTTTTTTGAGAAAACGTCACTTTGACAGCTGTCGCAATTTTTTTCTTTTTCGAAAAAAACGTCACTTTGACAGCTGTCATAATTTTTTTCTTTTTCGAGAAAACGTCACTTTGACAGCTGTCACAATTTTTTTTCTTTTTCGAGAAAGCGTCACTTTGACAGCTGTCACAAATTTCGTCACTTTGACAGCCGCCACAAAAATATTTTTTGAGAAAACGTCACTTTGACAGCTGTCACCAAAAAGTTTAAAAAAATTTTTTCTTAAAAAAAAAAATGTACGTTCCATTCAAAACAGATTGTCCCATTAATTTTTCTTATCAGTGTCGTAAGTTATGGAATAAACTTTGTCTTATAAAAATTACGACTATCAATCAATATACCTATTTTTTTCGTTCGCAAAGTTGTAGTGGATACAGAAGAGAGAATTTCTCCTTAGTTAATTACTAGACTAGTAGTATGAAAATACCTACAAATGCCAACGTTTTTCCTGTTCCACCCCGTACAAAAAAAAAATCACAAAAACAACACATCAGGGGTCACGGAGAGTAATATAATCCAATATAGCAGGGTTTGTCATTCAAACCCAAACAATTCCAGAAACAACCCCAAACATCCAGCATTACCGGCATGCACCCTCGGTGATTTCATTGCCACGCCACTCCGATATGGTTTCAGACTTTCGGAGGCATAAATCTCCTCCTGAAAATAAATAACGAATGAGATGTGGCTTCTAATAGTGTTCTTAGGGCGGTATCTATGCTCTAGGGGTCGCAGAAGTTAAGATCGTAAGGGAGAGAGGAAACACAATTACAATAAAGTATTGTCGCGCCAACAGAACGAGGGTCGCACAATTTAATGTAATTTCTTTCACGAGAATTACTTCGGTTTTCAGTAAGTCACTTTTCACTTAAATTGTCCTATTTTGTTCCCTTCACGACTGATGACGCTCAGACACACGCGCTTTGCACAGGGCGAATTTTAGAAACGAAAAACGAGCACACCACGAGAATTACACAAATAAATAGTTTTTATATCCCAGTCAGCAGACTGTTGTTAGTATCTCATTAACCGTGTTGGGATGTAGAACTCATGTCTGAAAGAAATTTGATTTACGTATTCTGGACCAACGTTTCGAAATTTTTCTAACTTCAATAATTCGTTCTAGATAGGATGAATTATTGTAATTTAAAAAAATCTCAAAACACATTTAAATATTTCCATTGTTTGTTTTTTCGCAACAAAAAAGTGATTCTACAACATAAAATGAATTGTCGCTGCACCTCGACTGTTGCAGGTGTAATAAAAATTATTATAAAAGAATCCAAACAAGGAACAGTAGACGCGAGAGCCATCGGCTACAGCGCGGAGATCCACGATTCCCACCGCTTGCCTACAACGGGCACAAGTAAATCGCGCAACCTAATACCCATGTTCGAACCTTCTCGGTCTTTACTATATAGTTGTTCGGATTGCAATTTAAAATTCACTGGTACTGATGAGGGACAACAACTCTGAAACTGACGATTTTACTCTACAGCTGCACATTTAATTTTTTTAATCAGCAAAAGTAGCCCATAAATCTGCGTTTGTAGACAATCGGAAAATAATACGTTTCGCTCACGTTGGCTTTGAGGTTCGGGCCGGGCCTGTAGCCGCGGAGGTCAAAGCTCTGCAGGCCTCCGACCATCTCGAGATGATTTCATCATTCAGTGTCCACCCCCCGACGTTGCGGTCGCTCCTGCCGCATTCTGGCATGAACGGGAGCCGCAGAGAAGATGGAGATGGAGTGGCCGAGCGGAGAAACGGACAGACACACATATAGAGACTATGATATTTAATGAGTTAATTAGTCGGGTGCGGATGGGAACGGCGCGGCGGAGGTAGATTTGGCCCGCGCCGGGTGGGCGACGGGAATCCGGGATTCTATGTAGAAAAAATAAACAAAATTGACATAGTTACAAAACACTATTTACTTTTCTTTGAATACGTCTGTTGCATTTAAATGAACTGAGCAATTATAGTTGATTGGAGCACTTGAAGAAACCTCTCAGCTAACAAATTGGTGGATAGGTAGGAGTTCTTATCTTGTCGAGCACTTGTATGGTTACTTTCAGAGTATTTTAGTCATGCAATGACGTTAATTTGTTAAAGAGAATCGAGGTTATATTTAAGATATCAAAACAAGTCGAAGATGTGGGCAAAATAATAATAATAATATCAGGATGATGTATCTGAAATATGCAACGTATCAGTATTAGCAAAAAATCATTTAGGGAATTATTACCATTGTAGTGGCCGTTTTTATTTCTATTAGTTCCGTTTTAGTACGAGATGGTATTTTACTGTTTCATCTGAAAACTTATTAAAAAAAAAAGAATAAAAGTAATTTTGAATCGATATGTAGACACAGAGGAAAAACCAACTGGGCTTTAAGACATTTTGTTTACATTTTGACCCTAAGATATTTTACTAATTTCATTGATAAAATGAGGCAAATATGAGTAATCTGCCAAGGAACATAGCGTCTAATCAGATATATATAAGAGAAAGGACTGGCTATACCCTATCAATAGGTTTTCGTGGTCAAAAGTCGAGTATATTCTTATCTAGGACTCCAAACGCCCAATCAAAATGTCATTGTCGGACGGGGCCGGCTCATTCTGCATGAGTTAACTTACAGGAGAATATATGCCATCTTGGGTTTGCACTCGGAGAGATTGTGTTTTTCATACTTATCGAGGGCAGGAGCGTCGGATAATGATTTAATGGAACATTCCGAGGAAACTCCAAGAACAAAATATCATAACACGCTCCAGAAAATGTATTTGGAATAATATACAGCATCGATTTATTAATTAAGCTCAAAAAAGAAAACGCCACTAGGTCGTTCGACTGGGCTAGGTGAATGATTGCGTACAAAAGATACCCAATTTTTTTAAGTATATAATATACTGCGGGGATATATTTCAAGTTCGTTATACTTAAAATCGCTTAGGAGGTAACGATTTTCAACAAGATTTAATCCTTGTTTTTCACATGGCAAAAACAGGGAAAACCGATACAGTTCCCAGCGTATTAATCTCCCACCCATTTCGCCGTTAGCCAATTTACTGATATAAAAAATGGCTCGCAATTACTCGAAGGAAACGCCACTGATTTACAGTGTGCCAGATTGTGTTTCTTATTCTTATCATAAGACGTATTACGGCTCCGCTTTATTTTATGTCGATTTCAGCACAATGTTGCTTGCACATATCCGTTCCTTTGCTATAGAAACTTCGACTCATTCGCCCAACCCGTCCGGTCTCCTTTGTACCGACCCGGTTTATTGGGAATTCAAAACGGTTAAATGGACTTAATTCAGGATATGGTAGCTTGCGAAAAAAGGGAAAGATGTAATTTGCTTATACAACGAAATCTAAAAATATTTCTCCGAGCGGCCTTATCTCGGGCGGGTACTTTTCCAGGCTGCGCAATAATTGAAAGAAAGCATCAGCAACAAACAAATATGAACAGTTCAGAAAGATAGGTGTTTTAAAGTAAACAGGTGGAAATTACAAGTTTAATAATTCATCTTAACGTTGAAAATATGCCGGAGAGGAAGATGTCCGTGGTTTGGGAATGTGTTACTACATTAATCTGTTTGTCCACGTACATTGTCTTTAGTGTTTTTAATTTTGATTAATTTAAAATTAATTAATGACATTAAATAAATTCAAGTACCTACATGTATTTTTACATAACATTTATTAGTTTTCTAAATAATTGGACAAATTTTTCATTAATGCTTATACTGACAAACCTTTGGTATTTATAGAAATTCTTGTAGCCTGATGATGTGATGTAATGTATTGACCACGAAACCGGTTGCAATAAAAAAAAATTTTGTGGGAACAAGACCTTTGTTGTTTTTCTTCTTCAAATGAAAAATTGTTGAATACTTTTGGGATTAAATAAATATAAATTTTAAGGCCTAATTTTGGCTCGAGAATATCCTGCGATTGCATTCTAAGTGGAAAATTCTATGAATTTCTTCCATAAATGGAAACTCGAGGTGGCGTAAATGAGTTATCACATAAAATTATCGGCATGTGCGACCTATTTACTTGGTTCCCATATAGCGTCTACACTGGGTGTTATTGACATACTTATATATTACGATTCTATTGCAATATATTTTATTGGTTGTGTTCGATGGCAAGTCCTACACTGGAGCAATTGGCGCTGCAATGCTGGACGTATTTATAACATGAACTGGTGGCTTTATATGAGAAATAATGATGATTTATAGTTTATCGATATTTGTTAATAAAGGAAGAATAAGAGTGGTCGGGATAACGGAAAGAGCTTAGTTAAGTTGTATTTTTCCCGATGAAAATGATACGTCCAGATTATTTTTACAAAGTAAAGGCGAAAAAATGTTCAATTATCGGAATGCCGCAACAACCAACAATTAGAAACTTTCCATCTTCGTTATCGCTAAATTAATTACTGTTATAACTGGTTTAGTTTACAAGGTAACATGGATTTTGGATATATATTTAGACGCAGGAATCGGTATACGAGGTGAACACACTGTAGCGGAGACATTGCTACGCCAATTCGCTTGGAACAACAGTCGAGTCAGTTGTACGATGACAGAAGGTGTTTGCCGGCCTACCAAAGTGGAGATGGTCGGGGTTCATAAATATATCTAGTTATTAATTATGGTCGCCAAATAAATTTTAAAAAAATAGTAGTATATAATAAGGCTTAATATGGCCAAAGCAGCAATTGTTGAACGAGTAATCCGCGCATTAAAAAATTGGTTGTATAAAGTGAAATGAGTAAATAATAGCTCGATATCCTACCCAATGTTACAAAAAGTTATAATAACAAAGTGCATCGAACCATTGGTATGAAACCTGTTGATACCAACTACACATTTAAATGTATATATGTAATTATATTAAGATCATTCTTAAATCGAAATTCCAAATCTGTGATGTAGTTTGTTTTAGCAAGTATAAAGGTGTATTTGACAAAGGTTTTACACCGAATGTAAAGTAGTAGAGAATGTTTTAAAGAAGAAAGGAAATAAAGTGTTTGTAAAATGGCTTGGACTCTCTAAAGAACACAACTCATGGATTAATATGGCTTCTCGGGTATTAATACACAAGAGGTCGTTTTGTTACCGGATAAATTTCTTTTCACAAAAACCTGTTTTCCCATGAAATGATTTGAGAATTAAGAGTATGGAAAAATCGCGACACGAAGTGGAGCGATTTTCCCTATGTCGCTTAAATCGAGCAAATTTTGTTCGAGTAGAAAATCGTGTGTATTACAATGTATGATTACTACTAATGATGTTACTACCTTTAAAGATGATAAAATGCAAAGATATGTAAGGAATAACCACCAAATCTTATGAAAACCCACAAACAACATTCCTTGATTTTCTTGTGTTTGTCCTGTCTTTGAGTAGGTGTTCAGGCCTTGGCCGCGGACACTTCAGAAATAAAATCAGTGCCCGCTAGCCCCAGTTATATTGACGGCCATAACGCGCGCATCACGGCCTGTTAAACCCGAGTTCTAAACAAACTCCGACTTCGCCAGACTTAATCCCGTTGAACCGGAAGCGGATAAACACTCAGAGATCATTTAAAAGAGAGCAAATTAGATTGCGTAGGTAGTCCCCTAACGAGTTATTTCCAATCAAGGAATTATCCGGGGACAGGGCGCGTCTGACCGCATATTCCAGAACGGTCCTAATTACAAAATTGATTTGAGGTGAAACGACTCACGGCTGAACAAATCCCGACGGTACTTGCTTTATTAGATCATTGCTTTGCTGCACAATCCTATTACCGACGTGTGCCATCGGATCGAAGCCCCGACTTGCTTCTGTTTTACAAAGTACAGAGCCAGCTAGCTAATGCCCCCGGTCGCGATGGCTACACGTTGATCATCAGCGGCGATGCGGCAGTCTGTTGCTCTTATCGGCGACGTTTCTCAGTATGGAGCTAATAATAATAATAATAATAATAATAGCTTTATTGCCCAACAGTAATAACTTACGACAATCAATTTAATAATTTGGAAGCCTTTCCATCAGAAGTAAGAAATATTGTCTTGAATATAGCCCTGCATGAGGGTTTAAGGTGGTAACTTTTAACAACGAGAATTTCGCTAAGCAATCTCCATTAAAATAACAAGGAAAGAACACTTTACATATCTTACTTTCGAGGTGGTTTCTAGCAACATCAGACTGTTTCCCTACTTTTATACATGTCGATAAGGCAAAGTTGTATTTTTGAAATGAAGCACCCTGTATATTATTGCATTTGCACCCTGTATAATATTAAATTCTCTTATAGCTTCTCCACACAATGCTAATTATAATAATAAATGTTATGTGCAAAGTTACAACCTCCAATAATGATTAGTATCGGAATTATTAATTTTTCAAAGTTGACCTTGACCTGTCAAATTTCTCCTTTACATGCTTATAACTCGAACAATACACATTTTAGACACATGATACCTTATATGATTTCGGACTAAAATTTTACGTAGAATCCAAAAATATAAACATACAGGGTGTTCAGTAAAAAAATTGCAACTTTATCCCCCACCCTGTATAAAGGCAGGAAAAAGGTTGTTAAATAATAATAGTTCACTTCAGTAGGAACTTTTACTTAACCTTTGTCAGAATCATAATTAGTATTTTAATTGCACAATAATAATTTACATAAGGAATTACGTGTGTATTTAAAATTACTGCTAATTATGAAATAAAATGTTACACTCACTCTGAGAGGCATATTATACATTTTCAAAATGATAAAAGCCCCAGTTTTAGCGCTTGGTCAAATGAGGGATGGAACACGTAAAGGCCATTATAATTATTTTACTGACGCTCCTGTCGAGAAGGGGAATTATTGGCGTCATATATTTTTTTACGAGACTTTATTTTATTCCTCTTTAAAAGGCATAATTTTTGTAGACCTTTATATGGTTTTGTACAGAGTGGCAGAGGGACAAATAGATATCTTGCTGAATTGTTTCTGAGGGTGAAAAATATTTTCGAAACGTCATTGCTTATGTTTTAAATAGTTAATCGGTAACTCAGTAGAAAAATTACTTTTATTGCTATCTGAATAATTTATCGTATGTTAGGAAGAAAGACGGCCGAGTTATTAATCCCGGTATTAATTCAATTAATTCGTATGAAAAAAATAAAGTTATAGGATATCATCTTGTGATTAGATCCGACGTTCCTCCGCTTTTTATTTATTTTTTATGATCATTCCTTAGTGGCTGAATGAGCCTCATATATCTTCCAGATGACAGGTGAGTGTGGTATCCCTTGGCCGTTAATTGGAATCCAGTCGCATCTCTTGATGGTTATATGTGCAAACAAAGCCGGCAATAGGAAGCTGCGAGCGTTTAAAACCGGGTTTACGCATGCGGCGGCTCTTTTACGGGTGGTTTCTTGAAGAAAGGACGAACGTTCCATTGCTAGTCCTGTCGAAATTCATCCCACCGAAATTAACCTATTTATTGATGTCGCAACGTCAGGAAAATTCCTGCTAAGTGAAGTTATTTAAAATATCCAATGTTACAAAAATGTACAATAACAAAGTGCATCGAACAATGCGTATGAAACCTGTTTATGTCGCACTAACTTCACATTAAATGTATATAATTAGCTTTCATTACACATTTGCGCGTCCATTAATATATAAAAAGGTTGATATTTAATTTCACATTAAATGATAGGGCTTTGTGAGGATTTGCGTAAAACCGAGAGAGATATTCGCGTCATTATTATTAATATGCGCCGGAAAAGTGGGACTGAAATAATAAAACCTCCTTATTTTCGAAACCTTTCCAGCCTGCAGCGTATGAAGAATTTATGACGGAATTACACCAGAACGTGTACCAACATGTTGGGACCCTGCGAGTCAGATTTACGTATTACCAGGACGAACCCTTTACGCTAAGCAGGAATTAATGTAAGCATTGTGAGAATGGCCCGGAATGGAGTTAGCAACGAAAAGGGCTCAACTGCTACAAATCTCTTGCGAAAGAATGGCCCCGTTGTTTTCCGGCCCCTCTTAACGGTCGAACGATTTCACTATTAACCGCCGAAACTGGAAAGGACGAGGCCGGTGTCTGTTTGCTTATTGCTGTACATTTTGTAGAGGCGAATGGTAAGGGATTTGGGGGAGTTGCAGCACATAAATTGCGTCTTAGTGTCTAGTCGCAGCGTTATTTGGCCCCATCGCAAAAAAAACTACTATTTTTTATAATATTGGAGTTTCTTAAGGTATCAAAATTTAATAACGTTTTGTTAACGTAAATGATTTAAAACTGGTAAAGAATTTTATTTCCTGGGCGTGGCCTCTCCCCACCACTAATAATTCTCAAGGAAATCAACCCGTGCGGCAGCCATCTTAGCGCGAGGATTAACATTAGCTCAAATTCAGATTTGCAGAAATCCTGCTGGTGACATAAACTTTCCAAACGCAATACATCTTGTTGACGATTCAGATAAAACCTAGGACGCCATAAATAGTAACTAATACGTGCATATTATTCTAACACGTTCACAGGAACAGGAAGGCCAAGATGCCGTCTCGGTACCGCTAATACGTAAATCTAAGTTTCTGTATCCCTAAATGGGCTGCGATACGTTGTAGACAAGCCATTCACGCCTGTAACGAGGATATAAAGCCAACTCGATGATTTACTAGGCACATACGCTGCTGCGCCGCCTTTAACAAGATTGATTCGATTTTTTTATTCTTCTTGAAAAACATTCCAGTTTAGCTCTCTTTAGTTTCTTTGTCTGGTTTGGCTCAGATGGCTCGGGGAGAGCGAGCGGCAAGAAGAATGGGTTGTTAATTGTCTTGATGGGGAAAGAAGGATATGGAGTGTCAAGAACTGTTGCACGGCTTTATTTATTTTTGCTTGTCGACAAACCAGCATTTTTTTTTGTTTCAAATATTTGCGCGAGTTAATGAACGCCTTTATTTAATTAACAAATGAGGTGCTTTAAATGAAATGATAAGAAAAAACGAGTCATAAGATCCGCAGCAAAACGATATTTATTTCATTTGTAACTCGTTGCTATATTTAATATTATTAATTATAAATTAGATATATTTCGTTTACAGTCGCAAATATGCACGGAGTGGATCTACTGCGATTTTTCCCACTTCTGATTTTTAAGAGTGTGAAGTGGCAAAAGTAGCAATTGAAATATGATATATCCGAAATTTTGACGTCATACTGTCTACTGAGTTGCTTCACTGCGATTTAATCATCGATATAAATCGAATCCGTAATAAGTTTCCCCGTACTTCAAACTGGCTTTCTTCGCTTAACATAAATCGTTAAATTAGCTAAAATATCTCCTCTAGAGACTCTGGAGCCAAAGCAGGGAACAACGATATTTTCGCCATGAAATAAAAAAAGTAAAGCTTAACTAACACATTAAAAGTTACATAGTGAAGAGAAGTAACGGGGCCTGAGGGAGTTTACCTCTAAAATTGGATGCCACAAAGATGTAGTTTCATGGCTCATATCCTCACAATGAGACGTTCAACTTTTGTTAAGCCCACACAATCGCTTTCCGTCAACCAAAATTATCAATTTGAATTATTCAAGTACAATACTGTTATGGGGTAAAATTAGCTCGGGATTTCTCCGGCTATGTGCACATAATGATATTAATTGACTATTGTATAAAACGATGAAATATTAAAGTTAATCAAAGTTTGAAATTTTAATAATAATCGCGGTGACAATCTCCAACAATTTCCAGGTTGATGCACAGTCGTTCGTCGGCGTAACTTCTGTTGAGCAATCTCCGTGAAAATAACGTTAGTTTTGTAACCTATGCCAAATTTCGATATTTCTTAATTTGAGAGTATCAAATAATCAATTGGTACACATTATTGTACGTAATGTAATAAAACTGTGTGCCGCTGAAAGGACGCAAATAATTTAAAAATAACTCGTTAAATAGCATTCATATGAGTTGGATGTGCATTTTTAGATAAAATGTCCGCATGCCGGCAACATTAACTTTCGACAGGAATTATTCAATACACGAACATGTGAAATACGCTCATGAGTTTATTGAATTTTACGTTGAACATGTTGAGATTTTTATCGCGTCCGGTTCAGCTGATAAATAATATATCAACGGCCATGTCGCCGAAAATTATAACATCAACTGGAATATGTTACAGCTTGTTGCGAATTTTATTTAATAATACGAAACGTATGTTATGTTATATTGGATGGCTTTTGAATGGAGGCGGATTACACGTGAAATTCGATGGAAAACATTTATCGTTAACGATCGGAACATATGAGGCGCTTTATTCTAGGATATATTATTTTGATATCTGCTTATTTCAACATGTTTTCATAAGATCCACTACTCAGGACTACAATATCTTTGATTCAAGAGTTGTGGCACATATCCCAAATAACTATGAGGCGTTGTGCAGTATCTAAGGGAGAATACCGAAACCAATCGTAGCGAAACATGGTTCCATTAAAAGTAAACAAATTAAAAATACCTCCTTCCCTCGGACAAAAAAGACAAAATTGATTTATTCCATCTCCCGCTCCCACGTTGCACGTTCATTTATTATTTTTTTATAGGATCCCATCACACTTTCTGTTATTGCTGTTGAAATTTTATTTAATCTTGCTCGGAATACGTTTGATTAAAAAAAAGAAAATTAATAAAACACCTCGGAAACAAAATATCTGCCCCCGCCGTCTACACTCGTTCAACACCAGCAGACTGGTTATTATGTTTTCCAATTTTAGCCCGGTTTCGCCGAGTATGAATGTAAATAATAAAAAGAAACAATCGTTGGCAGGAATATTCATTAATATACTTGCGATTACCGAACCGCTACTACCGATATATATAGAATTTAGGAAGTAATAAAAGAAGTAATCCTCTAAATATGACTGGCCTTGTTTGTCTTTGTTCATGTATTCCTTTTAGTAGCATAGTAGTGCGGGTTCTGGCTCACTTTGATCTTGACAGTCAAGAAGGTCATAGATCCTAGGATCGATGGGCGGAGTAGGGATGGATTTGCGCCAATAGATTTTAGCATCGGTCTTAGATCTATGTGATAGGCCCTAGAGACGGAGAAGTGGGAGATGCTGGCCAATGGGTGTTCGTTAAGAATTTTGCAATGAGATATGGGGGTGGAGCTATGAGATAATGGTTATGAGAGAGGCGGTCCTAGAATCGATGGGCGGAGTTGTGATGGATTTGAGCCAATAGATTTTAGTATAGATCTTTGACCTATGTAATAGGTACTATAATTGGGGGAGTGGGGGATTTACTCTTAGATTTTTGCTTTAAGAAAGAGAAGGAGGCATACGGCATTCTTATTTAGAGTCAAACAATCGCAAATCTATCTGGGAGTATAATCCCTAAGTCTCCAAAAATATTTGAAACTATTCAAAAGTTAGTAGAGACACTGATGGTGCAATCGCCTGGACTATTGCCGGCTACCTCGCGCGAAATGAAAGAAGTCCATTTGCTAAGTAGATAAATCCATATTCGCATTATTTAAGGGTAGTCGCACTGTGTAAATGTAATTGCGCTCAGCCGTTCGCACTTGCAACTTTCTATAATAAAATTCCGTATTCCAGATGGTAACTCGCCGACATTGTTTTGTTTTACACAGACTATATTAACAGCGCCACCGTAAAATTACAGCGTACGTTCAAGATATAAAGTTGTTGGTTTGTTTTATCTTGGTTCAGTTCAGAAATGCACTAGGCGAAGTAGAGACGTACCTAATGGCGACACTAACTTTTTACATGGAAAGGATCTTGTGGTAGTGATAACAGAAACATACTAATATTCATAAACGGCCGAATATCCTAGAGAAAATATCAACTTGCAAATCTCTTTATTTCAGCTGGCCCGGGCCGGCCTGCCCACGCCACGCTGTACAGAACAACTTTACATCTGAATCACTTTATTGTAAATACATCTAAACATTACAAAGTATATCAAATCAATCCGATGGGTTCCTTTGTCTGGTATATTTAATGCAACAACAATTTGAGAGCAGAATAATAAAGTATCTCAAAAGCTCAGTTAATTTTATTGCGCAATATCTTTTTATTAAAACTTTTCAACATTATATCAAGTTATATTTCAGTATCTGCTTTGCCATAGTAAAATAGAACTAAACTGTGCTCTTCTCATATTAATGCTCCTATTGTGTACCATCATTTACTTAAATTATGTGCTCCTTTTGCGAAAAACAAATAATATCAAGAGAATTGTAGATAAATATGAAAATATGAGAGGGAGGCGAGTATCAAGGAATGTAGAGCTATATACGTTGTCTTATTTGCAATATAAATACTCGCAAATATGTATTTGTTACAAATAGGTATTCGATACAAAGCAAATTAGTTTAAATTTGATTTGTTAATAATATAACCCACATTTTCAGTTTCGATGAAAAAAATATTGCTTTTTAATTAATCTTACAAGAAAAAATCAAGTGGTGTAAAATTCGGTGATTTTGGTGGCCATTCCAGCAGGCTGTTGAAACCAGATAATTTCATCTGGCGTGTATTGGTCTGGAGCTTTTATCTTTCTTACTTTTGCCTACAAATATTTCCAATTGGCGGAAACGCAAAAATAACGCAAATATCCATAATAAAAATTATTTCCGTATGTGTGCCGAGCATTCCTATTTAGATTTTTCCGTCGAAGAATTTCCCGGTGTAGCTGTGGGTCGGGACTTTAATAATCCTTTCAGAACTTCCACTGATTTGTATTAAAACTTGGAGGATAACTTGGAATTGATTGGAAGTACAATTACCTTTGCATTTTGTTATTCTGTTTGTGGAAGGCGCAGCTGCTCCATGCATTTGGGTTTTGCAGTCACCGCGATAAGTTCCGCAATAAAACTGGTTTTATTTTAACAGCGCGTGGATGATTCGCAACAATAAAACGAGAAGAGCCAAAGCAAGGTTCCAGATATGTTTCGAAAGGTGTGTTTAAAATAAACAGCCACGATATTTGTTTTTACACAGATAACTCTAAGAAACTATAGATAGACAAAAAATACATTAGCGAGGAAGGAAAATTTGTAACGAGAGAAAAATTCTATGAAAATAGTGACTTACTGGGGTCACAGATACCTAGGTCGGTGATATACACTTCACTCGCCTCGACAACCCCAAAAATACAACTAACTCAAACACCTCATTCTATCCCCTTTTACCACGGTTCATTTCCCTGAGCATTCATGCTGAATTGGATTAATTTGTTTATCATCTTTTATAACATGCACAATATGATTCTACTTGTTGAGGTGTGTCAGGAATAATTTCCGTAACTTGGTGCAGCTAGAAATAATAATAAGACTGTTACGCTCTTTATGAAGATCAACATCCTTGTAAAGTGAATAAATCTTCAAGGACGTAATAATATGACTGGGATAGAACAATAAGCGACTTTCCTGACTGCAGAGCACAAAGTCGGTTGAAGTAATTAGCTGGGCGAAAATGCACTTAAACGACGGAAAATATTATAAAATTCCGTAATAAATAAGCGTCATTTGTTTTCATTAGAAGACTATAATGTTAAGTAAGGCGACATCACTGCACATTTACCGTTAAAATAAAAGGTAATTGTAAGAGAGAATGTTCGCTTTATTTTAATTATCGTATTCGCTGCGCTGTATATTATTTTGCCCTAATTATTTATTTTGCTGATTTAATTCACCCTCGTTAAAGGGTATGGGCACGGATGCCTAGAGGTGCTATTTTTGTTGATTGATTGTTCCAAGTTGGATGGGCCTTTATTTTTCAACAACGTAGTTGTAATCCTGATTGTTCACGATTGGTGAATCCGAAGAGGATTTTAAACACCGACGTTATTAATTTATACCGAGTTTTGATTTTTAACTATCAATCAAATAAGAGTTGGAGGCGCGCGTTAACAACGTTAGCAACTTTTGCTTTGACCGAGCGATTTCATTTGAAGTACGTACACACATATTTCAATACTCTATATAAGTTGTATTATAAAATAAAAGAAATAAAGCTCACAGCCCCTGCGGGACTGTATACTCCGATTCAAGGGTTGTCTTTTTTGAAAGGAGACATTTTTTCTTCTTTAAAATTCAAAAAATAATAAGAAATAAAGCTGATAGTCCCTGGACAGCCCCTGCCAGGCGGTTTGCTCCGATTAGTTAAGTGAATACAGGAGAAATCGAAAAAAAATCTTTTTGGGAACAGCCCAGGGGCTGGGGCTGTCTGCGGTTGAATAGTACGTATTAAAAACATCAATGCTTGACGTCAACAGTATTTCTTTATTCCCCCGATAAAGTTGTTTTTGGTTTCACAAAAATACTATTAAACCGTTTTGGAACTGCTGGTTACTTAAAGCAGTCTCTAAAGGTGATTCCAGACAGTGCGCGTGTTCGCCGAACATTCGTTTTTCGAAATTCTTTGCGTAGCTACACGCATCGTCTGGGACAACCTTTACTGTATACGGCGATGTTTAGAGTTAACCAGTGACCATCAAAATGTTTGTGAAAAATAAATTAAATAATCAAGAAAAAAATTGTTTGCTAGCTGGAAAAAAAATGTAAACAGTGGCAGCGATATATACACATCGCTCAAGTTTTTAAAAACTGTCAAAAAGGAAGTATTAGAGTTTATTTATATTTAAACTATCAATTCTTGATGTCGACAGTATTTTTCAATTCCTCGATAAAGTTGTTTTTGGTTTCAGAAAATACTATTAAATCGTTTTGGAACTGCTGGTTACTTAAAGCAGTCGCTAAAGGTGGTCCCAGACAGTGCGCGTGTTCGCCGAACATTCGTTTTTCGAAATTCTTTGCGTAGCTACACGCATCGTCTGGGACAACCTTTACTGTATTCGGCGATGTTTAGAGTTAACCAGTGACCATCAAAATGTTTGTGAAAAATAAATTCAATAATCAAGAAAAAAATTGTTTGCTAGCTGGAAAAAAAATGTAAACAGTGGCAGCGATATATACACATCGCTCAAGTTTTTAAAAACTGTCAAAAAGGAAGTATTAGAGTTTATTTATATTTAAACTATCAATTCTTGACGTCGACAGTATTTTTTACTTCCCTTGATAAAGTTGTTTTTGGTTTCAGAAAATACTATTAAACCGTTTTGGAACTGCTGGTTACTTAAAGCAGTCTCTAAAGGTGGTTCCTGACAGTGCACGTGTTCGTCGAGCATTTTTTTTTCGAAATCATTTGTGTAGCTTTCCCACAAGCTTCGTCGAATGTTCGTTATTGCGCTGGGACACCCTATATACGATTTTCTTATTTGCACATAAGCAAATCAGTTCAAGGAAAAATAAGTAAATAATAAACAATCCCACATCAAATAATATGGGGTATGGCGATTATCGAAATTCACAAACATTTGTCTGTTCGGCGAACACACGCATCGTCTGAGACAACCCTTACCGCTGTGCGATGATGTTCCGTTATCCAGTGACCACCAACAAGTTTGCGGCTCGAAAATTGATTTAAATAATCAAGAAAAACATTGTCTTTAAAACTTCTCCTGTATAGTTTCCTCAGTACGATTCATGACGTTGAAATTTACTTCGTTTATTTTTTTTTATTGCTACGAAAATAGATACCTACAAGTAATTTAGAAAAAGTTTCCTTGAAAGTTAATATTTTAGACTAATTATATCACGCCACTTGTAATGCGCCTTTAAGAAAGCACCTCTTTAACTTTGTCGAAGTGTTTCATTTTCTTCTCTTTTTCTAAGTTTGCCGGTTTTCCATCTCTTCTTTTAATATAATTAAATTTGTTAAGTTGTCTTTTCCCTGGTTCTGATTTACTTGAACGGGTGCATCTTGAATTTACCTTATTATTTCCAATGCTCAGCGGAATGCGAAAATCTCATTAAATAACTTATCGTTAACATTATTTTCTTTTAACTATTGATTACGGATCGCAGGGGCATTAGAGGCGCGCTCTCCTTCTCTCGTGGCAATTCATTTTGTATCGATTCCACAGCCAGCTTTAAGGCTTAATGGGGGTACTTTTAATTTAAATTATAGGCTTTGTCTTTGGGATACGATCTACACTTTTCTTTCTTTGGGAAAACATTTATTTTTGCGGATTTTTATGTGCTATAATTTTTTATAGGAGGCCGAATTAAAAGTAAATTGGCCAGTTGGAAACGCCAAAAATTTTCGGCAATATATCAGACCCGGAGCCGAATTTAAACGGGTATTTAGGCTGATCGTGCGGTTGCCGCCAGCAGACAGGAAAAAAGCGCGTTTTATATTTTTTTAGCGAATTAAAGGAAAGCGAGGAGACCACTTATTTTGCTAAATTAAGCAATATGGAAAACCGAAGCGTTTCGGAATAAAAGTGCGCAATTTCGCTGAAATTTATCTTTATATACAGCGTGTCCCAAATTACTTATAGTGTAACTAACTCTGCTTCCCCGATAGGAAAAGCGTTTGCGTTTTGTACAAAGTCCTTGATTATTATTTGACGAATTTAAGAAAAGAAATTACTTGTTTGGTAAAATATTTGGGGTCGTCGACGAACATACTGTAGCAACAAGTTTCCTATTATAAAAGCAAAAAAGTATCAAGAATATGAATATTAGACTATATTTCTTGTACCCGCAGTGATTGATATTCTTGCGTAACAAGAGTTTCAAATTAAATAAGACTTACTTCGACGTATACCAACCTACCATCTAGTTGCTCGTCCAATTCCTCGGGATACGGAAAATTACAATACCGATCAAAATTCATTTCGATTTGATGCATGCCCAGATGCTCGGATTCGTGCTATTTCCCATTGTTATGGCTAGAATCGGGTGGTTTTTATAAAATTCTACAATCAGCGATTTATTTCTTCTTGCGGAATTAGTTTCTTTTTAAAATTCGGTTACCGAAGGAAGCGGCAAATTAAATATCTGCCAGAGAAAATTGCGTTACTATTATACAATATCTGATAGTGTATGTTTCTTAGTAAATGCATAATTTACAATTATTTTTAGTTTTAATATTCGACTATCCGAATATTCGCCTATTCGAATATTCGCCTATTCGAATATTCGACTATTCGAATATTCGACTATTCGAATATTCGACTATTCGAATACTCGACTATTCGACTTAGTCGAATATTCGACTATTCGAATACTCGACTATTCGATTAAGTATTCGAATTATTGAACAGATTAATATTCGACTATCCGAATATTCGACAATACGAATATTCGACTATTCGAATATTCGCCTATTCGAATATTCTAATATTCGACTATTCGATTAAGTATTCGAATTATTGAACAGATTAATATTCATACACTTGGAGTAGTTTTCCACACACACCAAAACACTTTTGCACACACTCGACGCGCGTTTCGCCAACCAAGTTGGCATCATCGGGAGATGATTAAAACAGTTTTAATCATCTCCCGATGATGCCAACTTGGTTGGCGAAACGCGCGTCGAGTGTGTGCAAAAGTGTTTTCGAGTGTGTGCAAAAGTGTTTTGGTGTGTGTGGAAAACTACTCCAAGTGTAAGTTCTACACCAAAGGTTCCAACCCCTCTTCAAGATTAATATTCGACTATCCGAATATTCGACTATCCGAATATTCGCCTATTCGAATATTCGACTATTCGAATATTCGCCTATACGAATATTCGACTATTCGAATATTCGCCTATTCGAATATTCGACTATTCGATTATTCGAATACTCGACTATTCGACTTAGTCGAATATTCGACTATTCGAATACTCGACTATTCGATTAAGTATTCGAATTATTGAATAGATTAATATTCGACTATCCGAATATTCGCCTATTCGAATATTCGACTATTCGAATATTCGACTATTCGAATATTCGATTATTCGAATATTCGCCTATTCGAATATTCGACTATTCGATTATTCGAATACTCGACTATTCGACTTAGTCGAATATTCGACTATTCGAATACTCGACTATTCGATTAAGTATTCGAATTATTGAATAGATTAATATTCGACTATCCGAATATTCGCCTATTCGAATATTCGACTATTCGAATATTCGACTATTCGAATATTCGATTATTCGAATACTCGACTATTCGAGTAAGTATTCGAATTATTGAATAGATTAATATTCGAATAGTCGAGTATTCGAATATTCGAATATATAAATAATTTAGTCTTAAACTTATTGGAGTTTTGAATATTCGAATATTCGAATTATTCGAATTCAATTCCCAGCCTTAATTTTAACCTCTCGAGGTGTATTCCGTTTCACACAATTTAAGTTTGCAGCGGTGGAAAAACGATTTAATCACCTCTCGGATAGTTCGTGTAGATTTTTTTAACTTGGCCGAACTAAGATAAATCTCTAAGAGATTTACAGGTACAATTTATTTCTTAGTTATTTTGCACGTAAAGTATTAAAAAATTGAAGTCGCCCCAATGATCCTTTCCAGAATTTATTCAAGTTTGTTTCGCGCTAGTGTAACAACGATAAATCCGGGATCGTCGCGCGACAGTGGCCCGCCAGTGGAGGAGGCTAATGGCAACCGTAGAATTAGACGAGTATTTTTTCTCAAATTGTCCGTTCGCCCGTCTGTCATGTTCGAGAACGGAAACAATCATATTTCTTATATTAGGATTCCTATTTTTTGAAAAAAAAAAATAATAATAATAATAATAATCGTCTTTATTTCCCACAACAATAAAAGAAAAATAAATTTACAAAAAAATTTTACAAAAAAAAAAACTGAAAAAATTGAGGACTATTTTAACCAGAAAGACAGTCCTGAAGATGAAGATATGATTTTAAAGTAGTTGGCTTATGGATTTGTGTTGAATGGGCGGCTGTTATTTTGTTAAACACCATGTATGGTTCCTGCCAGTTGGAAACTTTCCTAAAGTTGAAAAAATAAACACGAGGACGAAGTTAAAATCTCCCGCAACTTCGGGACCGCCACTGCGACTGTAAAGTCTGCCCTACAGCTGTTCATTGGGAAATTAATGAACTCCGGCCTCAGAGCCCTGTTCTTCTCTTCTGTTTTGTCTGACGAACATTGGAAAGAGAAGCAGAGCACTAATGCAGTATAAATAATGCTGATCGAGACAGTTTTAAATTGGTGTTCCAGCCAGCAGGACGCGTTCATTTAAATTAGACAAATTTACATTAAAATTTTATAGGTACGTACGGCGCTGGAAATAAATAAGTAATTAAGCGCCGTATGTCGCAGGAAAAATTACAGAGCGCTGGTACAAGGTTTCACATGTTTAACGTCGGTATTTTCATGGAGATTGTTCTGCAGGAGTTGCGTCGCTAGTTAAGGGATTTCTTACTCGATTACGTTCAATAAAAAAAGAAAAGAAATAAGCACTGTTATATTTTTAATTACTGTTTTGTCTTGCCATGCAATACAATCGAATTGAATTGCAGGTGCGGAGCGGTGCGTTGTGATGTGGACAGCGTGAGAGCCGGGCGATGATTGATCTGTGTGTGTGTGTGTGTGCCTGCGTATAAGTGAATTCCGGTCGGACCGTAGACTGAGCGGTGACTAAAAGGCCCCTTACTTGTGCTTTACTCCCGTAATATGATCGTATGTAATAACATGAAGAATTTGATTGTGCTTCTGGTTATCTGTGTGCCAACATCAGATATATGCGACATCGGCAGTAGTACCTTTTACCTTGAAAATATTCCAAAATCGTCCGCTTCGTTTTCATTGGCCTACCCTGTAATACAACATACAAGATAATAGTAATAGATTGACCAAATTGTCTGCTGGCCCATGGTAATACCGCAGCTATGGCATTAATAGAATTGGTAGCAGAAAGGTCCAGCGCTGATTGGTGTGGTGTTTGTGATATACTGTGGGCCTTGCACAGTTTAGCATAATAATTTTATGACTGAAAAGTAAATTTGTTGTTTTGTTTCTAAACTCAATAAATTTGCTTTTTTTCTAATCCAGTCGACTGATAGTGGCGCTCAATAATGGCTTCAGTTGTTAACAATACAAATCATTATCGATTAGTTCAGGGTAGGACTGCTGAAAATTTGCTAGGCTTGAAAAGATTTAACCATTATTATAAACTGATGTAGGCCCTTGCCCTGAATCTTACAGGCAGTAGGCGTTGGATTTGACGGGCGTATGTTTTTTAAAGTCATGGATACGTACAAAAAAAATATATCTTCTTGCCTAGAGCCTAGATAATCTTGACGGACAAGTTTCGTCCATTTTATCATTAACTTTCAACATGGATATTATTTATAAATATTTGAAATCGGCCTGCGCGTTATGGCCAAGTTCCTCGGAAGTTATACGGTATTGTTTTCAATCTGCCATACTGCCGGATTAACAAAATATAATGCAAAATAAGCCACCTTGTGTTCCGGTCATTTTTGCATCCGAATTAATTACGTCTAAATAAAACGATTTATGAACAAATTTAATTTGGGATTATAGATATGGAGTATGCTTTTAAAAGTATAATTCATTACAACGGTTTTAATGCACCGCTGATTTTGTTGTTTGGCTGTTCGGTTCGATGCGAAATATAGATATCGTTTTACCGAGAGTGGCAACGTATATCACCAATTAGCTTAGAACTAGCGGCTATAATGTTGTATTCAACACACCGTTCCTTATTATATAAACAAGAATTTAAAGTAACAGATTGCGATTAATTTACAGAATATGATTGCTGCCCTCAAGGTCGTCAAGTATGTAGGCTACGATATTTTATTACACAAATTACTGCGCAACTCTATCAATAAATCCAACTAATCGTTGAACGTGAGCAACGCAAGAAAATTTGAAGATGAAACTTTTTTTTTAACCACGCCTGTACCTAGAGCCAATCCTGGACAGAAATCAAACTGAAGAGGCCAATCTTAACTAACCCAAAAGCACTAGATATCTAAACATTTGTTTACATCCCAATTAAATGTGACAAATTACGACAGTATTGAATTTATAATTTTAGTTTGAACAAGCCTATATGTTCTAAAACTACCCTTAGTACCTATATACCAGCCTATGCATTATGTATCAGATGCTATCTCGCTGGGTAAATATTCAACAATTTGTGACGTGACGATCATAATTATTTATGAATGTAGTCCGTAAATACAATGACATTAATGGCTTAATATAATTATAAGACCCTAATGGATTTCACTTCGGGTGTTATTGACGTTTTACCTGGTGCCGGTGTTGTTAGCTTTTTCACGTTTAATTATTGTACTGTCCTGTGTCGGCAAAGGATTTTTAAATCCCTACAGGAACATAATACGTACAATCACGATAGAGCCAGAAGTGTTTATTTGCATAAGTAGTAAGTGAGTACATTCAGGACGATCGTGTTTTTGGCATTTTTCTTTTTTTATGTTTCTTCTTTTATATTTTTGAAAAAGATATTCTCTATATCTTCATCAGTCAATTCCAATTTTTTTTTCATAATTCTATTTAATGGGAAAAATTTATAGAAAATATTCACTAGAATTAAATTTTATATATAAATTACGCGAAATATACGTAACGATATGACATAGAGCTTCGTAACGAGAAAAATTCGTCTTTTAAAATTTTGAAATAATTCATGGAGATAGAGAAAACCATGGCGAATCTCATGAATGCTACCCAGCATCAAATTTAAGTGATTTATTATTTCGAAAAGTAAAAATTGTCTTAGGGAAAATTTCAAACCAGTTCATGGCGGTAGAGAAGAACGAGACGAGTCGACTGGAACAGACATTTTAGTAAAAATGTCAGAAATTTAAATTCTAGTAAAGATGTCAAAAATTAAAATTCTAGTAAAAACACCACGTGACCTTGACCTTTGACGTCATCAAAACTTAAATTCTAATGCAAAAAATTCAAAATCTAGTAAAGATGTCAAAAGTTAAAATTCTAGTAAAGACACCACGTGACCTCGACTTTTGATCTATGACGTCATCAAAATTTAGAATTAAGAATGTCAAAAATTTAAATTCTAGTAAAATGCCAAAACTTCAAATTTTAGTAAAGATGTCAAAAATTTAAATTCTGGTAAAAATGACAAAAACTTAAATTCTGGTAAAAATATCACGTGACCTTGACCTTTGATCTTTCATACGTCTTCAAAATTTAAATTCTAGTAAAAATGCCAAAAATTCAAATTCTAGTAATGATGTCAAAAATTCAAATTCTAGTCAAAACATCACGTGACCTTGACCTTTGACGTCATCAAAACTTAAATTCTAATAAAAATACAAAAAATTCAAAATCTAGTAAAGATGTCAAAAGTTAAAATTCTAGTAAAGACACCACGTGACCTCGACTTTTGATCTATGACGTCATCAAAATTTAAATTCTGGTAAGAATGTCAAAAACTTAAATTCTAGTAAAATGCCAAAAATTCAAATTTTAGTAAAGATGTCAAAAATTCTAATTCTAGTCAAAACATCACGTGACCTTGACCTTTGACGTCATCAGAACTTAAATTCTAATAAAAATACAAAAAATTCAAAATCTAGTAAAGATGTCAAAAGTTAAAATTCTAGTAAAGACACCACGTGACCTCGACTTTTGATCTATGACGTTATCAAAATTTAAATTCTAGTAAGAATGTCAAAAATTTAAATTCTAGTAAAATGCAAAAAATTCAAATTTTAGTAAAGATGTCAAAAATTTAAATTCTAGTAAAAATATCACGTGACCTTGACCTTGATCTATGACGTCACCAAATTTAAATTCTAGTTTTTACATATTTATGTCAAAAAATCAAATTCTAGTACAAATGTCAAAAATTTAAATTCTAGTAAAATTGTCACGTGACCTTGACCTTTGATCTATGACGTCATCAAAATTTAAATTCTAGTAAAAATGTCAAAAATTTAAATTCTACTAAAAATGCCAAAAATTCTAGTAAAGATTACAAAAATTTCTAGTAAAAATGCTAAAGGACGATTGTTCTGAATGTAGGACTTAATTACTTACAAAAAAGTAAATGGTGAACATTATGAATTTGGAGAACTAAAGTACGTGCCTTCCGACAATGGTAACAGTAATCATTGATTAAAATTTATAACTTATGATCGTGCGATAAGAGCACTTGGCTATCATCAGACCATTCCCGGTTCGACTCCGGATCCTGACATCGTTGTTGAGTGAAAAATATAGAGAGCCGCAACTCCTATTGTTTCTAGCGCAAGATATACTTACATTACTTTTTTGGTCCTAATGGAGCCGACGATTTCTAGAAGACTTCTCTTCTGCGTTCAATATTTTCAATCCTTAATTATAGTAA
Source organism: Rhagium mordax (assembly GCA_963680705.1). NCBI lineage: Eukaryota > Metazoa > Arthropoda > Insecta > Coleoptera > Cerambycidae > Rhagium > Rhagium mordax. Next base: position 79,504,863 of record OY796659.1, on the reverse strand, counting down.
AATTAAGAAAATTTTTCCTGTATAAAAAAAAAATAAAACAATCTTGTGTTACATAATATAATTATAGTGCGTAATACAAATAAAATGTTATTTTCCTATTCTTCTCCTTCCACCAAGAAACGGCACAATCTGCATCTCAAGTTGAACACATGAGAGTGGTTTCAGACCGTCATACCCCCGAAGATTGACTTTCCATACCGCGTCGGAAATTGGAAAGAATCTTAAAAAGTCCGCCTTAATGGGACAATTAACCACGTTGTATACTCCCTGGAAGAGATATTGAATAAATAAATAAACTAATACTTAACAAAAAGGTTATTATTATCGTCTTACTAAAGAAAGTACGAATTTCGGCAATTGCATATTTGATTCACGCCGGATCCATTGTTATTCAGGGTTGAAATTGCTAAGTTTCCTTCGCTGACAAGACTTTAACGTAGTCCAAGGATACATCCGAAACTGATAAAAACCTCGAACTGGAAGATCCTTTGTGAGCAAATCCCCATATTCCAATATCGATTTCGTCATCATCAACAGTTACATTTATATTAATTAGTCCTCTTATTAACTAACCGCCTTGCCATCCAGCTCGGGTATGTTTAATTTTAATTAACATGCCGGCGCCACAAGTACTCAGCTCATTACATACCATTAAATCTTAAGAGAACCATCAAAATTTTACGACGTATTCCTAATCAGCAATCCAATCAGAAGGACATTAAACGAAATGCAATAATATTTAGTTTGTTTGGTTACACTGCCAGTTAATACGTAGCGGAATTTAATCCGGTAAATTAATTAAAGAGGACTAAGTAGAAGTAAATAATTATTTACTAGGGCCTTTTATCTTTATTGATATATTGACTGACGAGCATAATCTGCAAATTCAGTTTCTTCGACCAGAATTGAAAAATATTGAATCATTCTTAGTACTTAATATGATGTTCATAATTGGGGGATAAAGAAGGAATTTAGACAATTACGTTGAAATTAGAAACAAAAGGACAGCCGCCAAATGGATATAAAAATGGTGACGGTGAAATTTCAACGCTTCGAACAAGTTTGAAGCAATTACAAAGTATAATAAAAGGAATTATCGCACAATGAGAATGGCCTGTGTTCATTAATTTGAATAATTATTTCAGTAATTAAACGATGTGAACTGGGAGTGTTTAAATCCTAATACACTTTCTCCAGGTCCTTAACGAATTGTAAAATATTTAGGACTCCTTGGTCGGCGCGGCTCATTTATAATCCTGTAGCATTTTGCATTTTCGAATAAAGTTCTCAACTCCGAGTTAAGTGGCTTTATTTTACAATTATTCTTCATTTCGCGGCGTGAAAATATTCGAATGCTTAGCATTTATATTTATTTGCCGAATTTTTTCGAGTTAAGATAAACTCCTGAAAAATTCGAGCCTCACCGGTTTAATCGGGCAACTTAGCGGCCTGTCGAAGTGGTCCATGAAATCGGTCCAAGCCTGGTTTTTCATCACCATGTACCTGCATATTTCCTTGTTGACGTAATCCTTCAGTACGTACTCGCAGCTGTCCGGATTTCCCGAGGCGTCGCATTTCCAGAAGTTGAACTTCATCTGACAACAAAACAAATTGTCTTAATAACCCGGAATAATAATTAAGCGGTGGGTGCGTGCAGGGATGGATTGCCAATGTTGGAAGCGGCCAAATCAAACCTCGAAAACAATAATTTGTTGATTTAGTTTATAATTAACCAATATAATATTTCACACAAACAATAACTATGCAAATATAAAGAAGCTGCGTTTCCCCGGCTCCTCCGCCATATTTTGAAATAATCCGCTCTTGTGCCTGCCGATCATAAAAAAATGCCTTACCTTTTTACCATATAATTTATCTGCGATTTATCAATTTTTTACGTACCAATAGCACAAAAAGGATTCACTTTTCCCATCTCTATACATTAATTCTGGTAAAAATGCCAAAAATTTAAATTCTATTAAAGATGTCAAATATTTAAATTCTAGTACAAATATCCAAAATTTAAATTCTAGTAAAAATATCACGTGACCTTGATCTTTGATCTATGACGTCATCAAAATTTAAATTCTAATAATAATGCCAAAAATTCAAATTCTAGGAAAGATGTCAAAAATTTAAATTCTAGTAAAAATGTCAAAAATTTAAACTCTAGTAAAAATATCACGTGACTTTGACCTTTGATCTATGTCGTCATCAAAATTTAAATTCTAGTAAAAATGTCAAAAATTTAAATTCTTTCGGAAAATTAAAGAGCGTTTCCCCGGCTCCTTCGCCATATTTTGAAATAATTCGCTCTCGTGCCTGTTGATTGTAATAATTTTAGGTACTAAGCCTTACCTTTTTACCAAATAATTTATCCGCGATTTATCAATTTTTTACATACCAATAGCACAAAAAGGATCCACTTTCCCCATCTCTATACATTAATGAGACCGCAACCCTATTTACTAAATAAATTAATAATCCGACCCTGCCAGAACAACAATTAATCATTGGAATTTCCAGATCCAGACAGCCCTGCACGGTATAATTATCTTTTAATTATAGAGTTCTGATTAACACTTAACGGCTGGATCCATAATATGATGAAGATTCCTGTATTTACCGAAGGTGTAAGGCGGAATTGCCAAGAAAATATTACCCGGGTTAAGGGTGAGCTCCTTGCAATTATTCATTTATCTTTTTGACGGTTGAATCGTTCACGATGATGTGGCGAACCGAGATAGTTTTTTCACGCATACACGTTTTTCTAATTAGGTACCCCTCTTTTCCTATACTTCAAGTCTGTTAGTCTGAAAAAACTTGTGCTCTGATATTAAATAATTCCGACTCTCTAAAAACTGTAATACAATTTTTTTCGAACCCCTTCGGCTTCCATCGCAAAAATATGTGATGTAATATTTTAAATTAACGTGTAAAGGAGAAAATAACTTAGCTTAATATTAAATTGAAACTCAAAATTATGTAGCCGTAGCAACTGAGTACGTATTAATTCTAAAAATACGAGGTTTAGTTCTTTTAAATTCGTGTAAGGCCTAGCTATAAACTGTGGAAAATAAATTTCTTTAAGCGACATGATTAATATTGAAAATGTCAGTCGCTGAACCCGCACACCGGCTTTCTATACCTCTCTCTTCAAATTTATTTCTATAAATCGCTAAATCGAAATAATTTGGTATTTCACTTTACACGAAATTATATAGAGTAGATTTGTAAAAAAATTTGCTACAAAGTAACAAGATTAACAACCCACGTGTATTCGATTCCTTGGGTCTTTTGTTATTAGCCAAATTGATCGGTCGGCATCTTAATTAGAATCTGTTCTGCAAGATTACTCGCGAATTGCCCGCCTATGTATTTCAAATCGTGAATTCTATTAAAAAAGTTAAGGTCTGACTTGTGTAAATTAGGAAGAGCGTCAGAGCAACATCAGTGACTGTATGCACCAGAATCGTGTGCCTAAAATGTAATAATGAGGCCAGAAAATACCATGGCGTAGAATAACTATTATTCCAAGGTTTCTGCTGTTGTTAGTAAAAATTTATTAAATAAATTTAGAACAATATATTACTATTATTATTATTATTATGCCACAGGGTTGTTTCTAAATAATTCGCGCCGAATGGCAAATGCCTATCCGACGTTTCCTCAACTGTGCCTAATGTAACAAATATTTGTTTTGATTGATAACCTAATTAGCAATTGATGGCGTTATTAATGACCAAAATGAGCTCTGATGTGTATGTGAGTTATCTGCGATGTTAGTAAAATTTAATCATAATGTTTTGTAGACCGTGTCACACGGGTTTAATTCAATAATTTTCCATCAAATGTGCGCGACATAACAATAATATCGCGATATAAAATCGGCATCAACTTACAGTGATTTATGCTCGATAGTAACATTCATCCTAAATGACACAATTATATTGCGAATAGAGACCATTAAACTGACAAATCGCAGATAGAATCGTTGTCAAATAAAAAATACATGCCATTGTTATGAAGGTAGTAACGCATAGAAGTATTCACATTTCCAGTTTAGTTGGGGTTAAACCTAACCTCAACTTATTTTGACAGTCATAAACGTCAGAATTTCTTTGACAACTGATAAAGTTTGACAGCGACAACTGTCAATGTAAATTTTACAGCTGAAGTATTTTTGACAGTAACAACTGTCAATGTCATTTTGACAGATATAAAATAACTCTTTCTCAACTTCGTTTGTCAAATAGCAACCAATCAAATGCAAGCTACATATCAATCCATCGTGCATTCTTTTAAATTTTTGGGGGTTAAACCTAACCTCAACTTATTTTGACAGTCACAAACGTCAGAATTTCTTTGACAACTGATAAAGTTTGACAGCGACAACTGTCAATGTAAATTTCACAACTGAAGTATTTTTGACAGCAACAACTGTCAATGACATTTTGACAGATATAAAGTTTGTCAAGAGGCCAATCAAATGCAAGTTGTGGCAACCCTATCAATCCATCGCGCATTCTTTTAAATTGGTTCTGAAAACCAGTTCCGCTGCGCTCCCACTCTCTACGTAACAATAAAAATTAATGCGTCGTTTCCCACTCGTATTACTTACCGAGAAATTATTGCTGACTTCAGTAAGCGCCGTCACCTTGAGTCCGAACAGGAGCTCCTTGCTGTCCTCCTTATAGGCAATCGAGAAATTAGTCCACCGCATAGGAAGGTTCTCCGTCCCTTTGCACATACCTATTTTTCTTAGTATGAGTTTCTTATTTCGCTGAAATAAGTCATAGTTATTTATAAGTAAGGGATCTCGTGGCTCCATTAATATCGTTCATCGTAATACGGTATTATAACGAAGCATCAACCATTTACTTTATGTTCTGGAGGACGAGGTGAAGCGCCGGGGGATTTTCCGCCAGCGGGCGTAATTAGGACTAATTAGGGGAAACGCACCTCGCAATATTAAAAAATGTGACGATTGGAGGGGGTCTTGGACCATGAATCATATCCGTTTGAAAATTTTTAGAATCTTATTTACACGCCGGCGTAGAAAAAAGTAGGAAATGATACGATAAATTATTTAAATAAAAACTATAAAAAGGTTTTGAGTTTCTCGTTAAGTTAAAGGGTTTGTTATTTAAGGGTTTAACATTAGAAACTTGAGTTTAAGGGTTTGAATTCAAGAGCTTTTGAATTCAAAGGCTTGTGGTGTATAAAATTGTCGTTTAAGAATTTGTAGTCAAAGAATTTCATTTTTAGGGATTTGGGTTTAAGGATTTGGATTTAAAGGTTTAATTTTAAACACTTGGGGTACAGAGACTCATGATGTAAGGGTTTGTGACTTAAGGGCTTGGATTTTGGGGTTTGAATTTAACGACTTGAAGTTCAAAGGCTTGTGCAAGAATTTGTAGTGTAAAGGTTTCTGGTCTAAAAAGTTGAAATATAAGAATTTGGGCTTAAGGACTTTAAGGTTTGAATTTAAACGCTTGTGGCTCAAAAGCTTATGCTTGTGGTAAAAGATATGTGGTTTAAGGGTTTGTGGCTTAGAAGTTTAAGGTTTAAGGGTTTGAATTTCAAAGCTTTGGTCAAAGGCGTGTGGTATAAGGGTTAGTGGTCTAAAAGCTTGAGGCTTCGGGGGCTTATGTTTATGAGCTTGAATTGAAGATTTAAATTTGTGGTTTAAAATCTTATGATTTAAGAGTTTGTAATATAAGGGTTTGAGGGTTATAGGTTTGGGTTTAAGGGTTTAAATTTAAGGGCTATGAATTTAAAGGGTATGGGGTTTAAGGATTTAAATTTAGATTTAATGACTTGGGGTTCATAGGCTCGTGCCTTATGGTTTTGTGGCCTAAGGGTTTGGAGCTTTGGGGTTTAAGAACTTGGGTTTAAGGCTTTAGATTTAAAGGTTTGTTGGGTAAGGGTTTGAGGTTTGAAGGTTGATTTAAATTTAGATTTAATGACTCGGGGTTCATAGGCTCATGCTTTAAGATTTTGTGGCTTAAGGGTTTGAAGCTTTGGGGTTTAAGGCTTTAGATTTAAAGGTTTAAAATTTAACGGTTTGTTGGGTAAGGGTTTGAAGTTTAGAGTTTGTTTAAATTTAGATTTAATGACTTGGGGTGCATAGGCTCGTGCTTCAAGGTTTTGTGACTTACGGGTTTGCAGCTTTGGGGTTTAAGGCTTTAGATTTAAAGGCTTAAAATTTAAAGGTTTGTTGCGTAAGGGTTTGAGGGTTCAAGGCTTGAGGTTTAGAGTCTGATTTAAAAAGTTTAAATGTAAGGTTTAAGAATTTAAAGGTCTTGGGTCAAAGGCTTGTAGTTTAAGGGTTTGTGGCTTAACATCTTGAAGTTTAAGGGCTTAATATTGAAGTATATGACATTTGACAGCTGCAATCTACTATGAAACCCACTATTTACGTGATTTTTTAATATTTCCAGGTTCTCCAAGAAAAACCCTGATCAATTTCACATTTTCGAGAATAGAACCCACTTACTTGTCCATCGAGAACAACTGCCATTGTTTGACATCTTACTCTTGTTACCACCTACAGTTTCAAAAAAATATACAATGCTTTACAGATTTTCGTAAAGTCATAAATCGAAATATTCATTAGATCCGAATCAAATTTTGATACATCAATTTTTAATAAACCGATTATAATCTCCATTTTCTACTTGCAAGTTATTTACTCTTGATTATATCTATAATTAAGTCTGATGATGTAAAGATTTGATATGTAATAATTTGCTCATATTAAATAACTACGACATACCCGCTGGTGGAACGAAATCCGCAGAAAAAGTAAAAGATGTGTGAGGTCTAGCTTCTAGCCTCGCCGACTTGAATCTGGGGATAAACGAGCCAACTTGCAATCTGGTTTAACACCCCAGTAAAATATCGAGCTTACATCGTTAAAGTTCAAGAGTTTCGGGGGTTTTAAGATAAATTTATAATGAGAATCATAAAATAAACACCTTCTTCCTTTATAAAACATATTTCATATCCCTACGTAATAAAGAGAAGATACAGGAGCATTTAATTTATCGTATATGTCGCGCACGACGATTTAGATAAGCTGAATTTGTATGTATCTGCTTTTTTTTATTCGTAATAATCGCGCGAAAATTTACTGAATTAAAAAAATATATATGAGGTTAGTTATTAAAATAAATTAATAGGCAAAAAGGGAATCTAAAAAAATTTTTGTCACTGCTTATACTGTCTTCTCCTCCTACAGATAAATTCCCACACCCTATAGGAGGAAGGTTTATGCCCCCGATGACGTCTCTGCTCTGTGCCCTGTCGCAAGAAAAAAATTGATAATATAAAGAGGCCGCGACCTTCCGATGAGTGACAGGCGAAAGATCATTAGTTAAAAAGTTCATTAAGGAAACAAACCAAATAATAAGACCCGAACCGCAATTCCGCAGATCTCGGAATGTCAACATGTCAACGATGGTAACGCTCGACTCCTCGCTACCATGGCAATGCGAGATTTTGAAGAAAGATAAAGTCGTACTTCGGGCTGACATAAAAATAAAATGATAATGGATGTGATATGTGTCAGAGGATGCTGAATACTTGTATTATTGTTTTTTTTCCGCTCTTATAATTTCACGGTTTATTAGGACTTTCATTTATTAAATACAACATAGGACGCGCAATAATGAAACTTGGGGAAATTAATTAAGGGGGATGATTAAAGCGTAAAGCGTTACATATTTTTCAAGCAATGCGAATTTAAAACAAAAAACAAACTTCGTCGTGTGACAGTACGACAGGTATATTGTAAAATAATAAGCATCTTTATGTACAGTGTGTCCCAGCCTCTTTGATTTTTCTCCTCCATTTGATTTTAAGGGAAGCAGAATAGTTATTTTCCTAACAAGTGCGGAAAGTGGTACTTTTCCGCATGTGTTAGGAACAATATTTTTCCTAGGAGCGTGATCGCATTTTCAAAATGTAATTATAACTTACCCAAAAATGCAAATAAAAATATAATTACTTTTCCGCACTAGTGCGGAAAAGTGCAACTTTCGAAACTAAAATGCGTGCGGAAAAGTGGTATTTTCCGCACGCTCGTAGGAAAAATTAATTACCATGTAGTCCTTTCTTTACGTTGCAAAATATTCCAAATAGAATTTTCACACACCGTCCCTGCTTGTTTGAAATTGTGATGTTTACTAGTTCATGTTGCACGGCAATACTCACGTAACTTTTGTGTTTTGTTTCGTAAAACGTCCTTTTGGTTAAAGCGCGACAAGGCTTAACGATTAATTAAACAGAACGAGATCTTCCCTCAAAGCTGAATCTGGATGTAGTCTAACATTAAATAAATATACCAAAACATCCATAACAGGAGTCTTTTATTTTTTGCGAGAGCGACTTAAAATGCGAAATTTAGTTCCAACTTTCCGACCGTTTAATTATGACAAAATATATCTCTCGAGATCTCTCTTAGCCAACTTCTCGGTGCTCGGTAAATGGCAAGTTTATATCAACTTAAATCAACATTTAGTTACATTTGCGAGAGTGAAGTGTTTTTTTATTGTTAGAAATTTTAATAATAATAATGATTTATAAATGACTTTGTTTAGGCTTTATACCAGCATAATAACAACAAACATATCCAAACTGATATACTTATATTGATGTTTCATCTCTAAACATGCTATTATTAAATTCATTGGACTTTCTTTAATACATGATGAATATTGGATTAAAAATTAAAAAATTCAAAACGTCTAAAAACAAATTATTAAAAAATGTCTTAACTCACCACAAAATTTATTCGTTATGGTCACCAATTAAAAAACGAAGTCCACAAGAAGATGTACATACTTCGTTTTTTAATTGGTGACCATAATGAATAAATTTTGTGGTGAGTTAAAAATTTTTTAATAATTTGTTTTTAGACGTTTTGAATTTTATGATTTTTAATCCAATATTCATAATGTATTAAAGAAAGTCCAATGAATTTAATAATAGCATGTTTAGAGATGAAACTTCAATATAAGTATATTAATTTGGATATGTTTGTTGTTATTATGCTTGTATAAGGCCTAAACAAAGTCATTTATAAACAATGCATATCAAGCAAAGAAAGAGATTTGTAAAATAATAATAATGATAATCGACTTTATTAAGGAGTAATTTGTTTTAATCAGAAACTGGACTAGGTTGTTCTTCTGATGTACATCAAAACTTCCTCGCATGGCTGCATTTACACTTATTCTGATTCGGCCATAAATTACCCGGGTTAAACCGCGAGAATATAATATATTATAAGCCTGGGGAGTTAACCCTCATTGTTACGTATAAGCTGGAGATGTACCCACATAAAATCATGGAGATCCAACGCACGCGCTATTCATAGATTCCTCTTTATTTTTAGAAAATATTATTCGCGTTTTATCCCCGACTATACATAATGTTTAATAAAGGGTTGATGGATTGACTTACGTACTATATCAAGGGCCGCCTGTACGAATAACACACTGCTTAAAAGTGTAAAAAGCAGACGGAGCGCCCCGAGCGGCATTCTGTCGGCACCCATCATCGGAAGACTAATAGTTACACTTTTGGCTTTAATATATTTTACGTCAAAAACATTTTACTAATGATCATTGTCGGACGATAGAGATCTGCCTGGGAAATTGTGCATGACGATGTAAATGTTATCCCAAAGCGTTGTCGATATCAGTCGGGGCCGGGGATTTCTGATGCTATCCGAGGCCGAAAAACATTCCGCTGCTCTAATTAGAACAGACTTCTGTAATAGTTGAGATTTATCAGCAACATGCCGACACGTATCTCGCCAATCAAGTAAGCATCATCTGGGGATGATTATCAGTTCGATAAGCTCGGATTATTTGGGGTGGCCTAGCTACAATTGCTTGTCCCGTTTATCTAATTTATTTTAAATGGATTTTAATTGTAAATATTGTGAAGCATTAATGACTACTTAGTTGGTGATGGAATTCATTATATAAATGGGACTTACAGTCATTTTATAAAACCTTAATAAATCAGCGAATGTAGACGTGTCGATGCAGCGCTCCAGCAGTTAAAACTCTGCCTTACGTCAGAGCCTCGCCAAGGCGCATTTATTCACTGCGCTGCGACATTACACTTATCCCTACCACTCCGCTATCTTATGGAAGATTAATATTCCGAATCCAAGAGAGCTGAAGTCAGTCAAGAGCTGTCATCGAAAGCAAACAGATGTACCCACCGTAAAGTAAGTTAACCAGGGCCCGAATTTCGGCAAAGTCCAGCCGTGACGCATTTATTCACTGCGCTGCTTATTTTGCGTTCATCCCAACTACTCTCATATTTCACATAGTATTGATATTCCGAATCCGACACAACTACCTTCAGTACCCGTCCGCTGCTGTTCCTGACCAGTCGTGCCTAAGTAAACAAAAGTAAGTAAGGAGTAGAACTCAAGAGTGAGGTTTGGTTATTACAAGGTATCTCTGTGTGATATTAATCATAAGTTTCTTTCAGTCCGCTGCTGCCCTTTGCTCCTGTAATCATTTTATTCTCTTCCAGCTTTTTACCGCTCTTTAAGTGGTTCTCAAACAAATACAATAATTAATCGGATTTTTAACTAGATGTAACTATTAGTGCCGAAAACTGCTTATACTTGTACCTGGGGGATAAGACCATTTTAATTTAAAAAAACTGAGCTACAAATACGGTTATTCAGGTATTACCTAAATTAAAAAGCCCTCTCCGTAACAATAAACCATCAATAGACCATTAATGTGTCATAATTAAACATTTGTAGATACTTTCCAATCCGTAAATTGGGAGCAGTGATTGATGAATTGGTGGCAGGCATACTCAATTCATTTTATGAAGTACACCCTCGTATATCGCAAACAACTTCATTGTGGAGTCATTAATTAGTATTTCATTAACTAGGTGTGTGTTAAAACAGTATATATGCTGTGTGCATACCTTCAAATTAGTATGCGGTAAGCGAGCAGTATTTTATAAAATAACTGCAGCGAAATAGGGATAATCAGTAGTTAAATAAACCGGGAGAGTGGAGATATTTACTGCTGCGGCATGTACGGCCATTTATATGTAGTTATTGGAGGAGTTCCGCGGAGATTATTAGCGGATTTGTTCGACACTGCGCACGTACTTTTTAATGAAATTGAGCAAAAAAGTCGAAATTACCTTTATCAGGTATGGCAGGGGATATTTAGCCCGTTTATCGCGATTTTCATTAAATTAATTTCGAAAATAAAACCAATAAAGGAGTAATGCAGCCGCCCATAAAAGGATTTAGCGGGATGACACTCTTACTTTTTTCCCTTCAAGAGAAAATTAGCACGAGGGTTTTAAAGATTTTCGCCATCGATACATTCGACCAATTATTGGCGAGACAAAAAGTACATTCCATTCGTACGGACGAAACGCAACGGGTCGCAGAAAACACACATTTCGAATCCGCTAATCCAGTGGTGATGGAAGAAATGCGAGGTGGCGGGGTCGCAGGGGGAATCCCCCAGGTTTAACTCGTTCCCCGGTTGGCTTCATCATGGAGGGGCCATCAATCAGAGAGGGATTACCGTCGGACTGTTATTAAGAACGCTCCTCGTATGAGAGCAGCCACCGTCTGCTAGCTGCGTGGAAATATTACTGTCCTCTCTTCGGTAACAACCGCTTGCTCGACCACGAATCAAGAGGAATGGTCGAGGGACGTGCCTGTGGGCAGGTTGAAAGGCGCCAGCGATAATCCTGGTTTACTTGCAAAATAGGAGTAAGCGATTGTTATATTTCGACAGAGTAAAGGGTTGCTTTGACAATTACTACGGAGTACTATCGCCTCGAGGAAGAGCTATGTTACAGGGGAAGTTAGTCCACTCATTCAAAGCGTGACAAGTGCTGGTGCGTCCAAGTGGAGTCCTATCTCCCGAACGAGAGTCTGCTTACCCGAAGTCAAATACTTTGACAAAATTTTACCCCCCGAACGAGAGTTCTAGAATTTCAACTGCTTATAATAATTACTATTTTTTAGTAAACCGCACCTTTTGGTTGCTCCCAGAAAAATATCCGAGCTTTCATCATCTCACTGAAGAAACAAAAATAAAAATTAGTCGAGTCTCGTTAACGTTTTTAATTCTTGTTCGATGACAATTTCGTTTTCCATTTCATAAAAAAATCTGGAAGAGAATTTTTGGTTTTACAGCTGTAACATTTGGACATAAATAGTAACGATGAATCTCCTCATTTGATAAAAATTATGACTGAATCAACCAGACGGAATAAAACACATTTTTAATAGAAACAAAATCCCGACCCCACCGGAAAAAACCCGCCGCACTCCACTGCGCAGGCATCACCCTGTCCTTAACTATGAAGAGAAACGGCCGGCTTAACCACTTCTTCTTTTCTCTTCACCGCATTTCCAGGCTGAAGCTGACAACCCACACTCTAATACCTATTTAATGAACATATCATCTTCGTACGTTGCGGAATTTTGCGGCCGATGAAATATTATTTTAAATTTACAGGCCTCCTCTGAAATAATGTGGGGCTTTTTTATGGTCTAATAAATGATGAGGAATCATGAGGCTTTAAGTGGATGACAAATTCGCGAAAGATATGATGAAGTTTAAATAAACGAAAACATTTTTCTCTCGATTTACCCGCTAATGGGGGCTAATTTATTCTGCAACCCGAGTTGCTATAATGGCAGCATGTCGCAATTTTTTTAGCGAATCAAGATTTGTTGAAATTTCGCAAATTTTTATCTTGAATTAGTACGTCCGATAGATTGCAGCTTATAGTCAATCCGGCGAACTTTAACTTTTTTGTTTTGGTCCTAGAGTAGAAATGATATCAGTTTCGGAATTCGGACTGCTTCAGGACCCCGAAGTCATTTTCGGTTCCTCGATAGGACGCTTTCTTCACTATGACATTTAAACGTCATTTTTGACAGTTCTTTGGAAAATCAACGAATAAACTTGCTATCCATCCAAAGAAGGGACCGTACCCATTCCTTGATCATCTTTTTACAGCCCCGAAGAGGGCTGGTACCCAAAAATTTTTTTGAAATTTTTTTTCGATTTTTCCTTGATTCACTTAACTAATCGGAGCGGACAGCCCTGCAGGGGTTGCCAGCTTTATTTCTTTTAAACCAGATTGGATGTGTTTTCTTGTCGCTGTTTACGTTCGGAGTTGTGCGAAAAAGTACAGTCATTTAAGTTACTTTTTGCAACAATTTTAATATTTCTTTAAAGCCTTACTCATCCCTTTTAATGGTTAATATAATAAATTACGTTTGAAGTAGGGATTACTAGGAATTTTACTGCTTGACATAAAATTTAAATAAAAACATTTAAAATTGAATTATGTGACAGTTTGATACCGATTCCAGATTGTAATATCTGAAAGAGATATATCTTTCTCTAGAATAAATCTCTGCTAGACGTTAAAATGCTCTTTTCTTCAGTTATACGGAATCCGGCAATATTTTAAGTATTTGCTCTTGGTTACTTGGTTATTCGCAATTAAGAACTAAACTTTTCTGGAACTTTTAATGAGCTACCGAAAAACGGTTTCGGGGTAAAAAAGTAAACATTTTGTTATTAATCTTCAACTAATAAGCGAAGTATTTTGGTATGTCTGCATAATGCCGAATTAAGTGATATATTTCGCTAAACTGCTCTTCGACTTTACTTCTAGTTGGACGTGAAAAACAGTTAAGTAAGTACACTACGTATTGAGGAATTTATTCACTTGTAGGTATAAATTTTTTAATTATTTATGCAAAACATTCTCGATAACATCCATTCGATAGTGTTCAAAGTGAGTTTTATTTTAATTAGAATAATAATCGATAGTTTTTTTATTTTTGTTTTTCTTGTTTATTTTGTTGCTATTTTAATTAAAAATAACGACAAAAGTAACACAGAACGAAAAAAAAATAAATGAAAAAAGATCTAATATTTATTTTAATTATAGAAATAAAGGGTATTTTTTTAATTTTTTTCCTTTTTGTTTTTTATTGTTTTTGTTGTTTTTAATCAAAATAACAACAAAAAACAAAAAGAAAAATAAATAAAAACATCTATTATTATTAAGATTAGAATAAAAATTACATATTTCTTTATATATATTTTTCTTTTCGTTCTTTTGTTGTTTCTGTTCTGTTGTTTAATTAAAATAACAAGAAAGACAAAAGAATGAATAGAAAAATAAATAAAATAATACATATCTAATATTTATTCTACTCAGAGTAATAACCGATATTTTTGTATTTATTTTTCTTTCCGTTTTTGTTTTTGTTATTTTAATTAAAAACAACAAAAACAAAAAAAACAAAAGAAAAATAAATAAAAAATATCGATTATTATTGTGATTAGAATATTAGATATCTTTTTATTTGTTTTTCTTTTCGTTCTTTTGTTTTGTAGTTTTTAATTCAAACAACAAAAACAAAAAACGAACAGAAAAATAAATAAAAAAATATCGCGTATTATTATGATTAAAATAAATATTATATTTTCTTATTTATTTTCTTTTCGTTTTCTTGTTGTTTTTGTTGCTGTTAAATTAAAGCAATAACAAAAACAAAAAACGAAGAGAAAAATAAATAAAAAAATATCCATTATTATTATGATTAGAATAAATATTAGATATTTTTTTTTATTTATCTTCCTTTTCCTTTTCTTGTTGTTTTTATTTATGGTTTTAATTAAAACAAAAACAAAATAAATAAAAAATATCGACTATTATTGTGATTAGAATATTAGATGTCTTTTTATTTGTTTTTTCTTTTCGTTCTTTTGTTTTGTAGTTTTTAATTCAAACAAAAACAAAAAACGAACAGAAAACTAAATAAAAAAATATCGCGTATTATTATGATTAAAATAAATATTATATTTTCTTATTTATTTTCTTTTCGGTTTCTTGTTGTTTTTGTTGCTGTTCTTAATTAAAGCAACAAAAACAAACAACGAAGAGAAAACTAAATAAAAAAATAACCATTATTATTATGATTAGAATAAATATTAGATATTTTTTTATCTTCCTTTTCGTTTTCTTATTGTTTTTATTGATGTTTTTAATTAAAACAAAAACAAAAACAAAATAAATAAAAAAATATCGATTATTATTGTGATTCGAATAAATATCAGATATTTTCTTATTTGTTTTCCTTTTGTTCTTTTGTTGTTGTTGTTGTTGCTTTTAATTAAAACAACAAAAACAAAAAAACGAATAGAAAAAAAAAATTCCGATTATTATTAGAGTAAATATTATAGGTTTTTTTATTTATTTTACTTCTCGTTCTTGTTATTTGTTGTTTTTAATTAAAATAACAACAAAAACCAAAAAATGAAAAGAAAAATAAATAAAAACATCAAATATCACTATTTGAATAAAAATTTGATATTTTTTTATACATTTTTGTTTTCGTTCTTTTGTTGTTTCTGTTTTTAATTAAAATAACAACAAAAACAAAAGAATGAAAAGAAAAATAATTTAAAAAATATCTAATTTTTATTCTAACCATAATAATAATCGATATTTTTTTATTTATTTTTCTTGTGATTTTTTTGTTCGTTGTTTTCAATTGAAATAGTAACAAAAACAAAAGAACGAAAGGAAAATAAGAAACATATATCTAATATTTAATCGCATTATAATAATAATGGATGTTAATTTATTTTCCATTCGTTTTGTGTTTTTGTTGCTGCTTTGGTTAAAAACAATTGAGAAATTGAGGTAAATAATAAATAAAAAATATAACTTGCTGGTAGCGTAACAGCTCAGAGGCGGTGCGGGAGGAGGATTAGAAAGACATTAATAGGAACACGTGTTTTAACAATAGTGTTGCGTCTCTGCAGGATATTTTTCAATCAACGAGTAAATTGTCTAATTAAGTGCGCAAATATTTATCAATAAAAGTGATAAATAATACTAAAAGTAGTCACACATTTGGACGCTTCGGGTTTATGACGCATCACTGAATCCAAGGCCGATGCAGCGCCAGCCTAGTTTATCGCGTACCGTTTGGTTTATCATTAATTTTAATATTTGCCGCTGTTGGTTGCACCGCATTGCAAAATGTACATTGTGTAAAATATGCGGCGCTACATAGTTTGATAAATGAATGATACCCGACGAAAAAAAACACGCTGTTATCAGTCCCAACTAATGTACCGTCGCATTTGCGCACTCGACGGTAAAATAAAGTAAATACAGTAAATTCGAACGTAGAGTTCGGGTAACCGCGTCTGGCATTGTTTGATGATACTATCGGTCAGGTTATTGAGAGGGCCGTTAACAATGGCAGCGTACTAATGTAAGCCTGCAACGGCATTTACATGTGTCATGCGTCATTTGCGCAGATCTTTATCGGCTCGCGCGGAAATAGGAAAACTGCACCGCTCCGGAAGGTATTAGACAGCTTTATAGTTTGCCAGTTGCAGCTCGTGGCAATTATGACACTAGTCGATGTAAAAAAGTTACAAAAATTACTGAATAAGTTGGAACATAACCGATATTTTTGTATTTATTTTTTCTTTCCGCTTTTGTTTTTGTTATTTTAATTAAAAACAACAACAAAAACAAAAGAAAAAATAAATAAAAAATATCGATTATTATTGTGATTAGAATATTAGATGTCTTTTTATTTGTTTTTCTTTTCGTTCTTTTGTTTTGTAGTTTTTAATTCAAACAACAAAAACAAAAAACGAACAGAAAAATAAATAAAAAAATATCGCGTATTATTATGATTAAAATAAATATTATATTTTCTTATTTATTTTCTTTTCGTTTTCTTGCTGTTCTTAATTAAAGCAACAATAAAAACAAAAAACGAAGAGAAAAATAAATAAAAAAATATCCATTATTATTATTATTAGGATTAGAATAAATATTAGATATTTTTTTATTTATCTTCCTTTTCCTTTTCTTGTTGTTTTTATTTATGGTTTTAATTAAAACAAAAACAAAAGAAAAATTAATAAAAAATATCGATTATTATAGTGATTAGAATATTAGATGTCTTTTTATTTGTTTTTCTTTTCGTTCTTTTGTTTTGTAGTTTTTAATTCAAACAACAAAAACAAAAATCGAACAGAAAAATAAATAAAAAAATATCGCGTATTATTATACAGGGTGAATCTTAGAGTGGCGGCCATATTTTTGGGGTTAATAGTACTAGTCGTCATGAACATGAATCCGAATTTTTTTTTTTTGTAGGTTGTAAAATGGCCGAGTTATGAATTTTTTAAAAAAATTCGCGATTCATGTATAATTCCTGTAATTCCGGTGCCGCTGGGCAAGCACTTGCTGCATTACGTGTGCCCGGTCGACAGTGTTGCCAAGTGTAGATGATATAAAACCAATCGATTACATTTTACATTTTCACTTTTCATTAATAATTCAGAGATACCCAATCACGAGAGAGAGATAAGGGTACCTAGTGAAAATGAAAAATTAATTAATTCAATTGGATAAACAGGTTTATTGAAATACGCAGTTTTAACTTCCATAATGAAAATTGTAATACAAAACAAAATGAAAAAGCCGGCTGCATAGTCTGCATAATTATGACAAAATGAAAAAGATTTTAAAAACAGAATTAGTTAGGACATTAAATTTAAAACCACCCATCAGCTGTTAGAGTCGCTGAACTGTTTACAAACTATGACACTGACCTAGTTACTTAGCAGGTGCATTAACAAAAAAGGGTGATAAAAAAAAGGTTCTCCTGAAATGCAAAAGCCTCGCACGGCGGCGTGCCAGTTGTTTTTCTATGTTTTAGTTTTAGTTTTTAGTGTTAGTGACCATTGTTTCAGTTTTTAGTGAAAGAAATTTATAAAAGTGGTAGTTTTGCGTTTGTGTTTTTAATAATTGAGTGAGGTGTACCTTCTACGTGTGTGTAGTTTTATTTTAGTGGTGTTTTAGAGGCGACTTTTATCTGTGGGGGCACATGAAAAGTTTGGTGCACCGTACAATGTACGGTGGTTTGGTGTACACGACTCCTGTCAACAACGTTGAAGAATTACGGGAAATAGTAGAAAACGCTGCGAATCACATAAGGCAGAATACGGACTTCAATAAAGTTGGAGATTCTATGATGCGGCGAGCTACAGCGTGTTTGGAAAATAACGGAGGACAGTTTCAACACCTGCTATGAGAAATGCCGATCCAAGATAAGTAAAGATTTATTGCTATTAGAAAAAATAATTTTCTGTTCATTATTTGTTACTAAGTATTAAGTTTTTTAGGTATTACTTTTTTTATTGTTACACTCACGGAGAATAGTTTTTACTTTGTTATTGTTTAGATAGTTCATTTTATTTAGTTTCTTGTTTGCTTTACAATAAATTCCCCGTATTTTATTTCAGTCGTGAAGTTTGGCAACAACGCACTATTCTAGACATGCGTGTGCGTCTCAGTTATTAGACGTTACTCTCGCTAGCGCATTTCACTGGCGGGGTACCCAAATTCAAATAAAAAGGGTTTAAACAATATTCATTTTTCATAGCGGGTTAAAAAAAAAAAAATTTGTAGTTTTGTGTTCCCATAGTTGAACGGTGTCGCCTCATATAAATATGGCCGCCACTCTAAGATTCACCCTGTATGATTAAAATAAATATTATATTATCTTATTTATTTTCTCTTCGTTTTCTTGTTGTTTTTGTTGCTGTTCTTAATTAAAGCAACAACAAAAACAAAAAACGAAGAGAAAAATAAATAAAAAAATATCCATAATTATTAGGATTAGAATAAATTTAGATATTTTTTTAGGGACTATCTCAGAAGTCGAGGAGTACATTTACATCTTTAATCTTTTATTCGACTAATATTTCGACCCCCACTACGGTTAATGGGACAAGTACAATGACCCAAAATCGAATTACAAACTATGAATTTGGCACATAGCTTGAGACATTACAATGCGATGCGAATTTATCATCCTCATTATAGATCTAGGGAAATAAAATTTTGTATCCGTTCCAAATGTTACGACTAACACAGTAAAACGAATGTACGTAGTTTTTGGTTGTTGTTACATAAGTCGTCTAGCGCGAGGTTTTGGCTGTTTGACAGATTTATGAAAAACCGGGTTAATGCTCCGTCGCCTCTCGCCAGGCTGCCTCTTGCCAAAAACTGAAAACCAAAACTACTGTAAAATTTAATGGTATATACATGTACACCACGACTTTGTCCAAATACTGCAACCACGATGTATAGGTTGATAACTTAACAGCGTGTTTTTTCTTGTCGCCTCTGTCGGAAACGCAAACTAATTAAGTTATGGACGGGATGAAAATCTGGAACCTGGTGGTGGTAGCATCGCAAGAGCAAATAAAACAAGCCTTATACGTCACTTAACTATTACTTACATAATTAATAGCGCAATGGCTTAATTTACGAGGATAAAGATAACGATCCGTTTACACCACCAAATATTACAAATTGCTACTCACTGAAAAGGCTGCATAATTTATAATTCATAAAAGTGGATGCCGGGGATTTTATGCATACTTGCACATGTTGCTTCTAAAATATATTATGCGAGAGCATCGGATATGGTAATTTGAAAGAGTGGTCCGCTTTTTTTCTAACCTGGGAATCGCATGCATTGAACACCTCCGGGGTTACGTGAAAAAATAAACGCAGACAATAAAAATATAACCCCAAACTACCCTTTAGCTACATCCAATTTTATTCATACTACGCGAGTTTGTTAAATTGCAACGTATATCAGAAAATCAGCAATGGTCTATTTTTAATGAAGCTAAGAATATGAGAATACTCGTAAAAAAATTCTGTCAGTCTTTTTGTCTCTAGAAGATAAATAATACCATAGAACAATCCGTATGTCTTTCTAGTTTTTTTACCAACCTCAACATCTCGAGCATCTTTTATGTTATAATAAAATTATATTTTAAGCGCAGATACGGAAAGTGGCTCCTTTTAACTGGCGCATTCGCCATTTTCTAGCAACGAAAATAAATTGTCATATCCTGCACTCTCCACTCTGGCATAAATTGAGCCTTTGTGACATTAATTATGTAACATTTACGTAATTGTGTAACGTATAGGAGCCCTGCCACAAACAGAGGAATATTGAGTTAGCTGTTTGTTTCTAAATCAGAAATTTCTCTACAATAAAAGGACTGTATAAGTGGCACTTGCAGGAATAATTACCCACATCGCTATTATACAGTCGCTGCGGAGGATTTAATATTTTAGGTGATTTTCACAACATAAACTGGCGGAGTAATTTAATTGCTACGTGTAATTTATTTCGGGTGCATGTAGTAGAGCACTAAAAACAACATTAACATTCATCTCTGAGTGTAAACCGACTAAAAATAAGCAGGGAGCGATACAGAGAAAATTAGCGAATTATTTTACAGCGTTTCAATACCCCGTAAACATGAATAGATAAAGCGGGTCGCGATGCAAAATTTGCACGAAAACACGAGATCCTTTTAATTAAACAACCATTTCAATTATTTGGTGATAAAAACCTTCATAAATTAAATTATACGAACTTCTGAATTATGCAGCTGCAGACGTCAATGTTTCGGAATTATTGTTCCTCATCAGCATCAGCGACATCGAGGACAGGATGTACCTTTATTTTTTCCAATTTTAACGACTGTACTAGCTAAATCTTAGCTGTACTTTGTCTATATCTCCGTGATTTTGTGCTGCTTATATATTATATATATAAAACCACTACGATATCCTCGGTCGAGCAGAAATATAAATTTTATCAGCTATATATCTGCCACCGCTGGCGCTGTCGACGCTGAAGTAAGAAAGGAAGTCGCCACTCGGGCTGTTTTCATGCTTCAAATATTTTTCCGGCTTAACATCCTGCATTTATACCAGACGAATCACGGCGCTGCATTCTGCGGACAATTTCTTTGTAATATTTAGCGATTTAGCGAAGTTTGGAAATGATTTTGCTAAAAGAATCATTCAATTTAAACAGTCATAGAAACTAAGCTATGTATATATAGGGAATTAATTATTAAATTAATCTACTGATCTAAGTAATATAACTTTTTGTGTCCTTCTTCCTGTAATTATCGTACGAAAAACACGACAAATTCCGTCATAGGTCAAAGGTCAAGGGAAAATGACGTCAAAGGTCAAGGACCATTTTTACAAAATTTTGGTGACAAAGGTCAAGGTGAATTTTCATTAGAATTTCCAAGGCCAAAGGTCAAGATCACAATTTTTACTAGAATTTTCAAGGTCATCATTCCTATTAGAATTTTCGGGGTCAAAGGCCAAGATTTTTCACTACAATTTTCAAGGTCATCATTTATATTAGAATTTTCAGAGTCAAAGTTCAAGGTCATAATTTTGTACCAGAATTTTCAAGGTCATCGTTTTTACTAGAATTTTTAAGGTCATCATTCTTAGAATGTTTAGGGTCAAAGGTCAAGGTCAGCTTTTCTTTACTAGAATTTTCAAGGTCATCATTTATATTAGAATTTTCAGGGTCCAAGTTCAAGGTCATAATTTTGTACTAGAATTTTTAAGGTCATCACTCCTATTAGAATTTTCAAGGCCAAAGGACAAGGTCATCATTTTTCACTAAAATTTTCAAAGTCAAAGGTCAAAGGTCAAGACATCATTTTTAGTAGAATGTTTAAGGTCATCATTCCAAATAGAATTTTCAAGGCCAAAGGTCAGGGTCATCATTTTTTTACTAGAATTTTAGTTTTGGTCACGTGATTGTTTTTACTAGAGTTTGATGTCAAAGATCACATAATTTTTAAATAATACAATTTGTTATTTGTATGGTTTCTTATACTGAATTTTAATCGAGAAAATTTTTAGAAAGCTGGTTTCTGTAACTCTTGTTCATAAAAACTTCCAATAATTTTCTCTCCTTTTCAATCTTTAATATAAAGTTTGGGGAGAGATTTCTGAATATATCAAACATTGTCTGAAAATTTTATAAGAGAATATAAAGATTAATTTGTAAAGTATTTCTAGATAAATATATATTTTTTATATGTAATTGAGATTGATATATTTTAAAACATATATTTTCTCGAGTATTTTCTAAATTTTGATAGAAAAATATATTTTTACATGATCAATTCGTGAAAATACTGAAAATTTTGAAATACTGAAAATCTTTTGTGACGTCATCAGTTGATCTATTCGTAAAAATATTGAAAATTTAGAAACAATGTAAAATACTGAAAATCTGAAAATATTGTAAAAACAGAGAAAAAGCTAAAATATTGTAAAAATACTGAAAATAATGGAGAAAACTATCATCTGTGACGTCATCAAAATTAAAATTCTATTGAAAATGATCACGTGACCTAAATTTCTAGTAAAAATGATTACATGACCTTGAAAATGCTAGCAAAAATGATCACGTGACCTTGCAATTTAAATTCTAGTAAAGATGACCTTGAAATTAGTAACAGTGATGGCCTTGACCTTTAACTATGACGTAAATTTTAGCAAAAAATTACCTTCGACCCCTATGACGTAAATTCTAGTAAGAATGACCTTTGACCCCTATTACGTGAATTCTAGTAAAAAATGACCTTTGACCCGTATGACGTATATTCTAGTAAAAATGACCTTTGACCCCATATGACGTATATTCTGGTAAGAATGACCTTTGACCCTATGATGTAAATTATAGTAAAAATGACAAAAATTTAAATTCTAGTAAAAATTATCAAAATTAAAAATCTAGAAAAATGATCACGTGACCTAAAATTCTAGTAAAAATGATCACGTGATCTTGGAATATAAATTCTAGTAAAGATGACCTTGAAAATTAGTAACAATGATGGCCTTGATCTTTAACTATATGACGTAAATTCTAGTAAAAAATGACCTTTGACCCCTATGACGTAAATTCTAGTAAGAATGACCTTTGACCTCTATGATGCAAACTCTAGTAAAAATGAGAAAAATTTAAATTCTAGTAAAAATTCCAAGATGGTCCTGAATGTCCTCAAAGACGATTGGAGAAAAAGGTTTTTTACTTAGGAACGTTTTTGTTTCCTGAAGTAACTTGTGTAAAATTGCAAATAAAACGGGCAATCGCCGTTAGGAACGTACTAAGTACAACAATTTCACTCTTCCTATGTCCGAATTAAATTCGCCACCCTTACCTTTCCCTAACCGTCAAAATTCTTACGCTGAAAATATACGTATAAAATATTAAACGGTCTCCTTTAGTTATCCCACCCTCTATTTATACGCCCTTCTCTCTATATCATCAGACACATGTTTTATTTCTACGACCGCGTCGTTCCACATCTTTTTTGTTATTATCTCCTTCCCATCTTTCCGATATATTCGTTTAGGCAACTCGATGATAGTTATTTCCTTATACACATAAAAATTATTACTCCGGCCGCCAATTTTATCGGCATCGGCTCATTTATTTTCCTATAAAATATTATGTATTTGCCTTTCGGCTGTCATATTTATAGCAATGCTCCGGAATCGACATTAATTTGGACACGTTTTTTTTATCTGCCGAAGGGACGTCACATTATACATATCTATATCCTATAAATTTGTCCCGGAACGCAGTTAATCCGAAATATACTGCACGCGGCTCAACAGGGGAAGAATTGACCTCCCTCGAAATGTTTATGTCCCCGGTAATGGCTCCCTGAGTTTTCTGCAAGGATGGTTTGTTAAAACTGGCGCTTGTCCTTATCAATCCGTATAAAGTTATAGCAAATAATTTAATATTGCAATAAGCCCCACCAGACGGATAATCCAAAAGGACTCCTCTTTTATCTGTACCATGCTAAAGAACCCAGAAACCGGTCCATGGGATGGTGACGTGCGCTACCTGATAATAGAGGAGTCCTTTTGAATTAATCCGTCTGGTGGGGCTTATTGCAATATTAAATTATTTGCTTCTATTTTATTAATTAATTTTTTGTTTAATCCAGTCTTTCCGGGCATTACTACAACACTAATTTTCCGCAGCAGAGCCAAGGTTATAACTGAATCTAATCCCATTATTATAATACAATTCGATTAAAAGTTCTAGGGATCGCACGGGCACGGAAGTTAGTTACGAAGTTGGTACTGTATTAATTCGGAGAATATTTGTTAACATTTATAAAATCGAGAGAATAGAAGAGAAACTCTCCCAAGACTTATCATGAATGTATGTATGATGCTGAAAGTTCAAACAAGTTATAATAATACAGGCTGCGTACTGTCTTCGTCGAAACTTGGCTGGACTTAATCCCGTCTTAGATAAGGCTAACTTCACACCGGTTTGGCGTCAGCGCTAAGCTACTGGATTATTCATAAGTTTAAGCTAGTTTTGCAACTCACTTTCGCCAGCTGCGAGGCGGTGCGACCATCGGGATAGCTACGGGCCGATACAGGTCACATTTCGTTTACGTTAGTTTATAATAATAATAATAATAACTTTATGTATATTCGAAATAGGTACAGGGTGTCCCAGTCTTTTAGTTCAAAAGCCAGTCTGACGTTGTTTTTCTGAGGAATCCGAAACAATTGAGCATCAAAACAAAAATTATGGCCGAAAAAAACAATTTTATTAAAAAATTCAAAATGGCGGATTTTTGTACTTTTTTTATTGACTATTAAAGGTTAGTAAAAAAATGCATGTAAATTCCGGTGTACTTACTCAGAAATGACATTCTCTTTTATAAAAAATAAAATCATAAGTTTAAAAATATGTATAATAGTAAGAAAAAATAAAATTCCCCTTCTTACTGTTAGGTATATTTACAAACTTATGAGTTTATCTTTTATCTTCATGTTCATTTAAGTATTTTTCCTACGAGCGTGCGGAAAATACCACTTTTCCGCACGCATGTTAGTTTCGAAAGTTGCACTTTTCCGCACTAGTGCGGAAAAATACGTTTTTCCGCACTAGTGCGGAAAAGTGCAACTTTCGAAAATAACATCGAAAGTTGCACTTTTCCACACTGGTGCGGAAAAATACGTTTTTCCGAACTAGTGCGGAAAAGTGCAACTTTCGAAACTAACATACGTGCGGAAAAGTAATTATATTTTTATTTTTTGCATTTTTAGGTAAGTTATAATTACATTTTGAAAATGTGATCACGCTCCTAGGAAAAATATTGTTCCTAACACATGCGGAAACTGTCTTTTCCGCACTCGACTGCTTGACCGAACTCCGCTTCGCGTCGGAAAAGTACCACTTTCCGCACTTGTTAGGAAAATAACTATTTTCAAATGGTTAGTAATAATAATAATTGTATTTGATTTGATATTGTTTTTCTTTGGTTTTTTCGACGTTGTTTTAGCCTCCTTTCTGTTCCCACCTTTCAGACCGAAATCCCGAACAAATGACAAAGCGAATCATTTCTAAGCCTACTTATTCAGGGGTTTAAATTTAAGAACATTAGCACGTTTTATTGAGGGCCGCTTAGGGAGCGATGCAGGAGCAAATTATAAAATTAAGTAACCTTAAATTTAAATCTTTTAAATCTAAATAATACGGTGCAAACGGCCATAAACTGAACTTTATTGTCGCGTCTCCCCGCGTTTGATTTGTGGGTAATTTGAAAATGGTTCGGTGCCATCTGATAAGCAACACTAATGCAAGGTTCAGCTGCAGCGGTTTATTGGAGAGAAACCTTTTAATACCCCGACAATGAACTGCACGGGATTTACGTTTAAAGTCGTCAAAACGTGCCGTAAAATACGTAGTAGGCAAAATAATATAATAATTGATGTCAGCAGGATTTAAGGAAACTATCCGCATCGGGAGAAGCATCCCATCCGCAGACCGGTTTCTGGAAACATATACATAAAAAATGTGTACAAGATTCTCTGTTGCCTCAGCAAAATAAATAACACTCCATTAAGGTAAATGTGGGGTAAATAAGGATAAATGTGGATAAAATAAAGATGAATATGGATAAAATAAGAGCAAATAAAGATAAACTAAATGAAATTCTAATCAAATGAGGATAGGTGTGGGGAAAATAATTATACATATGTGGAAAATAAGAATAAATATGGATAATAGTAATAAAAATATTGATAAAATAAGGATAAAATAAAAGTAAATATTGAAAAATATAATTAAATTCAAGTAAGGATAATGTGGGCAAATAAAGATACAATTTCCACTCAAATAAGGTTAAGTGTGGAGAACACAAGGATAAATATGGATAACATTAATAGTTAGAAATAAGAAAAATAGATGTAAATATGGATAAAACAAGGATAATGTGGATAAAAGAGATAAATAAAAATAAATATGATTAAAATAAGGATAAATATGGATAGAGTAATAATAAATATGGACAAAATAAGAGTAAATAAAATAAACAAAATAATATTCCACTTAAATAAGAATAAATGTGAAGAAAATAAAGATAAAATAAACGAAATTCTATTCAAATAAGGATAATTATGAGGAAAATATAAATGTGGATAAAATAGGGGTAAATAATGATAAATATGAAGTTAAATATGGGAAAACTAGATGTGACCTAAAATAAAAGCAAATAAACATAAACTAAACAAAAGTTTACGCAAATGAGGAAAAATGTGGATAAATAAAAATCTACTGAAATAAAAAAATAAAATACGGATAATGTACATAAGATAGAAGTA
Source organism: Rhagium mordax (assembly GCA_963680705.1). Taxonomy (NCBI): domain Eukaryota; kingdom Metazoa; phylum Arthropoda; class Insecta; order Coleoptera; family Cerambycidae; genus Rhagium; species Rhagium mordax. Next base: position 79,478,229 of record OY796659.1, on the reverse strand, counting down.
AAAAATGTAAAATAAATAAAATTCTAATTAAATGAGGATAAATGTAGATAAATAATACGAGTAAAGAAATAAATTCCATTCAAAGTGGGGAGAATAAGAATAAATATGGGTAAAATAAGAGTAAATGAAAATAATATAAATATATTGAAATAATGATAAATGTGGGAAAAGTAATTATATAAAATAAGGATAAACATAGATAAAATAAGAGTAAATAAAGATAAAATGAATAAAGTTCTATTCAAATAAGAAAAATAGATATAAATATGGACAAAACAAGGATAATGTGGATAAGAGGTAAATAAAAATAAATATGAATAAAATAAGGATAAATATGGATAAAATAATGATAAATATGGATAAAATAAGAGTAAATAAAATAAAAAAAATAGAATTCCACTCAAATAAGAACAAATGTGAGGAAAATAAAGATAAAATAAATAAAATTCTACTCAAATAAAGATTATTATGAGAAAAATATAAATGTGGATAAATAAAAATCTACTGAAATAAAAAAATAAAATACGGATAATGTACATAAAATGGAGGTAAAAAATATAAAATAAATAAAATTGTACTCCAATAAGGATAAATGTGGGATAAATAAATATAAATGTCGTAAAGTAAACATAAATATGAATAAAATAAGAGCAAATAAACATAAACTAAATATAATTCTAATCAAATGAGGATAAATGTTGATAAAGAATAAGAGTAAAGAAATAAATTCCATTCAAATAAGAAGTGGGGAGAATAAGAATAAATATGGGTAAAATAAAAGTAAATGGAAATAAAATAAATAAAATATATTGAAATAATGATAAATGTGGGAAAAGTAATTATATAAAATAAGGATAAACATAGATCAAATAAGAGTAAATAAAGATAAAATAAATAAAATTCTATTCGATTAAGAAAAATAGTTATAAATATGGATAAAACAAGGATACTGTGGATAAGAGGTAAATAAAAGTAAATATAAATAAAATAAGGATAAATATGGATAAAATAAGAGTAAATAAAATAAACAGAATAAAATTCCACTCAAATAAAAATAAATGTGAGGAAATAAAGATAAAATAAATAAAATTCCATTCAAATAAGGATGAGGAAAACATAATAATAATTATGTTCTATTCCTCGAAGGAAGGCTTCCTATGTCAGGTTGGTGACTGCTTTTAAAAGCAGCAGTGTTACCCCTTTTACGAGATGGAAAAATGAACTACGATTATATTTATTTATTTAATTATTTGTTATTATTTTAAATATTTCAAATAATAATTATGGTGTTGGTATAAGAAAATGGAATCGTCAAGTGCCTGATTTAAATTACCAACTTCCCAGATAATTAAATGAGACGAAAATGTGGAAGTTCTATCCCAATTCGGTCGTTAGTATTAAAATTGACCCACTACATTGACACTAATGGCATCGCTTATTACAGAAAGGGGTTGAATTTTAGTGGTTTTGAGAACTCCACAGAAAACTTGTTTGCAGCAGTTTGTAGTTTCCTAGTGTTTTCGCCAACCGCTAACCAAGTGAGACCCGCCTCTTAATTCGTTATAATTGAAGTTTAACCGAAATATTATCCTAATAGAAGTTATAATTCGACGTTTATTATACACGGTTCTCGAGTTGCACCGCAATTTATTAAATCTGCTCGCACGAAATACGGCTCAGAATTTGTAGCGTAAAAAATATAAAAATAAATGCAAATCATTCGTAAAAATACGTAAAACTTCTGAGAGCGGCCGCAGCAATCCCGAAGGTTCTGTTACCAGCCGTTCTACAGATTGGTAGGTAATCACTTGCTCATTACTTATCCTGCTCAGTATTTACATACTCTCCACGCTGAATCGTTATTCAGGGCTTATCTAGAGGCATTTGTGCTACACGATATCCTAGTGAAATGTCCTGATGGCTCCCGTTGCCGTTGCCGATGCCCTAATATATGCCATCTCCAAATCTTTGCATTATTTAAACATTTTCTCTAAAACAAATTGCCTTCGATTAGCATTTGTTTTATTCGAAGCATAAGGGGAGTCGCTGCATTACCGTAATTGCTCCTTACTTTATTGCGCCGCGCTAAGCTTTTTTTAATCTGCATAATTTAGTAATAATATTAATATTTCATTAATCACCCCAATACACAAATGGAACCCACAAGCGATGTATTGGCGTTTATGTGCGGCATTATTATATGCCATAATCCAAGAAAATGAAAATTCATGGGGATCAAATCCGGGGATCGAGTGGCCATTCAATTAACTACCGGATATGCCAAAGTTTGCAGCGCCTTTATTAGAAGTATTTTATCGTTTGATTCAATGAAGTGTGGATCTTCCTCGTTAGATAAAATATAGGTATGTATAATTTGGATCAAACAGCAAGGTAACATGAGTCGAATATTATTCGCCAAGGATTTCGACGCACCGTCGTGTAAGGTTTTTTAAAAGTTTCCGTCTAATGTATTAAAGAGGGTAGGTTGCCATTTAAGAGTTTAAAGCTTGCTAGGGGTGAAATGACGAGAACGTGCAGAGGTTTATTCATTAACTTTTTGTACTGCAGCTTAGCGCCTAAATAAAGCACGTAAAGTAAGAAAACGCCAAATAAATCATAACAATGTAATTTTTAAGGCTGAAATAGTCGCGGCGGTGTACTCCGAAAACATGCATGTACGGAAAGTTTTGTTTGTAAAGTGCTTTCCAATATGACGTAAACTTTGCCTAGAAACTACTAAATCACGAGAATAATATATAATAAGAGGAAATACAAAACCAAGATTTTCTTTATATGAAAAGTGACACATAAAAAATGGTGTTCCCTTCAAAGTTCTTCCGACTAGTCTAGCACTTGAATATCACTTCTGTCGATTATTATTAATATATCGTTTCTTGGGAAACCCCGCGTCAGATCCATACTCATGTAGTGACTTTAGAATTGATGAATGGCTCTTGTACTCATAACTTTTTATATAATTTATATACAGCGTTTGTTAAGTCCTACGAAGCCGATCCGACTCTAATAACCGCACTGAATTACAAGAACACCAAAACGGACTTACTTCTAAAATAAATAAGATAAATAAAGTTCAGGGTTTATTGGATAGACACTTTGAAATAATTTTTTGCAGCCGAGAAATTTCTTAAAAAAAAATTATTTGGACAGTTTCTCCTCGTTGCAATTTATTTGTACGAAATGTACCGGAATTTAATAATCCGTAAATAAATAAATAAATATAAATAAATAAATCATTCATCTCGTTTCTCTCTTTATCTGTGAATTTTTTGTGAATTTTTGTGGACAGTTTTCTCTCGTCAGAATTTCTTTGGGCGAACGATGAACCGAAATTTAAAACCCGTAGCCTTTAAAAGGCTCTATCTGCACAGCACAATAAAATATCGAGCTACGGTTTGCATCAATCAATTCATTACTTTTAATTTCTGTACATTTTAGAACTTTTAAAGACAGTTTTCACTCGTTACAAATTTTTTTGTACGTCGACGTAGAAAGGAATAATACAGAAAACTTAAAAACTAACCATTAATTATTTAATTAATTTTATTATACATGAATTTTGCAATATTTTATCATTACAGAGACAATCAATATATTTCTTTAATTGCAAGTTACATGCTACTATTTCGATCAGTTAAAATTAGGTTCAACAATTGCCCCCATGAAATACTGGAAAATAACAAATCAAACGTTCAATTAATAATTTCGTCCAATTAATTTTGATACCATCACATCATATTATACATTCTACAATATAGTTACCGTTATGGTTTTGTATTCCAATCTATAACTCACAACACAACTGTCAATATAGTAAGCAATGTGATTATTCTGGTTAAATATGACAGAAATAGTACCTCGTGAACTTTAATGTGTTTCGTTGTTGGCATATCAAATATCCATCTAAATGTTTCTATAAAAAAAGAAACCTCGCTGTTGTATTTTAGGCACAATTTATTCTGTATTGCAATAAAAAAACAAAAACCAGAATATAAAGGCCAGATTCGGACCTCTAAGGTGGCAAATCGACAGGCAAAATCCACTTTACATTAAGGCAATATTACCCTGTTTTATACTTTCTCTAGAAAACTTTTTTATTCCAAGATAATGTATTCGAATACACAATAATGCTCCCTTTTATAGGCAAGTTTATGAAACCGTCCGAGTTGAAATTTGTGTCCTTTATTTTAATGCATAAATAATATGCCACTACATGAATAATAAATCAGAAAACATAGCAAAAACAAGAAACGCAAAGCACTTCACTGCATAGCCTTTTTATGGACCTTTTTGGTTTAACAACCACTTTGGAATAATGGAGGCGGCTATCAATTTGACGGTTTTTTGCGGCTATAATGGCCACCACGACGCGACCGCGCTCCCGCCCCTAATCACATAATAACGCTCCTTCTCAGCTGCAGCCAATTAGCCATATATTATTCATTAAATATTATTAAATCTATCCACCCTTTCGTCGAACAGTTTAACTCTTGCGGAGATTGCCTGAAGTGGCCTGAATGCAGAAAAAGGACCAACTGGTCGACGGTATTTTGGAAACGAAGAAAATGTCCCACCCCTGCCACACAGATATTGTGTTGTATTAGCTGGCAGTCTCGTTACAAAGTTTTGAATTCAATTCCACGTCGTGGCAGTGGAACGTACACGAATATTGAGTGTGTGTCCGTTGTCGTTAAATATATCTCCCTTCCACACAATATCATGACTATTATATTATTGAATTAAGAACTTAGTTTGAGGCAGTAACTTACAAACTAACTGTTTAGCTTTTACTACTGGATTATTATTTGTAACACTAAGCTGTAGAACACTTGTTGAAGCGAAAGAGGTCAACGAGCCACACGTAAACAAAGGGTCAGCTACACTAAAATAAACCAAACGTAAACAAATTAAAGGCGTAAATAAAGTAAATGCATTGTACTATGTTTCTTTGAAATAATCAATAACAGAACAGCTGTTAGTTACATGCTTTAAACAAAATATAAACGATTTTCAACACAACAGTTAAACAAAGATGGACTTTATTTCCTTAAGCTCTTATTTTGAGTTTCGACCACTCATTCCACACTTTTGCAGTTGTGAATACTACAAAGCTTACCTAAATAAGGAAAACAGATTCCTAAATCACGCACAGATTAGACTCAAACCCTTGGAATACAGAAAATGCGATATTAATACTGCAGCGCCTCCCAGCTGAATAAAACTGAAACAGTTCGAGATCAGCCCTAAGGCGAAAATCAATAGTTTCGTTAGTAACGTTGAATAAGGGTTCCTACAGTCACGCTACGAGCACTGGGAAGTTTGTTATTAGTTTCCTTTAGATACTTGAATACCTCGATTGCAAAAATATATTTTTTTCTCAAGAGATGGCAAATCGTTTTCGTTTTGAACTATTCACTACCTTGATGCCCTTTAAATTAATTTCAGCATTATTTCGTTTTGATTTAGTCCGGCGTTCTTGCTGTGTAAAGTAATTGGTGGCGACGGTAATTTGTTCATTTTCCATTAATAAAATTTGTTAATGGACAAAATAAATACAATCATAGAAAATACTACAAATTCTCAATCTAGCAACATAAATTGTACTACCTATTGATTATAAATATTAATATGGCAATTATACCAGCAATTATGCTAGCAGTTATAAATACTAGCAATTATAAATATTGGCATGGAAATTATAAATACTAACAAATATACTAACAAGAACAAATTAAACTAAAATAGGAAAAACTGGCAATTGTAGCAAATATTATAAATTGTCAATAGTAATATAAACGCGTACAATTATATATATTGATGTGGCTATTATAAATACTAACAATTATACTTACAATACAAATCCGTGCCATTATAACTGTACTAGCAAATACTATAAACATAAATATTAGCATAGTAATTTAAACACTAGCAATATGTACTAGCATATACTAGAAATTATAAATATTAGCAAGAGAATTATAAATATTAGCGATTATACTAATATAACACAAATAAACTAAACTAACTAAATTTGCAAATACTATTAATTATAAATATTTATAAATACTAACAATACTAACAAGAAACTACAACTAAAGTAGCAAACACTGGCAATTATAGCTAATACTAGAAATTGTCAATTTCAGTAATATAAATACACTAACAATTAGATTTATTAGCAGTTAGTAATTATAAATACTAACAATTATAATTACTATGCTAATTATATATACTAGGATATACTAGTAAGTATAAATACTAGCAGCAGCAACTATACTAGCAAACACAACACACAAAATTATTATAACAAATATTATTAATTATAAATATTTATAAATACTAACAATACTAATAACAAACTACAACTAAAGTAGCAAACACTGGCAATTATGGCTAATACTAGAAATTGTCAATTTCAGTAATATAAATACACTAACAATTAGATTTATTAACAGTTAGTAATTATAAATACTAATAGTATAAATACTAACAATTATAATTACTATGCTAATTATACATACTAGGATATACTAGTAAGTATAAATACTAGCAGCAGCAACTATACTAGCAAACACAACACAAAAAATTATTATAACAAATACTAATAATTATAAATATTTATAAATACTAACAATACTAACAAGAAACTACAACTAAAGTAGCAAACACTGGCAATTATGGCTAATACTAGAAATTGTCAATTTCAGTAATATAAATACACTAACAATTAGATTTATTAGCAGTTAGTAATTATAAATACTAATAATATAAATACTAACAATTATAATTACTATGCTAATTATATATACTAGGATATACTAGTAAGTATAAATACAAGCAGCAGCAACTATACTAGCAAACACAACACACAAAATTATTATAACAAATATTATTAATTATAAATATTTATAAATACTAACAATACTAATAACAAACTACAACTATAGTAGCAAACACTGGCAATTATAGCTAATATTGGAATTTGTCAATTTCAGTAATAAAATACACTAACAATTAGACTTACAATATAAATGTGTACAATTAGCAATTAGTAATTATAAACATTAGTAATATATACTAGCAATTATAAACTAGCACCAGTAGCTAACTATGCTAGCAAACACAACACATATAATTATAGCAAATACAAGCAATTATCTATAAATACTTTAAATTATAAATATGATGCTATTTATAAATACTATAGCAATATATTGCTATGTTGGAAACTTAAAGGATACTGTTTTCTTTATTTGTAATTTTTATATCCCCAAAATCTTGCCCTTCCACGTTGTACGCCAATTTATTTGCTGTTATTTTATATTGGAATTTTATTGTTAATTTTTCGGAATTTACTTTTATTTTTTGTTATATTGAATTTTTATTATTAATTTTTAGTTTCTATGTATAGCAAATAATTTATAATATTTCACTAACTTTACTCATTTCTCAGGCTCATCTGGGTTCCTTGAATATATTGAAATTTGATTTATTTACTTGATATTGTCTAAATGGATTTTATTTAATTTGTATTTTGTGTTGCCTAACTTACTGCATAAATTTTGTTAACTGTTAAATGTATACTATGTTTCATATACTTCAGTATGGACAAATAAATAAAAGATCACTGCCTTATCTTTTCAACTATACCTTTAATTTATCCTTGAAATAAATTGCAGTTTTAAACATTCACAAATCGAAAACGTTAGTGATCGTTGAGTTTTGTGTACAACTAATATTATCCCTGCTAACTTAAAATGAAGAATACGAGTGGCTATTTAAGAATTCTAGCATAATAATTGATTAAGTGCTCATAAACAGTTCCTGTCTGGCTTTGAATTTTTAAATTGCCTGCTGCTTAATATTTAAGGTTATGTCTATACTTATTAACTACAATACAACACACTTAATAGTGCTTCCTTGCAATGAAAGTTCTTTTTGAATATTTTACGATTAATTAAGAATGTTTATGGTTCTCGATTAGCAATTGAACTGTTTCCTTTTTCAACAGAAACTTCTTATATGTCTCGGTAAGTGAATGACTTTGATTATTAATAACATGATTCTTATTATGTTCAATTTATATGAAACATTAATTTCTTACTTTTCCTGTGTTTTCTTTCTGTTTTACAAACTGGTTATGTTAATTTTCTTGTCTGTTTCAGGTACACCTGACTTTTCATATCTTGACATTCAAACTTTTGAACTGGACCGGGATGGATTTTCAATAAACACCGGTTTTTACCATAATTACTTAATAAATGCTAGCAATTCGTTTTTCACCTTATCAAAAAACCCAACTTGGACATGTATCAGTTAATCAATTTCCTTCTTTATTTCTTGGGTTCTCTCGGCTATCTACCGAGATAAATAAATAACATCTAATGTATTAGTTTAGGTAAAAGAAACGAAATAGAATTAGTCCAACAGAATTCGGAGCACGCTTCTCACAAATAAAGTAACCTTTTTTTAACAAGTCTACAAACAGTGAACAGTCCATTAGGCCGCAGCTCCGTCATCCCATATAGGAGCAGATGGACGACTGACGGTGGGAACCTGACCAATATTCAACGTTCTCTTTCGCCAGGTCGGAGTGTAAAATTGTGTTTTCCCTTAAACCACTAAAAGCTGTATTGCCAGCAGAACATTGAAACCCATACATGCTTAGTTTGGAAAGAAATAATTGTAATTGGTGGGCTCAAAAGCCAGTGACGTGGCTCTTCCACGTCATTGGCAATGTATGTCTAGGCCTGTTTGACAGTTCGCCGCGGCCCATTTTCACGACGACCACCGAAACTATTATGTTAAAACCGCCAAAAGCACTACTCCACAGTCATGACAAAAGTACATAATATGTTTTCTTTGTAACCCCACTCGAGCCGTGCCGTTGCGTCTCTGCTAGTTGAAAAATAAAATTCTACAAAGCTGGCCTGGCACGTCGGAAGATATACGAGTCCTTTCAGAACTCTGTACACTTGTTTTCATAGGGTTTTTCGTGTTTTCCTTTTGCCTCGCAGATATTTTATATCTTGCTTTGGTGATTAATTTGTCTACAACGGAGCTGATTGGAAAGACTTAAATGGATAAGAACGGCTAGGATTTAGAAGCTGTGGCAATATTAAAAATAAATAAAAAAGAGGGAATGCATGTGTATTTCACTTTGTAATTTTCAATAACAAACTTCCGACGTTTCAACTCGCACGGCAACTAATGAAATGGCAAAAAACGCATCCACTTTCGATTAACTTTTTGCAATCAAACAATCCTGCGGTATATTTCTATAGCGTAAGCACGCTTCTGTTTGAATTTATTCTTAGGCCAGATGATATTGCATCGAATCGTCTTTCATGGCCGGATTTAATACCAGAAAAGCTCGCAAGCTCCGGGCAAAAACGACAAACTCCAGACTCAAAGTACATACGTCAATATTAACACAAGTTCGCAAAATGACATCTAACTTTGCATTCACAGAAACAGCGAATATTCTGCCATGTTAGAACTCTTTGCAATCAATGGTGTACAAATACCTAATAGCCAACTTTGCTGCTGTGCTCTCGAGGAGATTAATTTTCAGACATAATAAATTTTGAGGCTCAAAACTTTCGCCTCCTAATAAAAAGTTGCCGGAGCCGAGCGAGAGATAGTTGAAGAGAAGTCAATTCTGGAAACGTTTATGATAAATGATGTGATGTTTATGCCACATATTATGGGAAGAAAGTTGTTCTATGTACAGGGTGATCATTTTAAGTGCCTCACTCGATTTTCCTGTTTTATTCTTCACCTAGGAAAAAAATTCAAAAACCATACTTGGTAGGTACTTTTTTCCGAGGAATCCGATTCCGAAAAGATAAAAACAATTGAATGTCAAAGAAAAAAGTTATGGCCGAAAAACTGAAAAAGAAAAAATGTACACCCTGTATATTAATGCGGAAATGGATATGTGACATTTCACTGATTGTAAATGTGTATCAGATACTTATTTTTCACTTCCGGTTTGACCGGAAATTGCTTTAATTTTTTTATTTTAGGTGATACACCCTGTATATTGAGCTCAGTTTAAAGAACTCTTCTTTCTGAATTCAGCAATATATAACATATCATCATTATCTTTCATATTTAATAAGATATTGGGGTTTAAATTTAAAATAACACAAATATATGTTATGAAATAAAGTCATCCATGAAAACAAACAAAAGCATTTAAATTATTTTTTATTTATTTCAAAAACTAAAGAATACAAGTTATTATGCTATATCTTCTTTTGTTTTTGAAATAAATAAATAATTTAAATGCTTTTGTTTGTTTTCATGGATGACTTTATTTCATAACAAATATTTGTGTTATTTTAAATTAAAACCCCAATATCTTATTAAATATGAAAGACAATGATGATATGTTATATATTGCTGAATTCAGAAAGAAAAGTTCTTTAAACTGAGCTCAATATACAGGGTGTATCACCTAAAATAAAAAAATTAAAGCAATTTCCGGTCAAACCGGAAGTGAAAAATAAGTATATGATACGCATTTACAATCAGTGAAAAGTCACATATCCATTTCCGCATTAATATACAGGGTGTATATTTTTTCTTATTCAGTTTTTCGGCCATAACTTTTTTCTTTGACATTCAATTGTTTTTATCTTTTCGGAATCGGATTCCTCGGAAAAAAGTACACAAGTATGGTTTTTGAATTTTTTTCCTAGGTGAAGAATAAAGCAGGAAAAGTTTTTGAATTTTTTTCCTAGGTGAAGAATAAAGCAGGAAAATCGAGTGAGGCACTTAAAATTATCACCCTGTACACAAATTATAAGACGCAAATGTTTTTGATATGGTTTAATGAAAAGAGCACAAACATATTAACAATAATTGTCAATTGTCAATATTTGCTGAATGGAGTAAATACGGAATGGTAAATAATAAACATATTTGAGTTTAATTAAGTACCAAACTGAAAACAAATCAGCATGTTAAATATTGAACCACATCTGCAGCCTTCTTCGTAAAACGAAAATAAATAAATACGTGAAAAATAACACTGCGAAATGGCCCAAATAAATTTTTCGCCGTGGGAACGTAATTTATTTATTTTGATACGGGCTTGACATCCAAAAATATTACAACAGAAGATTTTTGACGTCAATTTAAACTCTCCATATACAAATTCGACACGTTTCAATAAAAGGAAAGGAGGAACGAGCCACCCAATATAATTTTATTACCAAGGAGAGAAAAATCATTCCTATCGTCTAGTACAGACGTCGATACTTCTCTATATTTATGATTTCCAATGACTGTGAAATTACAATGTTTATGTGACTTGCGTGACTTTGACAGGCTTATAGAGACGCAATAAGAAATGGAACATAAATCGAAATTAGTAGTTGAATGCTTTTCCGACAGCGGCCATAACAGAAAATAATTATATTTCAAATAAAATATAATAATAATAATATTTTTTTTTTGAATCATTGTCCTTTGAAAGTCAACATCTTCACTATTTCCTGAAAGAAATTCCTGCACTTTTCATGAGACGCTGTACATGGTTTGGTGCTGGGAAAAGTTTATAGGGGTGCTCTATGAATTGAGAGAACGTTAGCGGTGGATAGTGTGTGTGGAACGTTCGTATTTCCGTCCTCTTATCCTGCCAGCATCTCCACATACAACACAAATCAGAAACGTCGCTAACACGAGTCAGCGGGTTGTCTCGCCCTAGCGCGGTGGATTGAGTACTAAAAATTGCCATATTTCATATCCTTGAATTCGTACTGGCAGGAGCCTAAATGCTACATTTAAAAAATATTAATAATCATAATAATAAGGTTATATGGACAAAATGGCATTTTCTTGTAACCTACTTTGGAAATAATATATTTTGCAGCAATTTCTATAAATACGATAAAGAAAAATGGGATGAATCGATCTTGTTCCGTTGTGAAAATAGAACCTTTGAAATGCTAGGCATTTAAAAAGTTCCGGTACAGCGTCCCACAAAAAAATTTATAATGAGAAAAAAGTCTAAATTATCGCAAAACTGGGGGGAACCGAATGCCTTTAAATGTAAAGGATATTTGCGCCCTCTTATTTCATAAATAAATACAGAAAGTAATTTATCCTCCGAAAAAAATTTATTTAGTCGAAATGCCTGCAAACATTGTGACGTTCGCCCGTTCTAAAACTTGTTATTTCCTCTATATTGTATATGATTCAAATGTACCGAACTTTCAATGGGGCCATAAAATTACAGTCCTGAAAATAACAGTTATATACACTTTATTTTTATTACACTATGCTGCCGAACCAACCGCAGATACAAGTCTTTGAATGTGGTTTATCGATATTCTATATTCTGTATTAAAGTCGGGGAAATACTCAATCAGTCAAGCGGTATTTCAAGTTTGATTCGAAGCGTCTTATTTAGAGCAATCTGTATTTTGTTCTAAGATAACTTAAATATGTATATCAATTATAAATAAATTTGATTTGTTTTTCACGATCCCTTTCGCATTTAATTGGGAATATCTTCAATTTACTGACTCACTACTACTCGAACAATCCCGTTAAAGATGGAACTGAAGTCGTTATGTCGGCCCTTAACCGTCCTCTTATTTGGTGGAATGGCTTTATTTGGAGGGGAGCAAGTGTACATTAAAATATAGCAGAGCTACATAATAGCCCTAGATTTGATTTAGGACTCACGCAACAGTAAAGGCTTTGTTGGAACGAACTTAATTTCCTCTGTATGTAAATTAACCAATAGACAACGTGTACGATTTCATAATGACTTGCTACCAAAACACATTAAACCAGTAAAATTGTAATTGAGGAAGTTGTTCGTGGTTGAATTTTTCAAGAATAAACCGTAATTATAACGCAACTTATTGTGAAGGTAATAAAATGGCGTTTGAAAAGTTGCGGATTTTAAAATTCGGTTATATCATCGAACATAAAAATGCGTAACTAGAAGAAACTTGTTTTTGAAAATTATCAAAAATATCTTGTAGGTAGAGAGATATAAGGCGAATCGAAAGTAAACCGCAACACGACATTATCTCCTTTCATTGAGACAGAACTGTTAAAAAGTTGCGGATTTTAAAATTCCGGTACACCGTCGAATAAAAAAATTTCTAACGACAAGAAACTCTCTAAAAATAAAAAAAAATCATGTATGTAGAGAGGGAAATAAGGCGAATCGAATCGAATCGAATAATCCAGACCGGTGCACGATATTTCATTCCGTTGAGGAGATAGAGCCTTTGAAATGTTGCGGATTTTTAAATTCCAGTACATCGTTGAATAAAAAAATTTGCAACTAAAAGAAACTGTCTAAAAATTCTCAAAAAAATCATGTAGGCAGAGAGAAATAATACGAATCGAGTAACCCAAACTGCTGGACGATATCTCAATCCGTTGAGGAGATAGAAGCCTTTAAAATGTTGCGGATTTTAAAATTCCGGTAGTTTGCAACGAAAAGAAACCGTCTTCAAAAATTCTCAAAAAAATCTTGTACGTAGCGAGAAATAAGGAGAACCAAATAAAGTAAACTGCAGCACGATATCTCATTTCGTTGAGGAGATAGAGCCTTTGAAATGTTGCGGATTTTAAAATTCTGGTACATAGTCGAAAAAAAAAATTTTTAACTAGAAGAAACTTCTCTAAAAATTCTCAAAAACATCATGTAGGCAGAGAGAAATAATACGAATCGAGTAACCCAAACTGGTGGACGATATCTCATTCCGTTGAGGAGATAGAGCCTTTGAAATGTTGCGGATTTTAAAATTCTAGTACATAGTCGAATAAAAAAATGTTTAACTAGAAGAAACTTCTCTAAAAATTCTCAAAAACATCATGTAGGCAGATAGAAATAATACAAATCGAGTGACCCAAACTGCTGGACGATATCTCAATCCGTTGAGGAGATAGAAGCCTTTAAAATGTTGCGGATTTTAAAATTCTGGTACATAGTCGAATAAAAAAATTTTTAACTAGAAGAAACTTCTCTAAAAATTCTCAAAAACATCATGTAGGCAGAGAGAAATAATACGAATCGAGTAACCCAAACTGTTGGACGATATCTCAATCCGTTGAGGAGATAGAAGCCTTTAAAATGTTGCGGATTTTAAAATTCTGGTACATAGTCGAATAAAAAAATTTTTAACTAGAAGAAACTTCTCTAAAAATTCTCAAAAACATCATGTAGGCAGAGAGAAATAATACGAATCGAGTAACCCAAACTGTTGGACGATATCTCAATCCGTTGAGGAGATAGAAGCCTTTAAAATGTTGCGGATTTTAAAATTCTGGTACATAGTCGAATAAAAAAATTTTTAACTAGAAGAAACTTCTCTAAAAATTCTCAAAAACATCATGTAGGCAGAGAGAAATAATACGAATCGAGTAACCCAAACTGTTGGACGATATCTCAATCCGTTGAGGAGATAGAAGCCTTTAAAATGTTGCGGATTTTAAAATTCTGGTACATAGTCGAATAAAAAAATTTTTAACTAGAAGAAACTTCTCTAAAAATTCTCAAAAACATCATGTAGGCAGAGAGAAATAATACGAATCGAGTAACCCAGACTGTTGGACGATATCTCAATCCGTTGAGGAGATAGAAGCCTTTAAAATGTTGCGGATTTTAAAATTCTGGTACATAGTCGAATAAAAAAATTTTTAACTAGAAGAAACTTCTCTAAAAATTCTCAAAAACATCATGTAGGCAGAGAGAAATAATACAATTCCAGTAACCCAAACTGTTAACGATATCTCATTCCGTTGAGGAGATAGAGCCTTTGAAATGTTGCGGATTATAAAATTCTGGTACATAGTCGAATAAAAAATTTTTTAACTAGAAGAAACTTCTCTAAAAATTCTCAAAAACATCATGCAGGCAGAGAGAAATAATACGAATCGAGTAACCCAAACTGTTGGACGATATCTCAATCCGTTGAGGAGATAGAAGCCTTTAAAATGTTGCGGATTTTAAAATTCTGGTACATAGTCGAATAAAAAAATTTGCAACGAAAAGAAACCGTCTTTAAAAAATCTCAAAAAAATCTTGTACGTAGCGAGAAATAAGGAGAATCGAATAAAGTAAACCGCAGCACGATGTCTCATTTCGTTGAGGAGATAGAGCCTTTGAAATGTTGCGGATTTTTAAATTCAGGTACATCGTCGAGCAAAAAATTTCTAACTAGAAGAACCTGTCTGTAAAAATGTCAAAAAAATCATGTAGGTAGAGAGAAATAAGGCGAATCGGTCCACACTGGAGCACGATATCCCATTCCGTTGAGAAGATAGAGCCTTTGAAATGTTGCGGATTTTTAAATTCCGGTACATCGTTGAATAAAAAAATTTCCAAATTATGGCGATAGAGAGACAATGCATAAAAAAATAATGAGTTCTACTTGACGTTTTTTCTTATAGTTATTATATTGATTTTCTGGATGGATAGTGCGCACATTTCTTTTTTATTTATGTTTTTTTAGGGACTTATTTATATTAACGTCCTTTTCAGCAGTATACCAGAATATCAAAAAAGTAACTAGAGGGAAGCAAGAGATAATTAAATTTTCTACCAAATATTTTACGTTTTCCTTAATATAAATGTCCGAATATTGAAATAAATTATATGTATTCAATTTCGTTTTCCTTCCCTCATTAATATTACGTATTGATAATTGAACTCGGAAACAAGGTCCTAATTGAAACACTTAATGAAATTTTACTTTCTCATTCCCAATTAATTCCTCCTTCTACTTAATTTTTACGCCATTTATTACATTTAAACCCAAATTAATAGGATTTTTGAGCAAACATCTCGTAATCTGTTAATTACCACGTAAATTGAATATCTCATGCCTAATTAAAAAAGTTCCATTCACTAAATCAAAATAAGCTTAATTTTCCTCAATTTTCTGTATAATTTAATGATTATGGAATTAAACTTAAACCCAAAAACTAATTAAACTTGAATGATTGAATATCAAGGAAGAGATTTGCAATTTAGAATAATTGCTTCGGTAAGACGTTCAACAGAGGCGCACCGAAAATCAAAGATGGCCAAATTGTTGCACTGCATAAATGCCCAAAAATTCTGCAACAGTAGTTTTGTGAAACGTTAAAAAATACTAATAAGATTTGGTTTTTTAAATACAAGAAATTTCATGCAACTTCGACGATATTTTTGAAAGTGGATCTTTATTTATAATAAATAATTAAGAGAAAAGCGGCAAACTACAAAAATAAAATTAGCAAAAATAATGACGACGTGTGAGTATTCAAGTGAACAGGACCGGACCTAAAATTCAACATATTTACAAAAGTGAATATTTTCTTTAATGTGTGTAACTTGTAATTCTCAAGTAAACAGTTTATTATATAATATAATTCCCATCTTCAAATTGGATTATTTTATCTTTTTCCTTGCAGCTTGACGCCGCCACTGGCCAGAACGAATATATCAAGAGACTTATTAATACCGCTTTTTGTCGCCTTTCAACAAAATACAGATTCGGCTTGGAATAATTTAAATTTCAAGTCATTTGTATTCTGAAGGAGGCCGTACGAATTCTTTTATACAATAAGT
This sequence comes from Rhagium mordax, assembly GCA_963680705.1. Lineage (NCBI taxonomy): Eukaryota > Metazoa > Arthropoda > Insecta > Coleoptera > Cerambycidae > Rhagium > Rhagium mordax. Next base: position 79,461,623 of record OY796659.1, on the reverse strand, counting down.
AACAGCGGAGCGGTAACAACGGAATCCTTAACGATGTAAATCATTAATAGACAGGTATGATTAAATGGCAGTTTTGAAAACCGCTACGGATTTAAGTGTTTTACTGTTGAAATAAATTGACCGATAAGTTACTCAAGTTACCATTTACGCAAAACACTTTTTCATTTCAAGTCCTGAAAATTCTAACAAGTATATGTAACGCTTGCAGCATTAATTAAGTGGACAGTAAAGTCCCTTTATTTTCCAAGAACACGTAGTTTTAGATTCTTGAGGGAAGGATTTCCTTTTTATTTTAAGGTTGTAGAAGGAAAGTGCTTTTCTTTCAAGTTTTACAAGCCTGTGGTCGCAAAGGGGAGGAAGTAGCAGGAAACAGACGGACTTCACCCACACACACGCAAGGACGAAGAGCTAAGGCAAAAACAAACAGAGTCGCCTCAGGATATCGGTTGCCTTCCGGTTTTCTTTTGAGAAAATCATATGTCTATTTGAGTTTTCGTTTTGTTTATATGCGTTATCTGCCAGCGCCATCGCAACTTTTTTATTTGTTATTGAAATTGGAAGAACACAGGTCGTATTTCATGTATGCTGTACAAGGTGAGTCAACCATGATGGGTGGAAATATATATATATTTGAATTTTAAATTTTATTTTTCTCGAGTTTTATATATAGTTTTCTGAATTATCGACTTTATAACAAACGATCAGTCCGCCACTGGGTTGGATTTTCCAATAGTTTATACAATAAGCGACAGTGCGTATGATTTTAAGATAATTAAACGAGAAACTTACTATAGGTTTGCTATAATTACTCTTTTACCTTTCAGGGCCTTAGGGGGTTCCTTTCTACCATCGAAGAAATATCTTACCTGTTAATCTGCTGCTGTACACCTTTTGAATAAAGATTATTTGAATTTTGAACTGGTTTTACTTAATTCTGATTAGTATGGATCTTTCAATGTTAGAGATCTTTATTAGAGTGAATATTATTTTGTCATTAGACTGATAGATGTCTCTGCTTTCGTTGTAGCACAGATGTCCAGTTGAGACGAATGTAAATGTTTTAGTTACTTGAATTAAACATAGATGGAACTCACAAATTAATTTATTTTACGAGTGAAACGGTTTAGAGCAAAATGTTCCTTGAACTATGTCCCTGATCTAACTTAAATTAACTTAATCTATAACAAAAATATAGGACAATGTCCTTGTGAACAGTGATAAATTAATAAAGTAAAAGTTTCTAAATTTAGTTCAAATTATTCCCGACACACTAAAGTTATCGTGTTGCGTTATCTACTTTAAATTGGCAGTCCTGTTTTAACTTTTGACTCTTGTGATTTGCGGTTGAGTTATGGTAGCTGGCAGTTTTATAATTTTGTGCCCTGTTTATTGGATCTGCATAAACTAAATAGGCCTTGGATGCCCATTGGGATTCCGATCAATCAGGTGGCTGCTTATTATTTAGGATAAATTTTACCTTTATTGCTGGTAAGTTGATGTTTTCCAGGTACCTTGTTGTGTTTGGCCTTGAATTATTATTCAAATTCACTGGACTTATAAATCTGCATTATTTATTTCGTATTTCTTTATGTATTTCAGGAGCGATCTGGACGTGGGGTTGCTTCTTTCATGACCCATCAACAACTCTCTTCATTGTTTCGTCTCTAAGGACAAGCAGAAAATGTGCCAAACCATGGATTTCTAGATTTTTAACTGTCATCTAGGTTGGTATTTTCGCCTTTTTCCACTTTATTATGTATTTTTTCTATGAAATAATGGTATTTTTAGCTTCCTTATTTGAAGATGAATCCTTGGATACCCAAATGTCGATATTACGAGAGACAAATTTTACTTCTGCCGTTGGCTGGTACGAGAAATCACATACACGTGTCGACCTTCACTGTACTCTCTACTTAGGAACTAATTTACATTGAGTCTGCTCAATTGACTTGACTGGAGGTTTTACAGGTTGGTTTTAAATTAATTGCTTGCAAATTTTATCAAATTTATATAAATAAAGTCCATCTTTGTTTAACCGTAGTTGACAATCGCTCAACCTCAGTTAAAAGCATGCTACAGACAACTATTAGGTCATTGATTATTTTAAAGAAATATGGCGCAATGTATTTATATCATTTATGCGTTTAATTTGTTCATTTTTGGTTTGTTTCAGCGTAACTGACCCTTTGTTTACCAAGAGCTCGTTGACCTCTCTCAATTCAACAGGTGTTCTACAGCTGATTTAACGAATGGTTTCAAGATATTATATCCTTTTTGTACTTTTTATTTATTTTTTTTAATTTTGTTACCGCGGATTACACCATTAGAATTCTCCTTCTTTCTTCAATAAGAAGACGATTTTTAATTTGATCCAAGCATCCAGTTAATTTTTTCTGAGCCGATTCATTCGACGCGATATCTTTCTAGCTTCACAAGTTTTTATTGATTCATATCTCGAAAATTGGGAATAATAAAACCGTTTAAGGTTTCCTCCTCGATTCAAGCATCTGGTTATTTTTTATATATCATTGTTAAGACATTCTCATTTTGATTGGCCACTAAGAAGGCGCCATAGAGCATCCAGGACGCAACTTTCATGCAGCCCTTAATTCATTCCTGCACCGCGTCCTCTGCGACCTTGCCCCAATTTCCTAATAACAAAGTAAGCCTCCCTGCGCCTGCAACATTAATACCAGGACTAGAACCAAGCAGGTACGCACTACCCAGGCCGCAACTGCGTCGGAGCGAGTGAATTAGCACTGTATATTTGGGCATACACACGACGTGAGAAGTTGGTAAAGTTTAATTAAGTGTGAAGTGCAGATAGCGTGCGTCGATTTAGCACCAGGCTCATAACCGACGCGGGGCTTGACGTCGGTCATTCCGCACCCTCGCAGCGCCGCGACGTTGATGGGATTTGCTCACCCAATGTATCCAATCGCTCAGGTCAATGGGTTAGGCTCTTGCCAGATTGCTATTGTTATGTTTCCCGACGAATTGAAGGTGTCATATAAATTTTAGCCGGGACTGATTAAAGCCGGAAGTCAAATTCGGGCGACGATTGCTTCGACTGTTTCCCGGGCCAATCCTGCAGGACCGGACATAACAAATAAAAGTTAAAACAAGTAATTCAAGAGAGTATATTCTTTAATTTACTATTTGTTTGTTTCATTTTTGACTTTCTACAAATTTGAAGAATTTTTAACTCTAAAATCAAATGAGGATGAATCTACGAAAACCATTAATTCATGAATTATGTGCAACAAAATTAGATTAGTATATTTTGTAAATTGCCCAGTCCGCTAAAAACGGCAATCATCCCCCAGACCCCTGTATACGTCCGTTTCTTCACTGCAGACTACCCTAGCCAGTCTTGGAAACCGCCAACCACCACGTCCGCACCTTAAAACAATATTTATTACTTTCATTAACACCGAAACTATTTCAATAATGCGGACTGTGCGGACAAACATAATCCAACTATACTAAGTGGTTCGTAACTGACTTTAATGGTTATTTATTGAAGGAAGCAATTAACTTTACACATCAATAAAAATTTATACCCTTCTAAAATCAGTGTTGGCGAGCTCCGGCCGCAAATGGAAATTTACGAATCTCATTCACAAGCTGTTTACTCCCACGTATGTCTTTTTGTTTCTCTTCCACATGGCTACCCGCTGGCAGAGTCGATGACACTTCGTTTCGCCAATGACTTGTGACGGGAATTCCCTCCGCGAAAATCGTTTCTTATGAATTCGTGGAGGGCCCTCGACCGGCTGACGGGGAATACGAAATATTAAATGTCTCTTCGTTTGCTTTTTAATTTGTTTATTCTCAATCGGGCTCGTATTGAATTTGGTTCACATGAGACGAGTATACCCACATCTGGCCCCTGTTGGGGCTCGAGATATGGAGGTAATAAAGATGATATTTCAGCTCACGCAGGGTTGGGAATTTGGTATCGAGTTTTTGTTATTCTTACTTACGGGGTGTTGCGAACATTTATGGAAGTTGACTATTTTTTTGACTTAATGAACGAATTTTATTTGCTAACTAGAGACGGTTTACGCCATTCGAATTCTACTTTTTATTTCTACAATAAAAAGATTTCTTGATTCGATCCGAGTGTTCCGTCAATTTTTTTTGAGCTGATTCAATCAACGTGATATTTTCCTACCTTCTCAAGTTTTTACTGATTAAAATCTTTTCATATTTTTTCTAACCTTACGCTATTTTCATCTCTTGCGGAATTTGACATGCACATACACAATGACAACTTTTAGTAATGTTTTATTCAAAATACTTAATATCCATATATCTCCTTAATATTATGTACTAAATGTAGTTGGTTTTAGTCCTTGCTCACTCTCCGATCATTTTCCTAGTTGGGTTTATTAATTTTTGAGTTTCAGTGACTGAAATTTAAGGTTAAAAGTACACAAATGCATGCCCTGACAAACATAAACTAAACACTATCACTGTCATTGTACAAGAGCCACTGGTATTTGTTAACGTTTTTGTACTTCCAGTTTCGTTACCCTCCTCCAAGATATCTTGTTTTAGTTGCTGAACCGTCTCCCCTTTTTCTAATTCTAATTCTTCGGTTGTGGTCCGAGGTGCCATATCTTCTATGCATTCTTCTAGTGCTATATCTTCTTCTAAGTCATCATCCTCATCGTCGTCGTCTTCTATATCATAATCTTTGTCATCATCTAATGCTTCTACGAAAGGAGTTAGACATGTAGCAGTAATCTACAAGAACGTATACCATACCTTTGAGAAATGAGTTAAGTTTCCTCTTTGATCGGATTTTCTCAAGGAGTGAATCTGGATCGGCATGTTTAGTTCTAGAATGGTTCTCTAAAAATGATGCGCAATTAGGAAGTTATGCTGATTAATACCCGAAGTAAAGGGTAGGTTAAGTTGTTTCTTTTGCTCTCCCAAACCTACCCAAAAATAACGCATACCTTTCTGCTCCCCATACATGATCCTTTCTACTTTTAAAACGCCATTTTCTTCGACTGTATCGCACGTGCAATTCACATCTCGAGGACAACTAAAAAAATCAAAATGTAAAACCGAAATAGCTATATTAGTAATTTTGTTGCTGCCTTCCGTTACATTATGTCACGAAAACGAAATTAACGAGCTAAGTAAAAAGTGAATTTACAATACCATCCGGTCCCAGGTCCTAGACAGTCCACGTCTCCTTTCCCCCTGCAAGAAATCAGATTTACGACACGTGCATAAATTTTTTCTTAGACCACTAACGTATACTTATTTATGCAAGTGGCAGCGGAATGCTTTTTCGCTGTGACTTTCGGTGATTCACTGCCGCCGCCCTCCCGCCACTTCGACCAGAAGGACCTAACTGCAGGAACTCTCGATGTCCTATCTATGGGGTATTCGCAGAACTACGAGTAAAGTGTGAGTTATTGCCTTGATTCGGGTTATTAGTTCGGAGGCTACGCCAAAAATGGTATTTACAAAAAATAGGACGGTTTAATTATTATATTAGCGAAATGAAAATAAGAAAATTAATGTAAAAAAATTGTATGAATGCAAATAAAATTTTACGTTGACTGACGATAGTGTCATCGTTAGTTTTGGAATTAATGGAGACAAATATTTCTCCTTTTGCTTTTTCTCGAGGGGATGGAAACCCTTGTAAATAGTTGGGCACAATTTAAATTGATTTTATCCCAAATTAGGTGATCCACAAGATTATTTATACTACTAATAGGCATTATTGCCAGTATTGAATATATTACGTATATTTTGGTGGAGTCGCCAGGAATAGCCTCCGAACCCGCAAACCCAAGATTTAGTTGGCGAGTTAAGTATTTTTTAGAGTGGGTGTTTTTACCGGGTTTCCGCCCTTGCAGTTCGAATCGCACTCCACTGCATGCACCCTATCTTCTACAGTCGTTGAATTACATTTGGATAACCCACAAGCGTTGTATTTACACAGAGTTTTCGGTAGAGGAGGGATGTAGCAGGTTGGAAATCCTATAAAAAAAATAGCCAAATAACTTTATTTATTTTACTTTTTAAATAATTTAGGTTTTTAATCCAATTTAATTATTACTTTTAACAGCACTCGCAATTCATACTTTCCAGACCAACAAATAAGTTATTGGTTAATTTTTTGTTTTGTTTTCACGGAATGAGGTCGTCCACTGTCTTTTCTTTGGAAACTTTTTTAATAATCCGCATTTACACTATGGCGACAATTTATATTGGTAACTTCTTGTACGATTTTCTTTCTAAGCAGCAGCGCGATAAGACAGAAGTTTTGCAAAAAATTTCATTTTACAACAGTTTAAGTACATTCGCTCAAACTCTCAAACTTATAAATTTTCGTCCGTTTTCAATCTATCAAGTAACCTACAAACTTTAAGTGATACACTTTTATTCATACTTGTATCATATAAATATTCTTATAATTTACAAAATTATTTTACTTCAAGTCTCCATTGTAGGCAGTCCATAGCGAAATGCAGTAGCACTAAATTTACACAGCTAGTATTTAGCAAACCAAATGACCCACAATGTTTTCTGCGTAACATTTCTGCTACAAATCTTAATTTCAAATCCCAAGTTGAACAAGAAGGCCCTTACTAACAAACCTATTCAAATTTTGCAACATCACCCACCCTTGGCCTCAGTAAATACGTTCCTCATAGGGGAAGTGTATAAATTTGCAATAAGTATTATTGCATAAAATTAGGAATTATTGACATTACAATAAATGAGAATAATATAAACGTTCCTTCAAAAAAGCCTCACCTTTCACTTTAAACATCTGATCCTCGAATATGGTCGGCTCACATATGCAATCCTTATTATTCACCATGACCCTTAAATCGCAAAACTTCCTGTGCACCCGAGGCACGAACGTATACGGCCTTAACTTGAACCTGCACTTGTGCTTCCTCTTCTTCGCCAGTTCCGGGGAGCAGAGACTCCACGTCGCAAGGGTGCTCTGCTGGCAAATGCCCAAAAAATACTTCTTGCGTTCCGTCCGGTTGCTCCGTCCTAAAATTTCATCTTCAACAAAAATCTATGAGGATTTAAGAATGACAGGTAGGAAGGTGCGCAACTTACAGCGAAATATTTCAATCCTATCGCTACGAACGCGCATCTTTGCAGCTGTAACTTCGCGACCCACTCGTGAATGTTGTAAATTGGTTCGTTGGAGAAGTTTGTGGCTACGGTGGTTTCTTCAAAATTTTCGTATACAAAGGCATTTGTCAAACATAACGTTAATGTCAAAATTCTTAAAAACATCACGGAGACAGGTTTAATTTGAAGTTAGTGAGCTAACTACGGGGGTGCGTATAGCTAAATCCAGAGAGCTTGATGAGACTCAATATTTTCCATGCTTTAGTTCTCTTGTTATTTGAAAGAAATTACTGCACGTTTTAGATTTTCATAAGGGTGGGGGAAACAGCCAGAACATTGTGTAGGGGTTTTAAATTCATCCGAGCTGAATTAGGCGTCCTCTTTGTGCTTTGTGCTTCCATTAGGCCCTGAAAGAAGACCCAAGCCCTAAAAAAACAGTAGGCATTTATGAAGGGCTCATCCCGGGCTCGCCATCGGTTATATTGTTGTTTATATTGACACACAGCCCACCTAATTACCTGAACAAAACGAATCCTCAAATAAACATCCCAGAATGTATGCCTTGTTTTTATACCGACCGGCCCGTAAAACCTAACTGAGCATAAACAGAAATAAATATCCAAATTAATACATAAAAATGTTTACCTTTTCACCGACAAATGCATCAAATAGGTGATAAAACTTTTACGGCAAACCTTGACGTCACGCCATGATGAACTAATTAATAGCTCACTATAAACACATAAAAAATAAAGTTTACAAATTGAAAAGGCCATAAAATGTGGGGTATCTCCGAAGGCGCATGATTGCCCGAGCACGTGCTACGTCGCGACGGCAAACTCCGCCAAACTCAGTTATCACCTCACCGCCGTCGGGGTTTGGTGCCCAATCTGGGACGATATCACAACTTCGACCGTGCGTATTTGGGGAAAGTTTGTTGGTAGTTTAGTGGTCGCGATTTTATCCACAAGTGGCCAAGGTAATATATTTCGACGTTTTTTATCCTATTGTTAAATTTGCCTCTTTTCTAAATATTTTTAAAATTAATTAAGTAAATTAGGAAAATTTTCTCCGCGTTTATTTATTGCGATATTTTGTTAAAAATTAGTTATGAAAATTATGCTATTCGTAGTCGACGTATTGTATTTTTTACTTAATGGTTGCGTACTCTATTATAGTTTTTTTTTGCACATACTAAAAATTATTTTTGTTCAGATTGTTTAAATTAAGATCGTCCCCTGATATTGTAGGTATTATCAGTTTGGTACACTGCATTATTTTCGGACATTTTATTTCTTTTTATTTAATTTTATTTTATTTTTTATTTTATTTTATTTTTTATTTTATTTTTTATTTTATTTTTTATTTTATTTTTTATTTTATTTTTTTATTTTACTTTTTTATTCTTTTACTTTTATTTCATTCATCATTCGATCAGTGAAATTCAATACAATATACAGGATAAGTCAACGGTGCGAAGAAACCAAAATGGCTACATTTTAAAATTAATTTGAAATATACGGGGTGACTCGTGAAAGCGGGGCGCTATAGATGTCAATTTTTTTAAATGGAACACTATGAAAATTTGAATTCTTTATGAAATTGTCTATATTACTATATAAGGATATCTACTAAAACTTATAGTTCTCGAGATATTTAAGAAAATTAAGAAAAAATGAGTTTTTTACGGAATCTAATAGGGCTATTTATTCCCTACAACTTTTGTTAAATATGTCCTATACCTATCCGAAAGGGTTTAAGAGATATTGGCAGAAATTTGATTTTTTACATTATTTGGAAAGAAATAAACCTCCGGATATCAAGTTCTGCCCCACCGTATTAATTTATTTGTTATTGTACCCAAACTATCCGCCACGCCACGCAATACAATTCTGCAAGTTATTAAGTAAATTATACCCCTCGCAGTTAATTCAAGTAAATTTACCCAATTAGGAACGGCATACAACTTTTCTAGAGTCACAACTTTGAAAAGTGGGCTGCCTGCCTTGCTGCTTTAGACGTGCACTAATTATAATTTCGAGTCTGTTGTAATAATTATAAGATTTAGTCGAGTAGAACGGGGGCTGTATTAAGGGTTTTTATATGCACCCGGTGAGTCCTTTAAAACTTCCGGCTCGAGTTGTACAGTGTGTTTGTATACGGATCGTAATGTAAAAAATATTGTATAAATGTTGTTTTTTTTAATTAACAGTTACTTTCCAAGAGAACGTAAAAACGACATTAATCAGATGTCTGGTAAAACTATATTTCATATGAAACCGTAAACTAAATATAAGTACTGTTAATGTTGTGTTAATTGTCGCGATTATTAAAACACGCCCTGCTGTGTTTTATTAATTCCGTTTCTAGCTAGATACCCCACTGTTTTGGCCAGGGATACTTTCCACGCGATATTTTATGTTCTAAATTTAGGAAAATTAATATATCAGATGTTACGTACAGGTGTGGGCACGCTGATTCACTGTATATGATCTGATAAGTAACGTTCAATGAAATATCTGGTAAACAGATAAATGCGCTAAGCTGGGATCATAATATTCGACAACCAATATGCATGAGCTGAATTTTTACACGTAAATAAAGTAGTGATTACACACTAAAAGAAAGTTCTTCACTACAAGTCCATTGCCATGTAGTGAGAATGATATTTAGTCCGTTTTTTTACAAAAAAATGAGTCGCCCGAAAATTGAAATTTAGAAACTCCGCAAATACAGTCCTAAGAAGGAAGTTATGCCATTTCTTCATTAATTTGCAAAACTCGGTGGATGATTAAAACTGATTTTTAAAATTTCCAGATGATGGCAACTTGATTGGCGGAAAGTGTCGGATGTTAAATATTTGGTGTCTAACATGAGAGATATCCTTTTAAAATCTCTTATAATTTTGGTTATAATATATTATTTACGTTATATTGAAAGGGATCTTCTGACAAGTGTTATTATTATTTACGTCACAACAAAATGATCTTCTGAGAGGTGTTATTTATGTCAGAGGAAGAGGATCTTATTACTTATATTTATGTCACAATAAAAACCATCTTCCAACAAGTATTATTTATATCACAATAAAAAGAGTCTCCTGACAATTGTTGTCAGAATAAAAATAATCTTCTGACAAGTGTTAACACTTATATTTACATCACAATAGAAACCATCTTCCAACAAGTATTATTTACATCACAATAAAAGACTCTTCTGACAAGGGTTATTTACGTCGCAATATAAAGAATCTCCTGACAACTGCTGTCAGAATGAAAAGGATCTTCTAACGAGTGTTATTTACGTCAGAATAAGAAAAGTCTTACAAATATTATTATATCAGAATGAGAAGAATCTTCTGAGAGGTGTTATTTATATTTACGCTACAATAAAAGGATCTTCTGACAAGTGTTATTTCTTATATTTGCGTAAAAATAAAAACTATATTCTAGCAAGTGTTATTCATGTTACAATAAAAGTATCTTCTCATTGGTGTTATTTATATCAGAATGAAAAGGATCTTCCGACAAGTGTTATCTACGTCGCAATGAAAAGAATCTTACTGTTGTCAGAATGAAAATGATCTTCTAACAAGTGTTATTTACGTCACAATAAGAAAAATCTTCTAACAAATACTATTATATCAGAAGGAGAAGAATCCTCCCAGAGGTGTCATTTATATTTACGCTACAATAGAAGTATCTTCTGACTGGTGTTATTTACGTCAGAATGAAAAGGATCTTCTGACAAGTGTTATTATTTTCCAACAAGTATTATTTACCACACAATAAAAGACTCTTCTGACAGGGGTTATTTACGTAGCAATAAAAAGAATCTCCTGACAACTGTTGTCAGAATGAAAAGGATATTCTAACAAGTGTTATTTACGTCACAATAAGAACAGTCTTCTGACAAATATTATTATATCAAAAGGAGAAGAATCTTCTGAGAAGTGTTATTTATATTTACGCTACAATAAAAGTATCTTCTGACTGGTGTTATTTACGTCAGAATGAAAAGGATCTTCTGACAAGTGTTATTATTTTCCAACAAGTATTATTTACATCACAATAAAAGACTCTTCTGACAAGGGTTATTTACGTCGCAATAAAAAGAATCTCCTGACAACTGTTGTCAGAATGAAAAGGATATTCTAACAAGTGTTATATACGTCACAATAAGAAAAGTCTTCTGACAAATATTATTATATCAGAAGGAGAAGAATCTTTTGAGAAGTGTTATTTATATTTACGCTACAATAAAAGGATCTTCTGACTGGTGTTATTTACGTCAGAATGAAAAGGATCTTCTGACAAGTGTTATTATTTTCCAACAAGTATTATTTACATCACAATAAAAGACTCTTCTGACAAGGGTTATTTACGTCGCAATATAAAGAATCTCCTGATAACTGCTTTCAGAATGAAAAGGATATTCTAACAAGTGTTATTTACGTCACAATAAGAAAAGTCTTCTGACAAATATTATTATATCAGAAGGAGAAGAATCTTCTGAGAAGTGTTATTTATATTTACGCTACAATAAAAGGATCTTCTGACTGGTGTTATTTACGTCAGAATGAAAAGGATCTTCTGACAAGTGTTATTATTTTCCAACAAGTATTATTTACATCACAATAAAAGACTCTTCTGACAAGGGTTATTTACGTCGCAATATAAAGAATCTCCTGATAACTGCTGTCAGAATGAAAAGGATATTCTAACAAGTGTTATTTACGTCACAATAAGAAAAGTCTTCTGACAAATATTATTATATCAGAAGGAGAAGAATCTTCTGAGAAGTGTTATTTATATTTACGCTACAATAAAAGGATCTTCTGACTGGTGTTATTTACGTCAGAATGAAAAGGATCTTCTGACAAGTGTTATTATTTTCCAGCAAGTATTATTTTCAACACAATAAAAGACTCTTCTGACAAGGGTTATTTACGTCGCAATATAAAGAATCTCCTGATAACTGCTGTCAGAATGAAAAGGATATTCTAACAAGTGTTATTTACGTCACAATAAGAAAAGTCTTCTGACAAATATTATTATATCAGAAGGAGAAGAATCTTCTGAGAAGTGTTATTTATATTTACGCTACAATAAAAGGATCTTCTGACTGGTGTTATTTACGTCAGAATGAAAAGGATCTTCTGACAAGTGTTATTATTTTCCAACAAGTATTATTTACATCACAATAAAAGACTCTTCTGACAAGGGTTATTTACGTCGCAATATAAAGAATCTCCTGATAACTGCTGTCAGAATGAAAAGGATATTCTAACAAGTGTTATTTACGTCACAATAAGAAAAGTCTTCTGACAAATATTATTATATCAGAAGGAGAAGAATCTTCTGAGAAGTGTTATTTATATTTACGCTACAATAAAAGGATCTTCTGACTGGTGTTATTTACGTCAGAATGAAAAGGATCTTCTGACAAGTGTTATTATTTTCCAGCAAGTATTATTTTCAACACAATAAAAGACTCTTCTGACAAGGGTTATTTACGTCGCAATAAAAAGATTCTCCTGACAACTGCTGTCAGAATGAAAAGGATATTCTAACAAGTGTTATTTACGTCACAATAAGAAAAGTCTTCTGACAAATATTATTATATCAGAAGGAGAAGAATCTTTTGAGAAGTGTTATTTATATTTACGCTACAATAAAAGGATCTTCTGACTGGTGTTATTTACGTCAGAATGAAAAGGATCTTCTGACAAGTGTTATTATTTTCCAACAAGTATTATTTACATCACAATAAAAGACTCTTCTGACAAGGGTTATTTACGTCGCAATATAAAGAATCTCCTGATAACTGCTGTCAGAATGAAAAGGATATTCTAACAAGTGTTATTTACGTCACAATAAGAAAAGTCTTCTGACAAATATTATTATATCAGAAGGAGAAGAATCTTCTGAGAAGTGTTATTTATATTTACGCTACAATAAAAGGATCTTCTGACTGGTGTTATTTACGTCAGAATGAAAAGGATCTTCTGACAAGTGTTATTATTTTCCAGCAAGTATTATTTTCAACACAATAAAAGACTCTTCTGACAAGGGTTATTTACGTCGCAATAAAAAGATTCTCCTGACAACTGCTGTCAGAATGAAAAGGATATTCTAACAAGTGTTATTTACGTCACAATAAGAAAAGTCTTCTGACAAATATTATTATATCAGAAGGAGAAAAATCTTCTGAGAAGTGTTATTTATATTTACGCTACAATAAAAGGATCTTCTGACTGGTGTTATTTACGTCAGAATGAAAAGGATCTTCTGACAAGTGTTATTATTTTCCAACAAGTATTATTTACCACACAATAAAAGACTCTTCTGACAGGGGTTATTTACGTAGCAATAAAAAGAATCTCCTGACAACTGTTGTCAGAATGAAAAGGATATTCTAACAAGTGTTATTTACGTCACAATAAGAACAGTCTTCTGACAAATATTATTATATCAGAAGGAGAAGAATCTTCTGAGAAGTGTTATTTATATTTACGCTACAATAGAAGTATCTTCTGACTGGTGTTATTTACGTCAGAATGAAAAGGATCTTCTGACAAGTGTTATTATTTTCCAACAAGTATTATTTACATCACAATAAAAGACTCTTCTGACAAGGGTTATTTACATTTATTTAACAAGTGTTATTTACGTCACAATAAGAAGGATCTTCTGACAGTGTTATTATGTCAGAATGAAAAGGATCTTCTGACAAATATTATGTCAAATTGAAAAGATTTTCTGACAGGTGTTATTTGCGTCACAAAAGATGTGACACATATTATATTCGTTAAAATGAAAAGCATCTTCTAACGAATGTTATTTATATTTACGTCACAATATAACTGTCTTCTGACAGTTATTTAGTTCACAATAAGAAGGATCTTCTGACAATGTTATTATGCCAGAATGAAAAGGATCGTGTAAATAGTGTTATTTACGTCATAATAAAAAGCATCTTCTGACAAGTGTTATTTACGGCACAATAAAAATATTTTCTGACCAATGTTATTTACATCCAATAAAAGAATTTTCTGACAAGTGTCGTAATTTGTAAAAAAAAGTAATGGCATTTTTTACATTTTATAGGTCCTACATATTTAATAAAATGATTTATTTCTACTAGGTAAGTATCCCTGATATACGCGAATAAAAACCACCCATTCAACATCCGATGATAATGTATGTAAAAAAATGCAACGAAAACATTACACTTTTAAATTGGCGGTCGTTGAACAAAGTTTTAATGTATAAATAATTTGCAAGTTTGTTGTAAACTGAAATGAGATTTTCTAATTAGCAGCGTTTGCTATCGAACTTCGAGTTTTTTGTTGGAAAGAATACTCCTCAACTTCCCGTTGGATTCATGGAGGTGGAAAGATAAAGACTAAATTTATTCAGACAATAATGAGATCGCATTTCCGCGATACGAATATCTAATTAATAAAATCATCGACGAGACGCAGGGAGGCGCCTTTTAATTGGATATTTCGACCTATAAAGCGATTTCAAAAGGTGGCTCCGTATCAATTTCAAGCATCTTATACTTATTATGCGAGACAACGGGCGCACACCCAAAATGTAGGTAATCTATTCTCGCATATGACATTTAAAATAACGTTTGCACGAATGGAAGTAAAGTAAATAAAGCGCTAGTGTAAAAAAAAATGTATTTTATAAATGTGTAAAGTTAAACGATGTGTACCTCTATGGATCGACATGTAACAGTGCAACAACAACTTTCCTCCGCTTCGACGCTAAGCAGTTATGTAAACATGTTTGAAATATATTTTCCTTTATACGTTTAAATTTTAATTAAAAATATTAATTAAAATTTTTCGTCGCCCATGCGAAATGCTACACAGAACAATTTTAACTTTTCATAAATTAAAAAAATAGAGAAATAATAACGTTGTTGTAATGTATTTACATGTATTCGTGGAAAAAATTATCTTTGATGTATCGCTTGAATTAATCAATAATTACTTGAAAAATTTTTCGCTGGAGTTTTACACGCATTACTGACTATTATTTCGACGTAAAGATTTTGCGAGCCGAAGATAATCCCCTATTTAAGCCCAAACCAGCGGATGCACGCGTTAAAAAACGTAATATATCGGTCTAGAAAGTATAAATCTATTCGTGGCTCGGCGTAAGAGTTCATGAATTCAAATCAATTTTTTATCGCTGTTTCATATTGAAATATGATTTGCATCACAATAGAAAACAAAAGAAATACGACCTTTCTTGACTTAATATCCAATTAGAGCGCAGAAACTTTTGTGCAACATGAAAGAAAAATGAGGGACTGCAACGGCATATTCCAATAAACGTGCCAAAGGAATATGAGTGTCTGCTTGTTAGGAAAATAATAATTTCTTAACGCGCATCGCCGAACGAGATGATATTAAAATTAAGTTTGCGCCATGAATGTAAATTTGTTTGTGTAGAAGTAAAATTTGTATTGCGCGCAAACATAAATATTAACATTAAACTAACGCGAATAACTAATAATAATATAAGGCCATACTTTCTCGCTGCATCATCTGGAGCAACATCATAAAATAAGTTATTGACGAACGCTTTGGAGGAAAACAAGCTTTTAATTATATTTATTTAATATCATGAATTAATTTTAAATTAATCAAAATTAAAAACACAAAAGACAATGTACGAGGACAACAGATTAAAATTTAAAATAAAATAAAGTCCTTAACACCGTACAAAAAGGAACTAAATAAATTAAATTCAACATTAATATCTGGGATCAGTTCATATTTCATAAGCGATCGAGTAACCTGGGACGGAGATATGCACTAAACGGTAATCAGTTTTCCCTCAGCAATAAAATATCTTGCTCAGCCTTCTACCACGGGTCATTTCCTTGTACGTATGTGCTGAACTGAATAATTAGATTTGCTAACTGTAGAAATCGACGATATGAAATCTGCTTCCAAAATATAAAATACAGTTTCTTTTAATCCACCCTCTAGAAAAAGCAGATAAATTCTCAAGACATTTTAAACTTTCCTCTCACGTATAATGTGAGTAATATCGCAGGTACACGTAAAGGTAGAGGAGAGTTGGTTTCTAGACGCCCCTGACGGAGCCGAGGCTAATTCAAGACATCAGTATTCCAGTGACAGTGTAGTGTCACTTTCACAGTGTTGATGTTGCCCTACCTTAATTACATGCTAAATTTAATACCCTTAAGCCGTGTGCAAACACGGGAGACGGTGCGATTTTAATAATTAACTGGGGCACGAGTACACATATCTGGCCTGGGACCGCTTCAAATGGGATTATTTTCGTGAAAGGCCAAACGCGTTTACTGGGGAAGATTTACGTGTCGGCCGGTGTCCGTTATGATTTGACAGGTTAAAGCACAAAATACAAGTGAGTTTTTTGGTATAATGAGGCCAGCAACCCAAAGAAATTTTGGGTCACAATGAATAATCAAGAGATGAAACCGCAGCCACACAGAAGGCTCCACCGTGAGAAGAAAAATCCTTCTTAGTTCTTCTCAAAATTATTTTCTCCAGCAAAAATAGTCATAAGAAACTATCATTGTTATCCAACGATTGTACTTATGCCAATTCAAGTGCGGATGTTCAGATGGAGTTAAACTTTAATGAAGCTGGCGCAATAAAAACGAAGCGATAACTTATCTACTAAAGAAGCCTTTATTTTGGCTATCCCAATTTTCAAGTTTATATTGTTACGATCGCCATAAAAAGATCGGCTATAGATTGGGTCCAATTACTGAAGGTGAATATAAAACAGTTTTACGAGTTAAATTAGAGAATGATGTTGACTAGTACGACTTCTATTTAAATGCAATTATTACTGTTACTATCAGATATTTTACATCAACATGAAAATTGTCATAATATAATAGAATGACATGCACACAATACAAATTAATGGCAAACATAACATAATATTAACATATCAGATAATAATATATAAATCAAACAATAGACTGCGACCGCTAGTACATGTTTACTGTATCGATTTTCCCCACAAAAACGGGAGATGACTGACGTAGCAATTGTGTAGCTATGTGGTAATTATTACATTTATAAAATCGATAGTTATTTTCCTAACTTTTCGCGACTGCAATCGAGTGCGGAAAAGACACCGACAATATTTTTCCTAGGAGCGTGATCACATTTTCAAAATGTAATTATAACTTACCCAAAAATGCAAATAAAAATATAATTACTTTTCCGCACGCATGTTAGTTTCGAAAGTTGCACTTTTCCGCACTAGTGCGGAAAAATGTACTTTTCCGCACTAGTACGAAAAAGTGCAACTTTCGAAACTACAATGCGTGCGGAAAAGTTATTATATTTTTATTTGCATTTTTGGGTAAGTTATAATTACAACTAAAATGCGTGCGGAAAAGTGGTATTTTCTGCACGCTCGTAGGAAATAGTTTTTCCTAACACGTGCGGAAAGTGGTACTTTTTCCGCACGCGACTGCCGCGACGCGAAGCGGAGTTCGGTCAAGTAGTCGAGTGCGGAAAAGACAGTTTCCGCATGTGTTAGGAACAATATTTTTCCTAGATGCGTGATCACTTTTTTAAAATGTAATTATAACTTACCCAAAAATGCAAATAAAAATATTATAATTACTTTTCCGCACGCCTGTTAGTTTCGAAAGTTGCACTTTTCCGCACTAGTGCGAAAAAATGTACTTTTCCGCACTAGTGCGGAAAAGTGCAACTTTCGAAACTACAACGCATGCGGAAAAGTGGTATTTTCCGCACGCTCGTAGGAAAAATACTCTTTATGGTGCTTCAAAATATTTTCCATAAATCCAGTGCGACGAGTAAAAACTTAACAGATTAAATTAAACATTTCCACCAAATTAATGTTCCCCTATTCCCGTCACAATACAATAAGTTGCGTGTTTCTGCTTGAAAACGATTTCCGTAATAATCCATCTAAATTCTAAACAGCTGCTGTGGTAAATAATTGATAAATGCGACATGAATAATGTTAGCTAGTCGTGGTGATGTTTTAGTTTTAATTACCCAGGAATAGGGGCTGGTGCAGCATCATACATTACCGCAATCTAATCCCAAGAACAATACATGAACAAGAGGGGTGCTAACAGCCCTTGGCGCCCGTTCCCATAGCCATTGTTAATAATGGTTGTACCGAAATGTCAGTGGATTCGTTTAATTACGAGCCATATTTATATTGTTGAGCTACCTAATTAATGAATTACGTTACGTTTGTCACCAATTATAATTAATACACATAGATAACTAATCGAAAATCGTGGTACGTACTAGGGCGATTATATTTAGGAAATTTAACACTGAAATAGAGTGGGAAGAAAGCATCAAAGAGTTTTCGGCAAAATCCTTCTGTGGCATGTCCTGTTGGATTCAGAACAGGTAATTGAGCAAGCTATTGTATTACCATGGTTTGATTGGTTGTTGGTCATGAAATTCTGATTTCAGGGATATGCCACAAGGTGGTATTTGTTTAGAAAATGGCGTCGAAAATGTGAAAAAACTGAGGGATTTTATTTTTGAATCTTATAGAAAGTAGGCGTTGGATTTGACACATGGGTGTGTTTTTGTCACTTTTGCAGTTTCAAAAATTAATTTCATGTAATTAAAATCGTTACCAGAGAAGTAGATTGGTAGGCGAAGACCAGCCAGATCTCCAGATTTGACGTCTCTAAATTTTTTTCGCACAACTAATAGCTCCACGAAAAGCTTTCGTCCATTTTTTTTCCTCAGAAACTTGGTTGCTACGTCATTATTTTAAATCAAAACCTCCAAGCATAGAAATTCGCGCCGTTATCGACTTTTCCCCAGCAATTGTGCCTTCGTCTTTGTCCTTTATTATGCATTACAGTTGTTATGTGTCCAACTGCTTATCGCGATGTATCCCAGGCCCTGCAATCGGCGCAAACCCGTCCGAGGATGGGGAAAACTAAAACCGACTGCGAAGATTACACCGGCGAATACTTGTCGAGGTTACCTTTTGTTTTCCCATATTTAATATTCAGTTGTGCGTCCTGATTTCGCTGTAAGGGCTTAGCCGAGTGATTAAGCCCTCGCTTTAATCATTGAGAAATCAAGGCACGTTAAATGTTCGGCTCATAACGGTAAACGAGTCGCTTAATCTACATATTCAGATCAGCTGAGACTCATCAGAATCGCGGCTCTAATGAGACTTTAATTACGTTAGTTAATTAACTTATCCGTCGATACACTATGGGCCGCATTATTCCCGGCGCGCCTGTTATCCGGTGACGTGGGTTTGAAAAAGTTTTCAGCTGTGTTAGCTCCAAAGGGCTCGTGCACATGTTTCGGCAGCAAATAATCCGCTGACTAGCTCAACGAGCTAATGACTAGAGATAAGACTCGTTAACTCATATACGTCGAAATATATGCCCATTAAAAGATACTGGGTATTGTCAACGGTTCCGTTAAAGGGAGAGGAGAAACGGACTAAATATCATGATCTCCGGCACGAGCTCCAAGTGCTGTATCCAGTCTAGCCGGTTAAGAAGGTGGTTCAGTGGGTGACGCGCAGGAAAATGTCATCCTGGGTTCTCTACGTCTACTCAGCGAAGGCCAGAAAATACTGCATTGCAAAAAAAAGTAAAAAAAAAATATTATTCTTGGTACGTCTACGTAATTTAGTGAAGATTGTTTGCAGCTTTTAACACAAACTTTTAACCTAATTCTGCAGTATCATCTTCGGCTTCAGTAGTGGGGTCAGTGGTGGGCTCACCCGGTACAGAAACACTCGCGGAATGAAATAAAATACCGGTTCCGTCTGTATCCGCACACGACGGATGGGAAAAGGATGAAGACAATAATTTGACACGGTGGTGGATTCCTGCCGGAGCGGGATCAGGCGCGTTTCCTGCGAGTTACCTGTCTCGTAGCCAGGACAACGCCTTCTAAATCCTTAAAATGTGAAAAAGCTCTTGTTCAGAACACAATTAGATTTAATTTCGTGCAGCATCAAATAACGTTCGAAGGAAAGAAATATCAATTTAATTAAATTGTGAATTTGTTTCTTTTATATTTTATGCCAGCCTCCCTTTCCTGCTGATAAGCCGGCAGAGCCAGGCCGAAGTGAAGAAATGTGTAATAAGATACTTGATGTGATGTCGCTGAATAGTCGGCTATCGCATTCTACGTTAAGCAGTGACATATTTTGGGCTAATATAAATGATTGTTGGAAACATTTTTCTTCAAATATCCTAAGAATTTAATTAACTTCTCGGTTATGAGCTCAAATTTAGTTACATATTTGTAAGGGAATTTTAGACTAAACGTAATTTAAGCGCAAAGTATTTATCATTATTCGTCTCTTTTTCAATACTTTTCATCGAAATTTAGCACTAATGATTCCAACTTGGTTTGCATAATTTGGATTATACAACAAAATAATTCAGGAAAAATACGCTCTGATAACTGAACATTTGCTTGGAACTTTTAAACGAACGTGATCAACCTTGTTCATCTCATAATAAAAACTTAATTTCGCTAAAAGTAAACCAGCCTCAGATTTGATAGCCCATTTCTATTACGACGAGTCTAGACTTACTTAAGGGGTTCTAACTTTTATTTGTGGAGTATCCTGGCATCATGATTGAATTGGGTGCTAAGCCTTACTTATAGCGTATCCGATCATCATTAATGTCGAAAAGAGATAAATATAACAATTCGCAAATACACAGAGTCTATGTAAGATCTCTGCAAGTACAGTAATAACTGCAACACATACCAACTAGAGAGTTTGTTATGACAAGCTAACTTATTTTATCCTTACAGTCAAGGCGGTGGATACTGCCAATGTCATCTGTGCACCTGTCGATTTATTAGAATTAAGTGTGTTATTTTGCGTAATCTTCAGAATATGTTGGCAGTGATTGCGTTTACGGTGTTAATGGCTAATAAGGCAGTGAAAGGATGGACGTGTACCCAAATATCCAGTGACCATCAAACTTTTTTTAAATGTGGGCAGAAAAATAATATAATAATTTTTTTTTAATATACTTATATCTAATATGTCAATTCTAGCTAAATAACTGGTACAAAGTGTTTGCGTTAATTTATTCAGGCCGTTTTCAGCCGTTATCCTCGTATTTCGTGTAAACTCCAGAGAAACCAATAAAACGATTTTATCATGGTCCTCCGGAGACGTAAAATAACTTCCGAAACAAAAGTTATGTTTGTAATCTGAGTGACGTGCGAAAGGACATCTGCAGGTCTCTCACTTTGCAGCTGTCTACAGAACTAGGTAACGCTGATGAAAACTCCATATATATCGAGGATATGGGACCAGAACTTTGTCAGCAAGAGCAACTTATGTTTTAAAAGTTTAAATGAATAGATATTTCCGCCAAAGGTGATTTGGTGGGTCGCATCTTGTGGAACAACATGATCACATTGCACGACGTATACCGGGTGGATACGAAAGTTTACCTACGGAATAATTCGGTTATTATGAAAGATAGACTTAGAGCATGACCTCCACAAAAAGTTATAGGCATCAAATCTGGTAAACTTGCTAGTCCTCGCCCACCAGTCCAATTAGAAAGGATTTCTTTTCGTATATCAAAACCTCCTTCGTCTGTATATAATTCAGACAGTATAGAAACCTTAAATATCATTTCACTGGTTCAAACTTGAACGAGGAGTTAATATTATTAATATTTTTTATCAACTCGCCTTGAATATAATTTACTGCTAAAGTCCAAAAATTTTTAAATTTATTATTAAATTATTCTGCTCCCCATAACCGAAAATCATTAATATTTCCGATTAAGTTTCAGCATGAGCAAACCTTTACATTTAACCTCTCGCTCCGCTCGTACCGGGTCGCTTAAAATTCAGAGAGGGTCTCAAGATACCGGGCTAGGTGCCGTAACTACGTTTATGCACTCTGTTACAAATCTCCCTTATCGGAATTCAACCTGATGCTTTTTGCTCCGCGCTAAACCCGGCCTCGGCCATGCAGTTTATAGTGAATTAATGTTTTAGATGGGACAGATATCGCCGTCTATTTATTCGCTACACTTTGGCGCACAGTTAACTAGGTACACCGTTTTCTGGTTTCAGATTATGCTCCTTGGGTTGGTTTTTATCCGGCCAGATTTGGAATAGCCAACTACTTTTAATGAATACTGAAACAAGTGAAAGCAATTAAACTGATTGATTATACGTATTCGACAAATTTGGTGCAGCCCATCGTAAAAAATATTTACTTATTTTTCTATGACGATTTTTTTTTTAAATAAAGTTGCCACGAAATTTTATTAGACTGAATCGTTATACAGGGTGTTATTGAACTTAAGGAAAAAAATTTAAGTGCATGTTAATTTTGATGTTTTAAAACAAGTACCGCATAAACTAATCGAATATCTGAAGAATAAAAAATAAAAATTCGAATAATTATTGTATTTGTTTGAGAACCACTTATAAAGGTGGCGCTGCACTACACTACGTTCCTCAGTCGTTGCTCTATTAATTCCAGTGACAACCAAACATTTTATTGTGATTTTAATTGCTCTATTAATTCCAGTGACAACCAAACATTTTATTGTGATTTTATTTAAAGAAATTAAATGAGGATATCTTGACTATGAATTTATAAATTATACCTGTCGTATTACCCTTCGTAAGATATTTTATGCTTGAAAAACTACAACCAGCTTTCTGACTTGTACTCGCTCTCTTTTGTAGAATCGCGTAATGTAATAACATGAAAGTTTAAATCGAGCGTCTGAGTATGTAATAAAACCGTTTCCGTACATATATTTTGTTTGGAGTACGTACGAGTTGATTCGACAACACTTAGGAAGAAATAATTTAATGTCAGATATATTTTATGGGAAAATGTATTTTCCAGTGCTTTTATTATAAAATTCAATATAACAGGCAGTAACTTACCTGTTTATTTATTATTAATGTATCTAGAGTGCTCTACATATATATTTTGTCACGGTAAACAAGCACATACGAGCCAGTTGTTTCTTTAATCAGGCAAAAGTCAATAAGTTAATACTTGCCGATTTAAATTATTTATCGTTGGTACACATTTAGTTTACATTAATAATGATGCGTGCCGGACATTTAGAAGGCCGAAAGAGTGATCACACATAGGATATTCACGCCACGGCGGACGCCGCAGGATCAAAGGAAAATCGCTTCCAGGTCCTTGCAACCTTTGGTAATCCATGAAAAACATTTACCGAAAACATTAATTGTTTTATTGTGCATTTTCAGGGCCTTTGTGAATCTTTTATGGTAGTGTCATGGTCCTCATGCCCTTGTAATGATTTGGTTTACTTATGTCATGGTATGGTTTACACCTCTACCATATGTTACGTTAGGGGTTGATTTTAATGTGACAAATATTAAGACACTTTAAGTTATTTCACTAAATAGTTGACTCGCAGTTCATTTGTTTACCATCTTTTCCTAACTTTAATAATATGGTTCTACTTTCATGACCTGGTTATGATTAAATAAAATTATGTACTATACTGGGCGGTGCAGCAAATAACATTTTAAATAAATAATTTAGCCATTTGTGACAATAGACTTAATAAATACATTAGTTTTTAAAATTTTCTATTTTTGACGCCAACCCCAATTTTTTGCTACTCTTAGGTACGTTTACTGACGAAAATGGGAAAATATTTTTTTATCGGGTCCATCATTGCCCAGCCGCACAAAAATGTCAAAATAATCCTTAATTTCGGAAAACAGCTTGTTTGCCTGCCAAACATTAAAATCGAAACTGCTAGTTGTCGATGTGCAAACATTTTTAATTAATCCGAATAATCACAAGCAGGTATACCCGTACGCAGGCTACACGCCGCTAACAGTATTTTAATCCCGCTGATGCTGTTCGAACATCCCGAAACAAACGCGGGCAGGAAACAAAAGTTTACGTTAACAAAACAACATGTATCTGCGATGTCTGTAAATCCGTTTATAAATAATAGCTCGTCATATGAACAGCATGTAATTTACATTCAGGAAATTAAATTCGCTTCGGACAAATCCCAGTCGGACCGCCGGGTATTGGCCTGCAAATCAAATCTGCAGTTATTGTGCGGTTTCGGGGGTAGCGCTGCGCCGATGAGTTCTCATTCGAACCGAGCCAATTTGCTAATAAGTCGGGGTGGCCAGTCCATTCAATAATTTTAATTAGGACCTTAGTATGTTTGTAAATATGGTCAGTAGTAGTAGCCGGTGTTATTAATTTGTTCACAGATTAAAATGTTAATTATGTTTAAGATTACCAATAAAAATCATGGGCAACATGTACAGGGAAGTACACACTAGTGCGTAAAGTAAAAACACTTTACGCACTAGTGCGTAAATTTTAACTGTACGTGCGTAAAGTTAGTACTTTACGCACGCTCGTAGAAAAATTTTATTTCGTAAATCATATTTCAGCTACGCTCTTGCTTCTTGCCGTTACAAAACACTTACACTCCAACCCCCACGCCCCGCGCCGGCCCTTATGAAACAATATCGCTAGTAAAATGACAATTTTTCTCCTATACGTAAAGTTTTAAAGTTGCACGTCACGTTTAAAATCAATTCCGTGAAGGGTGGAGAAAAGTTAATGATAGCACAATAGCTCGAAACGGCGTGTGATAACGTCGAGAAAAGTGCTGTGGAAAACCGTTTAATGATTACGATAGCACATCCGGTTACAAGCTGACGTCACGGGATCATCCCTTATTCGGATTAGTTTAATAGTAAATCGATTACTGATCGGTTTAAGCTTTGAACGCTCGCATCGGCGGAATTTGGGATGGTGAAAAATAGAATGTTGGTTACAATTGCTGCAAAACAAAATGATTGCCTGTAAGGACTCCCTTGGCCCTTCTCGGTAAACTATTGATGTAACCAATAAAATAACCAATAATTCTGGCCCTTCGCCTCCGCCAACGTTTATGTACCTGCACGATACGTGCAAAAACTTAACGTGTCCGAAAGAGTAATTTATCATAGTCGTATACTTGAAAAAGCTTCTTGCGTTACTTTTTGCACGGGATAATTTACCAAAAAGGAAAATAAAGCGTCGGATTTAATAAAAAGGTTCATTAATGATAACGGAATCGGTTTTTTCATTGCTCGCTCGGCATATGTAAAAAAAAATGAAAAATGATTTAATGTTAAGTGCCTCATACTCATAAAGACTGTAAAAAAAGCGAAATTTATTTCTCCTCAGGGATATTCAATTTTTTTAACGAAATATAATAAATTACATACTGCGACCTGACTTTTTTTAAGACCGCCGGTAAAATAAATTATAATTTATCATGGCGGAGAAAGCGTGCAAAAAGACGAATAGGAAATAATTATGGGAGCCACAGGATGCGTATGGCACAGGCTGATATGTACAGGGCCATTCCTCATATATTGGCACCCCACTTACAACAGCCATTTGATGAGTTATTAAAACATCGTAGCGGCAAAAAATTGTCGTCAGAAAAAACAAATGAACATCGGAAGCGTAATATTTCTGCATAACCTTCATTTTTTTAAATGGAACGCCCTGTATATGGATCCACGTTTTTAAAGAGCATTTCATTTTTAACGGACCAATCCAGATACGCTCGTAACGGACGTTAAACATAGTAAAATATGAATTTTACTAAAATACACGCATTAATGACCCCAGTACAGGTACAGGTAGATCAATATGATGTGTTGCTATGGTTGCGGGCATCCTTTCAAAGTACCTTCATACAGGAGACAAATCGCCTTATTTTCATTCCGTTTTGGTCAATTATCAAGTATATGGAAAACTATACGTACAAACGGGAAACATACTCGAAGCGGATTTAACTCCTCGACGGGAAATGTTTGCGTAAGGGGGATATGAAATACATTTCAGCGAAATTACTGGAAGGCTACTAGATAAATAGTGAAATATGCACGTAGATGGAGGTACTAATTTTGCGCATAGAGCATGTGAGGAGAATTTTCACTACTTTGAAATAATTACCCAAAGTGTTTCCTACACTTGGGTTCGTACGTGAACTTTTATTAATAGCCCAAAGCTTGAAAGCTAATTCATCAAATATATTTGGATAAAGATTGTATCTACCTTCGGTACACAGTCCAATAGAGGCGAATATGATGTCTTCTTACAGTTCAACTCAGATATTTATATAGGTTTTCCCCATTTGTTCGGAACTCTTGGCGCTCTTAAAAAATAAACACTTTTTATACATGCACTTTGAGCCAGTGGCAAGGGGGAATAAAGGGAAGCAAGGACAACTCTATAAAGGACCTGATCTCTATAGGTTTCAGATATAAATTAGTAAACAAAAAGAATATTTTACTACGTGGAGAAGAATTTACACATCGATACACTGACGAATTGCCAGATAAGCATAGGTAGTTTCGCAGGGGTCTCAACTACTATAGAAGATAAACAAGCCAAATTTGATATGCTTATATGAGACTGAGCACAGTAAGTGGTGTTGGCAAATATTATCCGGGCTGTTCCATTTATTTCCCTAAAAGTGTGGTATATAACAAAGTTATATATAGTATCTTAATTTCTCTAGTGGTATGTAGAACTCAAGCGAAAGCTTTATAAAACGATTACAATTAAAAAAGTCAAACTATACTCCATGTTAAACAATTGTTATCCTAAAGTGCTTTTAGTGCCCAAATTAAATGAAACGCATGCAAGTGCTCGAAGGTCCTTACAATAATGCTTTTAACTCTTCATAATCTACAGAACCGTAGTTACTTTTTATGTACGGCATAAATTTGGTTAACTATTTTATGTATACTATGTTGCATATACCTCAGTATGGACAAATAAAAGATCCCTGCCTTATCTTTTCAAATATGCATTTAATTTATCCTTGAAATAAATTGCAGTTTTAAAACATTCACAAATCGAAACGTTAGTGATCGTTGAGTTTTGTGTACAACTAATATTATCCCTGCTATATACTACAGTGAACGATAAGAAAAATTCAAATGACTTTAATTTTGTATATTATGTTAGTGAAACATTATATAAACCTCGCAATGACATTTAAATTATTTTTATATTTTATTCTTTTGCTTGATTAAAATTCATTCTTTTTATTATATGTCATTTTATATCACTACAATATACTTATAAACGGTACATTGTCGAGCCCGATATATCAACAGGTCGCTTTTGATCCCGCCTTTTAGAACCAAGATTGATGCGTCAATTTTATCTCATTTTACTCAGAGCATTCATAGGCACCGGAGAGAACTAATCGAGATATACACGAAGATGAGAATAGTACGTTGTTGCGCCCTCCTTAAAATTGGCGTACGGTGCCCTAAGACCATATTTAACCGAATGGCGATGGTTTACACCTCGAAACGTTGGTGATCGTTGAGTTTTGTGCACAACTAATATTATCCCTGCTAACTTAAAATGAAGAATACGAGTGGCTATTTAAGAATTCTAGCAAGTTCGAACAGCGTCATTTTGGGCTTCACAAAGACCGTTTATATATTGTCAAGTGCCATATATTGGTATATTCAGTTAGGCCTGAGTGCATACAGAGATCCAAATGAAAACGAAAATTCCGTCCTAATTTTCGAGCAGTGTCCGCATAACAAATTTCAATTAGCATCGAAACGTTAAAAGCTAGCCCCAATACAAAATGCATCGCCATTTCTTTATAATACCAGAATAGCAGGATAATATCCAAAAAGTATAATGACTCTCCGCAAACTCCAATCCTCATTTATTCCAAGTAAAAGAGAAAATCGAAAATATCGAATTATTTTACGGTATTCTAATTGAATTTGCTAAAAGCGACGACAATGCCTTCCACCGTAAAGCATTCATAGTGATGATTAGAGGGAGTCCTCTGTTTGTTGAGGTAGAACACGACCATCTAGTAGAAACAACGGGCCACAATCAATTGCTAAAATTGTTAAAGGCAAATCGCGTTTTGATGTTTCAATTCCGGGCGCTCCAAAATATGCGTTACTTGCATATAATGATGAGCATCACAAAAATAAAGGAGTAAATGAATAACAAAGGGGAATATTGGGGCAGTTTCAACTGAGAAAAGTCACTTTGCTACTATTAGGTACTAATGACTGAAGTAATAATATCATCGATAAAATGAAGAAATAGAAGTGGTCCAAGGTTAGAACCTTGCGGGACACCTGACGAACATTATATGAAACAATTGGTCACAGATGCAAAATAGTAGTAATGATTCGCTTAATCCCCAGTTACCTAGTTTTCTTATGACGTCAACAATTCGGTCAAAAGCCTTTAAGAAATCCAAACGGATCTCATCTACTTGACCAGATTCATCAATTACATTTTTTATTCTCTCAACTTGCTGCTTAAAACTGACTTTGGAAAAAGGCAACTTCCGCAAGCGTTTCGTCGCGAGTCGGGCCCGTAGTTATCCTGGAGGTGCTATATAGCACGGGGAACGTCCCCGCCTCCTGAGAGTAGCTAATGTACCGATAAATCAACCTCTGCGTCTCGTTCTAAGTGTAACTCTGTTCGAATTAGACCGTCAAAGTATGGGAATAAATGCATGGTCGACTAGAACTGCGGTAAGTTATTGCTAGTTGACTCCTTCTCTAGAACAACACTGCTGCATCCATTAGCCTTGTTGAGGAATTCCCTGGTTTGTTTGCGCTTGACAGGAGATCTTGTATAAACAAGGAGAAAATTTCCCGGAGAAATTATCAAATGGTTGATTTAATTAACTAGCCCCGCAGCTGTTGATGATGATTTGAGTTACTTGTCGAGAGTACCAACTTTTGTAACGAGCGTAAACACAAGTTCGAATTATGCTAAGGTTAATCAGTTTCATACTTTCCAGGATTTAGTAGTTTCGTTCGAATTGCCTGTTTTTGACTTCGTTTTTTTACTTTTTCAATAAAACGAATTCTTCTCACGCAACCTTCTGATAACGTATCTATCCTTCGTGGGTAAAGACGTTCTATTGTTTTTTTAGTTAACAAGATATAAACATTTTGTTGTCAAGACCAATTATTTCCCATTGAAAACAAAATAAAGTGTCTACTTGGGATCATTTCTCTTTAAAAATACAATTCTACGTTAATTTTGTTCCACTACTAAGGAAGCAGCATCAGTTACAAAACAGAAAAAGAGTCAGAAATGAATTTTGACTGGTGGCGAGAGAAACAGAAGAGATATTGAAATAGGACCGTCACCAATGGAATTCTCTAAAAAAAGAGGAAGAGCGTGCAATTTAATTTTTTCTTTTTTTTTGGCATGATTTTAATAAAAACATTTAAACTAGATCCAGTTCAGGACGCACTTATAATTCGTAGTTTCCAACCATGATTTTGGCCATATTCACATTAGTTCCTTTATTTGTTCCAGAATTCCGCCGAAGGCGCAGCCCGACCCGAGAAACATGCAGTCGTAATGTAAGGTAAGAGATATGATTTATTATTTCATTAGACTGCCTTTCATTGCCTCGGCCACACACAAAACATAAGGAAGTTACGTCGCGTATCTTGAATAATACCTCGCCAGTCGGCGCCTCTATTTTTCCGTGTTATATTCCGTTCCACTTTCAGGTTTTACTGGAAGCGTCATCATGGGCGTTTTTAAAATACTTAATATTCATAAAGCGGAGGATAGTGAATATAAATGCGAGTTGGATTGAGTTAAATGTATTTTTAAGCGAGATAAAAACGGACCAATCAATTCCACCCCTTAATTAAATCTGTCGTGTCGTAAAATCTAGTAGGCCACGGCCAATTTCGATACCGATTAAATTAACCGAATACGGCGCACGTAAAGTGAATAGTTAATAGATGGTAATTGACAATAATATACCCTGTATGTCAGAGTATATTTGATAACAAATCTAAGGGAAAGAGTCGCGCAAACTGAATTTTGTATGTAGGGGGGAGTCGGAATCAAAATTGAACGTTTGTCCGTGGGCCGGTTTCTGGTTATTTGCCATCATCAGCACGGAACATGCAAATGCAAATAGATATAAAGTAAGTTGGATTGAGATTCTCAGGCTTTCTTTAGATAAGCCAACAATAATTTTCATATTTTTAAAAGTAGATCGCAATCCTATCACAGAACTAACTGTTGCTGATGGTATCATGATTAACTGATCCGCAAACCCCTTGGAACATAACCGAGCGCGGCCATGCCTATCTCTTGTAATAACTACATCGCAGGCTATACGTTCAGTCAGGTTTAAGCTATTCCAGGTCGTGACACAATGGAAATAACTCCAGGTTATCGCGCGAGATCGCTACATGTGCGAACTTGGCGGTGGATTAATGTAAAACACGTGAAGCTTCAGGCGTCAACGTGGATCCTATCAGTTCGTTGCAGCCGACCCTTTTTGTCCTTATTTAGGTTCGGGATTAAATGTTTAGTTTAATGTACGAACATTGTAATAAATTACACGAGCGAATCTTCGAAAAATACCGTCAATTATTTGTGAATATGAACACAAGTAAATGCTGTTAATTAATTTTGTATACGTCGTAAAAAACGTGCTTCGATTGAAACACAAACTAAAAATACGAATAAACAGAATAACGTAATTTACTGTTTTAATTCGTTTGTTTTATTTCAATCAATTTAATTACATTTAGCGATTGAATTGGAACTTGTAAACTGTGTTTCTTGACGTTTGAACGTACATTTGCAAATGGTGAGCTAATGAATGAAATTATATATTATTTCAGAGGCGCCTTTGTTCAGATTTTTCGCAGCAAAGTTATCGTTACGTCTCAAGTTAAACATGATTTTCCTGAAATCACATTTCAGCCCACGAGACAAAGGCTATATCGGATTACCTCTTATTAGCTTTCCTATACAGTTTCCTTTTTATTCTTATATAAGCTTATTGGAAATATCTATTTGTGTTTACTAAGGACCATGAAAGAAAGCGATGAGTTTTTTATATAACGTTTTTTACCGCTGCGTTGAGAAGGGAGGATCTGTCATATGAAAATTGATACTGCTTAAAAACTAGGGACATGACATAAATACTTGCTGTAATTCTTTTGTAGGGCCTTTATTACCGAAGTTTGGGAAGTCGAACGTTGTTGTATGAGCTGAAACTCGGTAACAATCGTATATAATAATACTTACGCTTTAGAAATTGGTACAAAAAAAAATAAAAAACCTAACAGCACTTTTTGGTCATATTTTATACGCCTTTAAGTAAACGTTTATCGATTCTGGCGTTCAATCAAATGATTATGTTAATTTATAATGGCAGTGATAAATAAACAAAATGGTGATTCAATTAATTTTTATCACCGCTGTCGCACAATGGCACAAAACTTTTCTTTCGAATCAGTCTGCCTCCTAAGTGCGTAAAGTAAAAATACTTTACGAACTAGTGCGTAAATTTTAACTTTACGCACTATAAAGCGTGCGTAAAGTTAGTACTTTATGCACGCTCATAGAAAAAATATTTTTTCCAATTTGTTGGCCCCGTCTACGAAAAAAAAAATTAGTCAAAGATTTTTTCCAGGGTGAGAAACATGAAGGAAAAACAGCATTTTAAGATCTTATGACTGAAACTGTTTACGTCAAAATAAATGGAAATGTTTTCTGCATTCACTCATGAAGTGCCATGTAATAAAGAAAATTAAATCGCATTCTGATATGAAACAGCGCTAGCATTCAATTTCATGAAAAGAGCTTGGATCCGAAAATGGTCGTAGTCCAGCTCTGCCTAATACCATGTTAAGTTAACTGTGTCAGATAGGAGATAAGTCCCAGAGGCGTTTGTAGAATTCAGTTTGCAATTCTAAGTTGGGGCTTTCGATGACTCCCTGAATAAGCTGGCAGGCCAAATTCACTTTTTTTCTTTTCGACAAAAATTAAATGTGATAAGAAACTATGTATTACATTTTCATTATTTTCACTTATTTTTATGTCTTAAACCCCATTTAAAAGGGCTAAATTCTAACTAAATATTCAACCGCCGCCACTTCAACATCAAAATCCTACTTTAGAGGGTCCTTCGGGCCGGTCAGCTAATCTCGATTGCCTCTTGACCACCGCGCTATGTTGACGTTTCGTCCATCGACTTCAGTATACCGGCTTGGAACAAACGCAATATTACTTTGATACAATCTAGTTATTTACGCCACCAATAAATTAATCTGTACGTAGTCGAGATATGTGACATGTACAGGGCAATAAATTCCGTACGACTGGCTACACGGCATGCCCAATAAATATATAAGCGAAATCTGAATATCAGATTTAGATACCATATGGATTTGATTTGGGATCTGGGGATTAATGCCGGACGGTCATAGGATGCTGATATATTGTTGCGGTTTATAACTGCAACCTATTGGTGTTTAGTTAAACTAGCTGTGAGTAATGTTTATGACATGCGAGGGCTTTGTGGAAAATTTGTTTGTTTTACTGCTCTGGTAAAAAAATGTATAGAATTGTGTGAAAATATACTAAGTTTGTATCGGTTAATGTTAAATTGTTTTGTAGAGTGCATAAATTATTTGTTTAAGTTGTTTAACTTCTCCTTGACAATCTTTTGGCGTCCAACGGCATATGTACTATGTTGACGTTTTTCTAAAAATAAATATTTTTTTTGACAGCTGTCAAAATGATGGTTTACGGAAAAAAAATTGACAGCTGTCAAAATGAAGTATTTCGAAAATAATTTTTTTTGACAGCTGTCAATATGACGTTTTTTTCGAAAAAAAATTGACAGCTGTCAAAATGACGTTTTCCAAAAAAATTGACAGCTGTCCAATTGACGTATTTTGGAAAAAAAACTTTTTTGACAGCTCTCAAAATGACGTTTTCCGAACAAATATTTTTTTGGCAGCTGTCAAAGTGATGTTGCCGAAAAAAATTTTTTGACAGCTGTCAAAAAGCTGTCAGTGTTGTAGGCGATACTACACTTTATTTTGACATATTTTGGCCATTGTTTTTTCTCTTACTCCCACATTCCTAAAATCTAAAAAATACGATTGTTTAAAAATCAAATTAAACACGCACTTGCTTCTCGTCAATCCTATAACTGGATGTCCCTCCACAATTGCATGCGTCTGTTCAAATTTCGATACACTTCCTTAATACTCCGACTTTCACGGGGCGGTTTCATTATCTGTTTAAGAAAACAGAGAGGTAATTAGTCAAGCAAAGCCGACCCTCATCAACGTTAACACTGGCTTACTCATACAGTAGTCATGGCGTGTCATGGAAATAACACCCCGAATTTATTTTGTTATTGATTGTGTCGAGGAATGACACCGCGTTCACCATTCATTCCAGCATTGACAAATTAATCACATTTACACAAATTTGTCATTAGGGGGAGGAGAAAGTATTACGGTTCGGCTGGGGGTCAGTTATTATTTTAGTTTTGCACGATATCGCTGGAAGTAAAAAGCCGTTTCGACTTAAATGGGCTCGGTGATTAGGGGAATGAATTCTGAAATTGCCCTGACCTGGACGGTAGGTTTTTGTTTCGGCTTAAATTGCTTCCATGCACGTCAATTAAATCGAGGTTATAAAATCGCCATAAAGTTGTAGAAGAATCGATGATTTTGAATTCTTGCCGCTTCGACCATCTTGTCGTGTTTTTTTTTTTTTTTTTTTTTTTTTTTAAGAGCAAAGTGATTTGCCTTACGCTTTTATTTTTGTTTTTAATCCTATAAGAAGTTTTGATTTCTTTCAGCGTATTTTTAGTATATTTAATTTATATTTAAATGCGTCCTTTTAGAATTTAGATGCTAAAAATTTTACAGGTCTGTAGTTTACGAATACAGCTTAAGATAAGGGTAAATATGGATAAAATAAGGTTAAAATAAAGATGAAATAAGAATAAATAAGGATAAAATAAGGTTAAAATAAGGATAAAATAAGGATAAACAAGGTTAAAATAAGGATAAAAGGATAAAATAAGGTTAAAATAAGGATAAAATAAGGATAATTAAGGATAAATAAGGATAAAATAAGGTTAAATAAGGATAAAATAAGGATAAATAAGTATAAAATAAGGATAAAATAAGAATAAAATTAGGTTAAAATAAAGATAAAATAAGGATAAAATAAGGGTAAATAAGGATAAAATAAGGGTAAATAAGGATAAAATAAGGATAAATAAGGATAAATAAAAAAGGTTAAAATAAGGATAAAATAAGGGTAAAATAAGGATAAATAGGAGAAAATTGTAGATACAGCTTAAGAATAACTAAGGATATGGTCAGGTACAGCTTAAGGATACATGATAAATACGGTACTGCTTAAGGATCAATAAGGGGTATCTGGTAGTTATGAATCAGTTGAAGCTAGTCGGTGCTAGTCACGTGTATTCATGTAATATTTGCAGTGAAACGTTCCCTTGGCCCAGCGGATTAATCAGACATTTTTTTCCCTCCGATTCAATTCAAATTACACGAAGTGGGTGTTGGGAAGATTGGATACAGCTTTTAAGATTGTTTCTGAGCAAATACCTACGTAAAATAATTTCCATTAAAGACACCAACCACTTGACAGATATCTGGCGATTTATTTCAGACACACGCAAAAGCGAAAATATAAAACAGAAAACACGCATTACATCTTCCAGACAATAAACATGGCATGGCATATGTTTATTTATTGATAAACCTAATGGACTGCCATCCTTCAGGGCTGTCATCGTCAGACGTTTTACAGACTGCCTGACATAAGCGATTTATTTAACTTCACTCCCGAGCGTAAATACTAGAGTCCTTTTTACATAAATGGCTCTATAAATTCGAGGTACAACTTACCGTTATAATGTGACACTGAAGGGACTTCGCGCATTTGTTGCCTGGCTAGGCGCTCGATGCAAGGACTCGTTTTTAGACAGCTTGTAAGGACCATCTAAGGAAGCTTGCGGGACGCGTTGCTTTCTCGAGGAGCACGAAGCTGGTACAGCTTATTACGATCCAAGGCGCGCAATAAAATGAAAAAAGGATATTAGAGCTAAATATATATCAAAATTGTATTCAGAGCTAAATTTTTACTTTTTTTTATCAACCATACTAATAATATCTAGTTACTTAGATGCCTCTAATAAGTTTATTATATTTAAAGACTGTGGCGATAAAATGTCATTTCGTGTATCCATTTTCTCAGTATTTGTATTTTTTTGATGAATTTTAACTTCGTTATTACAATAATTACCTTCAACCACGGTGTAAGACAATTAGGTGATGAAACGCCTCAATTAGAGTGTCTCCAAACTGTCCAAAGAGTCGGAGGCCGCGAGGGCCGCGCGGGCTGCGCCTCGCATCGTCCCTAGTTAATTTTCACTTCATTTTACCAGGTCGAAAAATATACCATTCGATGCAGAAAAATATGTAGAACACGATTGTTGAAAAATTATGTGTCTAAATTGTCGGCTACTGTGCAAAAAAAAATAAAAACCATAAATGAAATTGGACGCCGGCACGTTTAACTCGAAACGCTGCTAAAACCGTTCGAGTTATGAAAAAAATTAACATAAACGATTTTATAGAGAACTAAATTTCCTATAAAAAAGTCAGTGGTGGCATTAGTCTATCTTTAATAGTTTTGATGTGAGGGCGCCTCAAATTCGCGCGCTGATCTTTTGTTAAATTAACCTTATCGTTTTCCAGCGCACAACTTTCAGCCACACCGTCGTGAGCCACCCTCACGCCTAAAATATTCAAGATAGACATATGCCGTCACTGACTTTTTTATAGAAAATTTAGTTCTCTATAAAATTGTTTGTTAATTTTTTTCATAACTCGAACGGTTTTAGCAGCGTTTCGAGTTAAACGTGCCGGCGTCCAATTTCATTATGGTTTTTATTTTTTTTGCACAGTAGCCGACAATTTAGACACATAATTTTTCAACAATCGTGTTCTACATATTTTTCTGCATCGAATGGTATATTTTTCGACCTGGTAAAATGAAGTGAAAATTAACTAGGGACGATGCGAGGCGCAGCCCGCGCGGCCCTCGCGGCCACCGACTCTTTGGACAGTTTGGAGACACTCTAATTGAGGCGTTTCATCACCTAATTGTCTTACACCGTGCCTTCAACTAATCGCATGAACTTTTTGGCTGCCTAAGGCCCGTGATTTTTATCGGAGGTCGCCTACTGTGCAGCTGGGTAAGCGCTACAAATCGTCGCCCTCGCTGATGGCCACCCCGAGAACGGATGCTCTACATATCCACTCCCAAGGGGGGCATCTCTTCTCTTGTCGCCGTGTATCTACAAATTTTCGATACTGCCACTGTCTGTGCGAGTCGTTGTCATTTGTTTCCATGAGCAAAATTTGAAATTTCATTGCTGATTCGCCTGGATCATTTTTTTACGCGTACAGGCGCTTCTTATGGCGTGTTACAAACACGGTGACATTTTTCTTCGAGAGAGGCGGAAAAGTTTTATATTTATTTTTTGTCATAACGTATTGTTACAATAAATAAAATTCAGCTTGTGGAATTCGTCTCATTTGTTGTAAGTACACGAAATGTACGTTGCATTTTTATGCAAAATATACATAGATATAAAAATCTTTGATATTACTCACATAACCTGGAAATGTATGGAATCCTTTAACATTTTTATAAAGATTCCAGGCTGTTAAATCTCCCGATGCTTACGCGAAAGTTATGATGAAGCTTAAAAATTTATTACGGCCTCCGGGAGATAGCTTTTTTACTGTAATAGTTTTCCATTGTGCAAATTCATTTAACCAGCTACATGTTAAAGAATATTACTCTCTCCTACATGCAGCCTTATTTATTTTGTAGTTTCGTTTCCCTGCCATCCTTTGTACCTTGTATGTGGGTCATGTGGTTGACGTTAAATAACAAGAATTTAGCGGCCAGGAGCGCAGGAACGTCACTAAAATTACCCAACAAGATTTCAAAATATGTCCTTATTTTTCTCCCAAGCTATAACAAGAAAATTTGTTCATTCAATATATTCGTGACCGGATTTTATTTGAGGAATCCAATAAATAAATTCAATCACTAATCTTTTACCTAATGAAAAAGTATGATTCTTATCGTTGGGTAAAAGAGTTATAAACAATAAAATTCTCGTTTACAAGGGTACAGAAGTATTGGGATAAAAAAAACCGCTTGAACAAATTTTAATTTTTTTTTTTCACAGTTTTATGTAGTAAGGATCATAGAATTGCGCTACAAAAAGATTTTTGTATTTAAATGCATACCAAGCCGCTATATTATTGATTATTTTTCATTCCTAATTAAAGGAGGGATTTTCTGGATAATTTTCTACTTTTTAAATAACAAAATTAAGAAAACGGCTTTGCTGCGGAATGTGAAATTATGTTTTCTTCAATTGTATGCAACATTTTTTATCACAAGATATATATTTAATTTTCAATATCGAAACTTCTAATAATAATATTAATTTTGTAATGTAAGATTGCTTAAAGTTTTCAAACAATTTGCCATTGTCAAAGTAAAGGTGTTTTAACACAAATGTGGCGCAGTCGATCTGCCATTGAATCGTAAAATATTACAACGTCGCATCCTCCACGCATACTTTTTTTAGCATTAATTTCTCTATCTCCTAAATTAACTGAACAGGCTTATTGCGTGTGTACTAAACATGAATTGACTATTGAATTCCTTCTGTCGTTAATATCGTCTACTTTTGTGGATCAATTATTCATCCAGCCCATTGGATAATCAATTTACTGTCTCCACAAACAATAAAGTAGAATGGCAAATGGCGCAGTAAATAATAAACTATGTTTAGACACCAGGATTGAGGCTGTCATGTTTAGAAAATCCCCAGATATCAACCATACATGCGAGTAGCCAAGCAAATACAAGAAAATTGCAGCTGTCCCTTTTCATCACAATAACCGAAGCCATTACTTTCCCTCGGAAACGTCTTCTCCCTCTATTGTCCGCATGACGTTTCAGTCTATCATCGTGATGGAGACGTGCATTACCAGCGGAACTTCTCTACTTAGATATCTAATTTCCATCGTTTTTCTTTGTATATTGGTTTTATGGGCGATCGGCTATGGTAATCTTGCGAGAGATATCGGGGATACTCTATTAACAGGGAATAAGTGAGTCATTTATTGCGGAAGCACCCAATTTGTTTTAATTTTCAGCTGGATTTGAAAGAAAATTATGCCCAAAAGCGAGGAGGTAGAAAATCTTGAATTAAATTCTGAAGCGTTTAATTCACTATGTGCGTAGGTGTCTATTACAGAAATAGCACGAAGAGCGTTATTTCAGTCCCTTGGCAGCTGGAATGGAAAATTCTCATAAAATAAAAAAGTGGTTCCAAAAAAAAACTAAGTGATTACATTTTTGCATCACTTGGAATGGTCGGTCCTAATAATGTGACCCGTGAACTATCATTAACTTCCTGTCGATGATACATCGAGATCTACAGGGTGTTATCGAACTTAAGGAAAAAAATATAACTGCATGTTATTTTTGATGTTTTAAAATAAGTACCTACGGCGTAAATTAAGAAAAAAATAAACTAGTTAAAAATCCGAATAATTATTGTATTTGTTTGAGAACCACTTGATTATTGTTCTATCAATTCCAGTGACCACCAAACATTTTATTGTGATTTTATTTAAAGAAATTTAATGAGGATTTTTCTCTAAATAATTGCACTGCATTACCCAATTCCAGTTTATTAATATTCAATTCCAACCTAACGATTTTGTGGAAGGCTGTCACACACAAAACGTGATTTAAATGTACTGATATTGATGTTTTGACAGCAATAATGCAAATAAGGACATACTTTAAAATCTCCAGTTGACGAATTCGATGTGATCCGATATCAGACAGTGCCATGAATTCCGCTTGGAATCAAATTCGCGAAACGGGACTAAAATGAATTTTAATGCCACTCGAGCTCGCTATGTAAAATTTCAAAGCATCCACTTCATGAACGGCTTCATCTCCCTTCTCCCAAGAAATAGTGAAATCAACTTGGAAGTAACAGGTGTTTTAGAGATAATTCCCATGATTCATGACTATGCTCCATCCATCATTCTAATCAGGGAATAATAATTACCGCTATTATACTCAGCTTAAATTAATTTATGAGTCTGAATTGTTATATATCGCACAATTTGTCAATCTGTTCTAAAAACGATTTAGAGTTTATGTTCGGACACAGTAATGGCACGAAATAGGGCAAACATTGATAAATATAAACTTCAAATAACTTTTTTTGTTCATTTTATTTTAACCAAATGAACTGAATTAACTTAAAGACTAAAAGTGCTGTAATTCTTTGCATCCTTATATTTTAGTTCGACTGTTTTGGATGGAACAAAAAAAACGATTTCGTCGTACGTCGAAATCGGTAATTAAAAATGTGAGAAGCCCGGAATCAAAAACAAGCGAACAACGAGCGAATTTTTGAAGTAAATAGAACGGCCTAAATTGGAATATTTCTGTTCGAACGGGCCTGTTGTGCGATACACACAAAAATGCTGTCACAAACTGCCGTTTTTCCAAACGTTCTATTCGCGATGCGGGCGAATATGGGGAGCTGATGCGCATTAATACTGAAGAGCTAGATTAACTCGAAATTAAACGTCAAAATAGCTACACTTTTAATCTCTTAATCGTACCATCAAGATGGCCTGGGCGGATGAGATTATGGCAACTTTATTTATTCATTTTATCAGATGACAGTTTCAATTAGAGGCTTCAGATTGTTATAGAAGCAGTTATTTTGGCTGCAAAACAGCGGCGGTCGATGAAGCTTAAGCTAGTCAATCTAGTCATATGTTAAACATGGAGTGAAGAAATTTTAGAGAAAAAAATTGCAATTGAAATCTGTGAACATTTTTTTGCCAACAATTTAAATAATTATTTTCCTAACAAGTGCGGAAAGTGGTGCTTTTCCGCACGCGACTGCAGTCGAGTGCGGAAAAGACAGTTTCTGCATGTGCATTTTTCCTAGGAGCGTGATGAATACATTTTTTACTTAATTAAGAAACTAGACTCTACTTTAAAAAGATGCTACTGTTTGACGTGACGTTTGTTAATAGCCATGTGACTGAGAAACGTCAAAATTAGACAGTCATGGCTACAATATCGTTTGATTTTTTTTAAGAGCGTGTGGAAAAGTACACTTTTCCGCACTAGTGTGGAAAAAATCTACTTTTCCGCACTAGTGTGGAAAAAAGCTACTTTTCCGCACTAGTACGGAAAGGTGATACTTTCCCGCACGTTCGTAGGAAAAATATTTTGCAGAGGATTTTTTTGAACATTTTTCTGTTAAATTTTCATCGTAGTAAAATTTATTTCAAATGTCAAATTTGGAAAAATTCAATTTTCTTTCAAATAAATCAGCAGGTCGATTTTCCTCATTAATGGGAAAAAAATATTTTGCCAATATTTTCATTAGTCCTTAACTCAAAACAAATAAACTGAGAAAAATATTTTAATCCACACATTTTTTTATCATAGTCACCGTTAATTGAATTTCGAAACAGTCGCACACGTTTGTCGGAAGCTTCGAGTGCGAGTTTCGTTATTTAGGCCACTATCGCCGGGTTATACCTATGTATGCACGCCAGTTTACAAACCGCATGATGTTTATGGAGGAAGAGAATGGGACAAACAAGTTACCCGATGTGGAATACAGAATATTACTATACAAAACACGGGGTAGTGTGAAAGAGATAGCAGTGACAAAGCCTTGCCGATAGCATACATGCTCACGGTTGCAGAAAGCCGCGTGATAGTGTCAAACATTTTCCGAGAGTATGTTTAACTGGTACATGCAGGATAATGGTACCTGCTAGCTTTCCACGTTTTCTGGCTTATAAAACGCAGCGGCGTATGTTTCGCAGTATTGGCAGTAAAATAAAATGATATTAATTCAATTATTGTAATTTAAATTTTTCTCTAAATACAGAAATTGATTTAATCGATGACCAAACAGGTCCAATCACCGATCACAAATCCAGATGACGTGGAACTCAATGGTACGGCTTTGATAGGTTAGGTGGCGTTGGCCGAACAAAGCCGATAGCAAGGAAACCAATAATGCGCATGACTCGTCATGCAAAGCCACGCCTCCCGCCAGATGCATAAATAGAGCAGCTCGTTCCAACGAGCTCATTTCGCTTCGGAAGAACGCCACGACAAGATGGTGAAAATGTTCAACTAGGCAGGAAACTTCTACAAAAAATGCTATTTATTATTAGTGAAATATAAAGTAAACAAAAAAATGTACAGAAATCAGATATCAAAATAATATGTAGGGTTATGTCACCTAAAACTTGAAGCTGTCCAACCAGTAAATTTATTTTCAGCCTCGTCTTTTGGGCCAGTTCGAGTTATTTAGCACAAAGAAGCGTCGCTCGCCTTCCAGTCTTATTGTTTTAATGAGTTGCTGCTCGCGATTTGGCACTAGACGGTGCTTAGGCCCTGAAGGCGTCCCCCAGGATGATGCATGGCCCAGCCACCACGCCCGTTACAGATAAATGGCACGGGATTTCCCCTGTCGGCTGTCCGCAAACTTTACCTGCTCGTTGCACGGCCGGCTTGACGCGCCTCAAGTTTTTGAATGATATCCGTCCTTGCCTGCCGTGTAGCAGGAATATATTCCTGATGTGGCAGGGATATATTCCCGCCGCCGCCGCCGCCGTCCGACAGGATGCGGGCGAACCGTCAAGCTTGCCGGGGTGCTTACGCCGAACTTCTGATTACTTTTGCGCTTTTTATTTTACTTGAGAACTTCTTTACATGAAAAGAATGCAATTAAGAAGGCATCACGAGGATTATTATAGGAAGGAAATATATGCGAAAGTTCTTAATGTTGTTTACTTTAAATGTACTCCAAATTAAGCGAGAGTTTCGAAGTTTCAGCACACAAACAACTAAATACTTCCTTTAGGAAACTTCTTTAATTTGAGAAAATGCACGCTGGGCTCTAGCACGTATATGTAGGGGAATTAAAATGTTGCTCGTGAAGATTTATTGAAAATTTGTTCAAAGATCATTTACAAGATATACATTTTATTTAAATGAATATATAATTTAGAGAAAAAACTATTAATAATAAGACCAGAAAATTTGCTGCCCACCTTACTTAGATCACCCTGTACAAAACTATACCGGGTGGTCATATAAGAAAACAATTAAATTTTGTGAATTTTCAATGGGGACATTTGTTTTCCATCATAAGAAAAAGCATATTTTGAGCGAAATTATTTTCGACTGTTTTTAAAGTAAGTAAGCGATACTTTACATCAAAATTCTCAAAACGAAACAAAAAGACGTTTCCCCTAAATTTTGCGCTTCATTCGCACACGCCCGCCACTGGCACTCGTACCCATCTGGAGGCTCGCGGATTTACAGCCGCGTAGAGCTTAACAGCGGGCACCCACAACCTACTAAAGTGTCCTGAGTCCTCTCCTATTCCCGTTTTATGATCATTCTATGCAGAGGCGCTCCTACATATATTCCCCGGAATCGGACTGTCTCTAAATCAAGCTGGATTTGTTGCGATTACCAAGTCACCTCTAACCAAAACCCTAGAAATCCCCGTCTCTATCTATTCGGGTTTATGCTTGTCACTTTTGTCGTTTATTAAATTATTTATTAGGATAAGTGGACAGTGGGCCGCGGTTGGCTCTTTTGAATCCTCCTGTGTTTGCAGAGATGGGAGACGAAACCTTCATACATTTGCGGATTTAAATCTGATAGGGGAAGATTTTTACTTCTGAAATGATGAGATGAGATGGCCCTGAAAGTAGCAAAAACCGCACCCGAGTTTAATTAACTTAAGAGCAAAATTACTGACGTCAAATAATTACAATCACGTGACTCATTTTGGGCGTCATCAAAATCTCATACTTGTCTTTTAATTAAAACATCTCTCCTGGCCATCGTAGTATATTATGGCGAATGCGCTGGTAATTCAATTGTTTCCTGATGTTATAATTAAATTAGCTACAGAAGGAACTTAATATTATTTTTACCATTGATGTTAAAGAAAAAGATGGCGAACGAACAAAAAATGCTAAATTATACAAGGTGTCCCACCTAAAATAAGAAAGTTAGGGTCACTTCCGGTTAGACCGGAAGTAGAATTTTGTACACAATTATGTGAACTTCAAGCTTAGGTGGCCTATTATACTCGGTCCAAATTCCATAATAATCGACTTATTTTGTAGGGAATCCTTTCGTGGCCACCCGGTATAATGTAAATATCAACAGGCTCAGGACAGTGTCTTGAGGAACTTAGCGTAGTTTTTAGTTAACTATTTTAAAGGTGAAATGTACCAAAATTTCATTTATTATTCACTGCGGATTTTAATTTCTAAACTCCAAGTTTAAAACGGAAACCACTGCTCTCGGTTAATCAGTGTTAGAAGGCAGTCTCATAATAATGGTCTATAAAGTAGTCGGCTGCGTTCCGGAGATTTATCTATCCCAGCTCTTAACTAACCTATATTTTCAAGAATTCATTAGAGT
The DNA here is from genome assembly GCA_963680705.1 of Rhagium mordax. NCBI lineage: Eukaryota > Metazoa > Arthropoda > Insecta > Coleoptera > Cerambycidae > Rhagium > Rhagium mordax. Next base: position 79,417,983 of record OY796659.1, on the reverse strand, counting down.
AAAAACGGCGTGTTCTCAGGAAAGTTACAAAAGCTTAGCTTCCTATTACACAGACTTTCATTTGGTTCTTTTGGAAGCAGCGTTAAATCGCCTCGGGACGTTATCCAGATGTGTTTGAACTGCACATGCAACTGCACTTAGAAATCTCATAGTTTCTAAGCGTCCCCTATTAAAGGTGCTCTGGACAAATATTGTATTTCGAGAACAAATTAAAATCCTTTGAAGGTCTTGGCGATGTAGTAACGTTTTAGGAATAATTCGTTTTCTACTTACAATATATAATTGGGTCGTCGGTGCATATGAGAGTAATTAGTGGTAACGTGCAAGCAGAGCCTCATCCGTGATTCTGATTACGCTGCGTGCAAATTACGCTCCCATCGGTGTATGCGTCACCGCATCCAACTAAGGGTTGATCACAACCGGTGGGGGAAACTGGAGGATAGCGAAACGTTTAGCCCGATTGAAGCGTCATTTTTTTCATACACCCTTAACTCTTTTAAACAATAATTTTATTTTAGAATACTTGACACGAAAATTTGCCCCCTTTCACGCTTTTATCGTCTATAACATTTTACCGGAATAAATAAAAAATGTGTAAAACATTTCACATGTATTGCAAATAGATATTATTCCTTTATATTTAAGATAAGATAAGGATAAATTTCAAATTCATGAAAGATAAAAAGATAATTAAATAATTATGCACTCACCCCATGACCTTCCTTTTCCTCGAGTTTCTCATATTTAACGGCGCTTTGAAAACAGATAATGACACTTTTTAAAATGCGATTAAGAACTCATGTAAATCGAAACGGCCTCGATCCACTTTCCCCATATCTCCCCCAAATCGGTGGCGCACTGCTCATTCATAAAAGACCAACTGCTCTTTACCGCGTGCCTGCGGATTGCAGAAATTACAAGGATTTTTCAGTGCACACTCTTGGCTTTACAACAGGTTGTTTGGTATGGTGGATTTACGCAGCCCTTTAATTAAATTTACGCTCCCACATTTTTCCATGTGGGAAAGAGAAAGTGAATGGAAAAATATGTCGATATATGAAGTTTGCAACGCATGCCCTGCAAGGGTCATTGAAGCCAGCGTAATTGGGATTAATTTTCAGTCGTTAGTAGCGGCAATACTTACAGCGCATATTTTTCTAACCTTACTACTCTAACCCAAAGTTTTTAGGGCTCTTATAAGTTATTGGAGATCTTATAAATTATTGGTTTCTTAAGTTATTGGGATTTTATAAGTCATTGAGATTTTATAAATTATTGGGATCTTTATAAGTTATTAGAGTTCTTATAAGTCATTGAGGTTCTTATAAATTATTAGGGTTTTTAAAAGTTACTGAGGATTTTATAAGTTATTAGGGTTATTACTTATTTAGTATCTTATAATTTGTCGGGAATCTTATAAGTTACTGGGGTCCTTATAAATTATTGGGGGTCTTTATAAGTTATTGGATTTCTTAAAGTTAATTGGGTTCTTATAATTTATTGGGGTTCTTGTAAGTTATTCGGGTTCTTATTAGTTATTGAGTATCTTATAATTTATCGGGAATCTTATGAGTTATGGGGGTTCTTATAAATTATTGGTTCCTTGAGTTAGTGGGATTTTATAAGCCATTGAGATTTTATAAATTATTGGAGTCTTTATAAGTTGGAGTTCTTATAAGTTATTGGGGTTCCTATAAATTATTGGGGTTCTTATAATTTTTGATTTTTAAAGCTATTGAGATTATTGAGATATTGTTGGAGGTCTCATGAATTTTTTGAGGGTTCTTATAAATTATTGGAGATCTTGTAAATTATCGGCTTCTTGAGTTATTGAGATTTTATTAGCCATTGAGATTTTATAAATTATTGGCTTCTTGAGTTATTGAGATTTTATATATTAATGGCTTCTTGAGTTATTGAGATTTTATTAGCCATTGAGATCTTATAAATTATTGGGGGCTTTATGAGTTATTGGAATTCTTATAAGTTATTGGGGTTCTTATAAATTATTAGGGTTCTTAAAAGTTATTGAAGATTTTATTAGTTATTAGGGTTCTTATTAGTTATTGAGTATCTTATAATTTATCGGGAATCTTATGAGTTATTGGGGTTCCTATAAATTATTGGTTCCTTGAGTTAGTGGGATTTTATAAGCCATTGAGATTTTATAAATTATTGAGGTCTTTATAAGTTATTGGGGTTCTTATAAATTATTAGGGTTCTTAAAAGTTATTGAAGATTTTATTAGTTATTAGGGTTCTTATTAGTTATTGAGTATCTTATAATTTATCGGGAATCTTATAAGTTATTGGGGTTCCTATAAATTATTGGGGTTCTTATAAATTATTGGTTTTTAAAGCTATTGAGATTTTATAACCCATTAATATCTTATTATTGGAGGTCTGATGAGTTTTGTGAGGGTTCTTATAAATTATTGGAGATCTTATAAATTATCGGCTTTTTGAGTTATTGAGATTTTATTAGCCATTGAGCTGTTATAAATTAATGGTTTCTTGAGTTATTGAGATTTTATTAGCCATTGAGATCTTATAAATTATTGGGGGCTTTATGAGTTATTGGAATTCTTATAAGTTATTGGGGTTCTTATAAATTATTAGGGTTCTTATAAGTTATTGAGGATTTTATTAGTTATTAGGGTTCTTATTAGTTATTGAGTATCTTATAATTTATCGGGAATGAGTTATTGGGGTTCCTATAAATTATTGGTTCCTTGAGTTAGTGGGATTTTATAAGCCATTAAGATTTTATAAACTATTGAGGTCTTTACAAGTTGGAGTTCTTATAAGTTATTGGGGTTCCTATAAATTATTGGGGTTCTTATAAATTATTGGTTTTTAAAGCTATTGAGATTTTATAACCCATTAATATCTTATTATTGGAGGTCTGATGAGTTTTTTAAGGGTTCTTATAAATTATTGGAGATTTTATAAATTATCGGCTTTTTGAGTTATTGAGATTTTATTAGCCATTGAGATCTTATAAATTATTGGGGGCTTTATGAGTTATTGGAATTCTTATAAGTTATTGGGGTTCTTATAAATTATTAGGGTTCTTGTAAGTTATTGAGGATTTTATTAGTTATAAGGGTTCTTATTAGTTATTGAGTATCTTATAATTTATCGGGAATCTTATGAGTTATTGGGGTTCTTATAAATTATTGGTTTCTTAAGTTAGTGGGATTTTATAAGCCATTGAAATTTTAGAAATTATTGGGGTCTTTATAAGTTGGAGTTCTTATAAGTTATTGGGGTTCCTATAAATTATTGGGGTTCTTATAAATTATTGGTTTTTAAAGCTATTGAGATTTTATAACCCATTAATATCTTATTATTGGAGGTCTGGTGAGTTTTTTGAGGGTTCTTATAAATTATTGGAGATCTTATAAATTATTGGCTTCTTGAGTTATTGAGATTTTATAAGCCATTGAGATTTTATAAATTAATGGCTTCTTGAGTTATTGAGATTATATTAGCCATTGAGATCTTATAAATTATTGGGGGCTTTATGAGTTATTGGAATTCTTATAAGTTATTGGGGTTCTTATAAATTATTAGGGTTCTTATAAGTTATTGAGGATTTTATTAGTTATTAGGGTTCTTATTAGTTATTGAGTATCTTATAATTTATCGGGAATCTTATGAGTTATTGGGGTTCTTATAAATTATTGGTTCCTTGAGTTAGTGGGATTTTATAAGCCATTGAGATATTATAAACTATTGGGGGCTTTATGAGTTATTGGAGTTCTTATAAGTTATTGGGGTTCCTATAAATTAATTATTGGGGTTCTTATAAATTATTGGTTTTTAAAGCTATTGAGATTTTATAACCCATTAATATCTTATTATTGGAGGTCTGATGAGTTTTTTGAGGGTACTTATTGGAGATTTTATAAATTATTGGCTTCTTGAGTTATTGAGATTTTATTAGCCACTGATATTTTATAAATGAATGGCTTCTTGAGTTATTGAGATTTTATTAGCCATTGAGATCTTATAAAATATGGGGGACTTTATGAGTTATTGAAGTTCTGATAAGTTTTTGGGATTCTTATAAGTTATTGGAGATTTTATAAGTTATTGGGGTTCTCATAAATTATTGGTTTCTTGAGTCATTGGTATTTTATTAGGCATTAAGATCTTATGAATTATTGGGGACCATATAAGTTATTGGGGTTCTTATAAATTATTGGGGTTTTTATAAGTTATTTGAGTTCTTATTAGTTATTAAGTATCTGATAATTTATCGGGAATCTTATAAATTTTTGGGGATCTTATAACGTTACAAAAATATTGAAATCCCGTAAAGAAACATCTTAAACTGAATCTAATGTTTAAAATCACTTTCCTTATTTTATTAATTTACTTCTCAATGTCCGTTTCGCGATGAAAGACCCTGTACGATCACATTTATAACACTTCAACAGAGCACATTTCTGCTAGAATTTAATAAACATTCACGAACTCCAACGACGGTTAATCAGAGTACGTACCGAGCAATTAGAGGCAGTCTCTTGTCTCGTTAAAGTAATAACGAAGCTCTGGTAAATTTCGCCAAATGAAAGGTGCACTTGTGCCCCGATGATGACTCGATGGCACATTGCAATTTGCTGTTAAGATTTGTATTGATGTGTTTTACCGGAACGAAGGCAATTTAGCCTCAGTGCAAACATCCAGACGAGACTTAATGAAAAGAGGAGTATGTTCGTCAAATTTCAGTTTGACTATCAGCGACGTTTTGTCGGTCGACACACGAATTGTAAAGGTACGGCTGGGGCAATTTTCCGCTTGCTAGGTTTATTAACTATATTCTCTTCTCCATAAACGCTTTTTATTACAAACAATCTTTATACAAAATTTTATTTTGTAGATTTCGATTATTTTAGTAAGGGGAATTAAACCACTTCTATGTGAACGAAAAAAATCATCGTTGACCAAAAATAATAGTATATGGAGAGGATTACAAATTGAATTAAATATATCCGGCACGGGTATATATAAATGCGGTCTATATTAGAGTTTAACGTGGAAAACGTCGAACAAAGGCCCATATTCAAAGTGATATAGGGTCTAATGCACCGCCTCTGGATACTCTTCGGAAAGTTTCCGGAAAATTGGTCTGTGCGTAGAAAAGTCCGAGATATCAAACGGACACGATCTATTGATTCTCGATCAAGGCACGTGCACGAGAAAATTACCGCAGGCCAGTAAACATCAAAAAACAAACCAATTCCCTTTATCAAAATTGCACAAACTCGGCAGATAGCGGGCTCAAAATAAATCTGACAGCACGTTTGCTGGCTCACACGGTTCGATTGGCACTTGAAGGAAACTGCCGAATTTGCGTTTGGAAGTGAAACAAATAATTTTTCTAATTTATGGCGAAGGCGCGGGTGAAAACATTAAAATTCGACAAAACGAAGTTTTAACACGAAATATCTCCTGAACGGCTCAAACTATTTCAGTAAATTAAACGATACTCTATTACATATATTGGCGGTTTCTGGTTATCGACCCTCATCAGCTCTAAAATAGTGATAAATATATGCAAGATAACATTAAATATTATTCGTGGTTCTTTCCTCTAGCCTTAAATGAGATGGATTTTTATACTACCGGTTTCTGGTTATTGACCTCCATCAGCACAAAAATCCAGTCACTGGTGGCTTATGGCAATCAACGACTTTATTTTGCGTATTGCATATTGACTGCTTTTAAAAGCAGAAATATTATCCAATCTATGGGCTACAGAAAATAGCTGCCGAAAAAATCGACGGAGCGGTTTTTCGGCTGATTTATCGCCATATATGACCTGATTCTGTGCTGTAAAATATAAAATCTGTACATTTGGGCATGTATATAAATAAAGTCCCGGATATTGCCTCACACCCTCGACAAAATGCCGATATTTCACAAAGTTTGTTCATATTGCAAGCGGAGGTTGCATAGTTGGCGCACTTGCATTTTGTGGAATTCCCGTAAGGGGCCGAATCCGCCGTTAGATAGTTTGATATTACGTACACCTCGCCAAAAAGGCAAAAACTACAACTGCTAACTAATATTTACCTGACAAATATGCGGAGATATATATTAGTTTGCTCGCCGAGGATGCTTCTGAAATACGTATTTTCTGGCAGAAGACGATATTAAATTTGTGCCGGCTTGGCGACCGCTTATTAGTTTATAATCTAAAATGGAAACCGGAAGTACAGCATAATTGAGGAATTTGTATGAAATGTAGTGAGATGGGGTCATGCGTACAATTGCCGGTCTTCGATCTTCGGAGCAAAGCAGCGGTGGTCGGAGCCGGGGAATGGATGGGTGACCGTATCTCATTACATTACCGAGGATAGTGCAGCGGGCTAGATCGCCCTTGAGTGGCACAAGGCGACTAGTTACTGCCTATCTCTCCTGGGTTCGAGTCCCAGCTCCGGCAGATGGCAATGTCGGAGGGAATGGGTGTATGTGGTGTGTCCTGGTTAAGTGTCAGAATAGCTCTAAGCTAAACTTCGCCAGGACGTTAATATAAATAAGACGATTAAAAAAAAAAAAAAAAAAAAAAAAAATGAGAGAGTCATCTCGAAATTGGGTTGAATTTACGTACTAATTGTAATATCAAGATATGTAAATCTATTGTAGGTACAAACTTGCATATATGTAAATGTATTTAAGTACATAAAATACAATGCATATGCTGTATGTACAACGTCTTAATAGATTGTACATACATGGTATGTATTGTACATGTATTTGTAGGTACGAAATTGTAAACATGTAAATGTATTTAAATACATACAATACAATACACACGCTGTATGTACATCGTCTTAATAGAATGTACATACATGGTATGTATTGTACATTGTATTTGTACATACATTCAAGTACACTTATATGTACATGTAAATCTTGTATTTATATTGCAATACAATGTACTACATAGGTAATTCAATGTATAATCTTGTACATGTACAAGTACATGTATGTATATGTATTTTTATTCTACTAGCCTTGTAACTGATTTATTGTAGATATCGTGTTCTCTTTCATATTGAACGACTTCAAAATCAAAATATTCAACAAAATTTTGTACATACATGCATTGTATACATAATAAATGTACACACATACAAGTACATATAAATAATTAGGTATTTACAATGCAATACATAGTAGGTATTATACAATAAACTGTATAATATAATTTTTGTACATTCATATATAAATAAAATACAATACATGTACATATGTACATACATCCATGTACTTTCATTATAATATCCTTGCGGAGCCAATGATTTGTACAGAACTTTTCGAGTTCAATTCCATGGTAAATACTTCGAACCCCGAAAACTCTTCTAACAAATGTGTACCTATATGTACGTATACGCAATTGTACATACATGGTCTGTATTGTACACAGATGTATACATGTGCAATACATTGTAAAAATGCAGTAAAACGACGGCCACTAATTTTCCGCGTTTGAGCGAAAAATCACATTCCCGCTGTGTGGGATAAGGCCTGCCAAAATAAACAACGTAATTTACAAGGGCCTACGAGTTAATTTTCGTCATTCGGCGTTCGTCAAATAAAAGTCAGATATCCATAAAATCGTAGGTACACGCTGGCCGGAGACTCATAATTAAAATGGATCCTGGGCCCTAGCAGAGGACGACCGGTGATATTCCAAAGGGTGTATTCGAGTCCTTTTAGGGTCACCTGGGAGATGTTTTATGTGGCAGGATACAGTTCATCATTAGGGGATGATCAATCAAAGTCTGTAACGGTGTCTTCTCCTCCGTTTCACCCAGACACTTTTTCTTCAGGTTTTTGATGCCGCGCCGTGATTGAGGAAACTTTCTGACCTCAGAATATAGTGCTGGATTTTGTCCAAATTGAATGAAATACAGCGGCGGAGATTAAAGGATTGCCCACTATATATTCTCGGCGGAAAAATGAGGGCATTTGTGGCTTTGTGGAGGTCCACGTCGCGACGATCGGAAAACAACAATATGTTTTTTTAACATTTATAGATTTATGACTGTATTAAGTAGTGCAATTTGGGTTGAAAACAAATTATTATACGCCACAAAACAAATACACGTTTAATTATCAAATATGGGATTCCACCCGGAACCTTCGCCATTTATTAGAATCGCATAATTATTTAAAAATCCTGCGTAGAACCACAACATGTTTTGGCACTTTTTTGGTTTCAAATCGCGTTGCATTAAGTGTGCCAATTTCGAGCATATTAGGCGGCCGTATATCCGAGGAAAAGTAAACACGTCCCAGAATTAATCGCGAAGGTTCAAATTAAACAAGCGATTATACCCGAGTCGATTATTTACCATTCTCTAATAAAACATTTATTTAGGTTTGCTCCCAAATTAGCCTGTGTATTTAATACATTATACTAAAAGCAAATAAAAACAAACATAATTACGAGATGGAAATAAATTCGGTTAATGTCTATCCGACTGCGGCACATTAACACAGTTCCGCCACAAATCTGTCTCTCCGAAATCCTGCAAACTGAATTAGTGGAAGATCTGGATCACGTTAAGTTACAATTTCATTTAACATTATATGATTACGATTTGTAGTCCAATGTACACAAAAGCAATTTAATCTGGGACTATTTGGACTCCATCAAATTGAATCACACGAACTCAGCGGCGGAGGATCTTTCTCGCTCCTTTATCGCGGATAGGTGCAGGAAATTTATTTGTTCAAATTTCAACAAACCACAACGTTATAGAGTCAAATATTCGCACGTACGCCTCGGAATTGTTCCACTAATTTACGTCTAAGGTTGCCGAAATTTCCGGTTTAGAACTATATTGACAGGAATATTTTGAATCACTTTGCAGGAATATATGATAGTTTCAAATTGAAAACAGCACATAAAACTCATCGACTCAAATACTAGAATAAAAGATAATTTCCATTTCCACCGATATTGACGGGCGGCTCGCAATCTGGCCGAGATAACACACCAACAAACGGACCACGCCGCGGAGCAGGAAAATTTAATTCAAATGTCAAGAAATGGCCGGATATTAAATTGAAAACGAACCGAGACCAAAATAGGGACAGGCATTTACTACCAATGTATCCTTTGCCCGTCCAGTGGCGTAGCGTTTAAAAAACGATTTATTTTAAAAAACTGATTTAGATCACTCATATAAAATATTTGTGACGGTATTTAATATTCCATTATTAATCCACGTGCGCAATAATTTGTTCCACAGTACAGTACTGGTAAAACCGCCACATTTTTTTATCGGTAATTTCAGCATTTAATCCAAATTCCAATCGCATCGCAAGGATTAACGCGCGACGACATTTCGAAAATTAATTTCCGAAACACAACAACGGCTCCGGGTTAACCCAATTAAGGCTTGGGGGAAATAACCAATCAAATTATGTCAATTTTGATACACCTCAATTCAATTATAATATTCGCAATCTCAAAAGATTATTATTCCGGTAAAATATGTCGATGCCTTTCAATTTATCAAGCAATATAAGCTCGAGCTGACTGGGAATCACCTTAATAAATTGCAACCCTCCCGTTTAGCACGATATTATATTCTTGCAAGGTAATAACTCATTAGGAGACTCTACAGGGTGTGTTTTTATTAAGGGGGAATTAAGGTGTCTCTTTGTTGTACCTTCTGAGGAAAGATTAATGTTTTGTAATTAATTCCGGGCGGCACAAAAGAAAGCATTTTCAGTTTTCCAATAGGGTTTTTAAACATAATGAAATCTTACATAAAGTGGGGACCCGGGAGCGTTATTAAACACATGATTTAAGTGGATCGGTTTTAAATTTGGCGAACAATTTATGGATATTAAAAAAATCCCCGGGCAGACTATGTGATATTTTGTCTTTAACGATATCTCACTAAGAATCAGTTGCTGCAATCGGGGCGACCCACTTGCGAAAGTACATTTAATTTTATAGCTAGATCGGCAGGGTGCAAAGAGAAATTACAGTTGATATTTTTTTTAGCAACATTAATCTGAAAGGAGCAGACACTTAGAAGGATAATAAAAATATAACAAATATTGTATGTTATAGTTTTAAATTTCAAGGGATGTAAACTTAATATTTTAACATCGAAAATAATAGTAAATAATAATGCATTCATTAGAGTTCCCTGAGGGACACCTAAAATATTATTCAATATAATATTTAAAAAAATACGTAATTGAAATTTCCTTAACCAAGGGCGAATTTAAATTTAATTTAGTAACTTTACATTTTTTCTTTTCAAAACACACCCTAAAAAGAGATTCCCCAGGTAAGTCTAAAACAAAGTAAACAACAATTTTAAACCATTTAAATACCTGCATGTGCGAAAAAAAGCACTTTCTTAAATGAGCCAGAGTAATGTCCGACCTGCCTGATGCCGCCGCCTACTTAAAAGGGCAGTAAAAGAAAGCATTTAGAAGGCGAGAAATTTCAAAATTTTATTACCCTAAAAATGTAGTAATAAAAGAGCTGCGAGAGAACTTATAAAAATAAAATATTTAAACGCACCCTTTTTTGTATTCTAAACGGTCTCATTTGCAAGATAAAACATTGAAATATAATGGATTTCTTTCACTATATATAAGAATATGCGGTTTTATTAACCGCCTACCGAGATTTTCTGCTGTAAGCCGTTTACAGGGTGAAACTTTAAATAAGCCAATATAGACGGTGTAATTTTATGATTCCTTTAATAATTTTTCCTACGAGCGTGCGGAAAATACCACTTTTCCGCACTAGTGCGGAAAAGTGCAACTTTCGAAACCAACATGCGTGGGGAAAAGTAATTATATTTTTATTTGCATTTTTGGGTAAGTTATAATTACATTTTGAAAATGTGATCACGTTCCTAGGAAAAATATTGTTCCTAACATATGCGGAAACTGTCTTTTCCGCACTCGACTGCTTGACCGAACTCTGCTTCGCGTCGTTCGGTCAACGGTAGTCGCGTGCGGAAAAGTACCACTTTCCGCACTTGTTAGGAAAATAACTATAATAAATAGAACAGAGTTCTTGCAAATTTTGAAAAAATCTAAAAAAGAAGAAAATCTGTCTGTCGGTGTCACAAAACAGTACCCGGACCTTGTTTGATGTTTATAAAACTTACACTAAAGAGAGATATTCGCAAAAGAGAACGCTAAAGACGGGAAATTGTTGGACAACCGGAAGTGGAGATATTAGCAGTTGAAAATTCATAAAAACCAATCGATTGAGATACAATATAGACTGAAAGTTGCTCCTTGACTAGCTCTTTAAAAAAGGTAATGAGAGTTTTTCCAAGAAACTTATTTTTACTAAAATTTAAATTTTAGGCATTTTCACTAAAATTTAAATTTTTAACATGTTTACTAGATTTTACGTCATAGGGGTCAAAGGTCATTTTTATTAGAATTTATCTCATGGGGGCCAATTTATCTCATTTTTACTAAAATTTAAATTTTCAAGGTCATATGAGTTCAAAGGTCAAGGTCATCGTCTTCACTAGAATTTTAATTTTGATGAGAAGAAAACTTAAAATATTGTAAAAACACTGAAAAATATTGTAAAAATGATAACGTGATCAAAATTTAGTAAAAATTGCCAAAATTAAAATTCTAGCAAAAATGAACACGTGATCAAAATTTAAATTCTAGTAAAAATGACCTTTGACCCCTATGAGATAAATTTTAGTAAAAATGTTAAAAACTTGATTTCTAGTAAAAAATGCCAAAAATTTTAATTCTAGTAAAAATGCCAGAAAGACGATTGTGCTGATATCCGGATTAATCATGTTTGAAAAATGTCAAAAAAAAAACTTTCATCTTATTATTATTATTTATTAATATTTATAAATAACACAAAAGTTTTTTCTTCCATAAATGCAAAAAATATGGAAATTTAAACGAACCAGAAAACTGAAAAGCGACCCTCCTTACGCATGGCACTTCACGGGGTCGGATATAACCGAGGTCGGCTGGGGAAAAATAAGGGTTAAAAATAAAAAGTCGTCATCTGCGAATGTCTCAGACCGAGCAAGTGTCTCACCAAAGAATTCGAAGAGTGGAGAACGAGGAATAGACGTGGATATCGCCTAGTGGCGTGTATACCAACAACTGCCGGGATAAAATCAAAACGGTGTTGCCACAGCTACGTCCACGTCAGTTAATAAAGAAAACACTAACGAATATAAGGAAAAATTATTTATCGAGTAGATTTTTTATTCCGGATTTTTTTTATGCAAGAAACTAGTCATTTTTTATTTATTTATTTAACATCCACCGGGTGACTCCCAAACTTGGAAATAATGCCAACTCTTTTTTTTATCCGAAGGCTGGCATATCAACTACATAATTCTCGCCTGATGTTGCACAGTGCTTACTTTTATTAATATTCTCATATGTTCTGAAGTAAAACCAATAATATAAACATGCGTAGAAAAAAATGCTAATTTTCATTATTATACTTTTGCGAGCTTAGAGAAGAAGCGCTCTCGAAATAAGCCCAACATAATTTAAATATTTAATGCTGTAACATTGCCTTTTCTTATAAACAGGGACATTTTCATTCGCTTGGCAACAGGGCGCCGGCATAAAATGAGAGATTCCCGAGTTTTTATCCCCGAAAAGATCAAGCGTGTGGAAAATTGGCTGGCACTTAAAGTAACGCGATACTTCTATCCTGTACACGTATAAGGAAGATGCCTGGAACTGCTCCATGAAATTTACTTAGACTTTTAAAGTGCAGGGTAACCCTTTTTTATTTCATTGTGCGATCCGAGTAGCGTTTAATCCACCCTCGCCCCGATGTTTTTGCTTGGAATATTTAATTCGGCGCGCAACTTACGCGATTGATGCCGTAGAAATGATGCTAATTGCGATCTGAATACATTTTAATGAAAAGAATGTTTTCTTTTCATAATATGCTTCCGTTGCCGAATAAACGCAGTAGATCGATCCGAAATATCATTCGGCATAACACGCTTCTTCGTCTAATTTTTTTTGCAAAAGCATTACATAAAGATAAGATTAAAAGTTATATAATCAATGAGTCCATCAATTTATCACTCTTCCACAGAAAAATCTAATAATCCTGAGTCGACTATGTGCAAATTTACAAGAAATCCCAAAAACGTAATTGACCATTGCTTTTTTGCTAAATGGCCATGATACGAACGACAAAGTTTTGTATCAAATTCTTTAAACAAGAGAGCATTAGAGCACCTACAATTTCCAGCGATACATCACCGCCGGCAACTTTTTCTGCAGATTTTAATACTCGCCGTACGACAAATATTAATTTAAACGACATAAAACATCAGCGCTCGCTCGTGTTTGCGAAGAGATAACAGAGAGAAAGATATTGGCCCATCCAATCACTTGGACACACAAACGCGATTCCGCGGCCATGAATAAATGCAGCTGATATGAGGGAGATACATCACGTCCCGGCCCATCCATCACTCAGCAACAGCTAAAGGGCAGTCGGCGAAGGCATAAACGGATCGCAAAGGGACCACAGATTTCCCTATTTGGTTAGTACAACACAAAGCCTAATGTTTCGATGCAAGTCATGCCAGGAATCAATCGGACGGTTTGATGGAGAAACAAATCGTTTTGCGATTTCTGCTATTAGTGTTTGATCGATACATCCCAGCGAGTGCTATTGTTGGGAGTTGTCAGACGTGGATTAATGACGGAAATGAGGGGCAAAACTGCAATATATATTTACTTACATAAATCGGCCCAACCCACCTCCTTTACTTTTACTAATAAGACATACATTCCGGAAACTATATATCAATGGCAAAATTGGCAGGTACCCGATTGCTTGCTACTCCCTCGAGTGGCGGCACAGAAATCTGAAATTTCGTAGAAAAATAACAATTAAAAAGTTCCAGCCAATCAGATTGATAAATTACGTAAGAAGTAGGGCAGAGCTTCCTATAAAAAGTTGTATCCTCAAGAGGATGAGATTCGTTCAGGAACTAATTTTATCAGGTGCCACTTTTCGTTAAGGAACTTGTCCCGAGTAAATTAAACAACACAGGTAGATGCGAAGGAGAAATCCCACTGATTTAATGGGTAATTTAGAAAATGTTTGCTGTACAGGGTGCCCCACTTACGATATTACAAAAATACTCCTTGGTCCCCGATGTACATTTTTCCATTAAAAAATTGCACCGAAATTGAACTTTTACACCCGCCGGCGGTATTTTTTACTGCCGCATAAACCAGAATTAGAAACAAATGGGCCCCGTGTAAATATTTAACCGTCGCTGGCAGATGGATCTTAATTTTCCATACTGCCTAGTGCAAATTTAATGGTTTCGCACCCCGGAACAAAAAAACGCGGATCAAGGCAGGCGCTGGTTAACAAGTGAACACTTTTACACGCTGACAATTCACATATTTTACAGAGCTACCAACCTACGACGACGTATTAAACTCCGCGGTTGCAGAATGCTTGAAATATGCAGAAGAACGCCGATACTGTCTTTTCCTCGTGTTTCATTTTGTTTCTTTTGCGTCATATTCCTTGCGAAAAATTGCATGTGTGTGTTTCCAAGGAGGAGGAATAAGAAGATTCACGTCATCTCATCGATCCATGCACGGCTTGAAAATGTCCCAACAATAGTCTCTTGAGAAAATGCATAATGACGGTGTCTATGTGGCTCTTGAAATGTAGGTCAGTGTAAAAAAGAGCATTTCCCTCTAATACAGAATCCATTCGGTTCTGTGTTGCATATACGCAATTATGCATGTTTTATTCAAAGGTGCCCTAAATATGAGAGTAATAAACTCGCTTCCATTATCCTCTACTCAACGAAATTAAATTCAATACATCGACACATCTTGTCGGACTACAAAGATAAAAATAGTTCAATCGTAACGATTCAAAAACATTTAATCCACCGGGCTAGTAAAATCCCCTGAAATACTCACGTCGCCCTATAAAATATGAAAACTTTATCACACGGGATCCGCGCGGACGTAAATGAGTGAAAATTATGCAAATTTGACGAGCTCAGGCCAGTTCGCGTCCCATTCAACACCACTTAGCTAAGCTGATAAACATGTTCATAATCGTTTTCAATTTCAATTAAAACAGATTTAGTTTTGAATTTTATTTATCGGGGAGCGGGAAATTTGTATGACATTTCGTGCACAGACTCGATAATTAAAAAGATTAGTTGTTACATCAGCAGATCAATTAATTAATATTAAATTCCGGCGCCGCGTTTTACTAAATTAGAAGTATAATTGCACCTGCAGTGCAAGCACTCATCGGTCGGATGTTTGATATATCACATAGGTACGATGGCTCTGAAGGACCAGAGCAAAAATTTAAAAAGCGAGAAATTTCTACTTTCAAAAATAGAAATTTCTACTTTAAAACTAAAAATTTCTAGTTTTGAAAGTAGATATTTCTAGTATTTTTAATTTTTGCTGTGGCCTTTCAGAGCCATCGTACATAGGCTTTCATATATACAAGGACATAACACTTAAGGACACTCCTTCGAACATTATTTACTAATGCCAATGATATGCTTCTGTTTTTTTCGCAGAAGGCGTAATATTTTTCTTTTCCATTTCTTCAAATAAACAGACAGTTTTTTTATTTGAAATGAAAACTTTGTAAGTCTTAAGGGAAAGTTAAATAAATAAATTAAACAGAAAACTTCGATTCACTATCGAAACAACATACAACTAAGTTTTGCTAGCAGTATCATCACATTTTTCATTTTTGATATGTAAAAAACAAATATTTAGTTACTTCAAATCAGGTTACGTTTATATGATGTACAAATATAATCCGGCGCCCATTAATTCCATCCCTAGATGCGCTATCATTTTGATGTTTAATTTCAGAAAACACATTTATTCCCATGTAGCGATAACAGTACATCCAGCGAAACAACTTCCTTTGTGATAAAAATCAACTTGCTGATGTAATAAATTAATGTAAACACGCAACATAAAAATTTATATATAAGGGGTGTGTCCGGGTGTTGAAATTTGAAATATTGGATACACTGCTATCTTTCTAGGTCAAAGTTCATAAACTACTTTTGTGAAGATTTCATCGATATGATGTAAGAAATTGCCACCTGGCATGATAACATTATTTTTTAACTTAACCACCCCATTCCCATTACGGTCCTTATCTGTTATGTTCTCGAAATTAAACCTAGCCCGTTACGTACACCTATCAATCATCGAAATATTACGCTTTTATTATAATGAGTATAAATAAACTTTCACAGCCTTTGCAAGACAGCAGAAAAAATATGAACACGCACGTTTTGTTGAGGGCAATGCGTCGAACTAGGGACTGAAATGCTGTTAAAATTTAAAAAATAAATTACAACATTTGCTACCCCCTGTATAAGTAAGGTATACGTCTGAAAATGTCCTAATGGCGATTACTTTTATTCGACGTCAACTTCAGATGAAAGCGACTTGCTCGAATTTATTTTCGCCATCAAAAGTACAACAACCGTATCGGATCTTTATAAACCTGATACTTTTTTCTTGTCTGATCAATACCAGGCAATATGAGATTGTCACAGGGCTATATAAAATCCAAGTCCCTTTATATTGACAAGTTTAATTTGAAAATGTAATAGGAAGGAACCGATTCATTGCCATTCACCAACAACAGAATCAGGAAATTACATCAGTTCAGAAGGCAGTTCCCCCCCCCCCCCCCCGACCCTTGCGCCTCGGCTATGGCTCCCATCTTTCAACGTGTGTGTAATTAATCACCCCGACGAAGAAATCTGAAAATACGGATTACGAGTCCCTTTGATGTATCTTCTGCAGTTATTACTGATAACCTCTGGTTATTACGGGCATAAAACATCGACCGAAATAAACAAAGCTTTGAAGTCTATTTTTTAAGAGCGGGATGGGAATTACGTATTCCTACTAGGCCATGTGTGCCAAACTAATTTTAAGCAGCGTTATTTTTCTGCATATTATTAATGGCAGGATAATAATTAACTACCCATTACCCAACTAGTATACAAATTTCTAGTTTTAAAATAGAAATGACTACTTTTAAAGTAGAAATTTTTGTAGTAGAACTTTCTGCTTGATTTAGTTTCAAAGTGAAAATGTCTATTTTAAAAATAGACATTTTTGGTTTTAAAATAGAAATTTCTAGTTTTAGAGTAGAAATTTCTTGCTTTTTAACTTCAAAGTAGAAATTTCTAATTTAAAAGTAGAATTTGTTTTGTTTTAGAGTAAAAATTTTTAGTTTTAAAATAGAAATTTTAAGTTTTAAAGAAATTTCTACATTTCTTAGTTTCAAAGTGGAAATGTTTACTTTAAAAGTAGAAATTTTTAGTTTTAAAGTAGAAATTATTAGTTTTAAAGTTGAAATTTCTACATTTTTTAGTTTCAAAGTGGAAATGTCTACTTTAAAAGTAAAAATTTTTTGTTTTAAAGTAGAATTTCTAGTTTTAGAATAGAAATTTCTTGCTTCTTAACTTCAAAGTAGAAATTTCTACTTTAAAAGTAGAAATTTTTAGTTATAAAGTTGAAATTTCTACAGTGTTTTCATTTCAAAGTGAAAATGTCTACTTTAAAAGTAGAAACTTTTAGTTTTAAAGTAGATATTTCTAGTTTTAGAGTAGAAATTTCTTGCTTTTTGCTTTTTAACTTCAAAGTAGAAATTTTTAGTTTTAAAGTATAAATTTCTAGGTACTTCAAAAGTAGAAATTTTTGTGTGAGGCTATAAATAAGTAAAACATCGTTCATAAACATTATAAATATTAAGACCCAAGGTTGGAACCCTGAGGAACTCTACACTTATAGATGTAGTACACGGTTTACTATCTTCTAATATCCAAATAGAAAAATACATTTAAAACATATTAGCCTTTGCTAAAAATTTGATCAGGGAGAAAGCTATTTAAGCATGTATGTATAAATTTACTAAGTCTATGAATTCCGCGTATACAATATGCCTTACAATACGAACAACGCGGCGTGTTAAATATAATGTTATCATGGTATCTAGCAGCTATTTTCCTCATTTGAATTTTAGTATGATTGATGATATGGTAAAATGTGTATAATGGATAGTCTCTTGTCAACCCTGGCATTTATGACGGCCGTCTCTGCGAAGATACAATGGAGTGCCGGCGTAAAACGTTAATAAAAAAACCGTTTTTATGCGCTGCTTTCAAAAGCAAATGTACGTAGGTACGTATATGATAATGCACTCGCACCATATTTAAATAATTTTCGACGTGAAATAGCTGGGGGCATGCACTTCGCTTAAAATTACACCAAAAGCTTTGTAAAAATCCGATTTCTGCAAGTCGCGAGACTAACATAAAGTTAAGCTCATGGAACCTGCTAACTCGAGATAACGCAACAGTTATTTTCGTACCCTGTACACTTTTTATCTTTACTCTCAATATTTGGTGCCAAAATACCGTCCAATTTCGCACGGGGATCTTTATCGAATCAGGCTGGAAAAATGCGAGCCGAGTCGATACAAGTATTTATACATCCCGTCCCGTCGCGGCCCATCGATGAAATATCGACAGTCTGCTAAGTACAATGCCAATATTATGCTTTCCAGTGTTTTTTCTTGCTGCGAAACGTAATTGTGAAAGCCCAGGCGAGTGCCAGGAGCCTCGCCATCCACTTTCATGTGAAGCTCTCATTATTAATGATGCTCCGCCGCCCCATCAATAATATGAGGGTTGTTTCTCCTCGGCGTAACCAAGTGACGAATTGCGGAAATTAAAACGGTCAAAAAGCATTTCGTTTTATTAAAAGTGGACCATTCTCTCTGGATGGGTATACATTTATATTTATATTTAATGGTGCGCGGTCCCAAATTAAATTTGGGACGTCAGGAACAGGAAGGCGCTGCGGCAATCCTCAGTCAGATAAAAATAATATTTAAAAAGAGGGATAATTGATGGGCGATAATAAAGCATGTAAGATGAACAAAAGTGATTATTTACAGAGATATCCTCATTTCACTTCTTTAAATAAAATAATAATAAAATGTTTGATAGTCACTGGAATTAATAGGGGAACGTAGCGTAGAGTAGTGACATCTTGTGGCAACTGAAGTAACGTACGCAAAAGGTGAACAGACTAACATGACAACTGCTGTGCTAATAACCTAATTTCAGTATTAAAATGCATGTCGGCTTTTGCAGTGCATTTTTTATCGGTACAATAATTATCCGGATTTTTAACTAGTTTTTTTATTCTTCTGTTATTCAATAAATTATTGCTGTACTTGTTTTAAAACATCAAAAATAATTTGCAGTAAAATTTTTTTCCTAAGTTCAATAACACCCTGTATAAGGAAAAGGAACCGCCATGGATATTTCAAATAAATGATGTTTTCTTTGTTTACCCCTACTGCTCCTTCCACATGAGAAATACACGATTCCGATACCGCCATCGGATTTATGCAACCCAGATTCCACCTCTGTATCAATGCACTGTCTATCAGTAGACGTAGCCTGGTTGATTCCCCATGCTGTGTACCACCGGTATGGCTGAAGCAGATTACAGATTCTGTCTGTTGTTGTTTACGGATGATGTAACATCAAAGATATCACCTGTATCGCATTAAAAGCAAATGGCGTGTGGTTCGGTGCACCGCATTTACCTCGGCCTCGGCCATGTATTTGCTTCAGGTAGATCGTACCGAACTTTTATGTTCGAACCTACATCATATTTTATTTAGCTTTAACGTCCTGCTTTTTCGAACTGGACGTAAGCTAATTAGATTTGCAGGTTTTTGTTCCGCATCGCATTCAGTTTTCGTTATGAATAACGTGGGCGACATATCGGGAAAACCGGGGAAAGGGAGGTTAATAATCCTCTTTCCTATGTCGACGCAAATAATATTTAATATTCGTTTTTTGTATATTATCTGAATAGTATTTTTGAAATAGGGCAAAAAATGTAAAGGAACAAAGAAAAATAAATCAAAATGGCAACCGCGCAATCAGTACGAGCGCTTTTTGATTTCTTAAATAATGTGAAGCAAAATTATTTAATATCGTTAAAAAATGTTAAAAAAATACATCTTGTAAAAAAAAATTAAAAACCTGCTATCTCAATTCGATATGACAAAATTCGATGTCGAGTCAGCTACAGAAACGAATCTCTTATAATATGCCACTTCAATTTGGTTGATGTATTACCTAGGTATATAGCGATAATGGGTATGTTACAGATAACTGACTAGCATGGGAACAGTATAGATTATTATTTAAGGATTAAGTGTGTATTAATGAACTAATTATAAACCGCACGATGCCTTCATTAGAGTATAATTAATACTCTTATACCAATTATTTGGGAGTTGTAATCTAATATCGAAGTTCAGTGATTGTGGTTATGATATCGTGTATCAGAATATTGGGTTTCGGTTTAGACGATTTCCCACCAACTATCGATTTCTTCTGGCAGGGACACGATTTTATCAAGTCAGATGTGAATTACAACAAATAAAACATTTATACTTATTTTCCTCATAATTATCCTCGTTTCAATAGAATTTTATTTATTTTATCTCTATTTTCCTCACATTTATTCTTATTCGGGTGGAATTTTATTTTATTTTATTTACTCTTATTTTGTCCATATTTATCATTACTTCATCCATATTTATCCTTATTTTATTCATATTTATCTTTATTTACTCCTATTTTATTTATATTTACATCTATTTTTTCTTATTTGAATAAAATTTTATTTATTTTATCTTTATTATCCTCACATTTATTCTTATTCGAATGGAATTTTATTTTATTTTATTTACTCTTATTTTGTCCATATTTTATCATTACTTTATCCATATTTATCATTACTTTATCCATATTTATCCTCATTTTATTCATATTTATCTTTATTTAATCCTATTTTATCCACATTCATATTTTCCTCAAAATTATCATTATTTGAATAGAATTTTATTTATTTTATCTTTATTATCCTAACAACTATTCTTATTCGAGTGGAATTTTATTTCCATCATTTTATTTACTCTTATTTTGTCCATGTTTATCTTTACTTTATCCATATTTATCCTTATTTTGTTCATATTTATCTTTATTTACACCTATTTTATATTTACATCTATTTTTCTCACATTTATTCATATTCGAGAGGAATTTTACTTTGTTTATTTTATTTACTCTTATTTTGTCCATATTTATCATTACTTTATCCATATTTATCCTCATTTTATTCATATTTATCTTTATTTACTCCTATTTTATCCACATTCATATTTTCCTCAAAATTATCATTATTTGAATAGAATTTTATTTATTTTATCTTTATTATCCTCATATTAATTCTTATTCGAGTGGAATTTTATTTCTATTATTTTATTTACTCTTATTTTGTCCATATTTATCATTACTTTATCCATATTTATCCTCATTTTATTCATATTTATCTTTATTTACTCCTATTTTATCCACATTCATATTTTCCTCAAAATTATCATTATTTGAATAGAATTTTATTTATTTTATCTTTATTATCCTCACATTTATTCTTATTCGAGTGGAATTTTATTTCCATCATTTTATTTACTCTTATTTTGTCCATGTTTATCTTTACTTTATCCATATTTATCCTCATTTTATTCATATTTATCTTTATTTACTCCTATTTTATCCACATTCATATTTTCCTCAAAATTATCATTATTTGAATAGAATTTTATTTATTTTATCTTTATTATCCTCATATTAATTCTTATTCGAGTGGAATTTTATTTCTATTGTTTTATTTACTCTTATTTTGTCCATATTTATCATTACTTTATCCATATTTATTCTCATTTTATTCATATTTATCTTTATTTACTCCTATTTTATCCACATTCATATTTTCCTCAAAATTATCATTATTTGAATAGAATTTTATTTATTTTATCTTTATTATCCTCACATTTATTCTTATTCGAGTGGAATTTTATTTCCATCATTTTATTTACTCTTATTTTGTCCATATTTATCTTTACTTTATCCATATTTATCCTTATTTTGTTCATATTTATCTTTATTTACCCCTATTTTATATTTACATCTATTTTTATTATTTGAATAGAATTTTATTTATTTTATATTTATTTTTCTCACAATTATTCATATTCGAGAGGAATTTTACTTTGTTTATTTTATTTACTCTTATTTTGTCCATATTTATCATTACTTTATCCATATTTATCCTCATTTTATTCATATTTATCTTTATTTACTCCTATTTTATCCACATTCATATTTTCCTCAAAATTATCATTATTTGAATAGAATTTTATTTATTTTATCTTTATTATCCTCATATTAATTCTTATTCGAGTGGAATTTTATTTCTATTATTTTATTTACTCTTATTTTGTCCATATTTATCATTACTTTATCCATATTTATCCTTATTTTATTCATATTTATCTTTATTTACCCCTATTTTATATTTACATCTATTTTTCTTATTTGCATAGAATTTTATTTATTTTACTTCATTTTCTCTTATTTTATTGATATATTTTCTCGTTATCCTTATTTTCCCCACATTTATCCTTATTTCAGTGGAAATTTATAAATTTTATCTCTATTTAATATCCATGTTTGCCCATATTTATCCTTACTTGAATAAAATTAAATTTTTCTTTATTTAAATTAAATGTTGATGAAGAAAAATCTTTTAGATGTAAAACATATCTTATTCCGTACAATTATAGAAAACAAGTAAGTTCAGAAATTAAAAAAATGATACATGAAAATATTATTGAACCAGCTAAAACAAATTATATAAATCCATTAGTTATTGTTAAAAAGAAAAATAATGATATAAGATTATGTTTAGATGCTAGAATTTTAAATACAATTACTAAATCGCAATATGATTCTCCACAAACAGTAGATACCATGATGAGTAGAATTGGTAAGAATACAATTTTCTTAAAGCTTGATCTTAAAAATTCATTTTGGTTAATTCCATTTGCGCGTCCCGGAAATATACAGGTTTTAGTGTAGATGGTCACATATACCAA
The DNA here is from genome assembly GCA_963680705.1 of Rhagium mordax. Lineage (NCBI taxonomy): Eukaryota > Metazoa > Arthropoda > Insecta > Coleoptera > Cerambycidae > Rhagium > Rhagium mordax. The sequence goes on along the minus strand of OY796659.1, from coordinate 79,394,889 downwards.
TTTAAAGTGGTCCCTTTTGGATACAATCAGCTTCTTCTGCATTAGTACGTGCTATGCAGACAAATTTTGTTTTCATTATATCCTTAACTTATCCATATTTATCCTTATTTTATCAATATATATCACAGTTTTATCCATATTTATTCTTATTTTCCCCACATTTATACTTATTTTCTCCACTCTACCAGTATCTCCATTATTATCTGTGACAAGAATTACTTTTCATGTAGTTCCTATTTTCTCCCATACATTTTCAGCGAATCATCATTGCAGAACCGAAATACTAATACAATTTTAAACTCAAACAGTATGTACATCACTGTTAAATATAGGAAAAACTCCACTACGATCCAACAAAAACATACAATAATAAAATCCTGTAATAGAATTCTAGGACCATTATGCCGTACAATGTACGTTTTTCCTCTGAATGTAAAAACATTTCAATGCAACAAAGCATTTTTACAATTTTAAATCATTAATTCATTTTTAGTTTAACTTCTACATGTTTATTAAACGGTTTTTCAGTCGTGATGGACGACGAGTGTCTGGTAATGTGAATTGTTAAAATGAAAAATCATTCGTTTCAGGAGAGCATAACGGATACTGCGTCGTGTCGGAACTATGTTTTATTTAAGGACCAGAAGATTAATTGTTAAGTCCAACTATTTATCTTCCCAACTCTGGATCCTTGTATGCAGCGCTAAACGGGGAATCAATCAATTTGTGCGTGATTTCCAAATGGAAATTATCAGCAAAAGTTCGAAAGGGCGGCCGGTTTCAGGCTATAAGAGCATCGATTCGTTTGTAAACAGTTAAATTAATCTAATCTAGTATATGATAGTATCTAAAAGTATCTAATTTATTGTTTTTAAAAAACAAAAATTCGAAATTCAAAATTTTTAGATTTTACAAACCCAACTTTAACGCTCTTTATCGAAACTGTTTATAGGATTGTGGGATCAATTCAAGCTTACTTATCTCGTACCCCCAAGACCCCTGTATACTTCCGTTTCTTCACTGCAGACTACCCCCGCCTGTCTTGGAAACCGCCAAGAGAGAAAATGCTGTTTCTTGCACGTTTGTAAGTATAAATTGCAAACAGCTCCAGCAAGGTAAAGAAGAGCGTCACAATGGCAAAGAAATTGAAGCAGATAATTGAATCTGAAGCAGGTACTTATTATAGTCTTGAGACAGCGGGGTTGGAAGCAACATATTTCGAAAACACCTCTATATTTGATATTCTTGTTTGTAAATTCGCAAGCTTCCCATTATAATATCGAGTATAACGACGATGCGCTAATTATATCTAGATTATAAAATCACTTCATAATTATTAGGAGTTTAATCGAAGTTGAATTGAAGCGGAAAATGTATAATACATTAAAGGAACACGGCTTTTTGTCGATTAGGAAAATATTTGCAGCCCGGAAGAACTCTATATAATTTTATTACCATATTAAGCCAACCCTTTTTGTTTTATTAGTCCGAAAAACGTACATTAAAACCATAAATCACAAAAGGGCGTGTACATATTACAAGTCATATTTCAAATACAAGTTACAGCAGGCCATCACGCCGTACAAGCCTCAGAGGAATTTCCGAAAACCAACTTAGTTTATTGCGAAATTCCATCCAGTTTACTTCATTACAAAATAATTAATCTGATGTTAGGCCCAAATTGAACTAACCTGGATCTAGAGCACAGTGAATTGGTGAAATTGAAACATTCGAAACAATGCGTCCCGTGCTCTTTGAATTCCAGCAGGAATATACCAATATTTACCTGACCGTTACTCACCGGAATCAATCTATTTAATTACATTTGAACTGCTCTCGACTTACTCTTGTTTATGTTCACCGAGATACATCAAGCAAGCAAATATGTTTCGTTCAATGTATTGACTCGATCAATAACGATGTCGCTTTTATATACATTTCAGCCACCCCGCCACCCAAAAATAATGTGCAGAAACAACTCACTGAGTCAAGCAATAGAAAATAAAATAACGGATGTTCGCAAGTAAAATATTTCGACTTCTTAAACTGATTTGATAAATAGGCGTAACGACCGTAACTTCAAGAAAAATAATAATAGTGCTGCCTAACTGTATTAATAAATGTTTCTCTTATTTCCTACAAATATATTATGTCGTAGGCAAATGGCGCATAACACTTGAGTGTGAGCCGGTGATATGGTTTTATCGCTAACGGCGATGCATGTTTCGCTGCAAATCTTTAATGCCTCCGTCATCCGGCGAGATTGTAAACATTAAGAATAAAACGTAGCTACTGTGCGGCAGTTGTAATATTCTCGAGTAATAACCACCGGATAATATAAGTTAAGCCGACATTATGTATTTTAATATGAAGGAAATTCCGCAATATAACTTACAGTTCTTGAGTACTTAACTGCACCAAACGGTAGCAGGCAAGGTAAATTAGGTCAGTCTTCTGTCAGCTGTGCACCTGTTGTGTTATTTGTAATTAAGTGTGCATTTTGTAGAGACTGTGAGCCGGCCCTGGCTATTTTAACCTCTGAACCGCAAAAGCGCCCAATGTACAATGAAACAAATGAATATGAATGAGTATGGTATACAAAATAAATTACATTTCACAAGTAAATGCAACGAAGGTCAGTCCATAACAGAGAATGTATGCAAAACTGTCCCATCGTTCACATATTCCCATAAAACCTGCATTTCCACTAAAGATTTATGCCTAACGCGGCACCAATTTATGAATGTAATGGGTAATATAATACAGTTCTCTTAGGGAAATATACTCCTATATTTTTACGAAGCATCACGCTGTGGTAGCTCGTATCATTTATCTCGCAGCTTGCTATTAATTGCCAACTTTGTTGCAGAATGTCTCGAGTCCTACCAAAAGAGCCCACGTTCGTTGAGACGCCGTTTCCTATGCGTTCTTGATAGGCCCAAGGAATTCGAACCAGCAAAATTTGTTTCCACAATTAAGCCTCCCAGGTGAGAAATATATAATTTTTTTTAATTTCTTATTATATAGGGTTTTAAAATTAAGGAATCAAAAAAATTAAGCAGGGCTGTATATTTTCAAAGAAAAAATTTTGAATTTCTTTAAAATTGAAAAAAGAAGAATAAGAAACATTAGAAGAAGAAATAAAGTCAACAGCCTGTGGGCTCTTTTTTTGAAAGAAAAAATTTAAGGTTTCTTCAAATTGAAAAAATAAAAAGAATAAAAAGCTGAGAGCCCCTGCATTTTTTTTTGGGGGGGGAAGCAAAAATCTAAAAAAAATTTTTTGCCTGTGGTTGTATAGCACGTTGTTTCGTTGATTTTCCAAAAAACTGTCAAAAATGACGTCTAAATGTACAATTTACAATAATAGTTAAATACGTATAATTTTAAAAAAAAAAGTTTAGAATTAATTAACCATCTTGGCATCACCTTGACCTCAGCTGGACGCTGGCCATAAAAAACGATTTCGACAAAATTTAATCCGCCGCGTCCCATTTAATTCGGACTAATAAAAGATTAGTCCACTTTTTAACGCGTCTCGGATGTCCCGTCAATTTATCAAAACGCCAGCCCGAAATAATCTGGCCGTATATAAAATCGGCCGCAACACCGCAGCAGAGGTGGTTGCGGATCGCGTGACGTTCATAAGTCTTTCCCTAGTAATTACTATTATAAATTATGGGGAGACGAAGTCCATTTTAGTTCGCGTTACGCTATAATTTGAGAGGCGTAAATCACCCATTGACTACTAGAATAACCGCTACCGTTTAGTGGATGTTAATCGGAATACAGAAACTGCGCTGGCAATTTTTTTCTCCCTTAATCATGTGTCAAATGCGTCGGAGTGGAATGGAGTTCAGGGTGAGCTGTCCTGAAAGTTGTAAAAAGATGAAATAAGACGTCACGCTATCAAATTTTTGATACAAGTCGTCATCTGGATTCCTTGCTTAATCACACAGAACCGGAGGAAGGTTTTCTGCTTTATTGAGTATCGGAAACCAAACCGATTGATGTGAATGAGTGCTAGAAACTGAAGGAAATTACTGCATTGTTTGCAGAAGTGATCGATTACTTTTTTAGTAACGGGGTTTCGTTAATGCGTTTTTCATCGCTTCAATCAAATCGTGCACCCACTTCGCATAGACAAAAGGCAATTACGACGACGTCCTGTATCTTTAAATTTAAACTGACTGGTTTTAGGATAGGACGCAATAATCATTCAATGAATCGTACCTAGTTGATAAACTGTTAATAGATCGTTTAAGTCATCTGCGAGTACGTTTGAAGAAAATTATTTGATCCCTAAAATGAAGACATACTTGTTTAACCGTACCATTAGAAATAAAATAAAAAGTGAGAATATTGTTGATAAAAGCGGGGTAAATGAATTATTGGATTGAAGTTTTTTCGGTAGGTCCAATTACTTAAAAAACTGATGAACGGATATTGATGAATGGGTTGTAGACGATAGCCAGTCCCTATCGGATTAGAGGCGAAATCGGTAAGATAAATTTTGACATTTCTTTATGAAGAAAATAATGTTTTAGACTTTTCGGTGGCAGCTGTCAAAGTGACGTTTTCTCGAAAAAATATTTTGTGACAGCTGTCAAAGTAACGTTTTCTCGGAAATTTTTTTATGACAGCTGTCAAAGTGACGTTTTCTCGGAATTTTTTTTGAGACAGCTGTCAAAGTGACGTTTCCTCGAAAAAATTTTTATGACAGCTGTCAAAGTGGCGTTTTCTAGAAAAAAAATTTGTTACAGCTGTCAATGTGACGTTTTCTCGAAAAAAATTGTTGCAGCTGTCAGTGACGTTTCATCGAAAAAAAATTTTGTGACAGCTGTCAGTGACGTTTTTCGAAAAAAAAAATTATGACAGCTGTCAGTGACGTTTCTCGAAAAAAATTTTTATGACAGCTGGCAAAGTGACGTTTTCTCGGGAAATCTTTTTATGACAGCTGCCATTTCGCCATTTTCTTATTTCTATTTATTTTTAGAATTTGGCGTGATTCCCAGAACTGTTTAATGTATGTCAGTGACGTTTTCTCGAAAAAAAAAAATTGTTGCAGCTGTCAATGACGTTTTCTCGAAAAAAAATTTTTTTGTGACAGCTGCCAAAGTGACGTTTTCGCGGATTTTTTTTAAGACAGCTGTCAAAGTGACGTTTTCTCGAAAAAAATGTGACAGCTGTCAAAGTGACGTTTCCGTCAGAAAAAAATTCTTTGTGACAGCTGCCAAAAAAACTGTCGTGTGAATGTCAAAGCGAATGGGGGGCGCCATCTACGAACCGAGAACGGTTTCGGGACGGCGAAGCCGTCCGGATCCCGAAACCGCGGTCGGTACCGTCCTGGGGGACCGATATCAGAGAAGAACGATCACAGTTCTTCTCTGCCGATATTAAGGAAACGTCAAATTCGGACCATAACCTCAAACTTTTATCTCGACGCACTGCAGATTTCGAGATAACCTAAAAGCGGCATTTTGACGTTGACTTGTAATTTTCGAGTATTGTCAAGACATGCGCGCGCATGGATTTTGGAGGCTATAACGGCCTTTGGCGCCGCAAAGTACACGAAATTTCTGTGGTAAATTAGAACGAGGGTTAGAAATCAAAAAAGAACAATTTTGACGTCCAAATTTCGGCCATCTTGTCACGTGGTCTCGGAAGTTACTATTTACTTCGTTCTATAATTACGGTTTTTAACATTTCATCAATTTCTTTTATTACAAAAATTTTATATACCTACAGAGAATGAGGGAAAAATTGCGTGCTCCTTAGCGCCTCTCGAAATCTTGTTGGATTAAAGATGTGGTGATGAAAATAAAAAAAATTATTTGTTTGACAAACATTTTGGTAAATCGAGCAACCAAAATCGTGCTATATCAATTTAATAATGCACCGCCTTTAGAACCGTCTTACGCACCACTTACAAGGCAAACTGCTTAATGGAATATTAATAATCTGTAAATATTTTGCTGCATTGGCGCCGTTGCCCATCCACGTGCATCGGACGGGTGCATTTAATCGGAGGCTTGAGGTCGACTAGGTAGAATGGCCATAATGATCCCAAGATCTTTAATTATCGATAAGATAACACGCCTAATGATTTACTTTCCTCTGGGGTGTGATACTGAAATCTCCCTTCTTGATTCAATCCTGCAAATATGTGAATATAATTAATTACCATATTAACGGTAAAATATCTTAGGATAATGAGTTCTCGGGTTTAATCTCGTTACATGAAACAGGCCAGCATCCAAACTTAGATCAAAGGATCGCTAGAGAAGAGTGCTCTTGTTTATCTAAAAGGAAAAAAATGGCCCTAACTACTCCTTATCGTGTCGTCTCGGTGTTAAATTACATAGAAGGAGTCAAGTGAACAGCTGCCGGGGAAAGCATAAAAAGAAGACGGTTAAAAGAATCTACCCCGCGATGAACCCATTATTTCAGAATATCCTATATTATTATCATTGCTCCAGACCAGAAGACATTTAATTAAGGACCTTTTAATACTCTACCTGGAATTTTATTAAGTATGGTTAAGGACGATATAAAGTGGCAGGCTTGAGATAAAATATAGTAATTAAGTCTAGGTAAAAACAGTGGCAGATTGGCATTTGCTGCCCTCCAGCGAGGAGTAAATTAAGGGTTACTTTATTACGGACGGCTTTTTCTGCTGGTTACCTTCAGCTGATGTTCACTAATTTCAACACAGGACTTTCACATTAAACATGATGATGATTATAGAGGGTGTACTTTAAAGCCATGCACATACTTTAAACTCGTCCATTCAACTAAAAATGTTAATAAACCCAATCTATAGCAAAACTTCATGTTTATCATTATGATAATGCTGATTCAAAAACGTTATAAACTTTACATGGAAATAATTTTTCTCCGCGCACGACAAACTGTGCTTTATATGCAAATTTTTTAATAAAATTTCAGATAGAAGTCTAAAGGCGATTTAAACAGTGTTATTAAATTACATTTTGTTGAAAATAGTGTGTGTAACGGCCATATCGACGTATAAAGTACACGAGCGCGGTGTGAATATAAACAAGTGTCTAGAAACCAGTAAAATTTTCCTTCGTGTATACAGAGCGTTTGGTGTAAGATTTAGAGGGAATATTCTGCGGCTAATCAGAAATATTTTTCTTGATACGTATTTAAATAAATAAGACATAGTTCGAGTCTAATCCATGACGCTAAAAATATCCTCGGTTAGTTCTACAATATGAACACCAAAATTTTTCAGGGGGCACACATTCTTTAAAAACTTTAGACCTACCGACTGCGCCAATTGTTTGTTTTCTGGTGATCAAATTTTGGTGCCGTTTATTCAGATATTTCTACTAAAAGCCAGTCACAAAAACAACAAATTTGGCGCAGTTCATAGTAGCAATGAGTTAATTTGTATAATTTCGTTTCTACGATAGCACTTCACACTTTAAGCGAAGCTGGTACGTAAATCATTTCCATTTTTTCCAACCTTGGCCTCTGGCAATAAATCGACTTTAATTTCATTAAATCAAATCCCGCGTGTCGCATCGCTGATAGTCCCGAAAAATACTCGACCTCACGCATGTTTCCCGTTCCGTTCCAATTTATATTTGTGATGGAAAAATTTCCCATATTCCCAGCGGCCTCAAACTGCCTGAGTCCGGCCTCCAACAATATTATGTACAAGTTGAGAGAGCGCAATCTACTTGAGAGAAATAATAAACCTATTAGGCAGTATATTCTAGTGAAATGGAGTTTAATGTACAACTAAAAAGATGTAAGCTCATTCAGCATCGACGAAATTAGAGAACAGCAGCTTGTTACACGGGATTTATCACTAGGCAGTTTTCTATTAAAGTTTAATAATAAAATTTAAAAGTGCCCTACATAGACATCGTTATGTTATTCGTTGTGGAGGCAATTATAATGCACCTTACCAGTGCATCGTAGATGGTATGAAAAATTTATTACGTACAGGTATGTTTGCGAAACAGGGCATATAATTTCAAACATGCAACTATTACTATATACGGGTAGCAACCTAATGTTTTTTACAAATAAATATATATTCCGATGTAATACAACGTGATAATAATTCGATTCCATCATCTGGTTTCAACAAGAGGTTTTTCAGATTCAGTGATTCCGGGACAATGGATCTGCAAGACAATCAGCAGGACATGTAATGGCCAGCTAGATTTCTGATTTTGTACCTCTTGATATTTTCTTCTAAAGAGTATTAATTATAAAATTTGGCTAAGTAATTAGATTAATCTTTTAGATTTTGAATTACGATATTTTTAAGTGTTTTTTATTTATCGTCAGCCATTAAATTCTATTACGGAGCATCTGCAGTGATTAAATTTATTCTCTTGCCCCCCCTATTCAGCTCGAAACTCATTTACCCTAATACTCAAGCTTCCAGTGACTATCATTTTTGTATTACAAAGAGGCTGTGAAATAAATACTACGTCGATAATAAAAAAAACCTATGTTACGCCTCGAGTAATATATTCAAAACATTTATTTAAATGATGTCTAACGCTTCCAAAGAATGCGTACCCTGAATAATTTCGGTTTTTATATTAAAAGAACCAATCGAGAATATTTCCAGCGTCATGTAGTTCTCTAGGATTAGAGTTGAAATCTGTGTTTCTTTGGGAACGGCACGGAATTGTGAAAATCGCGCATTTATTTAGGGAACAAATCATACCATCAAAACAATAAAGATCTCCTGAAAAATGCTATCAGCACGGAATGTGTTGGAGTGATTTGAATTAAAATATAGAAAGCTTTCAGTAGCGGGCACGTTATTTTGCTCGAATAGCAGCAGGTTAATGTGAAAGCGAATATTATTTAAAAATACGGCAGGGCAATTTTATTTAGCATCAAGTTTACGTACCATCTTAATCTTGAAAACCCAGATTTATTTTACAAATTAATCCAACGCTAACAATGATTAGAAAGTTAAAGGTTCTACCAACTGCGCCAAATTTTTTTTGGACATATTAGTGTTTAATTAGACTAAATAATCATGTTTTGAATCATCATTTCCCACCGGCTGCGCCAATTTTTTGTCTTTTTGTAAATAAATTTTATTCATTCTTCGCTATTGAAGGCGAATAATAAAAAACAAATTTTAAAAAATTATTAACGTCATTTTGCTCGAATAGCAGCGGGTTAATGTGAAAGCGAATATCATTTAAAAATACAGCAGAGCAATTTTATTTAACCAGCATCAGGTTTATGTACCACTAATCTCGAGAACCGAGATTTATTTTACAAATTAATCCAACGTTAACAATGATTAGAAAGTTAAAGGTTCTACCAACTGCGCCAAATTTTTTTTGGTCATATTAGTGTTTAATTAGATGTTTCCACTAAATAATCATGTTTTGAATCATCATCTCCCACCGACCGCGCCAATTTTTTGTCTTTTTGTAATTAAATTTTATTCATTCTTCGCTATTGAAGGCGAATAATAAAAAACAAATTTTAAAATATTATTAACGTCATTTTGCTCGAATAGCAGCGGGTTAATGTGAAAGCGAATATCATTTAAAAATACAGCAGAGCAATTTTATTTAACCAGCATCAGGTTTATGTACCACTAATCTTGAACACCGAGATTTATTTTACAAATTAATCCAATGTTAACAATGATTAGAAAGTTAACGGTTCTACCAACTGCGCCAAATTTTTTTTGGACATATTACTGTTTAATTTGATGTGTCCACTAAATAATCATGTTTTGAATCATCATTTCCCACCGGCTGCGCCAATTTTTTGTCTTTTTGTAACTAAATTTTATTCATTCTTCGCTATTGAAGACGAATAATAAAAAACAAATTTAAAAAAATTATTAACGTTAAAGTCAAGCACTAGGTCTTACCTTCGACTTTTATTGTGCATAATATTGCACTTTTTCCCATTTGCTATTTGAGAAATTGCGCAGGCCGCCCCTGGCCGCAGGTTAACAACCAACATAGCCTAGCAGAGGTAATACGTTTTCTATTTGCAAACAGTTTTCTGCCTCATATTAAAGCAGCACTCCAAATATACATTCTAAGTTCTCTACCGGAAATTGGATCTAGTGAAACTTTATTTTGATCTGCTCATTCGGAGCCATGAATGCGTCGACTAACTAAGCGGAAAATTAAAAGAAAATTACTGTCAGTCTTTAGAAAATGCTTTGGTAGGCAAATTATTCGCGTTTTGACCGCAGCTCGGTCGAATACAAAAAATACGAAACGTCGCTGCTAATTATATTATTCTTCGCTGTTTAATTATAAAATATTGGGATGAATAATCGAAGAAGTGTTTTTGATATTTAAATCTATAATCCTTTGGAGTATTCGATTTCTTAAAAAAAAAAAAAAAAATTAATAATAATAATAATAATAATATTTCGGTGCCTAATTCTGTTATTAATGATTCTTAAAGTAGTTATTGCCAGTCTAGTGTACCGACAGCTGTTCACCTGTCGGTTTATTCATAATTAAATGTGTTAACTCGTGTAAGTTTGTGAATACTATTTATTTGGCAGCCAAAAAAAAGATTTTTTAATTCTATCCGAGCGTCCAGTTATTTTTTTACGAGATAATTTATTTGACGTGATAATTAACTAATTTTTCAATTTTTCCTTGACCCATATCTCGAAAACTGAAAAAGATAGAAAACCGTTGTTTACGCCAATCGAAATCTCATTCTTTTTCCTACAATATGACGAATTTTTAATTTGATTCAGCTATTTTTCACGAACTGATTCATTCGACGCGATAATTTACTAACTCCTCAAACTTCCATTGACTCATAACTCGAAAACTAAGAGAGATAGAGAGCCGCGGTTTACGCCATTCGAATTTTCTCTCTCTTTTCTACGTTGCGGTGATTTTTTTAATGCGATCTGAGCTACCGATAATTTTTTTACAAGCTAATTCAATCGACGAGATAATTTACTAACTCTTGAAACTTCTATTGACTCATAACTCGAAAACTAAGAGAGACAGAGAACCGCGGTTTACGCCATTCGAATTTTCTCTCTCTTTTCTACGTTACGGTGATTTTTTTAATGCGATCTGAGCAACCGATAATATTTTTACAAGCTAATTCAATCGACGAGATAATTTACTAACTTCTCAAACTTCCATTGACTCGTATCTCGAAAACTAAGAGAGATGGAGAACCGCAGTTTACGCCATTCGAATGTTCTCTCTTTTTTCTACGTCCCGGTGATTTTTTAATACGATCTGAGCAACCAATAATTTTTTTACAAGCTAATTCAATCGACGAGATAATTTACTAACTCCTGAAACTTCCAATGACTCGTAACTCGAAAACTAAGAGAGATAGAGAGCCGCGGTTTACGCCATACGAATTTTCTCTCTTTTTTCTCCGTCACGGTGATTTTTTAATGCGATCTGAGGAACCGATAATATTTTTACAAGCTAATTCAATCGACGAGATAATTTACTAACTCCTGAAACTTCCATTGACTCATAACTCGAACACTAAGAGAGATAGAGAGCCGCCGTTTACGCCATTCGAATTTTCTCTCTTTTATCTACGTCCCGGTGATTTTTTAATGCGATCTGAGCAACCGATAATATTTTTACAAGCTAATTCAATCGACGAGATAATTTACTAACTCCTGAAACTTCCATTGACTCATAACTCGAAAACTAAGAGAGATAGAGAGCCGCGGTTTACGCCATTCGAAATTTCTCTCTTTTTTTTACGTCGCGGTGATTTTTTAATGCGATCTGAGCAACCAATAATTGTTTTACAAGCTAATTCAATCGACGAGATAATTTACTAACTCCTGAAACTTCCATTGACTCATAACTCGAAAACTAAGAGAGATAGAGAGCCGCGGTTTACGCCATTCGAATTTTCTCTCTTTTTTCTACGTCACGGTGATTTTTTAATGCGATCTGAGCAACCAATAACTGTTTTACAAGCTAATTCAATCGACGAGATAATTTACTAACTCCTGAAACTTCCATCGACTCATAACTCAAAAACTAAGAGAGATAGAGAGCCGCGGTTTACGGCATTCGAATTTTCTCTCTTTTTTCTACGTCACGGTGATTTTTTAATGCGATCTGAGCAACCAATAATTGTTTTACAAGCTAATTCAATCGACGAGATCATTTACTAACTCCTGAAACTTCCATTGACTCATAACTCGAAAACTAAGAGAGATAGAGAGCCGCGGTTTACGCCATTCGAAATTTCTCTCTTTTTTTTACGTCGCGGTGATTTTTTAATGCGATCTGAGCAACCAATAATTGTTTTACAAGCTAATTCAATCGACGAGATAATTTACTAACTCCTGAAACTTCCATCGACTCATAACTCAAAAACTAAGAGAGATAGAGAGCCGCGGTATACGCTATTCGAATTTTCTCTCTTTTTTCTACGTCACGGTGATTTTTTAATGCGATCTGGCAACCAATAATTTTTTTACAAGCTAATTCAATCGACGAGATAATTTACTAACTTCTCAAACTTTCATTGACCCATATCCCGAAAATAGAAAACTGCTGTTGCTAAAATTAGAATCTGTAAGTTAGTATCGAAAAAATTCCACTGCGCAATCTCCGTGAAAATAACGAAATGTTATAAGATTTCACGCCGCAACTGTTTATTTTCCATTTTCTTAAGTTAAGATTTTGTTAACAACGAACGACATGCTCTCAATGTTGCATAATACATAGACCGAAATAAAATCACCGGTTTCATCCAGCTAATCCTGGCACGCCATCAGTGTTCCGTTCTTAATCCCGATATCAATCCTTTTGACTCGCCATGTGTGAAAGCTCTGTTAAACGGCATTAACAGGTGAGGTGTTCCGAACAGAGCCCGACGCAGCCCCTTCATAATGCCGAAGCGTCAACAAAGAGTGCCGAGATGGCCGTAAATAGTTCTAAAGTACGCAGATTTTATGGTTTTCACCCTCTTCGGTCGACGGAAGCGTACTCGGAACGAGCATTTTGCCATTCAACCGAGGACTGTTGACTGTTCGATTTCAAAAACATCTTTTTCAATGTATTGTTCGGCTAAAGTACGATCACAATAACTCAGGATAAGTGCGTTCCACGCCAAAAAGGCCAATGATATACAACGGGGTTCATGAAAAGCTCTTGGATTTACCTCGGCCATTGCTAAATGTAAATAACCTGGGGGGAGCGCGCCTCGATTTTATCCCAGCTGATAATGCTGATTACCGAACGTCCAATGTATTCGGGCTTTCCATAGAGAGGATGGTTTATTTACATTTGATTTGGTTTTAGTTTTAAAGGCTTTCACCGTGCTAAGATTGTAGACCATGGAATGCAAAGCAGGGCGATTGATTATCGGTTACATTAATGGCGGGAGCGCTGGGATCAGTTAAAATATTTAAAACATACCCATTATTTGCTTGTTGCTAACTACAGAAATACGTACATATATCAATTATCAAACACGTGTTTACGTGGAAACAAAGCGTAATATTTCTCTTTTTGTCTATCCCGATTAAATCAAGGCTGCTGTGTTGTTATAAAGCGTAATTTTATTTTACGTTGAAGCGCTCACGGTTTAAATTTTCCGTCTAGTTTAATGGAAAAGTATTTAGTTTTTGGATTATTTAATTTTGCCCGTAATTACTCCAGCGGGTTTTCACCAACAGACCTGAAATAAAAAAAACTCATATCCCTCGCGATTGAAAAAATAACACGTGCCGAATCGGTACAGCAATGTTTACGAATTCATCAAACCTTTTTCAAAATATCGCATTACCGAATGAACTTTACAAGAGGAGGAACTGTTGTTAGTTTTTATAAAGAGCTTTGATGCTTCAACAAAAGCTTTGTGTGCGGAATTCTTTTAAGTGTCGCTATTGACACAATCGTCATAGAAATGTATCCTCCGCTATAAAATTAATATCTGGTTTATTCGCTGATTTACGACGGGATCGTCATAAATAGATCGGACAACATGCACCGTCCGCCCCTAAACTTTGTCGTATTAATAAAAATGAGCAGTTACGGCTGTACAGTGATAAAATTTGTCGCATAAAGTTGTAACATCTAAAGTCGCCGTCGTCCATTTCACAGATAAGGAGGAGATAAGGGCGGCAGTCCGGCAGTAAGACGAGTATCATGAGGAAATATCTGATCATAAACAGATATATTTATAGATAAACAGATTTAACTGCTTCCCAACGAACATCAATTTGACGCATTTCCTATATTACAGAGATATGCTTGTAAAGGCCCTACCCAATTGAATAAGGGTCGTATTCAAATAAGGGTGGGTTCATTTTCGTGAAAAACTTCATTAACAAATAAGTATGACAAAGACAAGAACAACTTCCTGGGAGAAATTTTTTTTTTTTGTGGTATGAAAATGACTAGAATAAACCCTGTATTTTATTGCATTTTTCGGTTCTACATAAAACTCTAAATCGAAAACATATAAGGTACTATGTGTCTAAAATGTTTGTTGATGGAGTTATAAGCATTTAAAAGAAAAAATTGACAGCTCAAGGTCAACACTGAATACTTTACTAGCTGTAAAGTATTTTACCTCCTCTCTTGTGGCAGCTCTAGACAACGTTATATGCCGACCGTCTGTTCAAAGTTGCAAGTTCTAATAATGTCCAGTGTCTGAATTATTAACTTTTTTAATGTTGACCTTCACCTGTCATTTTCTTCTTTTAAATGCTTATAACTCAAAGAGTAGACATTTTAGACACATGGTACCTTATATGATTTCGAACTAGAATTCTGCGTACAATCTGAAAATGCAGTAACATAAGGTGTTCGGTTTTAAAAAAAATGTGTCCTTGTACAAAACAGAAAAAAATTAAGGGTCACTCTGTATGTACCACAAATAAATAATTATACACAAAATTCCCGTAATTCTGAACCAAATTACGGTCTCGTAGATTCCAGGCATAAAAAATGACAATTGTCCACCTCAAACAGCGAGATCTTTTCCACAGCCATGCAGCGGGTCAGGAATGTTTCAAACATGCAAGGATATTAAAAAATTCCTGCTGGACATTGGAGAGACATACGAAACGTAAAAGTAAAAGTGAGAAACGCTGGCAGGTCTATATATAGGCTCAATTGAAAAACATGCACCTGTGTACGATTAAGGTGCATATTATATTGAATGACAGTTGAAGGTTAAAAACGCAAGTGCATGAATGAATACAAATGTTTAAACCAGTATGGGAGAAATAAATCTTAGGTAATAAGAAAACGCAATTTACTTGCCCCAGCTCGTATATCCAGATTGTCATATTGTTAATTCCCAAATCCGTACAAACAATAAGCCAGCGAGCGAAATTTTTTCCCTAAAATATGTTCGTACATTTTCCACACAATAATGAGTTGGTAATGTATCCGGATAACAAAGCAACATTAACAATACGAAGTTTTACAATGATTAGCCAAATTTGCGTTCCAAAGGGTTGCGTTGTCAAATAGGGATAACAAGAAATGAAATATGAACGCGGGATTATAAGGCATCAATTAACTTAAATCGCAAACCTCCTGAAACGCATCAGTCGGAGTTGGCCGTGCCCCATTTTCCATTCTTTTGTTTTATTATGCATGCCTCATTTGCAGGACTAAAAATGCTTGACAAATTTTCTTTTGTCTTCATGAAAAACTCCAAATTAGCGGTTTGATAAAGCGCTCTTTTTCGGTCCATTATTCCACAGAGAAAAGACATATTGTGCCCGCTTTCGCACAGCTTTTAAAGATGTTTTATATGAATTCGTGATTAATCCGCTTTTTGCAAATGTGTGCAGGTAATCTTCTCCATGGAAATGAAAATGGCACTCGCCCTAATTTCATGCCAGTTGTGTTACAGAAAATAACCGAAATTAAAAAACGTCACACGTTACAAATCCCCCTCCTTAGGAATATTCACCTTGTCGCAATTTTATTACCATAATTATCCAAATCGCGGATAATCCCCCGTTATATTCGGCTTAAATAGTTTGATCCGCCCCGAAATTCGCATTACCATAGCAGATGCAGCGCGCGGATAACGCGAGAGATCATACAAACGATCCGTTTTATCTGTATAGAAAATTCATTTCATTCGTGGATCTCCGCACTGAAGTTCTAACAATGGCATAGTTGGAGAACGTATTGTGTGCCTCTGCCTCTTATGATCTTAGCCAAATCGAGCATTCCTATAGAGTGCTCCGATTCGAAAGCTGGCAAAGATGAAATTGTTTAATTTAAGGTTTAGTTAAATAAATATGAAATGACACATGCTAATGCATTGGTTTAGAATATAAAGCATCTTCAGTTATTGTCGAAGTCAACAATATTCGAAATTTGCCTTTCTACCTCCTTATTATTGTATTCCGATATGGTTGGCCTATCCCCAGTAATCCTATTATTATATAGCGCTATTGGTAAATACTTTAAAGTGCTACTTCCTATTTCCGGGAGGGTAAGACAGGTCGCTTTACATATTTTACAGAAATAGTGAAATACATTAGTTATGCAGAATCTAAATGTTTTATAAATGAGATGCAAATTTTGCATTAGGACAAGAATTAAATGTTTAATCACGCACCAAGACAAGGATTCTACGCCCAAAAGGGTATGTTTTTTTTATTTCTCTAATGCACTTTTGGAATATAAACGTTGGAGCATATTGAAACCTGCTTAATATATTTCCATCTTTGGCGTCAAACATAAAGGGTTCTTAGTTTTCGTTAATATACAACCTTAACTAATGGCGAAGTTACATGCAGCGTTCGCCTAATTTAGAATTCACCCTAAAATATATCAACACCACCCCCTTTCTTGTCAAAAAATATATTTTGTGCTCGTGACACACCTCCTAATTTCCCGGCCCTTCCTATCGGTCTTGGCAAAACAAAAGACGTACCTGGGTCGCCCCTAATATATCAAACAACTTTTAAATTTAATATAGCAATGATTCATATGGGTGGCGATAATTCCAGTATAAGCGATAGCTGGGAGGGACTGATGAGAACAAAAAAATGAGCGTCGAAAAACGGACGCATTCCCTTGGGAATAATGTCGCGACATTTTTTAACTAACTTATTTACACAGGGTGAGTCAACGCTTCGAAGTTTTCTGAAAATGTCAACATTTTCTGAACACCCTGTAACAAATAAATCAATTCTTGTCTAAACTAGTAGTTAAAATAAACCTTCTTTTAACCCGAAATGAAAGTGTTAATTTTCTTAAATATCTAAAGAACTATAAGTTTTAGACTATGATATCTTTGATATAGAAACATCGAGAATTTCATGGAGAATTCAAATTTTTTTAAATATATAGGGTGTTCCATTTAAAAAAAATTGACATTTATAGCACCCTGTTTTCATGATTCACCCCCTATATTTCGAACTAATTTTAAAATGTAGCCATTTTGGTTTTCTACAACTTTTATATAAAATTTTTGTTTTTATTAGTGATAATAAAGGAAGTGTTGAACTCTATCGCACTGTTGACTCACCCTGTACAAAGAATATTTCTCTTTTTAACAATTTAAATAAGTTGTTCTAAAATTATATGCAGAACGTCAAAATTGGAATTGCAAAATTTGTTATCTCTGCATGACTCTCCCTCTAATATATTTTCCTACGAGCATGCAATACCACTTTTCCGCACGCATTTTAGTTTCGAAAGTTGGACTTTTCCGCACTAGTGCCGAAAAACGTATTTTTCCGCACTAGTGCGGAAAAATGCAACTTTCGAAACTAACATGCGAGCGGAAAAGTAATTATATTTTTATTTGCATTTTTGGGTAAGTTATAATTACATTTTGAAAATATGATCACGCTCCTAGAAAAAATATTGTTCCTAACACGTACGAAAACTGTCTTTTCCGCACTTGTTAGGAAAATAACTATTTCCTACAAGCGTGCGAAAAGTATCACTTTTCCGCACGCATTTTAATTTCGAACGTTGCACGTTCCGGACGCTCGTTAAAAAAAATCAAACGATATTGTAGCCATGACTGTCTGATTTTGACGTTTCTCAGTCACATAGCTATTAACAAACGTCACGTCAAACAGTAGCATCTTTTTAAAGTAGAGTCTAGTTTCTTAATTAAGTAAAAAATTTATTCATCACGCTCCTAGGAAAAATGTTGTCCCTAACACACGCTTCGCGTCGTTCGGTCAACGGCAGTCGCGTGCGGAAAAGTACCACTTTCCGCACTTGTTAGGAAAATAACTATTTTGTTACCTCGTAGAAAAAATTAAAATGGACTATATGACGAGAAGAATAAGTTTTAATTCATGATCCTACAAAAAATAGTTTCGGTGATACAGAGCGTCAAATTTGGATTTGCAAATATATCACAGCTTTGCTGTGATTTATTTTTTATTATAATATTTTCTGTACTCGCATTTTAAATAAAGGCTATAAAATCTAAACCTGTTCATATTAATATTTATTAAATATGTAATTAAAATTCCTAATAATAATTTATTCCTTTTTAATGTTGTTCAATCTTATTTTTTATTAATGAATCATGTCCTTAATGATTATAGATTAACATTAATACGATTTACTGATCAATTTAATTTTACGTCCGCTGATAAGATAATTTTGGAGACAAAACTTAACTAACACCACATTTTATTACTATTATTTGCATTGATGGCCTTAATGGTATAAGTGAGATTTCGTAGACGAATTGCTCGGATCTGAGGAACATTGTGTATCGATGAGCAAAAAGTGCCACGACGACAATTAATTATTAACTGTTAAAAGTTTGTTGCTATGACATATCCACATTTTGTTTTCATTTCCTTTCGAGCTTGTTCATGTCCCTATTCTATGAATGGGCCCCAGATAGTAGCATAAATAGCATAAACATAAAAGTGAAGACAGATATGCTTTATGGCAACGTCCGATTCACCAAGCACCTTTGCATCGATCCCTCATCAAGAGAGTAATTTAAAACTCATTTTAAATCGCGTAGTTGTTTTATCAGCAGGCAATCAAGTCTGTTTGTCCTTTCGAATCGGTATTCAGTTGTTAAATTTAAATGTCAATAAAAGCAACATAAATACAACATACCTGGTTTGTTTTTAGAACAATTTACCGCTTCCTGTTACTTAAGTATGCGTATAGCTGTCAGGCACCTTCAAGTGACATACAAAAATGACGTTTTTTTCGTAATAAATCCGGCCTGAATGAAATATCCAGCAATTCGTATTCACGTCGATATGATTGTAATTTATTGTGGGAACGGCAATTTTATTGTTTTAATTGGTTCATTTATAGTTGTTTTATGGGTAATTTGCCGCCAAGTTATAAATATCATATATGGGACGTTTACTGCTGTCCATATTTTTTGCATATAAAACACAATCTACGAGCTGATTTAAACTATATCCTAACTATGGTGCGAGTAGTAATGGAGCGATTCAGCGATTCAGCGCCCAAACATAACCTCACAAAAATAAAGTCTTTATATTGGGAAACGAGAAATTCCCTATTGATGACGGAAGAATGTCTCAAATTGCTACAAAAAAATAAACAAATTATTGTTTCAACTCTCTACCTACTAGCTGGGACAACTCGGGAAGAAAATTTGATCCTAAACCATTTAATTCAATTTCAAAATTTGGGGTACTAGTTGGTGGTGATTATCGAGATTTTAGTTTATTCTGCTCCTTCTTATTTTTAAGTATGGTTGAAAACGATGTTGAAGGAGGCCCGTCTTTTTTACCCTATCCGCATTTGACTATTAATCTATGGGATATGTCTTCGAAAAACTGATTTGTTATGCGGATTTAGTTTCCAGTTGTTCTGAAATTTAAGGCTACATCCATTTGTACCTATAAATCGAATGAATAAGTTCCTTATTTGTATTGAAAATGAATAATATGTAAAACATGGGATGGTTCTAAATAACTTATTTGTTTCGAAATATTTACACCTACGTTTGGTGCCAACTTGATTTACTGGTTTTTAAGAAGCTTCGGGCATTAAAATTAAAATCAACACACGAGGCTCTTCGATTTTCTTAGTTGTTTCGCGAGCAAGAGCCTTTTGTCGAAATAATTCTTCGAGCAATATTGTCGATATATTACACAGAAACGAAAATCGTTCCTCTCTAAAAAATGTCCGTTTGTACACGGCCCACGCAATATCTCGACGTGCCCAGAACCGTCGACGCCTCGAATCGAATAATCATAAAAATTAAGCATATCCGTCGTAAAACTAAAGGAAGTGACGGTCTGAATATATTTACATAAATTCCCTACATTTATATTATGTTTTATTGCTTTTTCCTCATTTTCGAATATACAAATAAGGATTTAACGATCCCACCCTACACCGACACAAGTTCTGAACTAGAACTCTGTGCTCGGCTTGAATCTTTCGGGTAAACAAAAAGGGCGTGTATATTAAAAGGATATGCCGTCTATTTTTGGTATATCCCACTTAAATCATGTGTGTGGTGAGGTTTATTTACAATTTACATTCACAAGCTGTAGCGTAACATGCTGCTTTTACATGTTACCAACACTATAAATATACGATATGTGTGCTTAATACTAACACCGTGCTCCGGTCCTTAGACATGAATTGTGTAGCGCATCTTACCATTTTATGAAATCCGGTCTAGTTTATTTACCTCCCCAGTATCCTCGAACAAACAATACAAATTGTAACCTTATGGTATACACAATATTTTTAACAGGCGACTTTTCGATTTTAATTAATTAAATTATAAATTAACATGGTAGAGGAAATTTAAAAATAGCACGTAACGCCGAGCATGCATGAGAGAATTCCTTCGGAATAAAAATAAAAGCAACTCCATGCAACCGCATACGGACGAAACACGCCGCATTAAAAACAGTTAAGTAAATAATAACTTTAACAAACTGTACTCAGGTTCATTAAATATTTGCCGCATTTCCATAAAAATTCTTTTAAATCTTCGCTGCCATCCCACTATTTCCACTCTCGAAACGGAACAGGTAGTGCATCCAACTAACTGTTGAGTCAATATTGATGGAGTTTCGGTCCATTTGCAGCCGTTAATCCTCTTATACTAAGTAGTTGACTTTCCATTACGACTGATGCTATATTAAACGGAGCTTTGTAGCCCCTGTGACACGGAAATATTGCCGGGCACGGCGAATTATATCCCTTTCCCTCTTTACGAAATATACCAGGGGTAGTAGGATTTTATACGTGTAGAATATTGCAATATATATTTAGTTTTCCATGGAAACTGTTTATTTTAAGAATTCAACTGGAAAATCTACATCTAGGCCGAAAAGAACTGGAAAAATAATCTCACAATAGTTTAAATACTCAGCTATTTCATTGTAACACTACTAGTCACTGTACCTTTTCTCTTGTGTTCGGTTCATTTTCCAATATTCAACTAACTTGCACCGGACCATCTTGGCTTTATTTGCCTGAAGAGATACAGTTTAGAACAATTCAGGTGCTCTCTAGAAGATTCCACAATCCTCTTGCTTTCTAATTTGTTTCTGTACCATCGGCGACATCTCTTGGATGGCTGTGAAATTTATACCAAAATTAAAACAATCCAGTCTTTAAAAGGCTCTATTTTCCCAACTAAATGCAGCTTACGCCATTTGACCATTTTTCCTTATCTCCGTGACTATTTTAAAACTGTTTGGAGACCAATCGTTCTCGTTAAAATTTTTTTCGTGAGGCTTGTACCAAAACTGAATAATCCATAGCCTTTAAAAGGCTCTATTTTCGTCACTAAATGAGTTTACGCCATTTGACTACCTATTTTTCTTTTATCTCCATTTTATTTTAAGCCTTTTTGGAGCCAATTTTTTTTCGTTACAAATCTGTTGTGAGACTTGTACCAAAATTGAATAATCCATAGCCTTTAAAAGGCTCTATTTTAACAACAAAATGTAGTTTAAGCCATTTGACTATTTTTCCTTATCTCCTGATTATTTTAAGACTTTTTGCAGACAACTCATTCTCGTTTAAATTTTTTTTGTGAGACTTGTACCAAAATTGAATAATCCATAGCCTTTAAAAAGTTCTATTTTCACAATTAAATGTAGTTTACACCAATTGACTATTTTTCCTTATCTCCTGATAATTTTAATGCTTCTTGGAGACAATTCTTTCTCGTTACAATTTTTTTCATGAGATTTGCACCAAAATTGAATAATCCATAGCCTTTAAAAGGCTCTATTTTCACAACTAAATGTAGTTTACACCAATTGACTATTTTTCCTTATCTCCTGATTATTTTAATGCTTCTTGGAGACAATTCTTTCTCGTTACAATTTTTTTCGTGAGATTTGCACCAAAATTGAATAATCCATAGCCTTTGAAAGGCTCTATTTTCACCACTAAATGTAGTTTACACCAATTGACTATTTTTCCTTATCTCCTGATTATTTTAATGCTTCTTGGAGACAATTCTTTCTCGTTACAATTTTTTTCGTGAGACTTGCACCAAAATTGAATAATCCATAGCCTTTGAAAGGCTCTATTTTCACAACTAAATGTAGTTTACACCAATTGACTATTTTTCCATATCTCCTGATTATTTTAATGCTTCTTGGAGACAATTCTTTCTCGTTACAATTTTTTTCGTGAGATTTGCACCAAAATTGAATAATCCATAGCCTTTGAAAGGCTCTATTTTCACCACTAAATGTAGTTTACACCAATTGACTATTTTTCCTTATCTCCTGATTATTTTAATGCTTCTTGGAGACAATTCTTTCTCGTTACAATTTTTTTCGTGAGACTTGCACCAAAATTGAATAATCCATAGCCTTTGAAAGGCTCTATTTTCACAACTAAATGTAGTTTACACCAATTGACTATTTTTCCTTATCTCCTGATTATTTTAATGCTTCTTGGAGACAATTCTTTCGCGTTACAATTTTTTTCGTGAGATTTGCACCAAAATTGAATAATCCATAGCCTTTAAAAGGCTCTATTTTCACAACTAAATGTAGTTTAAACTATTTAACTATTTTTTTCTTATCTCCATGACCATTTTAAAACTATTTGGAGACTAATCTTTCTCGTTAAATTTTTTTTCGTGAGACTTGTACCAAAATTGAATAATCCATAGCCTTTAAAAAGTTCTATTTTCACAATTAAATGTAGTTTACACCAATTGACTATTTTTCCTTATCTCCTGATGATTTTAATGCTTCTTGGAGACAATTCTTTCTCGTTACAATTTTTTTCGTGAGATTTGCACCCAAATTGAATAATCCATAGCCTTTCAAAGGCTCTATTTTGACAACTAAATGTAGTTTACACCAATTGACTATTTTTCCTTATCTCCTGATTATTTTAATGCTTCTTGGAGACAATTCTTTCGCTTTACAATTTTTTTCGTGAGATTTGCACCAAAATTGAATAATCCATAGCCTTTGAAAGGCTCTATTTCCACAATTAAATGTAGTTTACACCAATTGACTATTTTTCCTTATCTCCTGATGATTTTAATGCTTCTTGGAGACAATTCTTTCTCGTTACAATTTTTTTCGTGAGATTTGCACCAAAATTGAATAATCCATAGCCTTTGAAAGGCTCTATTTTCACCACTAAATGTAGTTTACACCAATTGACTATTTTTCCTTATCTCCTGATTATTTTAATGCTTCTTGGAGACAATTCTTTCTCGTTACAATTTTTTTCGTGAGATTTGCACCAAAATTGAATAATCCATAGCCTTTGAAAGGCTCTATTTTCACAACTAAATGTAGTTTACACCAATTGACTATTTTTCCTTATCTCCTGATTATTTTAATGCTTCTTGGAGACAATTCTTTCGCGTTACAATTTTTTTCGTGAGATTTGCACCAAAATTGAATAATCCATAGCCTTTAAAAGGCTCTATTTTCACAACTAAATGTAGTTTACACCATTTAACTGTTATTCCTTAATTCCATGATTATTTTAAGACTTTTTGGAGACAATTCTTTCGCGTTACAAATCTGTTGTGAGACTTGCACCAAAATGAATTAATACATAGCCTTTGAAAGGCCCTATTTTCACAACTAAATGAGATATCGTGCTGTAATTTACGCCATCAACAGACTTAGGTAAATACATACATAATACCAGAATTGCTAAATGGGAATTACACAAAGTGTATCATTATATAATCAAAACTAAAGCCCCTTACTAGGTGACTTGTATGGACCTAAGTCACATCCCAATTAACTCAATTGGTCTGGGCCCGTCTTAAGGATTCAGCTGCAGTGTTTGGCCTCTGAACGGACAAACTTGCGGGCAGGAGAGTAATTTGATCAGCGAAACTGGGGATCGGGCGTCTCGAGGAGTTTGAGAACTTCGGGTTGATATTTCGAAGGGAGTTTCATTAATTATTAAATTATTTATAATTGTCGCCCGAAACATAACCCATCCTTGGCGCTACAGATGTTAAAAAATATTGATACTCGACGAGCAGCATTTCATTTGGCAAGTTTAACAAATTGTTTTCAGAGATGAAGAGAAGTTACTCGTATGCACCAGCATTGCCTGACGCAATTGAAAAAGCGAATAAAAGTCACGTAGGTAAGTTTATTTAGACTTACGATGATAGCCTACATACCACCGCGATTTGTTAAAGCTTACGTTTATATCCCACAAATCCATTTCACAATAAAGCAAATGGTGAAATAGTCGTGGAACAGATAATCGTTTAATATAAAACAGTACGTCGCAATGCACTTTACAACAAACATTAACTCTTGATTCAAACGGATTATAACAAAAACCATTTGGTCCAAACTAAACGATGGATCTGGGGGAGGCTTTCAGCTCTGATTGATGTCATAATTTAGTAAATATTTTTAAAATACTAGTATCGAACCGATTGGATTCCGTTTCCATTTCGCGGAGTCCGTCCCTGCGTTGTGCAGCCGCCAATGGAATGTTGTCACTGGTCGCCGAAGACAGCCGAGCTTCTTGTGCATCCGCCATGATCGGTGTTTATTTCACGTAATACCCGGAGTTATTCACAAAACTTCGACAAAATCATTTAATGGGGCAGGTGGTTGATGACTATTTGAGGATGTTCTTTAATCTGCCAGGACCGCTGTCACAGGATGATTTAAGGATGTGACTTTTTAATTAACGGAATGAAGATGGCAAGAGGTGCTCGCACGGCTATGGCTTTGCCTTCGGATTGATGTGAAAGGTGAGATGTACAATGTAAGTGGGAATCGATGAAATAATCGCGTTGTTTCCAAATTTGTTCGACTCCAGTTCCGTCCAGTCCAGGTGGTAGTACCTCAAGACGAGGATAAATAGGTAGGCCACTTGCTTTTCGTTTTTGTCTTAAATTAAAATAACGAAAAGAAAAAAAAATTTTAAATCTAATATTTATTCTATTTATAATGGTCGAAATTTTTCTTATTTATTTTTCTTTTCTTTAATTAAAAACAACTATAAAAACAAGTAAAAAAACGAAAAGAAAAGTAGATAAAAAATATATACATACATTATAATCGATATATTTTTCATTTATTTTTCTTTTCGTTTTTTTATTGTTTTTGTTGTTTTTAACTAAAATAACAAAAAACAAAAAGAAAATATATATTGATTATCGATATATTTTTTATTCATTTTTGCCTTCGTTTTTTTGTTGTTTTTGTTATTTTAATTAAAAACAACGAAAAACAGGAAAAAAAACAAAAAGAAAAATAAATAAAAAAATATAACCATTATAATCGTTTTATTTTAATTTATTTTTGTTTTCGGTTTTTCTTGTTATTTTTGTTGTTGCTTTTAATTATAATAACAACTAAAAACCAAGAAGAAAAATAAATATTAATTAAAAACAGCAACAAAAACAACAAAAAAAAGAAAAAATTATACAAAATATTTCCATCATGTATAACCGTTTTTTCGTTGTTATTGTTGTTTTCAATTAAAAAAAACAATAACAGAAACGAAAAGAAAAATACAAAAAAAATATATTTATTTTTTTTAATTTTTTTTATTGTTATTTTAATTAAATTGTTTTAAAGCAAAACAAATTGCCAATTTTCATCGTATCAGGGATAGTATCAAATCTTGGTGCTAAAAATAAATGATTTTTGGTCAATATGATAATTTCACTTTTCCACCAGAGTGACGAAATATATTCTTTCAAAAGCCCCAGCGTCACAACGGAACCAATGAAACTAGTCGTTGGCACCATCCGGGCGCCCACAATGGGCAAGTCCGCCCCCTTACAAACCACAAGTACCTGACCCGCACTACACTCTGCTCTCGAAGAGGAAGCCTAGCTTCAGTACTTCGAGTACCGTTGACTGAGGCGAAACCGCACCGTACGATGCCAAAGTATTGCTATTTGGAAAAAAATAACGCGCATGCGACAGTGATGTGTGTTGTGTGATATTTCTGTGTGTACGCCGAGCAGGGGAAAAAAACCACAGGGGTTGTGCATGTGAATATGGGGAGACTGAGCAAAAGTACTCCATCTGTTAGAGTGAATTACAGGAAATTAGTGGACGAGTACGGCAGCAGTTGTGACAGTTTGAAAATTATGCCAGCTCTACCGAATTACTTTTCCTATTGCTGTCATCACTGCGGGCACACTCAAAAACTGCAGGTTGGTCCATTTTCTTTAGTTATATTTATGTCAAAAAAAATGTGTATAGATAGCTTGATGAAACACGTTTTCGGTTATTTTAAAGTTGTTTCAAAGTGTCGTGTTTGTGCACTTTTGCTCAAGTAAGCTTTCGGTCAATATCAAAATATAATGAGGAGGTCCACGGGGCCATATTGCACCATCTGGGCAAGCTGTGGATTGAATAAAAATTAAGTGGATCCCTAATTACCAATACCAATTAACTGTGTATAAAACTATGAAAAATAACAAGACAGCTCCGATGATGGGTGATTGGTCTAAGTCAAAATCAAAAAAGGGCTCTCAAGCTGTCAAGATGACACAATAAGAAAAAAAATTACTCCATTTCTACCACCGTTTCTGTCAAAACCGGAACATGAATGAATGGCAGGACAGCTAACGAGAAATTATTTAAAACCCAATGTTTAGTGATTCAGTACAATCCGTTATTGCATAACATGGGAGATATCGGTTTGAGCTGACCTTAAAATCTAGAAGAATTTCCAAGGAATCCCAAGAATGTGGTACGTCTGACTGGTCTGGATATGACCGAAAATAGTTACTATTAGAAGAGCTCATTTATTGCTCATTGCTTGCCTTTAGATAAAAATTCAGCTCCTACGCCTGTACTCTGCGCTATTAATGATTAGAAAGAACAGAATTGAACTATTTAAGAAGACGAAACACATGCTAATAGTGCTCCTGCTGATCCCTCGGCGATACGTTTGTTTTATTTTCACCGATTCTATTTTGCTCTTCGTTTAGTTAAAAACAACTAAAAAAACGAAAAAAGAATAAACAAAAAATATATTCGTTATAATCCACATATTTTTTATTTATTTTTCTTTTCGTGTTTTGTTGTTTTTAATTGTTATTTCAACTAAAAACAACAAAAACAGCGAAAGACGAGAGAAATAAACAAAAAATATATCCATTATAATTGATTTATTTCAATTTCCTTTTCTTATATTTTTTGTTGTTTTTGTTGATTATAAATAAAACAACTAAAACCAAAAAGGAAAATAAATAAAATTTTTAATTAAAAACGACAAGAAAATTCAATAAAAAAACGAAAAGACAAATCAATAAAAATTACATCCATTATTATAATCGTTTTATTTTAATTTATTTTTTCGTTTTTTTCGTTATTTTTCTTTTCGTTCAGTATTCATACGAATTTTTGATGAAACAAAAAATGCATTTAATAGTGCTTTAGCCCTTTCGCTTAATTAATATTTTCCGCTATAGAATCTGCAGGTAAAATATTACCCTTTCCCTATGAATCACCCTGTATATTAAACGATTTAGGACAATGTAATAAAATCATCTGCAAAATTATTTTACTTATCGAGCTATTTCGAATCACCGATTCGAATCAATATTTCGAATGATTAATTCGAATCGTTATTCGAATCGTTAATTCGAATCATTAATTCGAATCGTTAATTCGAATCGTAATTATCGATAATTCGAATGATTAATTCGTTCGAGTGATTAATTCGAATCATTAATTCGGATTAATTCGAATCATTCATTCGACTGATTCATTCGAATCATTAATTCGAATCATTAATTCGTATCATTAATTCGAATCATTAATTCGAATCATTAATTCGAATCATTAATTCGAATCATTCATTCGAATCATTAATTCGAATCATTAATTCGAATGATTAATTCGAATGATTAATTCGAATGATTAATTCGAATGATTAATTCGAATGATTAATTCGAATGATTAATTCGAATCATTAATTCGAATCATTAATTCGAATCATTAATTCGAATCATTAATTCGAATGATTAATTCGAATGATTAATTCGGATCATTAATTCGAATGATTAATTCGAATCATTAATTCGAATCATTAATTCGAATCATTAATTCGAATCATTAATTCAAGGAATTAATCCGAACAAATTATCCGAGTAATTATTATAATTCCAAAAAATGCTTCCTTTTCTCACAGGGTGTCAAAAAAAAAAGGAATTAAAAGTACGTTTTTCTGCGAGCAAATAACTAAACTGGTGCACAAGTGGATATTGGAGAATGATGTAATTTCTTTTCGTTATTTTTTTTTTGTTTTTGTTGTTTTTAATGAAAATAACAACTAAAAACCAAAAAGAGAAATAAATAAAATTTTTAATTAAAATAACTTAAAACCAAAAAGAATAAGAACATGTACATCTTCTTAGGGACATCGTTTTTTGATTGGTGGCCATAATGAATGAATTTGTAAGTTAAAAATAATTTTTGCCATAATTTAATTTTTAGACGTTTTGAAATTTGTAATTTTTAATTCAATTTTTATCATGCATTAGAGAAGATTCAATAAACTTAATAATTGTATGTTTAGAGATGAAACATCAATGTGAGTATATCAAATTGGATAGGTTTTTGTTATTATGCTTGAATAAAGTCATTTATAAAAAAAAGAATATATAAAATTTTTAATTAAAAACCGATTACAAAATCAACAAAAAAACGAACAGACCTAAATATATCCATTATAACCGTTTTATTTTTCTTTTCGTTTTTTTCGTTGTTTTTCTTTTTCTTTTCGTTCAGTAACCAATTCATACGAATCTTCGTTTCATTTCCACCGATCCTATTTTTTTTTTAAATTATATCTTACAGTAACAACCAGTTCCAATGGGAAAATCAGTTTAATCTCGATTCGCAATTATGGTGGAGTTTCTTTTGTTGCGCATTGTATAGACAGATATGCACGGCACAAATTACTCTCATTTGTGTTTGCATCATGAATAGCATAATCCATCTATTACTAGCTACTGTTTCCCAGGAGGCAAAAAACCTCTCAGGAATTTAAGTGGTTATTATGATGGTCTCGGAATTTCATCTAGGATGACAGGTATCCGAAGAGCGGAGAATTTAATTCACAACAGCCAGTTGATTTTGTAACGGGCAATGGTCATAATTTTACAAATTACGATTCTCCTCGAATTTGGTGAACTTATCACCAATGTTCTTACATAAAGATCCAGAACTTAAGTTACTGTGAAAACAGATAATTTAAGCAAATCGTTGCTCGTACAACACTTGGTACAAATAAGATAAGGAGACAAGTCTTGTTTACAAAGTAAATAAACATGTTATCAAAAGCGCCTGCACACAAGTTTCTCATAATATGATATCCCTCCTTGCCACTTTATCAGCAACTGCACTTGGGTATATTCGCTTTGGTGTGCAATGGTCCTGCAAACAATCGCAGAGCGTGAAAATCAAAGCAGTTTCAAAACTACAAACGATATCAAAGTAACATTGCGACAATGTTCGCTGATATTTTATGTTAAATGTCATAAAATGTGAAATAATAAAACATTTCGGTGCTGAATACTTCTCCGGCATTATATTTATTTTATGACAACTATTTCAGCACGCGATGCGCCTCGAAACACTGTTAGTTTTATCTTCTCGAGTAAAAATTAAATTATAAGTCTTATAGCGCCGCAGTCATATAAAACGAGTTGTAGGCAGCAAAAATAGCCGATATATTGGACCACACAGAAAACCACACAAGAGAAACCCCCAATTAATAATGTTATATAGAGCAATACTGAGTCAAACCTGAAGTTATTCTAACCACCCTCTCTAATGAATCACTAGTTTGCATTTTCTAAGCAAAAAAGGTTCCTTGCGCTTTACAACGATTTATATTGGTGGATGGAACCAGTTCATAATTGAATCCTCCTGTTGACTTAAATTTATTTAAAAATACTAAGCTTTATTAAATTGAACCCCTAATTTTTTAAACTAGGTTTCCGATGACCACTTCCTTCCTGTACGTCCGCCCTCACCAGAGTTAATTATATTCACCGTACACGTCCGGCGTCAAATTATCTAATTCGGCGCAGAACTTCACTATTAATATTAATTCCGTACCATGTTAAACTAACCATAAAATAAGGACCCTCACTCGGCCGCCACCTATTAATACCAATTCTTGTGAATCTACCATTCGGCCTGTGAATTATCCGACACACGACCCTGCCATGCCGCCCCTATTAGGGCACTTTGCTCGTTACGTAATCGTTAACACCCCCGCATCTGACGACCATATGCTTGCAGGAGTGACATTTGTGGGACACCACGTGCAGATAAGCTTATGTTAAAGAAAGCATAGCTGGTGTTGATGAATGAACTACAGGAATAGGACACAGAACATACCACTCTCGACAGTGTGAAGGGAACCGACATAAATCACGCGGATAATTATGTTTTCGTTTTATCCATCAGATTTAGCTTTTGAAACGAGCTATATCTTCACAGTGAAATGAAATATCGGGCTGCGATGGCACAGTTCAATTTGACTCATTTTTCTCTATATCCATGAATTTTTTGAGAATTCTTGGAGACTGTTCCGTTACGTTACAATTTTTTTTGTGAAACGATGTACCGGAATTTAATAATCCGTAGCATTTAAGAGGCGCTAACTTCACAACGGAATTAGATATCCTGCTGCGATTTGCACAAATCGATTCGTCATGTTTATCTCTATTTCCATGAATTTTTTGAGAATTCTTGGAGAATACGTTACAATTTTTTTTGTGAAACATGTACCGGAATTTAATAATCCGTAGCATTTAAGAGGCGCTAACTTCACAACGGAATGAGATATCCTGCTGCGATTTGCACAAATCGATTCGTCATGTTTTTCTCTATTTCCATGAATTTTTTGAGAATTCTTGGAGAATACGTTACAGTTTTTTTTGTGAAACGATGTACCGGAATTTAATAATCCGTAGCATTTAAGAGGCGCTAACTTCACAGCGGAATGAGATATCCTGCTGCGATTTGCACAAATCGATTCGTCATGTTTTTCTCTATTTCCATGAATTTTTTGAGAATTCTTGGAGAATACGTTACAATTTTTTTTGTGAAACATGTACCGGAATTTAATAATCCGTAGCATTTAAGAGGCGCTAACTTCACAACGGAATTAGATATCCTGCTGCGATTTGCACAAATCGATTCGTCATGTTTTTCTCTATTTCCATGAATTTTTTGAGAATTCTTGGAGAATACGTTACAATTTTTTTTTGTGAAACATGTACCGGAATTTAATAATCCGTAGCATTTAAGAGGCGCTAACTTCACAACGGTATTAGATATCCTGCTGCGATTTGCACAAATCGATTCGTCATGTTTTTCTCTATTTCCATGAATTTTTTGAGAATTCTTGGAGAATACGTTACAATTTTTTTTTGTGAAACATGTACCGGAATTTAATAATCCGTAGCATTTAAGAGGCGCTAACTTCACAACGGAATTAGATATCCTGCTGCGATTTGCACAAATCGATTCGTCATGTTTTTCTCTATTTCCATGAATTTTTTGAGAATTCTTGGAGAATACGTTACAATTTTTTTTTGTGAAACATGTACCGGAATTTAATAATCCGTAGCATTTAAGAGGCGCTAACTTCACAACGGTATTAGTTATCCTGCTGCGATTTGCACAAATCGATTCGTCATGTTTTTCTCTATTTCCATGAATTTTTTGAGAATTCTTGGAGAATACGTTACAATTTTTTTTTGTGAAACATGTACCGGAATTTAATAATCCGTAGCATTTAAGAGGCGCTAACTTCACAACGGAATTAGATATCCTGCTGCGATTTGCACAAATCGATTCGTCATGTTTTTCTCTATTTCCATGAATTTTTTGAGAATTCTTGGAGAATACGTTACAATTTTTTTTTGTGAAACATGTACCGGAATTTAATAATCCGTAGCATTTAAGAGGCGCTAACTTCACAACGGAATTAGATATCTTGCTGCGATTTGCACAAATCGATTCGTCATGTTTTTCTCTATTTCCATGAATTTTTTGAGAATTCTTGGAGAATACGTTACAATTTTTTTTGTGAAACATGTATCGGAATTTAATAATCCGTAGCTTTTAAGAGGCGCTATCTTCATAACGGAATGAGATATCCTGCTGCGGATTATGTAGTCCGATTCGTCATGTTTACCTTCATTTCCATGAATTTTTTGAGAGTTCTTGGAGATTGTTTCTTTACGTTACAATTTTTTTTGTGAAACGTTGTACCAGAACTTGAAAATCCGTAGCTATTAAGAGGTGCTATCTTCACAACGGAATGAGATATCTTGCTGCGGTTTATGCAATTCGATTCGTCATATTTTCCTCCATATCCATGAATTTTTTGAGAATTCTTGGAGACTGTTCCGTTACGTTACAATTTTTTTTGTGAAACGATGTACTGGAATTTAATAATTCGTAGCTTTTAAGAGCCGCTATCTTCACAACGGAATGAGATATCCTGCTGCGATTTATGAAGTTCGATTCGTCAAGTTTACCTTCATTTCCATGAATTTTTTGAGAACTCTTGGAGACTGTTCCTTTACGTTACAATTTTTTTTGTGAAACGATGTGCCAGAATTTAATAATCCGTAGCTTTTAAGAGACGATATCTTCACAACAAAATGAGATATCCTGCTGCGAGTTGCACAATTCAATCGTCATGGTTTTCTCCATCTCTATGAATTATTTGAGAATTCTTGGACACTTTACGTTACAATTTTTTTTGTGAAACGATGTACTGGAATTTAATAATCCTTAGCTTTTAAGTGGCGCTATCTTCACAATGGAATGAGATATCCTGCTGTAAGTTGCCTTAATCGATTCGTTCATTTTCCTCTACATCCACGAATTTCCTGAGAATTTTTGGAGATAGTTCTTTCTCGTTACATCTATTTTTGTTAAATAGTTACCAGAATTTAATAATCTGTATTTCACACTTCAAAAAACGCCCCATCAACACCAATGGCCGGCAATAATAATTACATATTTCTGTTTTCACGTGTGAATGCTGGTATGCGACGGGCCGGCTCTTCCGAGCGCCATGTGGTTCGGATTGGTCATCGACCTGCCTCCGAAGAGCTTTTTAACGACTCGAATTCATCTTCAGTGAGTCATTCCGCAAAGAGCTTTTCATTTTCGACGGCGCGAATTGCCGCTGCTCCGCAGGACTTTTAATGTACAGATCGCAAGGTGCACTGTGGAAAATTATAGGCTGTTGGGGCGGCCGATGTTCCGATGGTAATTGGGTGTTAGTCCGGGTACAGTTGAACACTGTGCACGGTGGTAGTAATTAGAAAGTGCATGCGGCGGCATCGGATACGGAATAATAAATGAAATCGCTGGTTTGGAAGAAATTGGTTTAAAATGTTTGAATTGTGGAATTTATTTTAGTGGGTGGTATTTTAATTGAAGCATTGTTATTATTTTGCTCGGTAAATAGCAGGCACATATTTTTTTTTTTTTTTTTTGTTAATACTAGAACCTAAAAATGCCCAAGAATTATTCGCAGCCTCGTTTGAATTACAGCAAGTAGTGGCAACTTCCTTCGTAAAATACGGCTGAACCTACATCATTGTTAAAAATATGAAAGCGGGAATAAATTTCCTTGGAGTAACAAGAAAAGGATCTTCGATAGAATAACGTCCGCAATAATACCGTGGCACTCTAGCAGAGAGCTGTTCTTGCACTTAACCTAGGAATGCAATCGCATATTGGCGAAAGCCGTCTTCGTGCATATTGTCTTTCCGGGAAGCCGCGGCTCCGGCTCCAAGATGCACTTCTTAACTCGACTCGATGAAGCCGAGTAATTAAATCTGACATTGTTAGGATTCCACAGGATTCATCCCGTCGTCGAAACATCTGCCATCTTTGATCAGCGAGCATACGTACAATTGTAATTATTATTCAAATGCACAGAACAAACGGGGCATCGGCACCAACGACAAATTTAAATGACTTCCCGCATGTAAATTAAATGTGTGCAAAATAGTCGTTTATTTTACGTCCTGGAACGGTATTGAAGGTGAGATTCGTAAATTCTTACTTTTATTTCATCATGAGACTAGCTAGCAAAACCTGTTGAAGACTTGAGAGAATGGATGACTGAAGGGAAAACATATTCTGCGTATAAAGGATCTGAAAAAGGATCATACACGCGGCGTACAAAAAAATATGCTAAAGCAAAATATTTCTGTCTTATGGGGTCGAAAGTAAGGCTGGGAATTTTATGGATTTCAAAATTCGAATATTCGTTCCAATTTCAGTTCGAATATTCGAATTATTCGAATATTCGAATTATTCGAATTATTTGAATAATTCGAATAATCGATTATTCGACTATCCGAATATTCGCTTATTCGAATATTCGACTATGGTATTCGAATTATTTGAATTATTTGAATAATTCGAATATTCGAGAATAATCGAATATTCGACTATCCGAATATTCGACTATCCGAATATTTGCATATTCGAATATTCGAATATTCGACTATTCGGTTAAGTATTCGAATTATTGAATAAATTAATATTCGACTATCCGAATATTCGCCTATTCGAATATTCGATTATTCGACTATTCGAATATTCGACTATTCGAATATTCGACTATTCGAATACTCGACTATTCGGTTAAGTATTTGAATTATTGAATAGATTAATATTCGCCTATTCGCGATTATTCGACTATTCGAATATTCGACTATTCGAATATTCGACTATTCGAATATTCGACTATTCGAATATTCGACTATACTCGACTATTCGGTTAAGTATTCGAATTATTGAATAGATTAATATTCGACTATCCGAATATTCGACTATCCGAATATTCGCCTATTCGAATATTCGACTATTCGAATATTCGACTATTCGAATATTCGACTATTCGAATACACGACTATTCGGTTAAATATTCGAATTATTGAATAGATTAATATTCGACTATCCGAATATTCGCCTATTCGAATATTCGATTATTCGACTATTCGAATATTCGACTATTCGACTATTCGAATACTCGACTATTCGATTAAGTATTCGAATTATTGAATAGATTAATATTCGACTATCCGAATATTCGCCTATTCGAATATTCGATTATTCGACTATTCGACTATTCGAATATTCGACTATTCGAATATTCGACTATTCGAATATTCGACTATACTCGACTATTCGGTTAAGTATTCGAATTATTGAATAGATTAATATTCGACTATCCGAATATTCGACTATCCGAATATTCGCCTATTCGAATATTCGACTATTCGAATATTCGACTATTCGAATATTCGACTATTCGAATACACGACTATTCGGTTAAGTATTCGAATTATTGAATAGATTAATATTCGACTATCCGAATATTCGCCTATTCGAATATTCGATTATTCGACTATTCGAATATTCGACTATTCGACTATTCGAATACTCGACTATTCGATTAAGTATTCGAATTATTGAATAGATTAATATTCGCCTATTCGCGATTATTCGACTATTCGAATATTCGACTATTCGAATATTCGACTATTCGAATATTCGACTATTCGAATATTCGACTATACTCGACTATTCGGTTAAGTATTCGAATTATTGAATAGATTAATATTCGACTATCCGAATATTCGACTATCCGAATATTCGCCTATTCGAATATTCGACTATTCGAATATTCGACTATTCGAATATTCGACTATTCGAATACACGACTATTCGGTTAAGTATTCGAATTATTGAATAGATTAATATTCGACTATCCGAATATTCGCCTATTCGAATATTCGATTATTCGACTATTCGAATATTCGACTATTCGACTATTCGAATACTCGACTATTCGATTAAGTATTCGAATTATTGAATAGATTAATATTCGACTATCCGATTATTCGCCTATCCGAATATCCGCCTATTCGAATATTCGACTATTCGAATACTCGACTATTCGATGAAGTATTCGAATTATTGTATAGATTAATATTCGAATATATGAATAATTTAGTCTTAAACTTATTCGAGTTTTGAATATTCGAATATTCGACTATTCGAATTATTCGAATTCAATTCCCAGCCTTAGTATACACACCCTGTGTCATTGACGCCTGGCACCGAGTAAACCCGTATCTGATTGCTAAGCCGCAAGAAGTGTCAGTTGAAATTTTTTCATTCTTAAGTTAGAGATTCCCTTGCCCACTTTACGTTGTTGAACGTCTCGAAGCGTACAGTATACAACCATTAAGTATGAGGACTTTGTCAAGTCTCAGCACATTTCAAGAAACTTGACGTATTCCTAGGCTCCTCGAGAGTGCTTGAGATCGAAAATTTGGTGGAGGATGAGACTCGCTTACACTTATGTACAGGACTTTATATTTTTATATTCACATAAACTAAATGATTTCAAAATATGGAGGCAGTGGCGGC
The DNA here is from genome assembly GCA_963680705.1 of Rhagium mordax. Lineage (NCBI taxonomy): Eukaryota > Metazoa > Arthropoda > Insecta > Coleoptera > Cerambycidae > Rhagium > Rhagium mordax. The sequence goes on along the minus strand of OY796659.1, from coordinate 79,357,997 downwards.
TTAATAAGGCTGCAAAGCTGCGTACTGACTCTTAATTTAAAAAAATAACGTACAATGTTGCCAATGCACCAACAAAAGGTTTTACGTATAATTGCAAAGTGACACCAAATATCAATAATAAAATTCTCGTTGGTAAGGGTACAGAAGTACTGAGATAAAAAAAAACCGCTTGAACTATTTTAATTTTTTCTTTCACAGTTTTATGTAGTAAGGTTCATAAAATTGCGCTACAAAAAGATTTTTTTATTTGAATGCATACCAAGCCGTTATATTATTGATTATTTCTGAAGGACTTTCCGGAGAATTTTCTACTTTTTAAATAACAAAATTAAGAAAACGGCTTTGCTGCGGAATGTAAAATTATGTTTCCTTCAATTACATGTAACATTTTTTATCATAAGATAAATATGTAAATTACAACATCGAAACTTCTAATACGATCTTAAAACACTTATTTCGCAGCGAAGCGAGTCCTTAAAAGAGTACGGGTTTCTTAATTATTCCGATTACGCGTCTTTACAGCTCGTATGCACGCGTGACGGACCTTTTACCCTCTTGTTTTATAATTAAAACTATACTCCATTCTGTTAAACTGCATGTAGCCAATTAATTTACTTATGCTACCAATATATGCAAGTACATTTCCTAATTATCTTAAATTCTCATTTAAATTTCCTTGCTATTGCTGCTCATCTGCATAATTTTATCAGTCCGCGCTCACGTGGTCTGATTTGCAGTGTAACGAGCTTCGGTAATGAGGTTTTCAGCAATAATCTTGGTTTTTAAATGTCCCCATACTGCAGGTAATTACACGAATTAGAGAAGCGTTCGCCAAATGGCTCAGATTCGGTTAAATTTAACAAGACTTGGTATTTACTCTTATTTTAATGAACCGATCTGCTATCGAACATAGGTGCCATCAGATTTGATTATATAATTAATTCCATAACTTGGTTGTTTGAGATTGTAAGTTTCGCCAGTTGTAATTCACATTTCATCAAAATGTTTATTTGAACAATTTTTTACTGTCTGATAAATAATGCCATGACATGCGGATGTACGTATGCATTAATTTGCATAAGGCTTTAGGATTAGGCGCGACGTATTTTTACATTTTTGTTGTTCCAGGCGAAAAAATTATCCCGTCCTTGGTAAATATAAGTAGAGACTCATTAACGGACTTTATTCTTTAATTATATTATGTTGATATTGCATTGTCCGTTTCAAATATACAACGCAAAAATTGCCATCATTATAATCCTCTAAAGAGGTCTCATTAAAACTTTTAAACGTGTATAAAGTTTCGGCATGTAATTAATATGCTTATATAAAATGTAGACGTATTTATTTTGGTGTTCTTAATAATAATAATTGTCTGTGAAAATTTACTCTCGTTAATAGACGACAAAGCCGGCAAGCTTAATGAATTTGACATTTCAAGAGTGGATAGCCTTAAAACAAATGACTAAACTAAAGAAATGTGGAGCTAATTTGGTCGTTATCACAATAAATCCTAGGGTGTCAGATCCTGGGACCTTGCTGGCCATTCCGACAGGCCCTCATCTGCTAAATGAAATAAAATTTTTCATCAAAGCTTAAACTCAAAGTTTCCAGTAATTCGTTTTGAATATACATGATTTGCAATTTTCCTCTACTAATAATCGCGAGTAATATTTTCATCTTAATCCTCAAACAGCAGAATCTTGAGAAAGTCGGCGCCTTTATCTGGGTTAAAACCGCCCCTCTGAGTACACAAATAAGGCAAAACGACTAAAAATTACCGGTAACAACGCCGACTGCAGCCTCCAGAAGCAGATACAATCTAAGAAAAAGAGCGGTGAAAGCGTTTTGCATGTAAAACGTTAATACGACATAGATATGCATGTTTTTTTCTTTATCCTTGGGGTCATCGGAAAGGAGAAATTGTTGAATACAAATTGTGTATGGTTAAATATGTTTGAAGCGGCTATTCATAAACTGTAATCGTTCGTTATCCTAAACGCAGATGAAATGATTTTCTCTTTTAAGATTCCTACCTTATCTCTTATCAATTGAGGGCTTACAGCAGACAGAAACAGCTGCCGAGTACGCCAAAGGCTTATTCCCTATCTGAACGATCAAGTGAAATATTTGAACTGTTATGACTCCGACTGATATAATCGTAGGCACAAAAATGTTGTTTGAAATTTGGGGGCGATCAACGTTTAGAGAAGTTTGTGGGAGGAGCCATTAGGAGAAATTACAGTTTTTTTCGTCTGGAGATAAAAATAATTCCACTGGCGAGGACTTTCTGATAGATAGATATGAGAAACTATAAAAACCGTTGAAATAAAAAAAATTCTCTATTATTGTCTCGTGGTGAGATAAAGTTGAATTTTTTTAATGGGACACCCTGTATGCTGCTGCATATTTTGATTCCGTGTGAAATTTTAGTTCGAAATCATTCAAGGTACCACGTGCCTAAAACGTCTATTAATGAAGTTATAAGCATTTGAAAGGAAAAATTGACAGGTGAACGTCAGCTGATTTACAACCACCCTGTATAAAAATTTAAAATTTTCTTGTGACTGTTCTATACAATGCTATATGCCAATCGTCTGTACAAAATTGCAAACTTTAACAATGCCTAGTATTGGAGTTATTAATTTTTCAAAGTTGACCTTGACCTGTCAATTTTTTCTTTTAAATGCTCATAACTCCGTTAATAGCCATTTTGGACATATTAGTACCTTATATGTTTTTGAACTAGAATTTCACGTAGAATCTAAAAATGCAAGCATACAGGATGTTCTGTTGAAAAAAATATTTCATCCAATCACCCAGAAAAAGGAGAGGCATATTATTTGGAAAGGCAAGTTTCCCGCACATATTTCTCGATCTGTCAACGCCGCATCAGGGCCCGCGATGTTGTAACGTCGATGAATTTGTAATCAAGGAGTCTGCCCCTGCTCACCACGGACCGTGCAATTGTTTTATGTCCACATTTCACACGCCGACCTTGAATATCACAACAGGTTTCCCAACATAAAAGTAACCACTCGACGTAACAGTTGAAAAAATGATTGAAATGCAAAACGCCGAGCAACTAGTTCAACTGTTCAGATGGGAGTTTATGTGGGGCAGTAAATAAAAATGACTGCAGGTTCATCATCGGTTGCACGTACAAAGCGTTTATTAAACGAATTCTTTCCTATCGACCGTAACCTCTCCGATAGTATCGACTGAACACCATAATTAATAACCAGATCTCCGATTGACAAGGAAAACAATTTAATTATAATAGAAGTTTTATAAATCACCTCCAGTTCTGTTCTAGGGCATCTCCTATAAATTACGACTTTAAACGGTTCGGTATCTTAACATACTTATGTAAATTACAAGAACTTGTAGAATGCTACGTGGAGTTATTTTGTTTCCTTGTCGGTGTTATTCTGTAGACAATCTGAATTACTTTGTAAGCCCCACTGTCTGTACGTTATTTTTAACGTTGCGGTGGCCTCAGATTTTCCTTCGTAGCTCTATAATTTATTACTCCCAGTCGGAATTCTAGTAAACTCTTTGGTAGTAATTACTACGCTTCGTCACTAAAGTATCAACTAAATCCTGTGACTGTGCCTTCTCCAAAATCCTGAATCTTATCTTCGGATTATGCCATCAGGATGTCTCTTGATATAGCAAGCTTGGTGGAAATCCCTACTTACTTTGATCTTCAATGAAGCTCCAGGAAAATATGAAGAAAATAAGAAGGATGTAACAATTTTTGGCAGTCATGAATCTTTGATAGAAGAACCTGGTGAAATGGGACCAAGTTCCAAATGGATAACTGAACATTCGAGGTGAATCATCAATGATTGTACGTTTCCATTTTGTACTGGTATTGATCCTTGTGATTCCTTGAGGAATCCAAACCAAGATCATTTGACCCTCATTCCACAATTCCAAATTGGTCCCATTTAAGGTTGCGATTTACTCTTCTGATATTAACCGCTATTTCTTTAGGAGTAAATTTTGCAGAAACTAATACACGGATTTTGAAAATTAATGTATCTAATTTTGCAGAAAAAAGTGTAAATGGCCGTGAGGTATTGAAATTACCATTCTTATCTATAATTGAGAAGGAAAAAATAAGACTGTACATATTGGCAATACGTAGGCAACTCATTCAATCGCTTGTATTTACAATTTTGTATTTTTTTTGTAAAAAGAAATTAGCTTACGGCCGAGTACAAAGTGTTACTTAAAAGCTCACCAAATATTGTCGCTCAAATTAACGTATCTTTCGTGAAATTGACCCTCAAAGGAGAATTTTCACATTTTTAGGTCAAGTAGTCATTTGCATTGCTGAAATAGCGCCCGAAACTAGGCAAATTACAGAACAATATTGCAACTTGGTCTATCACTCTGGAGATGTCAGCATGTAGTAGTAGTAGCACTAGTAGTACTTTATTAGTCCAAAAGAGCACAAATACAGGCTATAAGCATTGAATAAAGGAATATATTCCTTTATTCAATGCTATAAGACAAGTCATACAACAAACATAGTGGTATAATACACAATATTATAAACACGTTACGTGCCGGCATCTGACGGCGAGTAGCGTGAACCCTCAAAACAAAACAAAAATTTGTTATCTGCATTGTCTTCCAGGCCGGACCAGCCAGTGATCGTCTACCCGCGTTAGGCAACCACACAAAGCATATTAGACTATTAAATCCTAGCCTTAATCGAGTTGTTGCTTCTGCATCTTGAAAAATGTAGGAACTGACTTGACATCGTATTTAGTCCATAATGATATGAAATTTCAGATTCAGTTACAGGATCTTGAAAAAGTGTACTTTGAAATGTGTTTAAACCACTTGTTGAATATTATGGAAATATGTGTTTAATTCCTTTGGTTTGTTGATAAAATCAAAATTTATTTTTTTTCCTATCGTGTCATCATTTTCTATTAATTCAGCAAGTGCGGAAAACTCGATTTTTCCTGTTTCTTATGAGTTTCATTTATCTAAATATGAACATGTCTCCATTCCTCTCATGCTCTGGAGTATTAGCTGTATCATCAAATAAAGAATAATACTCTTCACTCAATGGCTGTATGCATGTTTTTCTCTAGGCTAGAGAGGAATGCGCCACTCTCGTACCCACGTCCTCCTAATTTAAATAATATTCACTTTATTAATATTCATTGGGATTAGAGATACTTTCGGTAGATCCAGCGACAAATTTAACTCGATATTCACATTATTCCGCCTCTTAAAGATAATTTCAGGAATTCTTAATCCACTTTAAATTTTTCCAATAGCAGGCAAACTATTCCAACAAATAACTGAGCAGGTTTTTAAGATGCACAGATATGCGTGCGTGGATAATTAATAACAGAAAATCGGCTTTTTCGATACTCCCGACTCCTGTAATCTTAATGTGGCATTTTAATTGTCGAGTTATATTTACGTTCATTTCGTACGGATATGGTAAATAAATAAAGCCATAGACATACGGTAGATATTACGCCGTAATAGCCTGTGCTAAACCCTTGTTTCTGTCATAGAATATTAAGTGGCTAGCTACAGTTTACCGTCCATAAGGCGCGCATATAAGCAGGAATTACTGCAAAGTTTAAATTTTAATTACGTCGGCCATAAGTGTTAGTAGCTGAAGTCATGACGAAATTTTATTTGGCGCCTCTGGTGCACTCCACCTCAAAAATGGGTTCTTCAGTTATTGTATTGTATTAAATTTTCTTTATAGGTTAATTAGACTCCTGGCTTAACCGTTTCTTCACTGCAGTTACCCTAGCCTCCATTTTCCTGCTTAGCATATATTATGACTGAACAACTTAATTTCTTGCAAATCCTTGGGGATGATCTCATTTCAACGCCGCCGCCAAATACATTACGCTCTTATAAAGAACCTGTCATTTTGCTCATTTTTCTCATCCCAAACCCTGCACCGCCCAGCAGGAACATCGATAAGTATTGGAGAGTTATTGAAAATTTATGTGGGCCTGTCAAACGTCGATTTTTTACGGTTAACTTTAAATTGCAATGAATGTCGAGAGTGTATCGAATGTCCCTTTTCATTCTCGTCGGCCGTAAATAGTTGCCTGCGTCGAAAACCAAAAAATGCTAAAACGAAACATTATGACGGATGGTACACCTGGTGGTGACAAGTGTACAATGAAGATAAATACACTGCCAAATATAATGTACTATTCCCGTATATTTTCAAATGCAGCGGAATTCTTTTGCCAGGCTTACATTGTGTCTTCTTTATGATGTATCATATTCACGTTTACATTTAATATCTCCGTAAGGTATATTAAATATGTTTATTATGCCCGGGAGGTGTATTAAAAATTCCTTTATAAGATTCTTTCCTTTTTGCATCTCGAGCTTATCGCCTATAAACTGCACGACATTGCATAAAATTTAAATTGACTCGTCTAGGTGCACATTTTTAAATTCCCCAGAAATGTCAGGGCGCGCAGAGTTATTTAAACGCAAGTAATTAAACTTCCCTAAGAAATTCAGGAGTAACGGCGATTGTTTCTATAGCGTCCCTCAGGGATACGACTCGGGCCCCTTGTTGTTCCGCTCAAATTCAAATGATTGTGAAGTTTAAGCGACTAACGCCCGGAGGTTCTAGAATGGAAACTTGAGCTCTGAAGGTCGTTCTCGAGTCTTTAGACACTAAAGTATCCATAATTATGCGACGAGGAAGTGAGAGCTCGAAATTTTTGAATTTAGCATTCGAATGGCCTTCCGGCTTATGTTGTAACATAATAAATCGCTTACCATCACGTCGCAATTGTCGAGGAGCTCAAATTGATTTTAAAGTCCTCTACCGCCCACAAAAGTATATTGTGTGTATTTCTTCGCCACGAAACAGAGGAAACAATTTCTTAGCAGTTACAGCCCCCGCAATCGAATGTGAGTGGATCCGCCACATTGCTTTTATTTACTTCTTACCATCTTGCAAATTGTCTGTATTCTCTCAGCCGACAAAAAAAAATTGATGAAACGCCATCCGCGAAAGCAGTCTATAAAGTGTTATCGTAATCAGAATAATGTGAAATATTTGGTCGGAATATAATATCAAAGCGGAGGAAAAAAAATTCTAGAAATTGCAAGGTTTTAAATACACAGGAATCTTAGCTAATGACTTTAATTTTGAATTGATATTTACAAAATTCCGAGTTTTTTTGTTAATAAACTGGTGTAAGTTATTTACGAAGCTCTGGAAGGGACACATAAAATAAAATTTCAAAATTCCGAGTTATAATAACTCGAAATTTTATTTAAAAATTCCGAGTTAAAACTCTGAATTTTGAAATAACATATCGAGTTATAACTCGGAATTTGGAATTTCGACTTATAACTCGGAATTCTTTAAATAAATTCCGAGTTATAACTCGAAGTTTTGAAATAAAAATGTTATTTCAAAATTCCGAGTTATAACTCGGAATTTTGAAATAAAATTTTAAATTGTAACTCGGAATTCCAAAATTTCGACTTATAACTCGGAATTATGAAATAAAATTTTGAGTTATAACTCGGAAATTCAAAATTTCGACCTGTAACTAGGAATTTTTAAATAAAATTTCGAATTATAACTCGGAATTTTAAAATTTCGACTTATAACTCGAAATTTTTAAATAAAATTTCGAATTATAACTCGAAATATTTAAATAAAATTTCGAATTATAACTCAGAATTTTAAAATTTTATTTTAGGTGTCCTTTTTATTTAAAAATTCCGAGTTATAAGTCGAAATTTTGAAATTCCGAGTTACAATTTAAAATTTTATTTCAAAATTCCGAGTTATAACTCGGAATTTTGAAATAACATATCGAGTTATAACTCGGAATTTTTAAATAAAATTTCGACTTATAACTCGGAATTTTTAAATAAAATTTCGACTTATAACTCGGAATTTTAAAATTTCGACTTATAACTCGGAATTTTGGTAATTCGACTTATAACTCGGAATTTTAAAATTTTATTTTAGGTGTCCCTTCCAGAGCTTCGTAGTTATTAGACCTTTTCTCTATCCTTTGCAAGAAAAAAGCACACCTCGTCTGTCATATTCTCTTTGAACTCACGTTAAAACGCGTTTCATCATGGAACGTACACACGCGGCTTTAAAGCAAACCGCCCTGAATACACCCTTAAGCCTATTTGACTGTACCTGAGCCATTGAATTCTCAAAGAGTCAACCCCATTCCGGCTAATCAATCAGGAGTTTGTGTAATTCAAGACATTTCCGTTCTTTGGTTTTGGTAAATAGTTAATTAACGAACGACTGGCACAAAGAAAAGACACAAAGACATCGACTGTATTACAAATACTGAAATACATAACAAAAACCGGCACTCGGGGGGTTTCTATTCTGTAGCCCGCGCTCCGAAAGTGAAACCAGTGGCGGGGAGTGCAAATAGAAATTATTTAAAGAAAAAACAAATGAATATCGACACCAAAACTAGCTACTTCCTACAGTGTAAAGTCTAAAGGGTTTAAATCAGGACTATATGCAGACCACCTCCAGTACCAGCGTCATAACCAGGAAATTCCTACATGAACCTGATACGAATATATGAAAAAGGCGTAATATTGTGCGAACTACTGTCACTTATGAGACGAACCTGATGAAATTTTAACCATTTGATATTTATTTAAATATTTTTAGCATACGCGTCCGCCGCTGTGTCACTGAGAGGTAAAGGAGGGGCAAGTCCTCTCTTTCATAATTAAAGTAGCCACAGCTCGTTAGGCTAATTAACGACTTTATTCTTATCCAAACGAAACTTCTTTTCAGCCAGGAAAAGTATATTTATTTTTATTACGGGAGTGCCTTAATTTTATTTGCCAGCCTCTCGAGACTACCTCAATTTATTTAGCAAATGAAGTGGTAAAGTGAAAGCTTCAAAAACACTCGATTATGCATTCGCGGTTCATTTGCAGCCTCTCTAGGGTCTGACGCGAAATTATTTAACGGTCACTTGATTTCGGATTATACTGATTTTGCGGGGGCATTGTTTAGGCATGGAAATTCATCAATCGATGGGGCACATTTTAAACTCTCCACGATGTATTATATATTATTAATTGCAACTGAAGCATGGCTACTGAACATCATTAGTCGAAAATGTTACAAACATGTAATCAATACTGTGGCATAGTAAGAGCGAAATGCTAGCATAGAAGAAACTTATAATTAACACAAAAACGGGTTTTGGATATAGTTGTAGGAATAATTTTCAATTTGATTTAACAATAATTGCCAGTTAAAAATCATAACGACAACTTTAAAATAAAATTCTCAATCTATAATAGCAGTTGTAAGTTTAAAGTCATAATGGTCACTTTAAAATGAGCATTAATTGCCAGTTTAAGTGACAATCGGTATTTAAAATTTTAATTGCCCGTTTGAAGAAGAAATTGTCAGTTTCATGTAATAATTGTCAGTTTAAACTCTTAATGACCACTTTGAGATGACAATTAATCGCCAGTTTAAAGTGACAATCGCTGTTAGAAATATGAATTGTCTGTTTAAAGTAAAAATTTTCAATCTGAAATAGCAATTGTCTTAACGGCCACTTTAAAATGACAATTAATTACAAGTTTAATGTAAAAATTTTAATCTGAAATAACAATTTTCAGTTTCAAGTTTTAATGACCACCTTAACTTGAAAATTAATTGCCAGTTTAAGTGACAATCGCTGTTTAACATTTGAATTTCCTGTTTGAAGAAAAAATTGTCAGTTGAAAGTCATAATGTCCACTTTAAAATGACAATTAATTGCCAGTTTAAGTGACAATAACTGATTAAATTTTTTTTTGCCTGTTTGAAAACATGAAAACATTGTCAGTTTAATGTACTTAATAATAGTCAGTTTAATATCTTAATGACCACTTTGAGATGATAATTAGTTACAAGTCTAAAATGACAATCTTTGTTAGAAACAATAATTGTCTGTTTGAGGTAAAAATTGTTAATTTAACATTTGTCAGCTTGAGGTCTTAATGACCACATTGAAATGACAATCAATTGCCTGTTTAAAATGACAATCGCTGTTTGATAAAATAATAGGGTGTTTGAAGAAAAAAATTGTCAGTTGTAATAATTTGTTAGTTTCAAATCATAATGACTAATTGAAATGACAATTAATCACCAGTTTAAAGTGACAATTGCTGTTCGAAATATGAATTATTGTCTGTTTAAAGTAAAAATTATCAATCTGAAATAACAATTGCCAGTTTCAAGTCTTAATGACCACTTTGAAATGACAGTTGCAAGTTTAAAGTGACAATCGCCGTAAAAAATAATTATTGTGTGTTTGAAGTAAAAATTGTTAATCAGTAATAACTTTTGTCGGTTTAAGGTCTAATGACCACTTTGAATTGACAATTAATTGTCAGTTTAAAGTGACAATCGCTGTTAGAAATAATAATTGTCTGTTTGAAGTAAAATTTTTTAATCTGAAGTAACAATTATTGTAAGTTTAAGGTCCTAATGACCACTTTGAAATGACAATTAATTGCCAGTTTAACGTGACAATTACTGTCAGAAATAATAATGGTTTGAAATAAAAATACTCAATCTGTAATAACAATTGTCACTTTAAAGTCATAACGGCCACTTTAAAATGAGGAATAAAATTGCCAGTTTAGGTGATATTGCTATTTAAAATTTGAATTGCAGTTTGAAAAAAAAATGTTAGTTTAATGTAATAATTGTCAGTTTAAACTCTTAATGACCACTTTGAGATGATAATTAGTCGCCAGTTTAAAGTAACAATCGCTGTTAGAAATATGAATTCTGTTTGAAGTAAAAATTTTCTATTTGAAATCACAATTGTGAATTTCAAGTCTTAATGACAACATTGAAATGACAATTAATTACAAGTTTAAAGTGACAATTGCTGCTAGAAATAATAATTGTCTGTTTGAAATAAAAAATGTCAATCTGTAAAAACAATTGTCAGTTTAAAGTGATAAGGCTGCTTTAAAATGAGAATTAATTGCAAGTTTAAGTGACAATCTCTGTTTAAACTTTCCATTGCCTATTTGAAGAAAAAATGTCAGTTTAATGTAATAATTGTCAGTTTAAACTCTTAATGACCACCTTGAGATGAAAATTAATGGCCAGTTTAAAGTGACAATCGCTGTTTGACGAAATAATTGCCTGATCGAAGAAAAAATTGTCAGTTGTAATAATAATTATTGTCAGTTTAAAGGCATAATGACTAATTTAATTGATATGACAATTAATCGCCGGTTTAAAGTAACAATTGCTGCTGGACATAATAATTGTTTAAATTCTTCATGACCACTTTAAAATGACAATAAATTGCCAGTTTAAAGTGACAATCGCTGTTTGATAAAATAATTGCCTGTTTGGAGAAAAAATTGAAAACAAAAATTGTTAATCTGTAATAACAATTGTCAGTTTAAAGTCATAATGGCCACTTTAAAATGACAATTAATTGCCAGTTTAAAGTCACAATTGCTGTTAGAAATAAGAATTGTCTGTTTGAAGTAAAAATTTTTAATCTGTAGTAATAATTGTAAGTTTAAGGTCCTAATGACCACTTTGAAATGACAATTAACTGCTAGTTTAACGTGACAATCGCTGTTTGATAAAATAACTGGCTATTTGAAGAAAAAATTGACAGTTTATTGTAATAATTGTCAGTTTAAAGCCATAATGACTAATTGAAATGACAATTAATCGCCAGTTTGAAGTGACAATTACTGTCAGAAATAATAATTGTCTGTTTGAAATAAAAATACTCAATATGTAATAACAATTGTCACTTTAAAGTCATATCGTCCACTGTAAAATGAGGAATTAATTGCCAGTTTAAGTGGTTTAAAATTTGAATTGCAGTTTGAAAAAAAAATGTCAGTTTAATGGAATAATTGTCAGTTTAAACTCTTAATGGCCACTTTGAGATCACAATTAATCGCCAATATTTGAATTTCCTGTTTGAAGAAAAAATTGTCAGTTTAATGTAATAACAATTGTCAGTTGAAAGTCATAATGTCCACTTTAAGTGGCAATAACTAATAAAATTATTTTTTACCTGTTTGGAGAAAACATTGTCAGTTTAATGTAATAATTAATGACCACTTTGAGATGATAATTAGTTACAAGTTTAAAATGACAATCGCTGTTAGAAATAATAATTGTCTGTTTAAAGTAAAAATTTTTAATCTGAAATAACAATTCTCAGTTTCAAGTCTTAATGACCTCATTGAAATGACAATTAATTGTCAGTTTAAAGTGACAATCGCTGTTTGATAAAATAACTGCCTATTTGAAGAAAAAATTTAGTTTATTGTAATAATTGTCAGTTTAGAGCCATAATGACTAATTGAAACGACAATTAATCGCCAGTTTGAAGTGACAATTACTGTCAGAAATAATAATTGTCTGTTTGAAATAAAAATACTCAATATGTAATAACAATTGTCACTTTAAAGTCATATCGGCCACTGTAAAATGAGAAATTAATTGCTAGTTTAAGTGGTTGATATTTAAAATTTGAATTGCAGTTTGAAAAAAAATGTCAGTTTAATGTAGTAATTGTCAGTTTAAACTCTTAATGACCACTTTGAGATCACTATTAATCGCCAGTTTAAAGTGACAATCGCTGTTAGAAATATGAATTATTGTCTGTTTAAAGTAAATATTTCAATCTGAAATAACAATTGTCAGTTTAAAATCTTAATGGCCACTGTGAAATGACAATTAATTACCTTTTTAAAGTGACAATCACTGTTAGAAATAATAATTGTGTGTCTGAAGTAAAAATTATTAATCTGTAGTAACATTTGTTGGTTTGAGGTCCTACTGACCACTTTGAAATGACAATAAATTGCGAGTTTAAAGTGACAGTCGCTGTTTGACAAAATAACTGCCCGTTTTAAGAAAAAAGTGTCAGTTTAATGTAATAATAATTGTCAGTTTAAACTCTTGATGGCCACTTTGAGATGACAATTAGTCGACAGTTTAAAGTGACAATCGCTGTTAGAAATATGAATTGTCTGCTTAAAGTAAAATTTTCAATCTGTAATAACAATTAATTGTCAGTTTCAAGTCTTAATGACCACTTTGAAATGGCAATTAATTACAAGTTTAAAGTGACAATCGCTGTCAGAAATAATAATTGTGTTTGAAGTAATAATTATTAATCTGTAGAAAAGTTATCAATTTGAAGTCCTAATGACCACTTTCAAATGACAATTAATTAAAGTGACAATCGCTGTTTGTTAAAATTAATAATTGTTTGTTTGAAATGAAAATTGTCAATCTGTAATAACAACTGTCAGCTTAAAGTGGCTACTCCAAAATAAGAATTAATTGCATGTTTAAGTGGCAATCGCTGTTTGATAAAATAACTGCCTATTTGAAGAAAAAATTGACAGTTTATTGTAATAATTGTCAGTTTAAAGCCATAATGACTAATTGAAATAACAATTAATCGCCAGTTTAAAGTGACAATTACTGTCAGAAATAATAATTCTGTTTGAAATAAAAATACTCAATCTGTAATAACAATTGTCACTTTAAAGTCATAACGGCCACTTTAAAATGACGAATTAATTGCCAGTTTAAGTGATATTGCTATTTAAAATTTGAATTGTTTGCAAAAAAAATGTTAGTTTAATGTAATAATTGTCAGTTTAAACTCTTAATGACCACCTTGACATCACAATTAATCGCCAGTTTAAAGTGACAATCGCTGTTAGAAATGTGAATTGTTTAAAGTAAAAAATTTCAATCTGAAATAATAATTGTCAGTTTAAAATCTTAATGGCCACTTTGAAATGACAATTAATTACCTTTTTAAAGTGACAATCACTGTTAGAAATAATAACTGCCTGTTTGAAGAAAAAATTGTCAGTTTAAAGTCATAATGACAAATTGAAAGGACAATTAATCGCCGGCTTAAACTTTAAAGTGACAATTGCTGTTAGAAATAATAATTGTCTGTTCGAAATAAAAATTTTCAATCTGTAATAACAATAACTGTCAGTTTAAAGTCATAATGGCCACTTTAAAAGGAGAATTAATTGCTAATTTAAATGACAATCGCTGTTTAAAACTTTACTTGCCCGTTTCAAGAAAAAAATTGCAGTTCAATGTAATAATAATTGTCAGTTTAAACTCTTAATGACCACTTTGAGATGACAATTAGTCGCCAGTTTAAAGTGGCAATCGCTGTTTAAAATTTTAATTGTCTGTTTGAAGAAAAAATTATCTGTTTAAAGTGATAATTGTCAGTTTAAACTGTTAATGACCACTTTGAGGGGACAATTAATCTCCAGTTTAAAGTGACTGTTTGACGAAATAATTGCCTGATCGAAGAAAAAATTGTCAGTTGTAATAATAATTGTCAGTTTAAAGGCATAATGACTAATTGATATGACAATTAATCGCCGGTTTAAATTGACAATTGCTGCTGGAAATAATAACTGTTTAAAGTCTTAATGACCACTTTAAAATGACAATAAATTGCCAGTTTAAAGTGGCAATCGCTGTTTGATCAAATAATTGCCTGTTTGGAGAAAAAATTTAAAACAAAAATTGTTAATCTGTAATAACAATTGTCAGTTTAAAGTCATAATGGCCATTTTAAAATGGCAATTAATTACCAGTTTAAAGTGACAGTTGATGTTAGAAATAATAATTGCCTGTTTGAAGTAAAAATTGTTAATCTGTAGTAACATTTGTCAGCTTGAGGTCCTAGTGACCACTTTGAAATGACAATAAATTGCCAGTTTAAGCGACAATCGTTGTTTAAAATTTTGCAACCCCTATACCTGTACATCAAAATGTCTACCGAGTCGCATTTTCTCAATAAAAATATCTGCGCGTGACACACTTGTCACATTTACAGTTAGATTATATATTGATGCATCCTTTTTGTTTCTGGCTTCGAGACACGACAACGCCACAACTGGGAAATAAGGGCTAATGCATGTGTCACTTGCGCCTTCCGTTAGTGTCTTTAATCAACGGGATGATTGGCATGCGATTACGGAGAGGTAAAAGGGCATCACCGGCAGGTGGATAATGGATGCTGCGTGTATCCATCACTCAGAAATCACTGAACACGAACATTGCATTCGGCCTGGAAATTTGCTATCTACTTGATTTTCCCAAACAGACGTGGGAAATTGGAAGCCGATAAGTTGATGCAGCAAGCGCCGCCGCACAATCGCAATCGAGAACCAATCACTAATTCAGAACGGCACATGAAAATATTTATTTATAATAATAATAATAATAAAATCCTAGGGGTTGATTGAGAGGCTGTTGAGGAGTTTTAAGAGGCGGGTACGGGTTGAGGAAATTCATTACCGAATTTGCCGAAAAACGACATCAATTTTGGCAAGGCAATACACAGAATTATCAGAATTATTACGGCATATTTATCGTAACATTAATATCGTTACTGTTTGGCTATTTCAAATGCAAACATTACCTTCTGACTAATCATGTCGATGTTATTATTAGATATTTAATATGTAACCAAAGCAAATATTCCGGATTAATATTTACGTATAAACGGTTTTCAGGCAAATTGGTCTAACTATTGTTGTCGGAAATTACAAATCAAAACAAATACCAGCCCAATTTATATTTATTTAATATAATTAGATTTTAATAAACAATGATGTTTTCTGTCTCTCATTTATGCAAGCAGTATATTTGCACGCCACACAAAAGTCGTACAGCACATCATCATCTAGTGATTATTTGCAAATCGTAAACGTTGCTAACGGTAAATAAATAACAGACATTACGCTTTGTGAAACTATAAATTAAACGCGCAGTTAAATCTTCTTTCACCTCCACGCATGAAACGAATTGGGGAACGCTTTTTGTAATTAATCGCAGAAATACTTAACGAAACAGTTATTCAGAAATAATCAGTGTCGGCTAAAAAAAAGACATGAAATGTGTAAATAGTCGCGTTTGAAAGCTCGAATTAAAAATAAGTCTACATCGACGACCGTCCGCCTCAGTCTTGTTTTGGTAAGGCGTGAGCTAATATTAATTTAAGCGTAATAAGGGACTGAGTTTTGCAAATAAATATTTCTTCTAAGAATGCGAGAACATACAATTATTAGTGTTCCTTTGGCTGGAAACAGTATTTAACTCGTTATGACTTCGTACGTTGCTCCGCATTTCAGGGGTTGCTGAAAGTGCCCGTTTTCATTTAACAAATGAACGAAAAAAATGAGGAGATATTACGTTCGGCTGCTACTCCTGAAATGAAACACAAGCCATCCATTATCCCCTTCACAACAGGAAATATTTTAAATATAATTCTAGAAATTTATCGCCCGGATTATTAAGCCAATAAAAATATCACCGGCAAGCCGCTCCACTATTTTATGTGATATGAATTCAATAGCCTAATGAAATAAATCTTAAGACACGGCCGATAATAAAGGGGAACTAGAATCGTTTTGACCGCTCGGCCTTCTCTTACAATTCCATTTTCTCCCTCAAAACGCGAGTAATATCGGGCAATAAATAATAAATAACCGCGGAGGCGCACGTGGAGCTCCGCAAAAGACTTTGGGACAATCTCCGGACGATGCTGGTCGCGGTCTGCTCGAATTATTGATGATATTGATTCGTTAATTATTTATCGCGTGGGCTGCAGGCGCCATTACGCCATTAGACAACTTTAGCATACCGTCCAATGCGTTCTAATTGGGATATTCCACAAGGATCTGTTTTAATGCCCATTCTGTTTCTGCTTCGCATTAACGATTGCTCCTCGCAAAAATCAATCCTATTCTTCTCAATTATTCAACTCCCTGAAGCTTTGTCTCCTTAGGCCTGTAAGGTCAGAGTGAGAAATGGATTACTTTTCTTACTAATGGACTTATCGACTGATTTCGAATCGTCTGCTTAATTTCATCGAATTCCTCAACTCTGGTCATTTTCACCCCATTTGTTTTCCGTCCACGCGAGCGTCTTGGAAATGTAAATTGAATCAGCGAAAAAATGTTTCGACTCGAGCTGATGGGCTGTAAAAACCGATCGGGCCGTAAATAAACACGTTACCTTTGAATTACCGACTACAGTTACGCTAGTCATTCCTGATTTAATGATGATTACCGGAGGGAATTAAATTTTAATTTGTTAATTGCCTTAGATTTTTTCACTGACAAATTTAAATTTAAACCGAGGAGGCAACAGAAGCCCGGTACAGTAATTATACCGAATGGCGTCTAAAAATAGGATTCCATCGTGTCTAAAACGGTTTTAGATTTTAGTGAAACCTACACTCCATCCGAGCACTGCACATAATTATGTCATCATGTTATTATCTCGATTATTATCATCATACCGAAGAAAGAGTCTTTACCTTCTCCGGAGATTTAAGAAGTATTTAAAGTTTATTTAGTTGCGGTTTAACGATCCTTTTGACACAAACACAGAGTCAGCTGCAGAGCGGAGGGACCTCGCATATCCTGGCGTTATTTACACTTCACGCACCCCAGGCCGAATCCTTGAGAGGCTGCGTTTTCCCGAAAAAATGACAATGAAGTAATGAACTGGAGAGGTGCCTTTTCAACGACCTCTGTCAGGTTCACAATGGAATAATTGGTGGACTGAATACGTGAATTCGAAAAGAATGAGCATCGCTTGAGTGCGTGCCGTTCTGCAGCGTTTATAATCTCATAGAGGCATCCTGAAGACTGCTGAT
Organism: Rhagium mordax; assembly: GCA_963680705.1. NCBI lineage: Eukaryota > Metazoa > Arthropoda > Insecta > Coleoptera > Cerambycidae > Rhagium > Rhagium mordax. The sequence continues at coordinate 79,340,259 of OY796659.1, read as the reverse complement.
CCTTCTGGCAAACAAAGATTTCGTATATAAGAAAGACACTATTGTAAGCGGGCCACAATAATAGGAGATGCAGTGGGACGGGCGATACATATATATTATTATTCTTTCAAAAGCTTTTTATTGACTCGGCGCAGTTTATTATATATGACATTTGGAATTATTGTAGCCATCATAAAAGTGTAGTTTTCTTTTACAAAGTCATATAAAGTATCTTTGTGTGTACATATCCTGTATATGCCGGTACGGTTTGAGTACAAGACTCTGTAGAACCATCTGGACACATTGGCATATTCTCCGATTTTCAGTGCCTGCGTAATTGGCAATTGTCACTTCAAAGTGATAATTATAACTTTATATTGACAACTGTTGCAACAGACTGACAATTTTTTCTTCATGCCGACATTATCCCTTTAAACTGGCAATTAATTGTCATTTTAAACTGACAATTATGACTTTAAATTGGACAATTGTTACTACAAAATGACAATTCTTGCTTCTAAAAGACAATTATTTCAAACAGCAATTGTTGTTAGTTCAAGGTATTAATAATTATCACATCAAAATGTCAATTGTCATTTAAACTGGCAAATTTATTGTCATTTTAAATTGACAATAATTGTCACTTGAACCTGTCAAATGTCACCTCAATGCGGTAATTATTATTTTAGCTTCGAAATTATAACTCAAACAAACAATTATCATTCTAAATTGTCAATTAATTGTCATTTCAAAGTGATAATTATAATTACAAATTGACAATTGTTAGTACAAACTGATAATTTTTATTTCAAACAGACAATTATTATTTCTAACAGCGACTGTTAGTTCAAGGTATTAATTATCACATCAAAATGTCAACTGTCATTTAAATTGGCAAATTTATTGTCATATTAAACTGTAAATTGTCACTTGAACCTTTTAATTGTCACTTGAACCTGTCAATTGTCACCTCAATACGGTAATTATCATTTTAGCTTGTCATTTATTATTCCAAACAAACAATTATTATTTCAAATTGTCAATTGTCATTTCAAAGTGATAATTATGACTACAAATTGACAATTGTCACTACAAACTGACAACTTTTTAGTTCAAACAAAAAATTACTATTTCTAACAGCGATTATTAGTTCAAGGTAATTGTCATTTAAACTGGCAATTTATTGTCATTTTAAATTGGCAATTGTCACTTAAACCTGTAATTATCACCTTAATGCGATAATTATCATTTTAGCTTGTCATTCATTACTTCAAACAATTATTATCATTCCAAATTGCCAATTAATTGTCATTTCAAAGTGATAATTGTGATGACAAATTGTTAATTTTTTCTACAAACTGATAATGTTTAGTCCAAACAAACAATTATTATTTCTGACAGCGATAGTTAGTTCAAAGTATTAATTATCACATTAAATTGGCAATTGTCATTTAAACTCGCAATATATTGTCATTTTAAACTGGCATTTATCACTTGATCCTGTCATTGGTCACCTCAATGCAGTAATTATCATTTTAGCTTGTCAATTATTACTTCAAACAAACAGTTTTCATTCCAAATTATCAATTAATTGTCATTTCAAAGTGATAATTATGACTACAAATTGACAACTGTCACTTCAAAACTTTTTAGTTCAAACAAAAAATTACTATTTCTAACAGCGATTATTAGTTCAAGGTACTAACACATCAAATTTGCAATTGTCATTTAAACTGGCAATTTATTGTCATTTTAAACTGACAACTGTCACTTGAACCTGTCAATTGTCACCTCAATACGGTAATTATCATTTTAGCTTCGAAATTATAACTCAAACAAACAATTATCATTCCAAATTGTCAATTAATTGTCATTTGAAAGTGATAATTATGACTACAAATTGACAATTGTCACTTCAAACTGACAACTTTTTAGTTCAAACAGAAAATTACTATTTCTAACAGCGATTATTAGTTCAAGGTACTAACACATCAAATTGGCAATTGTCATTTAAACTGGCAATTTATTGTCATTTTAAATTGGCAATTGTCACTTAAACCCGTACTTATCACCTTAATGCGATAATTATCATTTTAGTTTGTCATTCATTACTTCAAACAATTATTATCATTTCAAATTGCCAATTAATTGTCATTTTAAAGTGATAATTGTGATGACAAATTGATAATTTTTTCTACAAACTGATAATGTTTAGTCCAAACAAACAATTATTATTTCTGACAGCGATAGTTAGTTCAAAGTATTAATTATCACATTAAATTGGCAATTGTCATTTAAACTCGCAATTTATTGTCATTTTAAACTAACAATTGTCACTTGAACCTGTCAATGGTCACCTCAATGCAGTAATTATCATTTTAGCTTGTCAATCATTACTTCAAACATACAATTATCATTCCACATTATCAATTAATTGTCATTTCAAAGTGATAATTATGACTACAAATTGACAATTGTCACTTCAAACTGACAACTTTTTAGTTCAAACAGAAAATTACTATTTCTAACAGCGACTGTTAGTTAATTATCACATCAAATTGACAATTGTCATTTAAACTGGCAATTTATTGCCATTTTAAACTGGCAATTGTCACTTGAACCTGCCAATTGTTGCTTAAAGACAAAAAATACAGTTAAAAAACGAAACTGTGAGGGATAAATTGGTGTGCAACCCTGGCGGAAGTAAACTCCCTTACAGTTAATTTCACTGTCGCGACTGGGAATCGAACCCGGCATTCCTTGACGAAATCCAATGCGCTTGTCATTCGTCATCAGATTAATAACGTACTGAAACTCGTAAGGTCAAGCAGATGGTTCCGAGATTACTGATAGACATGCCACTTTACAGTTTGCTAATGGCAACGAAACAATTAGCATATTTCTCCTGATCTTGATCAGCTCAAATAAATAAGCTACATCTAGTTTGTTCGCAGATGTATTTCTCGTTCATTTTATTATCGTTACAAGCGCTGCTGATGTGCCACCTCCCTCGTATTGCGATTCCATTTCCGTAATGACGTTAAAGATTTACATCGATAAGGGGAACATACGGCGGATTAAAATAATTAAGTGCATTCACGCGCATCTGGCAGTCTCTTATAGATTTGCAACTGGCATTTTGGAGCGGCTCCAGAACTCCACGCTTATGTACGAATACATTCCTATTGGGATTTCTTTTGATGCGAAACGCGTGCTTAAGATTGCGTATCGCAGATGGAAAACAACGAGAAGGACATGTGGTTAACTGGCTGTGCCGTCTAGAGGATAAACGAAATGTAACATGGTGCGTAAAAAAAATTTTTAGCGTACGTGATATGTGAAGATGCGTGACGCGACGGGTGAATTTATAATGAGTTGGTAGAGGTTCAATAGTATATTACCAGTGAGCGGAAAGTCTCAAAACACAAATATGTTGAAAGTGGCAAATTTTCGTCCAATCATTCAGCAATTACACGATGATGAACTCACTCGGGGATATTTCCAATCAAAGACCTAGGCGCCTTCGATCGCGTTTCTTGTCGATCTCTCGGTACACAGAAGCCGAACCAGCTCTTAGTGTTATTGCAATTTTTATTTACTGACAGAACGTATATTGACACTTATTTAATAATCAGTTATTTATGCTAGCTGTGTAGCTACAGATATAAATCCAACATATTGAATTTCGCATCACCATCGGCTGAAGTAGTTATGTACTGTTATGGGTCATGAATATTTAAACTTCAGCGATCATGTTTAAGATATATTTCATAGAGGCAGGAAGCCGTGGAACTGAGGGAACTTTATTATGTGCTGCATACTGCATTATTATTATCCGTTTTTGTTCCGATGATATTGAGACGTAGAAGTAAATGAAGCTGAACTCATTAACTTGGCCGCATATGTGAGGAAATTGAAACAATTATCATTCCAAATTGTCGATTGTCTTTTCAAATTGATAATTATGACTACAAATTGATAAATTGGCAATTGTCATTTTAAACTGGCAATTAATTGTCACTTTAATCTAGTAATTGTCACTTGAACCTGTAAATGGGCACCTCAATGCAGTAATTATCATTTTAACTTGTCAATCTTTACTTCAAAAAAACAATTGTCATTTCAATTTGTCATTTAATTGTCATTTCAAAGTGATAATTATGACTACAAATTAGCAATTGTCACTTCAAACTGATAACTTTTAGTTCAAGCAGATAATTACTATTTTTAACAGCGGTTGTTATTTCAAGGTATTAATAATTATCACATCAAATTGGCAATTGTCATTTAAACTGGCAATTGATCGTCATTTTAAACTGTCACTTGTCACTTTAATGCGATAATTATAATTTTAACTAGTCATTCATTACTTCAAACAATTATTAGCATTTCAAATTGCCAATTAATTGTCATTTCAAAGTGATAATTATGATGACAAATTGATAATTTATTCCACAAACTGATAATATTTAGTCCAAACACAAAATTATTATTTCTAACAGCGATAGTTAGTTCAAGGCATTAATTATCATATCAAATTGGTAATTCTAATTTAAACTGGCAATTATCATCATTTTAAACTGTCAATTGTCACCTTAATGCGATAATTATAATTTAACTTATCATTCATTACTTCAAACAATTATTAGCATTTCAAATTGCCAATTAATTGTCATTTCAAAGTGATAATTATTATGACAAATTGATAATTTATTCTACAAACTGATAATATTTAGTCCAAACACAAAATTATTATTTCTAACAGTGATAGTTAGTTCAAGGCATTAATTATCATATCAAATTGGCAATTCTAATTTAAACTGGCAATTTATCGTCATTTTAAACTGTCAATTGTCACCTTAATGCGATAATTATAATTTAACTTATCATTCATTACTTCAAACAATTATTAGCATTTCAAATTGCCAATTAATTGTCATTTCAAAGTGATAATTATTATGACAAATTGATAATTTATTCTACAAACTGATAATATTTAGTCCAAACACAAAATTATTATTTCTAACAGTGATAGTTAGTTCAAGGCATTAATTATCATATCAAATTGGCAATTCTAATTTAAACTGGCAATTTATCGTCATTTTAAACTGTCAATTGTCACCTTAATGCGATAATTATAATTTAACTTGTCATTCATTACTTCAACCAATTATTAGCATTTCAAATTGCCAATTAATTGTCATTTCAAAGTGATAATTATTATGACAAATTGATAATTTATTCTACAAACTGATAATATTTAGTCCAAACACAAAATTATTATTTCTAACAGTGATAGTTAGTTCAAGGCATTAATTATCATATCAAATTGGCAATTCTAATTTAAACTGGCAATTTATCGTCATTTTAAACTGTCAATTGTCACCTTAATGCGATAATTATAATTTAACTTGTCATTCATTACTTCAACCAATTATTAGCATTTCAAATTGCCAATTAATTGTCATTTCAAAGTGATAATTATTATGACAAATTGATAATTTATTCTACAAACTGATAATATTTAGTCCAAACACAAAATTATTATTTCTAACAGTGATAGTTAGTTCAAGGCATTAATTATCATATCAAATTGGCAATTCTAATTTAAACTGGCAATTTATCGTCATTTTAAACTGTCAATTGTCACCTTAATGCGATAATTATAATTTAACTTATCATTCATTACTTCAAACAATTATTAGCATTTCAAATTGCCAATTAATTGTCATTTCAAAGTGATAATTATTATGACAAATTGATAATTTATTCTACAAACTGATAATATTTAGTCCAAACACAAAATTAATATTTCTAACAGCGATAGTTAGTACAAGGCATTAATTATCACATCAAATTGGCAATTCTAATTTAAACTGGCAATTTATCGTCATTTTAAACTGTCAATTGTCACCTTAATGCGATAATTATAATTTAACTTATCATTCATTACTTCAAACAATTATTAGCATTTCAAATTGCCAATTAATTGTCATTTCAAAGTGATAATTATTATGACAAATTGATAATTTATTCTACAAACTGATAATATTTAGTCCAAACACAAAATTAATATTTCTAACAGCGATAGTTAGTTCAAGGCATTAATTATCATATCAAATTGGCAATTCTAATTTAAACTGGCAATTTATCGTCATTTTAAACTGTCAATTGTCACCTTAATGCGATAATTATAATTTAACTTATCATTCATTACTTCAAACAATTATTAGCATTTCAAATTGCCAATTAATTGTCATTTCAAAGTGATAATTATGATGACAAATTGATAATTTATTCCACAAACTGATAATATTCAGTCCAAACACAAAATTATTATTTCTAACAGCGATAGTTAGTTCAAGGCATTAATTATCACATCAAATTGGCAATTCTAATTTAAACTGGCAATTTATCGTCATTTTAAACTGTCAATTGTCACCTTAATGCGATAATTATAATTTAACTTATCATTCATTACTTCAAACAATTATTAGCATTTCAAATTGCCAATTAATTGTCATTTCAAAGTGATAATTATGATGACAAATTGATAATTTATTCCACAAACTGATAATATTCAGTCCAAACACAAAATTATTATTTCTAACAGCGATAGTTAGTTCAAGGCATTAATTATCACATCAAATTGGCAATTCTAATTTAAACTGGCAATTTATCGTCATTTTAAACTGTCAATTGTCACCTTAATGCGATAATTATAATTTAACTTATCATTCATTACTTCAAACAATTATTAGCATTTCAAATTGCCAATTAATTGTCATTTCAAAGTGATAATTATTATGACAAATTGATAATTTATTCTACAAACTGATAATATTTAGTCCAAACACAAAATTAATATTTCTAACAGCGATAGTTAGTTCAAGGCATTAATTATCACATCAAATTGGCAATTCTAATTTAAACTGGCAATTTATCGTCATTTTAAACTGTCAATTGTCACCTTAACGCGATAATTATAATTTTAACTTGTCATTCATTACTTCAAACAATTATTAGCATTTCAAATTGCCAATTAATTGTCATTTCAAAGTGATAATTATTATGACAAATTGATAATTTATTCTACAAACTGATAATATTTAGTCCAAACACAAAATTATTATTTCTAACAGTGATAGTTAGTTCAAGGCATTAATTATCATATCAAATTGGCAATTCTAATTTAAACTGGCAATTTATCGTCATTTTAAACTGTCAATTGTCACCTTAATGCGATAATTATAATTTAACTTATCATTCATTACTTCAAACAATTATTAGCATTTCAAATTGCCAATTAATTGTCATTTCAAAGTGATAATTATTATGACAAATTGATAATTTATTCTACAAACTGATAATATTTAGTCCAAACACAAAATTATTATTTCTAACAGCGATAGTTAGTTCAAGGCATTAATTATCACATCAAATTGGCAATTCTAATTTAAACTGGCAATTTATCGTCATTTTAAACTGTCAATTGTCACCTTAATGCGATAATTATAATTTAACTTATCATTCATTACTTCAAACAATTATTAGCATTTCAAATTGCCAATTAATTGTCATTTCAAAGTGATAATTATTATGACAAATTGATAATTTATTCTACAAACTGATAATATTTAGTCCAAACACAAAATTATTATTTCTAACAGCGATAGTTAGTTCAAGGCATTAATTATCACATCAAATTGGCAATTCTAATTTAAACTGGCAATTTATCGTCATTTTAAACTGTCACTTGTCACCTTAACGCGATAATTATAATTTTAACTTGTCATTCATTACTTCAAACAATTATTAGCATTTCAAATTGCCAATTAATTGTCATTTCAAAGTGATAATTATTATGACAAATTGATAATTTATTCTACAAACTGATAATATTTAGTCCAAACACAAAATTATTATTTCTAACAGCGATAGTTAGTTCAAGGCATTAATTATCACATCAAATTGGCAATTCTAATTTAAACTGGCAATTTATCGTCATTTTAAACTGTCACTTGTCACCTTAACGCGATAATTATAATTTTAACTTGTCATTCATTACTTCAACCAATTATTAGCATTTCAAATTGCCAATTAATTGTCATTTCAAAGTGACAATTATTATGACAAATTGATAATTTATTCTACAAACTGATAATATTTAGTCCAAACACAAAATTATTATTTCTAACAGCGATAGTTAGTTCAAGGTATTAAATTATCAATTATCAAATTGGTAATTGTCATTTAAACTGTCAACTTATTGTCATTTTAAACTGTCAATTGTCACCTTAATGAATGACAAGTTAAAAATAATAGTTATCGCATTAAGGTGACAGTTTAAAATTACAATAAATTGCCAGTTTAAATGACAATTGCCAATTTGATGTGGTATTTATACTATATTTATATTATTTATATCTTCAACTAACTATCACTGTCAGAAACAATAATTCTCTGTTCGGACTAAGCATTATCAGTTTGTAGAAGAAATTATCAATTTGTCATCATAATTATCACTTTGAAATGACAAATAATTGGCAATTTGGAATGATAATAATTGTTTGAAGTAATGAATGACAAGCTAAAATGCATAAAGGTGAGAATTGGCAGGTTCGAGTGACAATTGCCGGTTTAAACTTAAAATAAATTGACAGTTTAAATGGCAATTGCCAGTTTGATGTGACAATTAATACCTTGGCCTAACAATCGCTGTTAATTATCATTTCAAAGTGATAATTACGACAAATTGATAATTCTTTCTACAAGCTGATAACGTTTAGTCCAAACAGATAATTATTATTTCTAATAGCGACTGTTAGTTGAAGGTAGTAATTGTCACATCAAATTGTCATTTTAAACTGGCAAGTAATTGTCACCTGAACCTGTAAATTGTCACCTCAATGCGGTAATTATCATTTTAGTTTGTCAATTACTTCAAACAAACAATTATTATTTCAAATTTTAACCATGCATTAGTTTAATTTTGACAGTACCTTAACTCCTTGCCCTTTCTCGTTCGGAACCTACCTGCAAAATAAAATCATACATTAACAATACTTATTGTACAGATCCTTTCGTTTAAATAAGAAAGGAAAGGCTCGTTAGTAATTAGGCGGTATTTTCACAATAATTTACCTTTAACACCAATCCCTTTCGCTACTCCTCCGTCAGGTATTTGTGGTCAGAACCAGAAGTAATTGATGTCAACTTTCCTCTGCCCTCTTTTAAAATTGCTCTGGAAAAAAAACTGAGGTAAGACAACTAGAAAAAAAATGCTGGTAGTCAGCAAACATATGAATATTTTCGAGCAGTTGTACAGGCAAATATATTTTAACATAATCCAGCCAATAGCGACTCAGTCTCCTTAGTCACTTGAGTAGGAAAGTTATTTTGAGCGCTGAGTGTTCCTCGTGAAATTAAATGAAAAAGAATACCTTTAAACTGCAAACGAAAATGAACATAAACAAATTTAACAAAGAAAAAATTATGATGCCTTACCACATTAAGTGTAGCTTGTGGTCTACTGCTGGGGGGGTTGTCTTGGTAATTTGTCCATCACTCGCGCGTAATCAGAATCTACAAACTGCTTCCGGGGACTACTGTCCCCAAAGAATGCCGACAGCTTCTAGCCTTAACACTTGCAATATCTCGGCGATTTAAAAAATAGCCAAGATATTCTCAAGATACTCGTCTAGTGCTCGATTCTGATTCAACGGACGCGGCCGATTTCGGAAGATCGCTTTGCCTTAGGTTAATTTCAGCTACACAAATCCGCTACTGGCCTCAATCTGCCTACTCCAGTAGCTATGGGATTATTGGCTTACTTTTAACTTCCAGCACACTTAATTTTAAACTCACTCGCCTTAGGTTAATTTCAGCTACACAAATCCGCTACTGGCCTCAATCTGCCTACTCCAGTAGCTATAGGATTATTGGCTTACTTTTAACTTCCAGCACACTTAATTTTAAACTCACTCGCCTTAGGTTAATTTCAGCTACACAAATCCGCTACTGGCCTCAATCTGCCTACTCCAGTAGCTATAGGATTATTGGCTTACTTTTAACTTCCAGCACACTTAATTTTAAACTCACTCGCCTTAGGTTAATTTCAGCTACACAAATCCGCTACTGGCCTCAATCTGCCTACTCCAGTAGCTATAGGATTATTGGCTTACTTTTAACTTCCAGCACACTTAATTTTAAACACATTGTCTCTTTTGTTACAGCACTAGTTCCTCTCCTCAGAGCCAGCTACTCCATCAGAACTGAAAATAAAGAAAATTGTTTAATAATACATAATTTGCTAACTGTTTTACTGTGAGTGCATAATTATTAAAACTACCGGACAATATTAACAGATTCTCTTCCTTGGACTAATATTTTTCGGTTGCGTAATATTTCCTTCACGAAACGGCTCGGTCAGGTTAACTTGGAGGCCTATTGATCATGAGAGTGATCTTTGTTGGTATTAAAAGGAAACACAAAACCTCTTATAAGAAATATCTCAAGTAAATACCTATTAAATTCTTGAGGGTTTTTCAAGTGGAACGTCTGCGTTGAAGAATTTTTAATACAAAAACCGTTCGAGGGCTATTTGGATAAATACGGGCTTATTCTTTTCATATTAGAAGCCACTTACGCCATGCCAATTACAGAGTTCATTCCTGGCTGGCCTGGGATAAACAGAAAACAAATGAGAGTTCTCCCAACGAACGGAGGAATTTTTTTTGTTTTATTGTCTTTATTATTCTTCGGTCAAGTTATCCTTGCCAGCGTCGTCAATTTGCGAATGGACGCTGGCTGCTTCAATTTCATTCTGGAGGACTCTCCAGGACCGCCAGGACTCGATCTGTCCAATATTATCTGTATCTTTAAAGTTCCCATGGAAACTTCTACAGTGTGCCGAGGCGCTGCACCGACTCTTTTCAACTGCATGGAAAGTTTCGAACAAAAAATATATGAAATATTCCAGAATAAAAACTTCGCAGAGCAGCAGTCAGTATGTCTGGAGGGATACTCCGACCACACTTTTATTTTTAAATAAAATACATTATAACTTATTTGATCTAGCGGGTGTACTAGTGGGGGCGACTCCCCACATCGTGATTTGAAACAGATGTTAAAATAATTTAAAACTAATGCGACGACAACTAGAAATTTCTACTTAAAACGAGAAATTTTTACTTTCAAAACAAGAAATTTCTACTTTAAAACTAGAAATTTTTACTTTAGAATTAGAAATTCCTACTAAAGTAAAAATTTCCAGTTTTAGAATAGAAATTTCTAGTTTTCGAAGTGAATATTTCTGGTTTTGAAGTAAAAATTTCTAGTTTTAAAGTAAAAATTTCTAGTTTTAAAGTAGAAATTTCTAGTTTTAAAGTAAAAATTTCCAGTTTTAGAGTACAAATTTCTAGTTTTGAAACTAGAAATTCCCAGTTTTAAAGTAAAAATTTCCAGTTTTAGAGTAGAAATTTCTAGTTTTCGAAGTGAAACTTTCTGGCCTTGAAGTAGAAATTTCTAGTTTTAAAGTAAAAATTTCTAGTTTTGAAGTAGAAATTTCTAGTTTTGAAACTAGAAATTCCTAGTTTGAAAGTAAAAATTTCCAGTTTTAGAGTAGAAATTTCTAGTTTTAAAGTAGAAATTTCTAGTTTGGAAAGTAGAAATTTCTAGTTTTAAAGTAGAAATTTCTAGTTTTGAAAATAGAAATTTCTAGTTTTAAAGTAGACATTTCTTTTTTTTAATTTTTGCTGTGGCCCTTCAGAGCCATAGTAAAAACGAATAAAAAATGCATCAATAACAAAATTATTTTACAATGGAAAATATAGAGTTTTTTTTTGTATATATAATTTTTACCGCAGAATTTATTTTTGTCTACAGTAGTAAGGTGCTGGTAGATGGACTCATTAATTTACTTGCTAGTCGCTTGATAAGAAAAAATATGCAGGACAAAGACCCGTTCGTAATTTCGATTTGTTTCTGCTCACGCTTCTGCACAATTGCCCGTGAAAGTAAACAATTCTGCCTCGAACAAAATAAACGTTTATTATATATTTTATATTCAAACTAAAATATTTCCCATTATGAGATTCAAAGAAGGAAATTATAAAGTTGTTTATTTTAAGTAAAACAAATACCTGGCTTATTCACGCTCTGATTCACAAAGACAGGAAATTAACGTCCTATTTTACGATTAAAGCATAAATATAACGTGTTAGGCGAAAATGGTAGCATTAAGCAGATCACCGGTGTTTACTTCGCTTTCATTCGTTTTATTACAAAATCGTGAAATAACAGACTTTGCCCTAAATGAAACACTTTAGAATCCCTTTCCTTTATCTCCAGCGAACAATGGCCCTTTATTAAAATAAGGCTCCCTCAGGGATGGCCATTGGACCCGCTTATTTCTTACAACGTTTTAATTGCTTCATCACAAAATAAAACAGAAAACAGGGCATTAAAAAATTAAAAACATCCTAAATTTATTTTCCTATATCTGATTGCAGACACTTAGAAATAAAATCCCTACACACACGTTTCTATATTCGGCGACATACAATTGCAACTTTTACCCGTTTTGTTTTAAAATTTTCCGCACAGCAAAACAAAAAACAAAAACAGCGCCACGGTTGGATTTTCATTTTCTGCAGCAAGTGCCTCGCGAGGTGCCCCATAAACTGGCCAATAACAATCGCATTTGCATTTTTATTAATAAGGAAGTCATCCCGGGACGCACTTAACAAGATATCCTCTGCGAGCTGCTTTTACAGCTCGATAGAAAAATTTAAGTGACTTTCCTCAAAGCAGGCATCCCGTGGATATATCAAGCAAAGTTAAAGAAAGATAGGGAATCTGCAATCCCATGCAGAGTTCCATCGTAAAACTATATTGGAGGACTGGAATGTCAGGACGGGTCACGACTGGTCCGTGCCATAAACCCAAATGCGGGCTGTGCCTTGTGCCCTCCGCATTGAACATTCCTAGGCATATTCGTATTAAAATCATAACATCAATACGTCATAACATAACCCGAAATATTTGCGGGCATAAAAGGGTACGAGGATATTAATCTCGACTAGTTCCAGCGTTTATAACGCTGCCCATCCCTGTCGCAGTGGCCGGTTTTATTTTCGTCATTCGCTTTTTCATTCAATGCTGACCTAATGAAAATATCATCTCGACTAAAAATGAAGAATTTACACGCGAGAAAAAAAATCTGACGGGTTCAGATCAGGAGAGTTTGAAGTAATTATGAGTTTAACATGTCAATTGCCAGATTCAATTAGGCAGTTTGAAATGACAATTAATTGTCAGTTTAAAGTCATAATTACCACTTTGACAATTAATTGACACTTTAAAGTGATATTTGTCAGATTGTAGTAACAATTGCCAATTTGAAATGATAAATGTATTTAATTAAGTAAAAATTGACAATTAGTAGTAACAGTTGTCAATTTAATGTCATAATTAAAACTTTAAAATGCCAATTAATTGTCAGTTTGAAATGGCAATTACTGTCATAATTTTGACTTTGAAATGACAATTAACTGTCAGTGAGAACTGTGAGAAGTGACAATTGCACTGTTCGAAATAATAATCACTTTTAACGACAATTATCAATTTGAAATCATAATTATCACCTTGAAATGACAACTAATTAACAATTTGAAGTGATAACTGTTCATTTGAAGTGATAATTACCAAACTAAAGTAATGACAATCGTTAGGTTCAAGCGACAATTGCCAGTTTGAAGTGGTAATTAATTAACATTTTAAAATGACAATTGCCAATTTAAAGTCATAATTATCACTTTAAAATGACAATTTGAAGTGATAATTGTATGTTTAAAGTAATAATTAAAGTGATAATTACTAAAAGGTTCAAGTGACAATTGCCAGTTTGAAATGACAATTAATTGCCAGTTTGAAGTGATAGATAAATAATTAATTAACAGTTTAAAATGACAATTACTGCCAATTTAATGTGATAATTGCTACTTTGAACTGATAATCGCTGTTTAAGATAAAAAGGATCTATTTGAAGTAAAAATTTTTAGTGTGTACTGTTTGTAGTACCAATTGTCGATTTAAAGTCATAATTATCACTTTGAAATGGCAATTAATTGGAAATCTGAAGCGATAATTGTCTGTTTAAAGTAATAATTACCAAGCTAGAGTGATAATTACTGCGTTAAAGCGAAAATTGTCAGATTCAAGTAAAAATTGCCGGAATGAAGTGACAATTAATTGCCAGTTTGAAGCGATACCTAATTAATTAACAATTTAAAATGACAATTATTGCCAATTTAATGCGATAATTGCTACTTTCAACTGACAATCGCAGTTCGAACTAAAAAGTATCTATTTGAAGTTAAAATTATCAGTTTGTAGTAGCAATTGTCAATTTAAAGTCATAATTATCACTTTGAAATGGCAATTAATTGGTAATTTGAAGCGATAATTGTCTATTTAAAGTAATAATTACCAAGCTAGAATGATAATTACTGCATTAAAGTCAGAATTACAAGGTTCATGTGACAATTGTTAGTTTGAAATGACATTTAATTGCCAGTATAAAGTGATAACTAATTAATTAACAGTTTAAAATGACAATTGCCAATTTAATGTGATAACTGCTTCTTTGAACTGACAATCGCTGTTTGAAATACAAAGTATCTATTTGAAGTAAAAATTACCAGTCTGTAGTAGCAATTGTCAATTTAAAGTCATAATTCTTTGAAATGGCCATTGATTGGAAATTTGAAGTGATAATTGTCTGTTTAAAGTAATAATTACCAAGCTAAAGTGATAATTATTGCATTAAAGTGAAAATTACCAGGTTCAAGTGATAATTGCCAGTTTGAAGTGATAATGGTCAGTTTCAATCGATACCTAATTAATTGACAGTTTAAAATGACAATTATTGCCAATTTAATGTGATAATTGCTACTTTCAACTGACAATCGCTGTTCGAACTAAAAAGTATCTATTTGAAGTTAAAATTGTCAGTTTGTAGTAGCAACTGTCAATTTAAAGTCATAATTATCACTTTGAAATGGCAATTAATTGGTAATTTGAAGCGATAATTGTCTATTTAAAGTAATAATTACCAAGCTAGAATGATAATTACTGCATTAAAGTCAGAATTACAAGGTTCATGTGACAATTGTTAGTTTGAAATGACATTTAATTGCCAGTATAAAGTGATAACTAATTAATTAACAGTTTAAAATGACAATTGCCAATTTAATGTGATAACTGCTTCTTTGAACTGACAATCGCTGTTTGAAATACAAAGTATCTATTTGAAGTAAAAATTACCAGTCTGTAGTAGCAATTGTCAATTTAAAGTCATAATTCTTTGAAATGGCCATTGATTGGAAATTTGAAGTGATAATTGTCTGTTTAAAGTAATAATTACCAAGCTAAAGTGATAATTATTGCATTAAAGTGAAAATTACCAGGTTCAAGTGATAATTGCCAGTTTGAAGTGATAATTGTCAGTTTCAATCGATACCTAATTAATTGACAGTTTAAAATGACAATTATTGCCAATTTAATGTGATAATTGCTACTTTCATCTGATAATCGCTGTTCGAACTAAAAAGTATCTATTTGAAGTTAAAATTGTCAGTTTGTAGTAGCAATTGTCAATTTAAAGTCATAATTATCACTTTGAAATGGCAATTAATTGGCAAGTTGAAGTAGCAATTGCTGTTTGAAGTGACAATTAATTGCCAGTTTAAAATGACAACTGCCAACAAGTAGTGACAATTAAATGGTTTAAAGTGGCACTGCTCATTTTGAAGCGAGAAATGTCACTTCACTATCACTCTGAAGTAACAATTGTCAATTTGAACCGTCAATTTTCAAGCAAAGAATGGTACTTTGATTTATAATATATACAAGATATTTCTATCCGACCACAATCAAACATAAGAAAATTGCTTAAGGTTCACCTCATTTTTGCCTTGCTTATGCGCACCCCGGCTTCCAATTCATCCCCCGAACAACGCATAGACAGACAACTTAATTGCAGCAGGCACTCGAGATTTAAAATAAAATTATGACGAAGAAAAACCGCTGAATGCGCAGTGACATCTATGCACGCGTAATTGAAAATTAAACCAGTTCATTTCATTATGCGGCAACTTTTCTCTTCGCCACATCCGGTTGTAAATTATCCTTGATGCTATTAATAATAATCGCGGTCGTTAAAGTAATTATTAATAATTTTTGCATATCAAGTGAAATGTGCTGCGCGTCGAATGCACGTTTTACTTTTATTGCGAATGGGAACTTAAATACTAGAGTTCGAATGCAGGTTTTTAAATTACTCTCTATACAGGGTGAATACCGATAACTCATTTTAATTTTAAGAGGGGGCTTCTGTTGATATTTATAACACAAATTACCAATAAAAAAATATAAAAAAAAATTCTGATTGACTTTTGAGTACCGCTTCGTCGCTCTACTGGCCCACTTATGGGGTGAACAACATGCCTTGTATCCAAGTCACAGACTCCAAGTTCTAACGTAAAAAACGTGACAAAAAACGTCTAATAAAGTTAAGCCGCCGTTCGACGGTCGTTCATAAATTTGCGGTCGGAGACAAGTTAATTGACAGTGACAGCAAAAACTAGTGAATTTATGATTGCAAAAAACAAGGTGAATGCCAGAGGCAAAGACCTATCCTGATTTATTTTCTGTTGAGATAGGTCAGGTACGAAGTGCTGAAAATGTTTTTATTTTTTTTTTATTTTCTTTCTCGAAAACTACAGGGTATATATATATTTTTTTTGGTATATGGTCTTACCATTAAGGGACCTACCATCCCTTAAGATTATAATGAGTTATTGGTATTCCCCTGTACACGGAGGTTGATACGACGCAGAATTTGCTATCTGATTGATCCCAAGAGCATTTTTCCAAAACTTTAATTTTATTATTTCCGTTCATTAAAAACGTTAACCGGGGACATTAAAGATGTGAAATAAAAAACCTATTAAATCCATGTAGGTAGCAGTCGTAAAATAAAAAAACAATATTGGTTACTTTCCAAGACTCTCAAATTTTGTTATAAAGGTAATAGAATACACAATTTGAAAATTCCAAGCTAATTGCTTGATTAATAAACAGGTTTCTATCTTATTTTTTGAGAGAACCATAAAAATCGTGTCATTTAACTTCGGGAATATAAAAATAATTTTTATGGCTATAGCATATGTTTTACATAAGAACAAGCATTTATAATAGGTTAACGACAATTAATTAATTAATTAAGAAATTCACTAATCCGCTGTTTCTCCTTGTTTCAGGTAATTCCCAAACATTTCATAAACACATCAGTAGCACAATTAGGAGTTACAGTATGTATTTTTGAAACACGAATTCCGCTTCCTACCTTTTTACCCCCCTCAATAACCGATTGATTTTTTTTTTGTTGACTTTAACAATTTTTGTTTTACTGAAGAGTAATTTCTGGAGATGAGAATTTCTAGCAATACCAAAACAATGGATTTTAAATTGGAGAAAACACTCATTCTTACCCGGCCGGGATATGCTGGAAAGTATCCGAAATAAGAGAAAACAAATTCAAATTTAAAACAAAAGATCCTGGAATTGAAAAACTATAATACACAGGCCGTTCCCAATATTCCTCCATTTATATGTATGAAGCAGAGTTATTTCGGCATTCTAATCTACGAAAAAACATACAATCGATAACCCAGTGAACTGTAAGGGACTAAACAACCCCTTCGTGCAAAACACAACACTCGGATGAGCAAGTGTTCGCGGTAAGTCGGTGTGACTTTATATAATGGGCACCTGCTCCTGAAGGCTTTGTCTTAAACTCTCACTCAGTGTCCATGAAGTGTGAATGGATCTCGCCGATGTTCCGTGAATCGGCTTGAGAAGGGGTTAAATTCCGCCACGTACCGCCAACTCCACTAGCTACACAACAGCGAATTACTACGTCTATTCATTGAGGGGAAACAATACACGCAGAGCCGCGAACAGGAAGTTGTGAAATTTGGCGATTCATTTTCACGTCCCACGTTGGGCGCCAATGAGACATTTTTTGACAGATGACAACGCGAGTTCTAAAAACTTTACAAATATACATATGAGCTTGGAGGAATACTGGCGGCCTGTGCTCACCCCTTATATAATCGTTAGCGTCTAATTCGCTGAAAGAGAAACTGCTCCCTTTGTGCTGTAAACGTGCCTCTTCCTTATCGGCAGCCCATACAATATTTATCGCCGATAGGCCGGCGCGGTATATAAATAATGCAAATTAAAGTACCAGCTATTAAGTGTTTACAAAACACCCTCTTCATCAATCTTCATTTTCCAACCGAACCCAATAAAACGTAACGCCAGTAATAAGTTTCCATTATGACGGGTATACAATAACCGAGAACGTAACGAGCATCTTCTTGCTTTCCATAAAGTCATAGGTGCCCGGCTCCCCGAAGCGGTTAAATCAATTTGTGGCAGAGAGAGAAGGGCACTAATAAATTGGATTTTACGGTTTTAGTTATGGAAATGAATCTTCCACGGCACGGGGGATCGGAGCACTTGAATGGAAGAACACGTGTCGAGTTCCCGATTTTTGCCGAACATTAGGTCATCTGTTAGTCAACCCTGAACAGCAATGACAATTTTTTTTCTCCATATTTTTCTCTCTAACATCTTTTTGTTGCGTTAGGATGAATTTAAACTATATTAAATACTTATAAATAAATAAATAAATAAATAAATAAATAAATATACTATATATTATATATTACAATCGTCTTTACGGCATTTTACTGGAATTTAAATTTTTTTCATTTTTACTGAAATATAAATTTTTGGCATTTTTACTAGAATTTAAATTTTTAGCATTTTACTAGAAATTAAGATTTTGATGACGTCATAGGTCAAAGGTCAAGGTCACGTGCCAATTTTTACTAAAATTTAAATTTTGATGACATCAAAGGTCACGTGACCATATTGTGAAGACAGTTTTCTGTATTTTTAAAATATGTTTAAGATTTTCTGTATTTTTACAGAATTTCAAAATCACGAATTGATCACATTCAGCTTTGACGTCATCAAAATTTAAATTCTAGTAAAACTGTCACGTGACCTTGACCTTTGACCTGTCCTGTGACGTCATCAAAATTTAAATTCAAATAAAAATTCCAAAAATTTATGTTCTAGTAAAATGCCCAAACTTTAAATTCTAGTAAAAATGCCACAAATTTAAATTCTAGCAAAAATACCAAAAGTTTTAATTCTAGTGAAAATGCTAAAAGTTCAAATTCAAGTGAAAATGCCAAAAGTTTAAATTCTAGTGAATTTGTCAAAAATTTAAATTCAAATTTCAAAAATTTATGTTCTAGTAAAAATGACAAAAATTTAAATTCTAGTAGAAATGCCACAAATATAAATTCTAGCAAAAATGCCAAAAGTTTAAATTCTAGTAAAAATAGTAAAAGTTTAAATTCTAGTAAAATATCACGTGACCTTTGACGTCATAAAAATTTAAATTCTAGTAAAATTGTCACGTGACCTTGACCTATGACGTCATCAAAATTTAAATTCTAGTAAAAATGCCAAAAGTTTAAATTCTAGTGTAAATGCCAAACATTTAAATTCTAGTAAAAATGTCAAAAATTGTAAAAATGCCAAGAATTTAAATTCTAGAAAAAATTATTGTCCTGAGAGACCTCTCTTATTACTGTGAAATATAAACTTGAATTTATGATCCTCAAATCTGGTTAGAATTAATCATCTTGTTTGTCCCAGCAAAGTCTTTATTAGAATCGTACTATTAATTTCGTTAAGCCTGGTGGCAGGGGCGGTTTAAGGACCGAGCGAGCCGGGAAGCTGGCTCGCAGGGGCGCCAAACTCTCGACAAAATTCTCGCGGTTATCACAAGGAGCCGCCAAAAGGCGATCTCGCCTGGGTGGCAAATTTACCTGGGGCCGCCCCTGCCTGGTGGCTTAGAGCTCCACTTCCACATATCAAAAACTTCATTCAATCGATTTCACCGCGACCGATTCCTGCAATAAAAAAAAAGTTCGATTAACTGCCCTAGTCCCCCCCATTACGTGAGTGGGAGGTTCTTCGGGGTTTCAGAGATCTGTTCCTCGTTCCTCGTGCTACCTGGCGAGGAATGCTGAGAATGTTGTCGTCCACGCCTCATCGTGGCCCACTGTATCTCTCATCAGCCTCGGTATTAACGAAGAAATCGTGTTTTCGCCTACATTTGGTGCAATATGTATTGGTAATTTCGATGTAGCACACAAAGACGGCGTGTGGAGGTTGATAAATGTCTTGAATAGATAAACTGACGTCCCGTTGAATTATATGAGGATTATTCATCGCAACATCTTCGAGGAACAATAAATTAATTGTCTCGTGACGCAAAATCTCAATTACGAAATTTGACGAAATCGAAGCACACACGCAAGAGCCTCGACATCCCACACAAATTTTTACCCCACATTTCTGTTCTTCTGTTTCATTTATAATCATTTTTTCATTGTAAATTTAAAAAAAACACATTTTCAACAGAAGTCGAAATATTTCACTCGCTATGGACCGGCACCGTCGCGATGACACGTGTATCATTTTGCAGTTCATTAGCTATTACTGTTATTGATTGATTCAGCTTAAGAAAGATCAAAATATTTCGACGTCATGGCACGCCCAATTCCCGCTTCTAGTGTTATTATTTCAAAAAAATTGAAGCTAGTAACCCCGATTGGTAGAACTCTGTAATGTATACAGAGACTACCCTGTACGGTTCTATTCTATGCATAATTTTCGACCTTCAACCTCCAGAAACAAGGGCGGAATAAAAAGTGTGCAGGGCGAGAATTTTAAACGAATTTAAAGGCCAGATTCCTGTCGTACCTTCATTATAACGCGCTGAAGTATTCGCCCGAGTCAACGCGAATATTTACAAAATCCAGATATTATTAGTACGCGCAAAATTTGGTAAATCTCTCGACTTGATAAGCTTCTTTTAGTTCTCCACTCATCAGCTTAACTCAGGATATTAAACGTTATCATTTAATGAGGAATTTGATTGGCCCTTCTTCTCTCTCGCTCGTGCAGGATGTAATTATGGGCGATGAAGTGCCATGATTAAAGACTAGAACAGGAAGGATTAGGAGTTATCTGGGCCAGAATTCGTTGTACAGATCGAATGATAACTTAATAACTTAATCGACGAAATTGGATCCGTTTATTATACGCGTTTCTAATTTTGTTTCGCATCCGGCTGCATCATTTCGAGACCACATAGGAAGAAATAATCTTTATACAGGGTGCAAATTCAATATGGAATGTTACCGTCAGGATGGAGATGGCCTGTCCATTCACCCGACCTTAGTTCTCTAGATTTTTTTCATGGCAATATTCAAAGCGAGATAAAGCCTCTTGACTTGGATGAAATTCATGGTCCCACAATTGAGAATACCCTGTACAGTATCTCGAATTTCAATTCCAATTATGGCACTTACTGAAGGGGAAGTATCAGTAAAAAAATAGTCACCCGACCGCTTAAATATTAAACATTAAATCGCTGGGAACCCATTTGGCAGATAAATGTTTTCCCACAATGTATCTTGAAAAATCTCATAGCGCCGTTACCAATCTCCTGCGAACGTTTCCTATTTTTCGTGAGTTAAATCGAGCTTAAATAATCCGAGTCCATCAATAAACATCTAAGGATATTTATGATATGCAGCGTCGTGCAGCCGCGCTATCATCCGAAACTGTATTTTAATGGCCATTTTTAAACGTATTAGAAGCAGTTAGGGAAACTTAATGGTGTCTGTCAAAATAGCACCAGGTTTTTATTTCAAACAAAATAATAACACACCAATTAAGTTGGGAACGACGAGCTAGAATCGTAATGGAAAAACGTTTGTTAATAGCAATTATTTTTAATAGAGCTATATTAAACGTATCCGGTGCCGGAGTTGTACGGGCTCGAAATGACATTTATGGAGATTCTATTTGTTTTATTGCTGACGCAAATTAGATTATTTGTTTCACATTGTGTAAATGTTAATAGGCATGGAACAATAAATTGAAATTGAAGAAAATAATTTTAAGAACAAATACGTGAATTAGGACGTCTCGAAAAATGGATTTGCCACCCTCAAGTGTCTTCTGCATAATTTAGTTTCAAACCGAAATAACTCCTGGAAAATCCCTTTTTATATAAGCTTACTTTTTGATAACCACAATAAATTGGGGGCCCGTCAAATTTAAACTGGACACCAAGAAGTCCATAAGTAAAACAGTTTGGGAACCGCTGCACAATCGAAACTGTTGTCAGCGGTTCCAAAACTTTTCCTTGTATTTTTTTTTGCAAAAACTTTTTAATACCTATAATAAATTGAGAGCTCGTCAACTTCAGACTGGATACCAAGGAGTCCATAAGTAAAACAATTTGGAAAGCGCCGCACTAGTAAATACGATCGTCGAAACTGTTGCGAGCGGTTTCAAAACATTTTCTCCTATTTTTTTTTTTTTAAGTAAAACAGTTTGGGAAGCGCTGCACTAGTAGACACGTCCATTGAAACTATTGTCAGCGGTTCCAAAACAATTTCCTCGTATTTTTTTTTTTATTAATTAAAAAAAGGTGGCCATTAAAAACAGTGACGTTCGCCTCCATTTGGGCCTTTTAAATTCAGGGCCCTGGCAAAATACGCAAATTTTAATGCGTTAAATGAACTTAATTTTTCCTTTACAAATCCAAAAATAACTGTGCATTTTGTTTGCTTCCTGTTTGGCGTCGGAATTCCGGCCGCAAACGTCTAGTTGATTTGTTCGTGAGACCCGCGCAAACATTATAAGCTGGGATATTAAGATCCGCTACCGGATTATTACAAATTTACCGCGACGTGTTTGTTGAATAGTTGGCCCATAATCGCCGGTCTGAGGCGGCATTGTTGGTATTCCAGACTCGGCTAGAGGCGGTCATGTCATAATTGAAATATTTGGTGAACCTCCGTCATCTCTAATGGTCCAGGTTCAAGCCGCAGATTATTGTCTGTACACTGTTTGTATACCTACACAATTATTATCAATAACGATGCAGAATTTCGACCCCATTGTGCCCACGCTTTAGTGTATTAGTGCTCGACATTGAGAACAAATTTTCACTAATCTGTTGCGTAAGGGGCAAGTGGAGCAACACGGACTAAATATCAAATTGGATGGTCGACTGCTCAACAACGCACTAAATATCTTCGGACACCTAGTGTTTGGTTTACCCCGTATGATTGCTGTGTATAGTAACAAGTTATTGTTACTTTTTTAATTGCAGTCCCATTGAAATGCCTGATGTACCAGATAATGTAATATGATGAAAAGAGTGATAAACAGGCAAAAATAACGCTCAAGTTTACGCAGCATCATTATTCATAAACGTGGCTAAAACAATTGCTCCATTTTGTGCAAGTTGCTGCGAACCGGCACGGCGGACAAAATTCAGGATACACATCCAGCTATTGTCCTTTTCACGCCGCGAAAAGTAATGTTTATAAAATACGCTGTTCCCATTCTTTTCCGCGCCATATTTCACATTACGTGCGGTTGTTGGATGAAACAAAGACTTAACAGCACGCTTAAAATTAAAATTTTTCGATTTGCATATTTTGCTCGTTTAACAAAACTGTGCGCTTATTAACAAACTTATTAAAATGGAATTGTCGGGTACTTGAAAATCTCCAGTTTTATAACGCAATTGCTGGGCTTTCTGCTACGCCTTGATTATCACAGATTTTGCGACCTTTCGCAAGTTCATATATTTGCCGGGGCGCGAAGTTGCTAATGCTCGAGATATATTAAGGGTTAGTTAAGAAAATTTTATTTTTTATATAATTATCACACGTTTAAATTTTTTTCCTTTTTTTCCCCATTTTGCCAAATTCAATCGCTTCTAAAAAAATCAATAAAGGTGCGACAAAAAAACTGTTCACATGCTTTTATTTACTGATGTATGGACTTTTATAATTTGAAAAAATATTATACAGGGTGATTTTCTCTACAGAAATAAAAAAACTAGAATCAAAACAGTCCGGTCCTGGAATTTTTAAATATTAAAAACGGCATTATATCAACTGTGATAAATACACAAATTGTATAAAACTTGAACAAATTGTGCTAAATAGTAAGGAAGTTCTGGCCAAAAGAAAAATTGGCCGTAAGTAGTTTATCACCCTGTCATTTTTGTACGTAATAACCCTTGATATCTGCTAGCCAGCAACTTTAATAAAACGCAATTAAAATAAACTCGAACGGAACAAAACAACAAATCTGCCATACTCGTCGCGAGAAATTGCAAAATTAAAAATTCCGGCACAATTATTTGAAGTATTTTTCAGTGTCGCGCTGCAAACGCGGCGACTCAGGTGGAACTTGCAAACAAGAGATTTAGCGGAGTGTAAAGAATTTGATTAGTAAAATTGATGAAATCGAAGTGAGCCCTAATAGCTACCAGACAGAGCAGCTGTCGCTTTCCACGTTTAATATGCATCAGGAGCGGGACTTCTCAAAAGACATCGACATCAAAGAAAGCGATGACACCAGGTTTACATGGAGTTTCTTTCGATATATAGCCAGATTAAGAATACTATTGTAAAGTACTTTAGGAAAGAAGATGACATGTTTGTAGGGTACGGGCGGCCATTTTACTATTGGTTACATGCACATTTTTATCTGATTTTAGTCGTTGTGCTGGGGCTAGCGCCGGCTCTGCTCAAGTTTCAAATTAAATACTCTTAGCACCATCATCAGTTATAATGTCATTTTATAGACTCTCCAGGCATTTATTATTATTAAGTCAAAGTGTCGTGTGATAAGTGAGTAGTGCTCGTGTGACATATTAAATTAATATCGCGAGTTACCTTGACTCTGCCAGCACAGTTTGAAAAGTGACAGTATACCGGGTGGCCACGAAAGTTTTGAAAATCTACTTTCGGTCTAATCGAAAATGGCACCTACTTTCTTATTTTAAATAAAACACTCTGTATATTGTTACATTTCTTGTTTGTCATGAACTTCTGTTTTAAGCGATATGTTGGCATTTGTTTAAGAGATGGCGTCGAAAATGTGAAAAAACTCAAAAACACAAATAAGCCCTGCGAATTTTGTTTTTGAATCTTATAAAAAGTAGGCGGTGGACTTGACGTATGGGCGTGTTTTTTGTCACTCCTTGTATTTTTTATTATCGTTAATGCACAGGTTGATTCCTATAACGTTCTCACCCCAATTTTTTGGTTTGTCTTTGGAAATAAAATAAAATTATTTAACTTCATATTTAGTAAAATGCTGATTTTTATTATTATCATTTTAATTATTATGAATATTTTACTAAATGTGAAGGTAAATATATGTTATGTTCTATTCTTAGAAAGAGAATTTAAACCTTTTTTAAAAATTGTAAAAAATATACAGGGAATTCCATTTAAAAAAAAAATGGGTTTTTATTTGACTTTCAATTGTTTTTTTTTGTTGAAATTTTCGAAATCCTTTGAAAAAATACTAAGTATAAGTTACGTTAAATATTTTTATTTTATTTCCAAAGAGAAACCAATAAATTAGGGTAAGAACGTCATAGGAATCACCATACTACTACACCCTATACAGGGTGATCGTATGAAAATTCTACTTTTTAAACCCTTTTATTTTGCTTAAAAATATTGCTAGAAATAAAAAATAAATCTGTAATATATTTTACCAAGTATTTGTATATATTATGAGACTGCATCTATTTTAATGAATATACAGGGTGCGCCACATAGTCACATTTTTTAAACCAGACACACCCTGTATATTTTTAGATATTTGGATAGCCATCTTCAACCCCTTTATAAATATATAAAATTTTTATATATTTCACCCACAAATAACTGAGTTTATTCAAATAAATACACCTAAATGCAAGAAAAACAAATTTACATTTTAAAATAACGACATACAAAATTATTTTCTAATCAAAGGTAATTTTGTTTAAAAAAATTTTGCCTAAAAAAATTATTTAGTTGTATCCATTATTTATTTGAATAACTCAGCTATTTGTGGGTGATATACCGGGTGACCACGAAATGAAATAAAGCATATTTAACCGTTATTTGACGTATCCAAATTTGAAATTTATATCCTGTAAAACAAAGAAGATATAAGGGCGAGCCTCATTTCGTGGTCACCCGGTATATAACAATTATATATATTATTTATAAAGGGGATGAAAAGGGCTATCCAAATATCTAAAAATATATAGGGTAATGGGTATTCCGTTTAAAAAATGTGACTATGTGGCGCCCCCTGTATATTCATTATGATAGATGCAGACTCATAATATACAAAAACCGAGACAAAAACTTGATAAAACATGCTACAGATCTATTTTTAATTTTCTTTTCTAGCTATATTTTTAAGGAAAATAAAAGGGTTTAAAAAGTAGAATTTTAAACGATCACCCTGTACAGGTTGATTCCTATTAACGTTCTCACCCCAACTTTTTGGTTTGTCTTTGGAAATAATCTCGGAAATAATACTTATAAAAATTTTTAACGTAACTTATAGTATTTGTTCCAAGGATTTCGAAAATTTCAACAAAAAAACAATTGAAAGTCCAATAAAAGTGAGAAAAAACATAGCAATGTTTTTTTACATGGAATTCCCTTTTTACAATTTTGAAAAAAGGTTTAAATTCTCTTTCCAAGAATATAACAACATATATTTACCTTCATATTTAGTAAAATACTGATTATTATTATTATTATTATTTTAATTATTATCAGTATTTTACTAAATACGAAGGTAAATATATGTTATGTTATATTTTTGGAAAGAGAATTTCGAGGAGAATTTAAACCTTTTTTCAAAATTGTAAAAATATACAGGGCGTTCCATTTAAAAAAATATCGTTTTGTGTTTTCCTACTTTTATTTGACTTTCAATTGTTTTTTTGTTGATATTGTCGAAATCCTTAGAAAAAATACTATAAGTTCCGTTAAATAAGTATTTTTATTTTATTTCCAAAGACAAACTAAAAAATTGGGGTGAAAACGTCATAGGAATCACCCTGTACATACTTACATAATCATATAACGAAATAAAACAAGTCTTAACAATACAGGGTGTTTCAGGATTGAGTGGATAAACTTAAATCTAAATTCAGGATCTCCGAATAAGTTAAAATTAAGTTTTTAATTTTTTTTTTTCAAATTTGGAACGAGATAAAAAGATACCTACATTTTAATATAAATTATCTGGTAAAGGAACGCTTCTAAAGGATATTATTTTTTCAATCATCCCCTATCGGTAAAATAAGGGGAAATCAGCAATCCCTATTTTATTATTTTATTCGAGATTTTATTCGACCTTTTGAAACCCAATTGCATCATATAAAATTTTGTCTTGAGATGCTGGATTCATTGAGAAAGTTTTTTGTTCCTTTTATTTTTTTATAAAACTGATAATTTCTGAATAAAAAAATAAATTAACCTGAGGCCACATAATTATTTGGAAAATAACTTGAATCGAGACTGTTTTATTAATTTTTTCAAAAACTGTCAGTTTTATAAAAAAAATAAAAGGAACAAAAGATTTTTAAGCAAATAAAGCTTTCCAAGACACGTTTTTGTTTTTATACGATATAATTTAAAGGTGGTAACTTCAAAACTTATTTTGATTTATTGGTTTAAAAACTTATTGGGTGCCTAAGTACGCACCTCGGTACGCACCATTGAAATAATATTAGGCTTTTAAAAAACTAACAAATTAAAAATTCTTTTAATTTCTTAGTTTTTTAAAAATTTAAAAAATTGTTTCAAATAGATATCCGTCAAAGTTATGTAGCTGTAATAATTTATTTTTGTGGTTAGTTGTGTACATTTGAGTAAAAAATAAATATGATCATATCTGTCTTCTTTATTAAAACTATTTTTTTACCCAAATAATGTACAGAATTAACCACAAAGAAATCATTAGAACAAAAACAAAACTTTGACAGATATCTATTTGAAACAATGTTTTACATTACCTACAAGAAAATTAAAAGAATTCTTAATTTCTTAGTTTTTTAAAAACCGAGTTAAAAACCTACTATTATTTGGATGATATGTTTTTAATCAATAAATCAAAATAAGTTTTGAGTATTTCTTGTTTTATTTCATAAAAATTGGGGGGGGGGATTAAAAAAAACAAATAATGGCGATAACTTCATTATTTTTAAAAATAAACCATTGTTGTAATATATTTTAAGGAAATAAAAATTCGGTTTGAACTAAGCCATAGCCAGCTACGACTTGTATTTGACAAATGGAAGTTGGTATCTAAAAGAGTTAGCAAAAATATTACAATTTTTCCAAAATCTGCATCAAAAAGTGCTCTAAGAATGAAAAAAACACATTAAAATATTTTCATAAATAAAGGAGTTATAAACTCGGTTATAAAGAAAAATTGAAAATGAAAAAATCATTTTTTTTTTGCTTATGAAACAAAAAGGAGTTGATAATAGACATAAACTTATGCATTAAATACTTCTAGGAGTTCTAGGTGGACATTCTGTACATAAATGACAAAAACAAGAATTACATAATTACAATATAGTTCCAGTTCCAAGACGACTCCTTTTTTATCAATATGCAATCTGTTCCTACCAGCGGAGCAGAAACAATTCATTTG
This sequence comes from Rhagium mordax, assembly GCA_963680705.1. Lineage (NCBI taxonomy): Eukaryota > Metazoa > Arthropoda > Insecta > Coleoptera > Cerambycidae > Rhagium > Rhagium mordax. The sequence goes on along the minus strand of OY796659.1, from coordinate 79,311,567 downwards.
CTTTGTTTTTATTTCTTTTTATTATTATGGTTTTTACACGAGTATTAATAACGAAGTCGAGTGAGTTTTTTTCATTGTAATATAAAAGTGAGAAACCGGCCGCCAAGTAGAGATATAATCGAACGTAGTGTTTACTTAATACCATAGATAAATACAAAAATAATGGCATAGAAACCGATAGAAACCTCGATAGAAACAACTAAATATTAATTTTTTTCTCATTTTCATCAAAAACAACACGCACGCTCCTCCCCCTTGGCGATTTCAATGCAAATGTAGTCGTTAAACTGTCCACGTAATTTGAATTTATGGTCACCGTGAATATTGATGAAGCCAATTCAAATTATGGTTTAATTTTGTGCTATTAATTTTATTATTTATATTAACAGCAACAATCTTTAAGACCTATTTTATCAGCAGCTATAATCAACATAAAGTCACAGTAAAGTAAGAAAAATTTCCAACATTCCAGAAGTTTACAGAAACTTTTTAGTGAAATTCTTTGTTTAGATAAAGTGCCCATAGCTTTAAGCACCCGCCTACCCGGGTAAGTAACCGTTTTCAAATCAAATCACACAAGAAGCGCAAGCAGAGAAACAAAAGAATTTCCAGGCTGCTGTGGCGAGATTAACCTAATATTTACAAACTTTTGCAATAAAAAATAAATAATAAATATGTAATATGGGTATCAACTCGGGGTTAATACGACTAGCTACTACATAAATTACATATATCTGTTATCAAATATGCACTAGTAATTTTCCACATACCTACCTGTCCGTTTCCTCCGCGGGGTCGAGAAACTTCGATTAATAAGAACCCATTCCATCTCATTATACGGCCTCGCCGTTCTCACAATCACTTTTAAGCAGTTACATGGAGTTTAATGATTTCCCGAAAACGAAAATTACACGCCACGCACCCAATAATTTAAACGTTTTTAAATTAAAACAAACACACCGGCAGCTCACGCGTTCACCGGTCTAATCACATCACTTGTGATCGCTGCATCTTAACAATCGGACAACGACCTTGGGCGGCAGGAAAAACAATAGCCAACCCCTAATTTGGCTAGGTGTAAAGTACGCTACCAACTTTAAAAATATTCTAAAATATGTTAAGCTTATTATAGGCAATAACTAATTAATAATTATCGAGGTAAATGCGTACTAATTTCGATATAGTGCCTGGGATTTAAATAATTAATTATTTTAATTGATTGGGTAATGTAATGTAATATTTATAAAATAGCACAGGGGTGGCTCCATGGGAATTTGTAGGAAAATAATCGAGTAGCACGAAAATTTTAATATGTATTAGACTGAATGATATATTATGTCCGATTTATTGCAGTTTTACAGCTTAGGGCTTGTAATTAACTCTAAATTGCTTTCAGATGCAAAATTATTTTAATATTTTGGTATAACTTTTTTGTCTCTGGGTAAATAAGACTTATTACAGGTTTGTATTAGCTTTGAAAGCGCTTTTAAAATTTACAAAAATTTGTATTGTAATCTTACAAAAATTGTATTAGGTTAGTTGAGATCAACGCCCCCAAAAATAGGCAACCAAATTTGGCAAACATGTTTCATTAATGGATGTCCCAATTTCTTTGATTCTGCTGTTTGTATAATTACAGCCTGAATATTTTGAAACAGAACTCTTCACACCTAGGTTACCTATTAGACTTTCCTAATATCCCGGCCCGCTTCTAAATTATTTAATTTTGCCGTTTGAAGACGATAATAAATTTCGCCCCGTTCCCCCTTTTCCGTGTATACCGCAGGTCGGAGGTACAAATTACTGCATCTTTGTTTCATCAATTTAGGAGCCGGCCGAGCCCGAGCGGATGCCCCCTAAAGAGAATCATTTCATTTACGAGCGCTGCTTTGCGTTAATGAGAAGCTATAGTCCTGAATACATTAAAACGAATAGAATCTCAGGAAATAGAGGAATCTGGCGTTTTTATTAAACTGTTGTGTTGTTTTAGCACAACGGGCTAATGAATAAGGAATTTATGCACTTTGTCCAATTATGGAGCTAACATTATATTCGAGATAACAGCAGAACTAGGCAACCATATATACACTCAATGGGACATAATGTATACTTGGTTGCCTAGTTTTGTCGTATTCGTGGTTTACGATCATTTATGAATATATTTTTACTGACATTTAAAATGCTGCACTATTGGAGGCAAAAAAATGTTCTTGTTTTCTTTCTATGAATGTGCATCATAGATAAATGGAACTGCGTAAAATCCAATTTATATTATCATTAGATTTGTGTCATCCAGCTTGTTTCCACGACAAAAAACCTTTCTGTTTCTTGATTCTATCTGGTATAATATATCTAGTTTTTTCACAGGACTTGTTAGGATGGCGAGAAGGCGTCGGTATTATTTTTCCTTTGAATTTTTCCCTTTCCTCGCTAAACAAGCTCCATTAATCACCAGCGATCGAAGATGCTCTCCGCTGGCCATCATGTTCGCTCACATGATAAATTGTCCCGCGAAATCGATGTCACCTTATATATATACTTTAGAAAATATATCACCGCTGGTGTCACTAGAATCTGCTTGGATATATATATTTTTTATTTTAATTTTAATCTTATGAGTCGTAATGAAATGTTAAGAGCCGTGGGCATGTTTTTGTAACGCATATATATTTTGTTATTCACCTTGTAGATAAAGTCCGGAGCAAACAAGGATCGTATTCTTTTCAGTGATGTGTACACTTAGCAATTTTACTATAGTTTCATATTTCATTTCGTCACACTTGACACAGACTCCAAGTAAGCTCTATTCAGCAAATACCGGTCGTATTTTATTTCTTCGCATATTTGCCACAGTGCTGGTTGGGTTCGTTCAGTTTCATTTGTATTTTGTTACTCATCGAACACGTTTTTTGCGGATTGGAAGCAAGACAACGTAAGTACTTATTTATAATATCTTACTTATTGGACAGTCGTAATAATTTTTTTCTATTGAATTTAATTCGCCGGATTTCAACTACAGAATTTTTTACCAAGGCCCTGTTATTTTTTCCTTTCGTTTGCTGAATGATGTAGACATCCATTAGTAAAACATGTCTGCCAAATTTGGTTCTATTCGGTGAAGCCATTAAAAAAATATGGCCGATCGAAAATTTGGCAAAAAATACAAAACATACTGTATATCAGAGTTTTTCGCGTCAAAAGTTTTTAATGAGACACAAAATAAAATCGATCGAAACCAACACAATAATTGTAAATATTTTCCTCGGCAGCTGGCAGTTAGTCCTCACAAAAGAACCGAAACTGGAACTGTGCCATGCCGCGTCGATTTAAATACGAAAAAGTTCGTTCGACTTGCGTTGGTTTAATTAGAAAAACTTTTCGAGCTTTGATATTCTCACATAATAGATGTATACACAACAAAGTATCTAAAAACTCATAACGAAGTTTGCAAATGGGGAGCGAATCGAAAATTAAAAAATGTAATTATACCAGAAAATACGCACAAAATGGCTTTATTACGTTATAGTAAAATATTAGGTTGACTTGAATCGTCACGATACGTAATCATACTCATCTGGTGCATTTCTTTTTGTTTTTCATCCTTTGTTATAAAAAAATCGAAACAGTTTAATTGAGGGGCGTCCTCAACTAGTAGGGCTGTGTATGTTTATAATCTTGCTTTAAAAAAAACTGCACCCCTCATATTAACTTTAATCCATGAATGCGGTTACTTTGAACGTTAATCTTTTATGTTGTCCCCGAGTAATATTATGCCTAAATAATTTAGCACAATAGCCTTTAGCTTTAAAAACCTATAATCCTGGATCCGATAATAATTTGTGTGGGGGATGAGTGCATGGCTCTTACCTATCCATAATATCAAAGGTAAAAACCATCTGGCTCTAGATAAAAATGTAATTAGTGGAATTAAGAAATTTGTTAACAGACGATAAAATTATATTTAGTCTGGACAGATGGACAGATTAAGAAGCGCCGACGTTTGGATCTAAAACGTGTGGCTGCGCTTCCAATTAATTCACCCGATGGTCTAACATGACGAAGTAATTGTGTATCATTGTTTCAGGCAGAAGAGTTGAACTCGATAGTTGGAAATGCATTTAAGATGGCTTACGCGGCACAGCTGCAAAAACACCCGAGCTTCCAAGACGTAATTGCGTCCCAATTGGATCAAACTCAAACGGATAAAGTTCTTTGGGTAAGCATTTAACAACCGTCTCGCATCGGCCCTCACGAATTCGCGAAAGCAGATTATTTTTTTACTTTCACAATCCCATTCCCGACGTGTTTGTGGGCGTGATCCAATTCGAATCAGTCCTTATACCGGCTCCTGCATATTCCCAAATTAAGTACATTCGAATTAGAAGACTACATCAGAAAGTACGGTTCATTATTTGTTACGTTTTATACTAAAGCAGGGACTTTGTTTTAGCAATTTAATATCATTTTTATGTTCCTATTATATACACAAGTTTCTGTACATTACGGCCATTATTTATTCATTTGGCATTGAAATATTATTAATTGCTAGGGGAAGCTGAATATCAGCAATTAAGTTAGTTATACTACAGAGCGCCCACAAATAGGCAACCAGATACACGTTTTGTGTTATTGAGTGTATGTATGGTTGCCTATAACTGTTGTCACATGGTTTATAATTATTTATGACTCTTTAGGTTACTGATCATTGTTTAACTTATTAATTCCTCTATGTAGGAACCAGCAACAAGAAACGGAGGTGCCATTCTAATAAAATAGATGATAAAAGCCTTCCTAATTACTTTTACAAAGTATACCGTCTGAGAGCAACCAATAAATCCTGCGTTCTCCCGTTCTTCTCTCTAACATTCAAGTCAATAGTTGATGACTATAATAAAAATAATACTAAAAAGGATATATACATTTTAATAGCCGCTTAAGTATTCCTTTAGCCATTACCATACCTCTTAATAGCATAATTACAGCAATTAAAAAGTTTTAATGCTGGAAACTATAATCGAGATATGTTTTAATAACAACACATACAGGACGTACAGGCTAAGACGCGTTTATTAATGTTGCATTACCCCTCCTAACAGTACTAAAATCTATAATCCCATTTGACCCGTTTTTTCTTTCGACAGACAAAAGAATTATCGGCCGCCTTAAAGAAAGACAAATCATCCAATCAGCAAAACAATCACCATCAGCCCGCCGAGATGGATGTTCAGCTACCAAACACCGACGCCTCCACTCTGCGCCTCGCCCCGCCGTCTACGATACCCGGATTAAAAACCGTACACACGCACAAGTACAATGTTCTGGGGCCCACGACGGAGAAGACGATCTCCCAGCAATCCACACCGAGCAGCGACGAGAGCAATTCACCCACGGAGATGAATTCTTACAAGAAGATGGCGGAAAAGCCGCCTTTGATCAAGAGGATAGCCATGGGACTCACCGGGAACAGCAATCACAATAATGACGAGGACAGCTGTCCCCTAGTCAGCGATGGCAACAACAGTAGCACGCCGGGTAGGTTGCCGTTACTGCCAAAAATATTTATTAGTTTCTTACGATTATTTAAAATAAAACATGCAAATCCGAAAATTGTATCGAGATATCGCAAAAATGGACTCTTACACCTTAATTAAATTAAAGGTTTTTAATATATTTAGGTAACTCAAAGTTAAATACATACTAAATATAATAATGCAATAAATTCCAATAATATATCATTCTTACAGTTGCTATAATATTAATAAGTAGCATCGAGTTCAAAAGTCCCGCCAGTTTTCCGTTAATGACGTCAAAAACGGACGGTCTTACTATTGGTTAAACTCCTAACAAATTCGTTTGTTGACCACGTGACCACGTCAGAATTAACCTCAAAAATATGCATTTTTCGATTTTCAAATATTATGTCGCTTTTATCAAAAATTCTGCTTGGTCTTGGTTCCTGTACTATCAACTTTATTAATGATGTTTTAATTACCTTGATCTAATAAAATAATATTGTTTTTGTTGGTTAGAAATCCAACCTCTAATTATCCGTCTATTTTTAATAATCTACAATATTAAAACTTTCATATCTTCTATCTGCGAGAATTTCTAAATGTTATAATGGATCCAAGTTAAAACTACAAAAATTAAAATTAAAATTGAAAATAAATTTACAAAAATTAAAAATTTAAGGTTATGTGAGTCATATGATATATGAGGCACTTCATAGATTACAATATTAATTATTTTCCGAATTCCAGGCAGCCCAACAAACCGACCTCTCTCGGGGGGCTACGTCAACGAAGCGGAAGAAACAAAAAACAAATCAAACAACGCTGTCGATAACCTCAAGAACGAAATAGTAGAAAACAACTCTAATTTAACGACCCGTATAGAAATAGACAACGGCTTGCTGTCTGCCAAGCCGGAGAAAGAATTCAAATCGAAACGGATATCTCAGATCAGTTCCAGCAGCTCCAGCTCGGGTCCTCAGACTGGTACGGAGAACACCCTCATCGGCTTCACCCCCAATCCTCCACCGTTGCCCGAGCGAACCGACTCGCTGAATAACAAAGAGGAGGGGGAACTGAGGCTGGCGCCTTGGTTCCAGGCGGGGATCCCCAGAGAGATAGCTTTGGAGATTTTGGGGCACGAGCCAGTAGGAGCCTTTATGGTCAGAGAGAGCACCAGCAAGCCAGGGTGTTTTGCTTTGTCGCTGAGAGTGCCGAGAAGTTTTCAACCCACTGGTATTGCGCATTACCTTATTGTGAGGGCGAACAAAGGCTATAAAATCAAGGTAACGTTAAAGGTTTAGTCGAGGTTGCTATGTTTTAATAACTTTTGTTTTGCTATAGGGCTTCACAAAAGAATTCACATCTTTAACCTCGCTAATAACCCACCACTCGGTGATGCCGGAGCTGCTGCCTTGCCCACTGTCTCTGAGTCGTTACCATCCCAGTTTCGTAAAAACTGACTCGAAGAGGGATTTTGCTGATATCGACTTGGACCCGGACTACAACACTTTAGCCGATTTTCGAAAAATGATGGCCGATTTAAACGTGTAGAATTTAATTCAAAGTAGTGTACATAAAATGGACTGATATAATCAAAATGAAATTACTGATAGATTAAGCATTATAACATAAATCAGTGACAAAACTAATATCTGTGAGAATTATTGTGTAAATAACTAACAGTGACCTAGTCGTTTAATGTAAAAAATGTGAAGAAAAAGACGCAAATATTTGTGTACCTTGTGATACCTTAAAAACTTCTTAATAGGGGATAGATTTTCCATAATTTATATTATCTATACCTGGTGTATTTATATAAACTGTTTACGTTAATTATGGAATTGAATTTATGTGTTAAACACTTAAAGCTTTAAGAGCAGGTCTCGTTCACTTTGTCAAAGTGCTTATTTTATAATAATATTAAAACTGAATTGGACCTCCTCTTAATTTTTGCCCAGTTTCTAATTTATATTGCTAATAACTTCAGCTTCTGGTAATGGACTGGTTTTCGATTGTTTTTGCTTTTTTACTTCAGTGATTTGTTGGACCAATGAAAAATCTGTTATTAAATGTTGTAAATTATTTAAAGTGACCTAGTCTTTATGTGCATCAAATTTTTTGTAAATATATATATAAATTTTCGAATTTTCGATACGTATATTTTTACGAATAATTGTTAAAAGTCAATTGTTGTAAAAAAATTTGTAACTTGTTATCGTAATATTAAATAAATAACCCACAACAAACATGGCTCTTTTTTTCTACAGTTTTTCTCTTTCATACATGATTTTTGACTGCCCTGCTGGCTTCCGAACCAGGCAGGGGGAGAACCAGCCAATTATCTACAACCGCTCCTCACATATCCCATGCAGAATCAGCGACTGTAGATTCTGGAATTGTGTGCCATAAGTATGGATAACTTATCAGTATTTAAACCCTATAACAGGGACAACCAGACAGATTTACAAACATCTCCTCAAAAACGAGATTACTTGTATAGAACTACTACATAATTCAAAACTCCTTTAAACAAATTCGAAAACTTATGACTTTCTTGGTAATAAAAGATTAAAACTGAAAAACACCCTGTACCCAGTGTAATTTCTGTATCATTCAGTTTTGTGGTAAATTTTATAAATGTTCATGGAAGGATTAAATTGAACATAAAATTCTAAAATACCGGCATATGCTTGTGTTTAGTTTATACATTACCAAATAGATGGCAATGTTTCTAGTTAATTTATCTACGGATAGATGGCCAAGAATTTTATAATCGAATTATCTACAGAGGTCTCTATAAAGCCTCTGTAGAATTATCTATAGAAGGCTCTTATATAAATGAGCCTTCTTCCCCTTTAGTTCTGTGACTTACACATATGAACTATCGCACGTCACATTAGAACCAATTAGAACTATTCTGTGTTAGAACTATTAAAGTGAGGTTAGATTACCAAATGTTTTTATGTTGTTAACATGTGGACGCTGTGAAACGAATAAATAAAACTATGAAAGTAAAAGTTATTAGCAGAAATCCCGATGAGTATTTACGGGAAACCAAAAATGACATTCACAAAGGTAATTATTATTCTCATTAATAATCAATATCGGAAACCACATGTGCTTAAACCTAATTTTTGTAGTTTCAAGAAATTACGACCCATCTTTACATCCGTTTGAAGCGGCCAGGGAATACACGAGAGCCTTAAATGCCGTGAAACTGGAAAAGGTGTTCGCAAAGCCATTCATAGGTAGCTTAGACGGCCACAGAGATGGAGTTTCGTGTATTTCAAAGCACCCTACTCGTTTGTCGGTGCTGATAAGTGGAGCCTTTGACGGGGAAGTTAGAATTTGGGATGCTCCCCAACAAATTTGCATGCGCGAGTTTGTAGCACACAATGGTATAGTCAGAGGAATAACGTATACCCCTAGCGGAGATAATTTTATAACTGTTGGTGACGATAAAACGATTAAAACCTGGAAGTCTGTAGCGCCACAGTTTGGTGAGGATGAGGAGCCAGTAAATACAGTGTTAAGCAAAACAGTGGTCACTGGTATAAGCCATCACAGGAAGAAACCCATATTCGCCACTTCCGGAGAGATATGTCAGGTTTGGGAAGAAAGTCGGAACGAACCCATTCGAACAATCGAGTGGGGCGTGGACAGTTTGCACGATATTGAATTTAATCCAATCGAAACTAACATAATGGCGTCATGTGCTAGTGACAGAAGCATTATATTGTACGATATGCGGGATAACGGACCCTTAAGGAAAGTTGTAATGAAATTAAGGACGAATAAACTAGCATGGAATTCTATGGAGGCATTCATTTTCACATGTGCGAATGAGGATTACAAGTAAATATAATATATTACAGGTTATGTTGAATACTCTATTATTTATTTCAGTTTATACACTTTCGATACCCGAAATCTCAAGCAACCCGTTAACGTCCACATGGATCACGTTGGCGCGGTTACTTACGTAAATTATGCTCCAACTGGTAGAGAATTTGTTTCTGGAAGTTACGACAAATCTATCAGAATATTTGAGTCGGACAAAGGGCATTCCCGGGAAATTTACCACACGAAACGGATGCAAAGGGTTACGTGCGTCCAGTGGTCTTTAGACAATAAGTATATTATCAGCGGCTCTGACGAAATGAATATTCGAATTTGGAAGGCTAGGGCTTCTGAAAAACTAGGACCTGTAAGTTATTCTTTATTGTAATGTATCGTTGTTTACTTTAAGCGGTTTGTTGTTAAATTGTTTGTATTGTCAAAGTTAAAGAAAATAATGCATAGTTTGATAAATTGTTTTTATTATTTATTTATTTTAGTTAAAACCAAGAGAAAAAGCTGCTTTACGCTACAGCGAGGCCCTGAAAGAAAAATATGCTAGTCACCCGAAAATCAAAAGAATCAGCAGACACAGGCACGTTCCCAAGCACGTTTATAATGCCCAGAAAGAACTACGGACAATCAAGGAGAAGGTCAAAAGGAAAGAGGCGAATAGAAGGGCGCATTCTAAACCTGGAGAAGTGCCTTATGTTCCGGAGAAGCAAAAACACATTATCAGAGAACACCAATGATTTGTTTGTGTTCAATATTTATTTTTTTATAAATAAAAGTTTTCATTTAAAACATGTTACTACTTGCGTTATTTTATTTTGATCCGATTTTCTAGTGATATTCAACTATTCTTTAAATGTTTTATTTGTTCCTTTATTACAATACATTAATATTCTTATAAACGATTATATATTTGCATTTCTAAAATAGAAAACTTAGCATTTCTAGCGGTGTGCACTTTTGGCGATCTGCTCCTTCAACACAAGAATACTATTCCTTTGCTCGGGAGGTAACATCGCTATCTGCTCGTCAGATAACTGTAACACTTGCATAATGAGGGCAGCCTTTTCTTGATCTGATGCACCAGCAGGTCCGATTCCAGGACTGGCATTTGCTGGTATTGGCCTTGGCATAGGCCCCGGCGGGGGCTGTGGAGGAGGAACCACCGTTGGTTGTACTGGCGGCCTAACCGGTTGTGGAGGCAGCTGGGCTTGAGCTGGAGCTGTAAGGTTAACGATATTTTTATAAGCCACAATATACAATTTTGAAAAACTTACGGATACTCTTCTGTCTGGGGTCTACACGTGGCTGTGGTTGCCTAGGATCGCTAGGAAAACCAGGAGGGGCAGCTCTCGGATCCCCTCTAGGATCCCTGAAGCTAAATAAACAAGAAAAAACGGTTTTACTTTTGTGCACTTAAATAGGTATAATTACAATCTCAACCGTACCTGTCCATTTTTAAATCCAACTGTTTGGCAAGACTAAGAAAATCACTTGTTTAAAAATAATTTAACAGCACATTAATACAACATAATACTTACTTCTCCCCTACAGGTGGGGGCAAAGGGTTCTGCAAAGGCCCAGGTATCTGCCTCATATCTTGATCACCCATTCTCGCCACCCTGGGATCTACTACTGTAGAACCTAGCGAACGGAGATCCACGTCCTGCCCTATTTTGAATAGAATAAACAATATAATAAAAGACCAATCAGCTAAATTTGATAACCTGAGAGCGGCTGTTGTTTTCTAGAATATCGAAAAATCACTTGGTTTGCTTTGCAAATTATAAAAACAAGAAATCCCAACAACGTGATGTTATTGGAAGAATCAAAAACGTCAAACAACAATGATTACCACAAGGACCTCTATTATCACCAATTCAATATAATATGCTCTTTTGCGCAACAGCTCCAAAATTTTGCAATCACGAAATCTCTCCTCAGAATGAAACGAATCTAGCAACCCAAATGTCAATTTGCCGAAATATCCACGCAAAAAATTTTTTATTCCAATTATCAACAGACAAGCTGACCTCGGTCGATTCCGTTTGGTTATATTTGTGTTTGTTCATTCAAATGATTAACTTTTTAGCATTATTTAAAAAATTTACCGTATAGTAATAAATTCACCAAAATAACGTTGCGCTGGCTTTGGTACATAATTTTAAATAAATTCGCAAACACAAGAAATAAATAAAATAAAAACATTATACTGGAAATTACATACATGCATAAAAAACTGATTATCTACCTGTAAAGACTGGCGCCTGTGAATTAGGATGCATAATAGGAGGCGGCACTGGCTGAAATTCTTGTCTAGGAGGTTGCACTGGAGCTGGGGGTTGGTTAAATTGGCTGTTAATAGGCACCTGAACTGGAACGTTCTTGTCGCCTGGCATCAAGGTAGCTGGTACTTGATTAATTGGATGCAACAAACTCTAAAATAAGATAATAGGCCATTAACAGACAGAAACAATATTTAAAAAGAAATTGTTTATTGAAAGATGAAATGCTTACCGCGGCAATGTGAGGGTCGATAATTTTCATAACTACTTGTGCTTGCAAAAGGGCATAAGCCAACTGTGGATTTTGTAAAAGCATCTGCCTGGCTTCAGTTGGATTATTCTGAAAATAAATGAACAACTTATTACAAAACGGGCGATTATGTTAGTTTTTATATAACAAACATGAGTCACATGATTTACTTTGACGCAGAATAGTTTTATTGGGGAAACTTACCTGGATAGTCGTTTTCATTTGCTTCATAAGCTCGAACATTTGCTCTGGTGGCAGGGAAGCAACGGCTTTGCTAATGGCTTCAGGTGCTTTTTCGGCCTGAATTGGCTCCCCATAAGGATTTTCTACGGGTGGCTGATTGAGCAGGTTTTGCATCTCCATTCTGGATTTCTCTGTACATGCGTTATCAACTCTCAAATTACGTCCCCCGATTTCGTATCCATTCAAATTACGCATTGCACTCAAGGCGGTTTCCTGATCCCTGTACTCGCAAAAGCCATAACCTTTTGGTTTGCCAGTTTCTCGATCAAATACAAGCCTGGAAAAATTACTATTAGTGACAAATCGTTTTAAAATCCTTTACTCATACTTAAAAGATAACACTTGTCCTACTTCTCCGAAAATATCTTTCAGCTTTTCTTCAGTTGCCTCGTACGGAATATTTCCAACTGAAATTATATTACCAATAAACGAAAATGAGGGTGGAAATTAAAAAATGCCGAATTCTTACCGAAGACAGATCTCATGGACTTGTCCATGATATTTGCTTCTAAATTATCCATTGTTGAGGATTTCACTTGTTTACCAAGGACCAATAATAATTTTTAACGTAAACCCAGCCTGCCTTGTGAAAACGTGAAAACAAACTGTAAGTACTGTAACAAACGGAAACGCCGACTTGCCGACTAACTTCAGCTTGATTTGATATTCTGACATTTGCCACAAATAGTTTTTGTCGCCAGGCTTACCAACATTTACGAGTGAAATAACTACGTAAAATGCGGAAAGGCTATTGGGCACTAGAGACAATTGCTATTAGTAATTGGCCACATAGTAGTCACGTGACGTATCAGTTAACCATCTTTAGAAATAGAAAGTACCACGTGAGATGACAGTAAACAAATATAACATAACCTAACAAATTTAAATTTATGAATTTTATGTCAAACCAGCAATCAACAATGTCCATGTTTCACGCTATTAAACAACTGGAAGAAAAAAATGTCGCCAATGAGATTAACTTTATGGTGTGGAGTGACCGTATGGACCTTGTGGCTTTTTCAAATGTTAAAGGTGATACAAAATATAGACATGTAATAATTACAAAGGTTTATTTATGTCTATTTCGTAGGTGAAGTAGCCTTGCATCGATTATCATGGACAAGGGCTTGGTGTTTAAATCCACCCAAAGAAGGTTTAAAAGTAAACGGAATAGCCTGGAGACCAGACGGTAAAATCCTAGCGATAGGATATAGTTCAGGTAGGAATTGGTTTGTCGATTATCGCCTTAAATTTAATTTAATGTAATTACTACAGGAGAAGTGCTGCTGATAAGTATAGAAAATAAGAAAACACTGAATATAAAAGATACAAGAAGGGAGATCACTTGTATTTCGTGGGTGCAAGAAAAAATTGAAAGTAAACCAAAAGACATACTAAACCTGAAAGACGAGGAACCTAACGATTATATGAAACACATCGTAATTACTCCCAGTTGTTTTATTAGGGTTTTCTCCTTATTATTTTTTTGTTTTAGGATCTTTCAAAATTATACATACGAGATCCCTTGCCCACATCGTCTATAGATAGTTCTTCAAACTCAGAGGAGTTGAAAGAGACAAATTTTTTACAAGATCAGACAGAGTTGAATTTATTATTGGTTGGAACAAAAGATGGCTACGTTAACATACGGGTTTTTGGCTGTTTTACGTGTGCTATATTGAACATAAATGAATATTTGGGTTACTTTTGTTCTATTGAAAGCGTTCATATGGGAGAAGATTTAAGTAAAATATTCGTAACAGTAAAAGACAGAGAAAATAATATAAAAATAGTGTTAATTGATGCCAAGATCTTTAAGTCGCATACAAAGGAACTGTTTTCAGTAGCGTTAAAATACGTAAAATTGATAGACCTGGTAACTTATTTAACAAATACGATAACAAACATCACCGAAACCTGGGAGAGTTTTTTACTCGAAATTGATCACAAACTCTCAAAATATGCCAAAAAAGTACCCGAGGGTGGAGTCACAGCTGACTTTTTGGATTTGTTAATGTTCGGGATTTGCTCGCCTGAATTAGAAGAGTTTCTGATGACCGACTTGACGAAGAAAGGCTTGGAAAAATTTGGCCAAACTATAGAAATGAGTTACGCCAACATACAGAAGTTGTTGCTGAAAAACGTGACGAAATTCGGACAAAATTTAACATATCATCTTGCCGAATTAAGGGGCATGGCTAGATTGGAGCACAGATATGATGTAAGTGAATGTCGTTAAATTTCCCCGGTTTTAAAATTCATAATATAATTACTAACGTAAAGAATTATACATTTTCAGGTACTCGGTTTATCAGAAGACCTGATTACGAAGGCAATACAATCGACTGGCGCTTTCCTAATAAAAGCAGGTGAGATGCAACAAATCATCAATCATTCCGTCATCAATTACAAAGCGTTTTTCCGCTGGTTATATGGAGCTATTTTATTTATAATGGACGAGCCAGTGCCGTCAGAAATACACAAAATGGCACAACAGGACTTGGCGTACATAACCGAGTTTCTTCAAAACTTTGACCACATCGGCAGCAAAGATAACCAGCATAAGAAGGGTTTTATCATGGAGCGTTTAGGACAGTATTTAGCTGATGCTCCTTTAACTATAACCCCAAATATGGAGGGCAATGATTGGACGAGTTTTTTAAAAGAGCACGATTGTATCCAGGATCACTCCAGCATATTGAAGCATTACACGGATACATCGCTCATCCAACAGTTTAAAGACCTTGCTGTAAAAATTACAGACATATTCGAAACGCCCAAATGTGTACTGCAAAAACAGTTCAAGCCTATCCACACTTTTAATTGTTTCAATTTTGGTGAAAAGCCTCTACATATGTCTACGATAAATATCAACAAAGAGATGCTTTTGTTCAGTTTCCTGCAACCGTCAAGCAGTATATATTTGTTGCAAGTCCACATAAATAACAGTAAATGCCTGGCAAGGTGCGGAAAATTTTACTTTTCCCAACTTCAAGATGAAACTAAAAGCGATAGTAATTATCAGATTTTAGATGTTAAGTTTTACTCTACGAATATTTTGTCGTTACTCTTACAAGAAAATACCAATTTAAAACCAGCCACGTTACTTCAGTTTTCATTATCGTCAGCGTTGGAACAGTTAATGGAAATTAACATTTGCACCGACATCAGTAAAACTCTAATTCCTAGCACAAACGGTTCTAATTTGTTGCCAAAGCTTTACAAAAACATAGAAATGGCTGCATCGTTCTTTGCCGTGTCAGGAAGTAGAAGAGTTAGTATTGTTCTATCCGAGAATAAAAGAAAAGTGAAGCTTTTTGAAATGGAAGCGGAAGAAGAAGATGAAGAGGATGGAACAAAGGAAGATGTGAGTATGGTGGAGAGTAGTAGCATTATAGAATAAAAATATATTTATCAACTTTGTGGTTTTATTTTGACTCTACAAACATCTGAGAATTTTTTACAGCTTAGAAATAGAATAAATGTTCAGGAATTAATCTAGTTCTGAATTGATAATCTAACGTGTATTTATAAGATTCTATCGTCTAAGAATCAGGATTTCGTAATCAGAGAATGATAATTCTTCCCCGTCGAAGGGAATGTAACAAACGCTATGGCTTGGCTGAACCTACAAAATAATAACTTGAATTAAAACGATATATTATTATTTTTCAGTGGCACTTTAGAATAATCCTAATACATTCTTTGTAGTAGGAGCCGTAGTAGAACATATAAATCAGGATAAATTATACGGCAAGGAAAGTAAAAACTAGAATGACAAAATAATTTTTTTCCAAGTATTTTTTTTTAAATTAAAGTTGGAATCCCGCAGCTTGCTACTGAGTGAGACGGACGTAAGCGTTTATCTTTGACTTATTGAAAATCATACTTCCCCTTATCTTACCTTTCCAACTGTTTGAGATCCTTCGTGGAGTACTCTTCCAATGTAAAGTATTTCTCCATCTGATGTTCTACCGCCTTCGACAGCACCAGGTGGTACATAATCTCCATGATTGGGGACCCAATCAAAACGTTGCTCACACAATACCTAAAAAAGCGTTTAATTTCATTTGGTGGTCATCTATAAGTCGTTGATTATTTAATACAAGGTGCCTGAACTTTTTTTACCTGGAACGTATCTTTATGGTGTTCCTCGCCTCCATAAGAAACGTAGGCTATGTTACGCCCCGGTATAACTTTAGCAGGAATCCAGTCACCATCGTGATATGCCCTTCCTACATAAATTTGTTGGCCGTCCACATCCACGCCACCGGGTAGCGCCGTGGAAGGCACACCTCCCCAGGCATGCGTGTCCACCCAATAATAAGCTGCAAATTAAAATTGCATTAAATTGGAAAAAGTGGAAATCGTGAGCTATATTTATCTACAAATAGATTACATTGTTATCTAAAAAATGCGTTATTATTCTAGAAGTGTAGAAGCTTGTTATTCCTCAGTAAACATGAGCGCGTGATATTAATTAATTTAATCCCTCGGCACTGCTATATATTAGTTTATGATTTACAACTTAATTATTATCACCAGTTTTTATTTATAATTCATTTCACGGTACACTTTTACACCTCGGTAATTATTAAAGATATGCAGTGTTCTCGAAAATTGGATTTTATTATTAACGGTTTTATTGTAAATTTTTTTGTGCTGCAAGAATAATACTGATGCCTTAGATAACAATAAAACATTCTCGCCACAAATTAGTATGAAGAAATCCTTACCTTTAACATTGTTGTTATTTAGAGGGTGAATAGGACGAAAGGCAGCAGGCTGGACATATGGCGAATGCCCTGGGGGTAAAACGTGATAGAAGGGAGGTTTAAAATCATATTGGTTAGTAGGGTTACAGCACCTTAGCGTGCATGGACGCCCACGATAATAACTAGGCTCTGGACAAGAACAACTGTCACTACTTTCCAGGGGAGCGCTAGGAAGATATTCAGGCTTAAACCCGTATTCTAGAAACATACGGAGCTAAATTAACTTGTTAGTAATGGCACAGAGTTGTTTTTCTTAATTTTTTGGCAGAATTTCATTATCTAAGTACGTCTAAAGAAATCAAATGTAATTTCGTAAGTAGATAAGTGTTTAGCTTGTAATATCATACTACACACATAATAATAAGCAATAATAAAGTTGCATGAAATGTTCTAAAGGTATTTGTAAAGCACCTATTTTGGTTGACAAATAACAATAATCGCTACATCACAATGACATGAAGTTTGCTTTTAATTGTTTGATACATTCTAGGTAATTCAACGCATGCACTTCCGAATTTGAAATTTTGTTTACAAATTAATGAACTTGCCAAAAAATTAACACTTATCTTATAGAGCACTCACCTGCCATTTCTTTCTGCTAAACACTGCAAACTAAAAAATGACATGTTAATTATCATCTTATCTTATCTCGTGTGTGTGTGTGTATGTGTATGTGTAGATTTCCCTTCACTCTGACACATTAAGCAAACGTTACTGTCTTTGTTATAAATTAAATTTAGCTGAAATGTTAAAATATTGCGCAGCACTTGTAAGAAAACATTGCAATATTGCAACATAGATACTTAACAAGTCTTCAATATGGAGTGCCTGTTTATTTAATGAGTAAAGATCTACTCAAGTGTACATATTGTCACTTGTTAACACAACGGTCTGGTTACACATAAAGAAAATACGGCCTTTATTTACATGGAAATATGTTTACGCCTGAGTTATTTATCAGCTAGTTTTTTCTTACGTGACATGTACATAAAAAGATAATTCATAAAATTAAAAATTATCTGATAATATAACGGGTCTATTATTATACCTTATAAATCGATATGTAATGGCATTTTCCTGACTCTTAAAACAGCTTCAATAATTTTTAAGAAAGGTCGTAAAAAAAATTATGTGTTAAGTTACTAGCAGATATCCTTAATAAGTATATTTTCAAAAATAATAGAAAAACTTCTCTATTGCCATATTGTGGTATTTGTAGACAAAAGTAAATAACTCACCGACTGCTAACATCGATTTAGACCAATGAGGTTAAGAGCGTTTAATTCCAAGGACAAAAATATACTCTTTCAAAAACCAGAAGCTATTGGGATACGGGGCTACCTTCTAAGTTGTTCACTTAACAAATACGACGTTAAAATGTCGTAATTTAGGCAATTTATTTCATGATAATAAACACTTTACTACTACTAGATATTTTGAACTAATTTAAATATTTGCAAATACAGACACGAAGTATTAGCTATGTTACGATTACTTTGTAAAAGTATAAAATTAGATTCTTACCGTTTAGAGTGATAGAGGCCACACCTGTTGCTGCTCTTTAAACAGTAATTTTGAGTGTGTCATCCGAAAGTGATGGAGGCAGTGAAATGGAAGTTATGGAAGACAGAGAACAATGGAAAAAGGTTGAAAAAGGAAGGACATACAAAAGGAAAAGAACAAATGTATTTACACAGGAAGAAGTAACCAATATTATATTAGGAGACATTCCACAAAGAAGTCAAACAAGAACTAAAAAGATAAATTCCAGCACAAAAAACAAACAAACAAAAACACCAATACTAATAAAAACTACTCATACTCACCACACATGCATGAATTAAAACACAAAAAATATAAACATCTATAGGTACTTCATTTCAACAGTTAATAACTACACAAGGATACAATTCACGGATCTTTGGAGTAAAATTTATCCCAAAGGAAAGGACATTATTACAATAAACAAAAAAAGGTTTTATTTTAAAACCGGACAGCTCAAAAGAATCCATCACACATACTTTAAATAAAATGGTAGAATCGGGTAGAATTCAAAATTTTCAAGAGAAAGCACCTAATTAAAAACCTCCCACATCATTCCCGGCCCCCAGCTACGCTTTTATCATATTAGCGGTAGTCCGAAATCGAAGACAAAACTATTAGTGAAATTTTAAACAAATGTAATATGGAACATCACTATTGCAAAAGAATCATTACTTGGAATATGGGCATTACGTTTTTTAAGCTTTTATGTATATGGTATATTATTATTAAGTTTTTTCATGACTTTTGATACAAATATTTGCATGTCCTTTCCTCACTTGCTCTCTTTGTACAATCATCATTTGAGCATAGTCCTCGCCTATGCCTAACGAGTAACCCTAGAATTGTAGCGAGCCATTTATTTACGACATAAGACAATTAAAATAACTGCTTAACATATCTAATATAATAAAACTTCGTATGTGGTTTTAATATTGTCCATAAGATCCTCACTAAACGTCCCTAACATTCATAAGGTACCTCGATTTGTAAAAAACGTTTATTCATAAAACTTTTCTATAAATCATATAATGTGCGGCAAATATCGGCAGTCTTGCTTAAATAAATGTATGAAAAAATTAAATTTTATATAAAACATTAAGAATACTGTTTCCTTGTTATCAACTTATAAATTTTACAACATTGCTTATGCTCTGAGCACAAGAATTTCATAGCTTGGGAAGCTTAACTCCTTACCATCAAAGGGGATGTAGCAAACGCCGTGGCTTGGATGCACCTAAAAAGAAAAAACATATACTAAATATGTTTGAATGTTTAAATTAAAAAATTTAAAATGGCAAAATAACTACTTTAACCACAAAAAAATGACGCTGACGTTACCTTTCCTACTGTGTTGGAACCTTCATGGTGTACTCTCCCAATATAGAGGGGCTCTCCCTCTGCGGTTCTGCCACCCTCCACGGCATCTCCTGGGATATTCCCACCATGGCAGGGAACCCAATCGAAACGTTGCTCGCACAGCACCTAAAACATTGGTTACATGTAATATTCAGCCCCATCGCTTGATTATTATAGGATAAAAATGTCTCAAACGTTTTAAGTTTTGCTTACCTGGAAATTGTCCTTGGGGATTTCATCGCCGTTGTAAGAAACGTAAGCTACAGATTTTCCTGGAATTACTTTAGCCGGGATCCAGTCTCCCTCGTGGAAGGCTCTTCCTACATATATTTGGTGTCCATCAATGTCCACGCCTCCGTGAAGGGCTGTGGTTGGGAT
Organism: Rhagium mordax; assembly: GCA_963680705.1. Classification (NCBI taxonomy): domain Eukaryota; kingdom Metazoa; phylum Arthropoda; class Insecta; order Coleoptera; family Cerambycidae; genus Rhagium; species Rhagium mordax. The sequence goes on along the minus strand of OY796659.1, from coordinate 79,291,373 downwards.
ACCGCCACGAGCAACAGTGTCAACCCAGTAGTAAGCTTAAATATAAAACTGTTTATTAATAACTGTCTTAAGAAATCACGTTTCAATATGTTGATTAAGACGATTTAAGTAACAGCTTAATATTGATAAACCAACCTAATACTTTTATATTCAGGTTTAAATATTCTTTCAATTTCAAGTCTTTAAATTATTACAATTATTTAAATTGTAAATAAAATCACGTTTTCTACCATTATTTCCTATCGCTATATCTGTAAATAAGGTGGAGAGCAAAAAGATTACATTACATTAGTCACGCTCTGCATTATTAAATAATTTGCATAATCAATACTTTTATATATTTGTAATGTAATGTGTGGAAAAGCAAGATAAGAGTTTATCTATATCAAGCGCTAATTAGGCTGGTATTAGGACAAATAAAGTAATCAAATACATCATAACATGACAGGTGATATCCAGTGTATATTTCTAGGAGTTATTGCATTGGTCATAAATCAGTTTATGATGGATATAAATAAGGATACGGGAAATATGTATAATTCTCATGTTTTAATTGAAACAGACGATAATATCGGCGACGTATCGCATATTAAAATGTCTGATAGTGATTATATATATTTTATTACCACGTATCTACATTTGTTATTTTTATCAAGTTCAAGGAAATATCTATTAATGAGAAGAGTCATGGTATTAAAAATCAAAGTTTCTCTACTATTGGAATGTTATACAATAAAAATTGAATTAAATGCATAAGAATTAAATTATACAGGGTGGGCAAAAAAAATATAAGTTTCATTTTACTTGCAACTTTTTATGAACACTGTTTTTTTGTCGACTATATTATTCGTACTAAAAACTGGGAAAAATTTATATATTTGTTTCCAACCCTGTCATTTTTAAAATACTTAATTAAAATATTTAACTTTTCTTTTCTATCTCTAATAAGCTTTCTAATCGCTTTTGAAACCGGCAAAATGAAATTTAGAAAAAAATCAATATTAATAACATTAAGGCGAGGGCAAAAAATGTTTTTCTTCGAAAACATGAGATACAAAGAACGATGAACTGTTTCTCAAATAATGCTACACAAAAAAAATTTGTGTTGAAATTTTCCTATTTTGAAAGTGATAGGAAATACTGTAAGTTACAATTTATATTTTCGACATTATGATATTGGCTAATATTCTATTACTATTTACTTTATTATTAATTAGAGATAACTTTGGATAAAAAAATTATTTAATCAGCAAACTGAAGATAATCCTAGGACCATATTAGGCCACGTCAGAGGTGTTGTTGATAATATCTCTTATTAAAAAATACTATTTGTACTCTCCGAGACTATCCTTGAACATAATAAAAAAATATGTTTGTCGGTATTAGAGTCTAAGTGTTTTGTTTACTTTCATCTCTGTTACTCTAAAGCTATAATTCCACAAATATATCACTGATAAATAATGTATTGATCCTTTCGATAACAAACACTTCAAATGATTATGTAACAGTTATTTTTTGGCAAATAATGAATTTTATTTGTAATATGATTACAGCAGGTTTCAAGTCTAACCACAATAATATGTTTGTTAAAATGGCAGGGATGGATTTCATAAGTCTACTAAAGGATAATTTAAAAAATAAATTCAAATTACACCCACTTGCTATATAAAACAAAAATTAAATACAATTTAAAACAGTGAAAACCTATTTATAATTGATTTCTTCAATAAAATTTAATCCGTTTAAATACTATTCACTAAATTATATTTTTGATTAAAAGGAAATATAATGCACAAAAATTTTTCAACACAATGAATTCATTTTTGACAATAATAATAATAATAATAATTGTTTCTTTACAGAAAATCCATTACAAGAACTACAACAATATTACAAATATTTATGAAAAATGGAGAAATAATTCAATTTTTGTTTCCGACTTTATACAATTCTCGATAAAATTTATTTCGCCCTTCCTTCCCCCCGTCATTGTTAGACTTGAAACGAAACACACTGTATACATCAACACCAAAGAGTACTCTTTCACGTTTTTTTAAAATGCAATTTTATAAGTTTTTGAATTTATATCAAACGAAAATAAAATAAAAATTATATAATCACCGTACTAAAAGCTTTACCGAAACAAAATATCACCATCAAAAGATATAACTGTAATATAAGCAGCGATATATGGAAATATAAGTATATAAAACAAAACTTACCTGCCATTATTAATATTAGTTGAACCAGTCAGTAATACTTGAAAAATATGAGGCTTGAATTAACTTTAATCTCCCCATATATATAGACGTGTATACCTACCCACATTTTTTATCTTATCTCAAAACCATTTTAGGACAATAATAATTACTGGAACTATCATCTAGTTGTTTACCAGACACTTATAATAGGTACTGTTAAGGTAATTAAGAAAACAGTTTCACTTTACTAATGGTTTCTAACGTTGTATATTTGGCAAAAATAGGGCAAAGGTTAATAGTCTATATATGAATTATATTGAGGATCTATAATAATTATAAATAGTAAGAATATATGACGTACAAAAAAAAAAAAAAAACGTAACATGATTAAATAGATATTTTTAACTATTAAACTATTTTCTGGACTCTAATTGCAGTATCATGTTGTTAATTTTGTCGCTCAGTTGGGTCTGAGGGAATTGAGAACTGCATTTGCTTTGTACGTACAGAAGACCCTGTATGTCTCTTTGATGAAAGGCTATATCCGCCGCTTCCTCTAAGCACCTGAAAATTTATTTATTTATTTATATAAAAAAATCTAAAGCCAACTTTTAATGAGACTGCTTGTAGATTCTATTAGGATCATGAGATCTTTGTTGGCGTTCGAGGGGCGAAAAAATGTTGCATTTTTTAAACAGTACACCCTGTATATTGTTACATATCTTGAATTTATTCTGGGCATTCAAAATATTGTATTTAGAAGAAAAATGTTTTTTCAAAATCTGCTAAAACATACAGGGCGTTCTATTTTTAAAAACCACAATATTAGTAAAATTAATATTTCATATAAGTAAACACATTTCTGTGAGAAGTGAAGGCACTTTTAAGATATGACAAAACTATAAACAAATAGGTTTTAGTATTTTGCCTAAACTGCCTGAATTTACTCCTATAAATAATATTTTAGACTTTTTGCATGGGGTTAAAAATATGCCAGCCTATTGAGGCATTACCGTTGTTGTCTGATGCAAATTGAACCCACTTGATCTCAAGAATGCCTGGCCTGATTTCATCGATCTGTAGATATGATTACGGCAATGCACTTATTTCATATCCACAGAACGTGCAGGATACTTATCGTACGATGTCAGTAACGTATCAACCAATCGACGACATGACTTTTGTAGGTCAAAGAATTGCACGTTACGCAAGCAAAGTCTCTGTAAATAACTGTATAAAAAGTATAACGATACTTTCGAAAAAATATAGCTCTTCAAATTTACAAAAGAAAAATAAAAATATATCATAAACAAACTAAAACATGTTATGTAACAACTAAACTGGGTAAAAATTTCCTAGTTCAGTTCAGGGTTAATTTCATGTAACATGAAACGAAAATGAAAACAGAAGGGCTTATTTAAGGGCGGTGGGCCTCCAGATTCATTTCGTAAATTTAAAAAGCAAGCAATCTATCATTAAAATTTTCATAAATATGCAATCAGTAATTTACGAGGGATCAGCGTACACAGACGTAATATTTATTTTATGATTAAGTGTTTACTAACTAGTAAGTTTCGATTTTCCTGCAAGATAAGATAAAAAAAACACTTCTAGAAACACTCCAGACATGGATTGTATTTACCAATTTAAACATGAGGTTTTAGCTAAGTTCAAAGAACATTTAGACACAACTGTCAACAAGCACGTAATGGTAAAATCCCAAAGTCAGATCATTTCCGGAAGGAAATACTATGTTTTTTGCTCATGTTACCAAATTTGTATTAGATATTGAAAGTAAACAGAAGTGTCTGTTGAATTAAATATATGAGACATGAAAGATAAATAGGATTACGCATTTTCAAACAATTCAAAATTCAAAGTTAAATAAAATCTAATTGTGTTTTAAGGTCGAGTTTTTACATGTTAAACGTTAGAATTTTTAAACAGAACTTCCTATATAAAAAGAGCAGAAATTTATTAAATTTAATAGTAATTATTAATTAATTAAAAATTATTAATACAAGAAAAACATAAAAAAATTAGTTCTATTTTTTAATATGTATTGTATTTAAAAAACCAAAGTTTCTGCAAATTATCAACTTCATGAAAATCTTATAATAACAAAAAATGAACTCACCCAACTTTAATGCAGTATTTCACTTTGATATCCTCACTGACTTTCGTTAAATATTTTAAAGCCTCTTGTTTATTGTCATTTTGAAGACAAACATCGACAAACGGAGCATAACCTATGGGCGACTTTTTTATTTTTGAAAATTTTTCTAGTTCAATCCAGTCTTTAGATTGTGCCAAGCTACTTATCTTTAACCACCAGTACCTAGGAACAAATGAGAAAATACAATACCTATATTGCCCCCCATTTAGATTTAGTCATTTGTGCTACTTTATTTAAAAGCACCCTGTATATTGGTTTTGCGAAAACTAATATAAATTTCATGTTTTACCAATTTTAATAAAATAACTATCTTTTTGGTTTTTGCAACAATTACCTTTTATCGGGAATTTTGAAATCATTCCTAAACTTATCAGCTAGCTTGGTCTCGTTCATTTCCAGCAGCAGCTTGCAGGTGTTGTGAACAGATTTTCCAACAAATTTATTTCTACCACCGGGCAATTTATCCTCAACGTCTCTCTGAAACCTCAGTAGTTTCAACGCTTCGTCACACATACCGACATACAAATCTTTCCGGCCTTTTCTATAAGCTTCTAGAGCTGAGGTTAATAAGGAGTCCCTCATATGGTCATTCTGAAAAATTAAATTAACGTTAAAATCTTCGGCTAGTCAGAGGCGAGCTACTGTCTAACACAGAAAAAGGTCCTGAGTATTCAGCCATTAAATTTTATAACACACTGCCACTGGAAATACAATTAGTAGATAATATAAAAAAATTTAAGGCAACCCTTGTAAAATACATAAATGATATAGAACCCTATTCAGTAAAAGAATTTTTAGATTTTAAACCTTAGCATTACCTAACTGTATGAATCTGTCCCTTTACAACAGATCTCCTTTTATTTGGCCTGTTTTATTTTTCGGCTTGTATCACATTAAAATCTTCTTCCTTTGTATGTCCGGATAATAGGTATATATTGTCTCTATTTTATTTTAGTATTTGTTTGTCTGTTTGTAATTAATTGATATAAGTATTGATAATTATAATTCTATTTGTAATTATTAAACTTGAATAAACTATCTATCTATCTATCTATCTACCTCACCTTGTCATCTAAGCTTTCCAGAATAAAGGTTTGGGCTTGGGCACCAAAGTCGTCTTCCTGTATGTATATTTCATTTAAAGCCTGCGTGTTATGCTCCTTACAATATTTTATATACAAGGACTGCGCTACTGGAAAGTTCCGTATAGTCATCTGTAATAATAACAATAAGTTCACAATTTGAGTAATTAGTGAAAAGTACCTTAAAATCACCCAGCGGCATTTTCTCGCGCAGCTTCAAAATCACCGTGTACACCAAATCCGTGTCGCCGCTCTCAATGGCTTTAATCAAAGCCGGAGTGTTTTCGCCTAATTCCAACAGTAGTTTCACCTGTTCACTGGCTTTCGACTCATAATCTAAAAGCTAAAAACACGACTGGCTATAGTATGAATAATTAAATAAATCCGTGGGTACCTTTATAGCCAATTTCTTTCTCCCGTACTCGGAGGCTGTGCTGGCAATTTCACTATAAGATATACCAGACGTATCTCCCAGTTTTTCCGCTATCTCTCTCGCCACCGTCTCTTCTTCTAGGTGGGACTGACTAACCTAAGAATATTTAAGAGATATATTGGTTAATTGGTTATTATGATTAACAAATCTACCTTGTATTTAGCCCAATGGACTAAAATGTGACTGCTTCCTTCCTTTTCTGGCATTTTCAAATACTTCGCTATTTGCAAGGCTAAATAATAGTTATTCCTTGTTATCAATCGATTTAGCAAGTCTTGTGCTTTTTTCTTCATATAATTTAACCTTTGTCGTAAGTTAAGGAAAATAGTATTAAGAGAGTATTGAACATTAAATAATTATTATAAACATAACTATGGCAAAAAGGATACTGCGTAATCGTTAGTGGAATACCGACTTTAGGGTCGCGAACAGCATTTAATACTCTCAGCAGTCGACACATATTCACATAATTATCTGATCTCATATCGGATATAAAACATTTCCCAAACTGCGCAGCCTAAAATCAACCAAACAAATTGATAAATTATATTTATTAGTGCCACGTAGTAGAACGAACCCTTATCAACATTTTTTGAACTTCCGTGTCGAATTCGTACCCCACTGCTTCAATGCACTGATTTACGGCGGTTTGCAGGTCATTTTTCACCAACGAAATGTACTCGTTAGCTTTGTGGCTTCCTTTCTAAAAACAAAATAAACTTTTGGAAAACCTCGGTCTAAGTCCATAGACGAAAATTACCTGAAACTGCTTGGAGGCTTCTAACAAAAAGCTACCAGGATCGGTGCTGTTAATTCTAAAAATTTTCTGTACAACCTCGGGCACTTTCTGCAACAATTCGTGCTGGGTGTTCGAAACTATTCTAACGCCGTCTATTTCCGACACAAGCTGGATAGAACTATCGTACGAGTACAACATTGTTTGTCCATATTTGCCTACCACTAAAAGGGCACTGTCCCTTTCCCAGTATAACACAACAGCTTCGTTACCACACCTAAAAACCATCTTCGAGGTTACGTTTTACTTGTCGTAAATATCTTACCAAATGAGCTGCTTGGGTTTGTAAAAGGTTTTTGTGTCGATTTCGCAATACTTGGTCCTCAAATCTGTGGAACCTAACCAGAGATAGCCTGAATCTGTGAAAAGCGCGAGGTGACGGGCATTGAAAGAAACAGCCATTTCCAAAATGGATTCGTATTTGTTCGCTATATCCGGTTTCAACTAAAAAACATTAAACAAAGTGACGATATTCCCAATTAGAATACAAAAACACATACCACAGTGCTAGTATGATGTTCGTCTTGTTTTAGCCTATACAGTTCCGAACTTCTGGAGATTAGAACCTCAGTGTTATCTTCCGATACAACAGCCCAACTAGTGGGTGGAATATGCGATGCTAGAAATAACGAATCAATTCCAGTAAGTATCAATATTGTGATTAAAACGTACTTGGTAACTCAGACAACTGCCTCGTCTTTGGATCCTGTATATTATTCACTAAAAATATCTTGAAATTGGACGTCATAACGGCTATTCCAGTAAAATTTTGGGGGCTTATAAATATTTTCGCATCTATTACTTTGGCATCCTGCACTTTTTGACTTATAGTAAACGCATGCAAATATTTCCCAAACATATCGTGAGTAACCACCATGCCATCTTCTTGAATGCATATCAACCTCTCGTCGTTTGTCCAGCCCATATGAACGATTGGTCTTCTTGCCCACTATAATCGAAATGTTTTAAAAAGAACGTAGTAAGATATTCGTTTTACCTTAAATGAGGCGATCTGTTTACCGGATCCAGAGAAAATGGAAACGATAGGCTGCCCGGTGCCTTGAACTTTAACGAATTTCTGCTCATCTCTACGAATGGCGATGGGGCCCCCGTAGGAGGCGGACGAAGCTATGAAGTTCTCCAAGTTTACGTCCTGATGCCATGCCATGGAGTATATTTCGAATTTCCTGTAAAATAACAAAGTAACTTTAGGTTGGAAGATTGAGTGTGTGGTGTAAAAATTTGCCTGTAGTATAAGTCTCGTCCCAGCAAAAACCAGTCCGCAGTTAACATTGCAGCTGACATTTTACGTAAATTATTAAACTAAATGGAATCCTAATAAAATTATTCACGGGTTGTTTACACAATTACAACAAACCACCCACTGACAGCTGTCAGAAATTTGACATTAGTCGGTGATATATGAACTAATAAAATCAGATCAGTTAGTTATTTGAACTACTGTAAATTAAAACTATTATTCTGCAACCAGTAATACTCCAACTAACAGCTGGTTGCCTATCTTTTAAAGTACCGAATATTTTCCTATTCCTCGTTTTTGTCTTCTCTACATGTATGAGGATTGTTTATTCGAAACTTTAAGTGCTAATAGTCGATTTTAAAAGTACGTATAATGCTTATTATATAAGATAAGGATAAAAGTTATTTTTATTGACAACAATCTTTCTGCCTCGAACAACCACGTTATGGAATTTCTTACCCAACCATATCCTGCTCCCCTTAGGCTATTAGTTTGAAGTGAATAAGATGTCCTCTTCAAACTGTTTGCATTCATAGGTCTTCCAGTTGTGAAGTGCCATTCGATAAGGAAAAAAAATCCTACGACCATATGCTTGTATCGCAATCATCAAAGATTAAGGTGCCCCACTCACATGTTTATATTTTAATGCCATGTGCCCACCTACTTAACTGGTTTAATAATTTTATAATAAATTTTTTATTTATAATACCTGCCTAAGAATATCAAGGTATTCGTTCGCAAGTTGTTGCTGATAAATTAACATTTATATTTTATATTTAATCTGAAAATAGGTACTTTTATAGTTTGAATCAGCTACAATTAATTTTGCAAGTAAACGGACATGTGAAGGATACGCGCTCGGGGCAGGTGGGGCAGGTCTTCTGTATAGAAAATACAAGGAGAGAAAGGTAGCTTTACCAAGTGTACTTTTACTGTTCCTATCAAAGACACGCTTTTGCAAGAATTCTTGTCCATCTTGACCTGCAGAGCCGCGCACGTACGTGCAACATTGAGTAAATATCGCGATTTATCTTGAAGAATCAACAAGTTGCCAGCCTCCAGTAGTAGTCGGTATCGAGGTGGCTTGGAACTCGTTGATCACCGTTTAATTTTTGTGGGTGCGATCGCGGATTGTCCAGCAATTTTCCTAGTTTGAATAGTTATGTGGCTTGCGGTCGGATAATTCCGCGATTTTTGTTTGTGTTTTTTCCGCGTTTTCACTGTCCAATGCCATCGCTGTTATAAATGCGAATGCATTTTGGCCAGCTTTGTTGGTTTTGTGATTTCCGTAGTGAACTATGATTGTTTGAATTTTGTGCCTAGTTGGGATATTCCGAAGGAAAAACTGACAAAGGTAATATTTTGCATACGTACAAAAAATCATTGCCATAGATATAACAATAAAAGAAAATACATAATTATTTTCAAAGGATTTAAAGCATTTGAAATTACATTTTTTGGAATTGTAAGCTGGAGAAAGTATTTTTTTAAATCTTGCTGGTCACTGCGGTCAGCTAGGACATCTTTTTTGGTGCACGACTGCACAAGTTTTGTCAAATTCTAATATCTAGGTACCTGTCTAAGATTAGAACGATCGATATTTATGAAAACAAGAGAAGGTTTACGTGCATAAAACGAAGCAAGTCTTTTTGATCTTTCAATAGGTACAGTTCATGACTGATATATCTTGTAACCAGGACGCAGATTATAAAATACCTACCTACCTGCTTTCGTTCCTTGTACGTACCGACTTCTCTCAATTTTGCAACGCTTCAGCTTTGCAAAACCTCTATTTAACGTTTACGTACCCATATGAAAATGTCAAGGCAGAGATGGAGTGCTATCCTCGGGCCATTTTCAGTGGCAGTGGCAGAACCAAAGATTATAAAATACCTGTTCAAAACATAAATTCTGGGTTTACGATCTATAGGTATATTATGGGAAAGCGCTAGGTTAAAAAAATCTACAAATACATAACTTCTTATAGCTAGCATCTGAAGAGTTTTCTTGATAGTGGTCCATGCACATATTGATTATCTACGTCTATGTTATGCAAATTAAAACTTAACATCCTTTAGCTGATGTAATAGCACTCTTGCGTCGACATGAACTTCTTGGGAACGAATCTGGTAAATCGACTTTTGTAGGTAAAGAAGCGTATTTTACCAGCGTATCTGGGTTACAGCTAAAATCAAAATATTGCAGATGATTGATGAGTTTCAGCTCCGAAAATGAAAAAAATTGCTATATACCTACCTAGTTTCATTATTATTTGTCTAATGTGTTCAAAGATCCAAGATCTTTGAACTAGGTGACAGGTTAAAAACGGTACCTACTGCATAAAATAAAAACTTTATTATTATTATTATCACAACTACTCGGCTCCCACTGTTTTCAACCGGGCCAGTTTTTCCGTTACTTTCCCGTAAAAATGCCTTATTACGAAACGTACTCGGAACTATTTACTCGCCTCCGTTCCTTTTGAATTATTCAACTCGAGGAGCAAGTACAGTTTGGTTTATTGACTTTTTTGAAGACGGTATTCATTCAATTTAAACAAGCCAAACAAGGGAATTAAAATATTGCGGGTTCATCTACCTACAGGGGATATTGCATAACAAAATATGCAGAAAACGAAGACAAATATTTCCACTTCATCAATATTTGGTCAAAAACACGATTAAATTTTTTTTTGGATTTACCTCAACTTAAATTACGCTCTCTAGCAGTCTAGCACATACTTACGTATGATAATAGTTATAATTTGTCACGGGTCAGGACGCAGCAATTGAGGATGCCGTATAACTGTCATAAGTGAAGAATATGCACTTTGCGCATCAGCATTAACGTTTCGTAAGAAAAAACTGTAGCTGTAACAACCTGACATTTTTTGTTTACTCTTCAAAATTGTCTTTATGTTCATTAGACACATCTACGCACACTGAAGATGTAGGTTAGTTAGAAAATTATACAAGAGCCCTGTGGTATAAATAAAAGTGGGATTAATTATGGATAAAGAGGATAACCTGTAGATATACCACAATTTTTAAAAGAGCTTTCATAATTCTGCCCAATTTTGCCTATTTAATCGAATTTGTGTCGTAGCTCTGAAAATAAAAAAGTTACCCTGTATACTTCTGTAAACGATAGAACATATCAAAATAATAGGAGTGTTTCCTATAACATTTTTCTCTAAATCGTTTCGTTTTCAAGATACAGGGTGTTAAACTTTTAAAAAATTATTACTATTTATTCATTATCTCCTAAACAAATAAAGATTTTGTATTCAAATTTTGTACACTTTAGTCATAATAAAAATCCAATTTTTTGACGTTCCAAAAGTTTTTCTTACAAAAGCAGTGGCGTAGTTATGGGGTTCTGTCCGTATTTAAACCCCCTGAACTTCTACGCCAATGATCGGGAATTATATTTTTATACAAATTGTAAAACTTTGATGTATTTCCCATAAAAAAGTACTCTTGATAAAAGTAGCTAGGAGGCTTCCTATTCAAGATATTTAGATTTTTTCTAATCAGGGGTATCCTATGCACTTTCTATTGACAGGCTATTTGCTAAACAAATTAAAGAATTATTTTAATATACTTATATTTATTTAAAATGATAAATAATTAATAATCTACAATAAATGCTCAAAATGATATCCATTTTTTTATGTTTATGTTGTGAATAACTGCCAATGATTTAACCCTTACTTAATCCTGTCATTTTCAACCAAGATGTAATTCCTTAATATACCCCTGACTAGTAAGAATCTAAATATCTCGAACAGAAAGCCTCCTAGCGACTTTTATCAAGAGTACTTTTTTATGGGAAATACATCAAAGTTTTACAATTTGTATAAAAATATAATTCCTGACCATTGGCGTAGAAGTTCAGGGGGTTTAAATACGGACAGAACCCCATAGCTACACCACTGCTTTTGTAAGAAAAACTTTTGGAACGTCAAAAACTTGGTCTTTTATTATGACTAAAGTGTACAAAATTTGAATAAAAAAATCTTTATTTGTTTAGGAGATAATGAATAAATAGTAATAATTTTTTAAAAGTTTAACGCCCTGTATCTTGAAAACGAAACGTTTTAGAGAAAAATGTTATAGGAAAGACTCCTATTATTTTGATATGTTCTATCGTTTCCAGAAGTTATGAACGAAAAACTGAAACACCCTGTATAGTAATGTGTGATTTTAGAATGAATTTAAATTTAATATAAATTATTCAAATGTATTGTTTTAACTGTTATATAATGTTATGTTTAAATAGGCTTTTGTTTCGTATTGTCTTCGCTATGCCTGCAGAGTATAATATTAATACTAATAAATTATCCTATTCATCTACTACTGCATTTAGCATTTGATAATTATCAAGATAATAAATCACGAAAATAGAATATATTATAATAGAATAAAAGATAAATGGACAAACTGGAAGTTACTCAACTACCTGCTTCTGAAAAAATAAGAAAGTGCTGCCCTCGGACTCCTCGGTGATGCCAGCCACATTTTTAAATGTCAAATTTTGCCGCTTTCCTATTTCGTGTTATTAAGATATACAGGGTGTTAAGAAAAAGTGGGTACTAAAAAATGCGAAAAATAAATATCTAGAGACCATAGGCGTACGTATAAAAAACTTGAGGGGTTAATGTGTGCCACAACCCCCTTTTTCTCCGTTTGCGCTTTGACTTATTTTACCAAAATTACACGAAAAGTGTATCTGCATAAGATAAAAGTCTGTGCAAAATTTCAAGTAAAAATTTTAAAAAAGTTAAGCAAATTATAATTTTTTTTCTTTCATTTCCCCATTCCGTCAAATTCGATCGCCTGTAAAAAAATCAATAAAGGTGCGAAAAAAAATCTATTTACCTACATGCTTTTGTTTACTGATGTATGGACTTTTATGATTTCCTATAAGATTAAAAAAAAAATATTATACAGGGTGATTGTCTATACAGAAATTTAAAAAAATTTGAGTTAAAAAAGTCCGGTCCTGGAATTTTTAAATATTAAAAACGGCATTATATCAACTGTGATAAGTACACAAATTGTATAAAATTCGATCAAATTGTGATAAATAGTAACGAAATTTACTCATTTATCTTGGTTCTAAAGGGTGGGATCAACCAGCGACCTGTTGATATATCGGGCTTCACAATGTACCGTTTATAAGTATATACACCTAATTGTAAACTATAGTAAACATATTCATTATAATAACAAAGTTCACGTTAATGTAATATAAAATCTAGAGTTAAATATAATAATTTTTGTGCAGCCAGGCGTACTTTAATGCCAATGGGTTGGTACATCAGACACAGTTTATTAACAGTTCAAGTAAACTAGATCTTATTCTATAATGTTTACTATTTTACTCCTGCTCTTTTTGCCATTCATTACTAAGCACTGGCTTTGCTTATCGCATTATAGTACAAATTATAGCCAGTGTAATGCGTAGATTATATTATATCTTGACAGATTCTTGAAAGCAGGCAACATCCCTTTACGATTTGATCAATATATTTATAGGAAAATAGATACCACTTAAAGATAAACGTCTTTTTTTGATAATTAAAATAATTACAAAGCGCACTCTGCACATTTGTTTCCTTCTTACATTTACCAGCATGCCTCAAGGTTCTGTACTAGGGCCTAGATATATAGTTGAACGACACTACTTTAGCTACGAATCAGAACACCCAAAAGTCATGGACAGCAAAAAATATTATAACACCATTACATTTCTAACATTACTGTAACGTTATGTCGTAATAACCCTGTAACGTTACGTTTGCAACGTTCCATTAAAGAGTTCTGTATGCAAGTTGGGTGAACGCGATAATTTGAGTAAAACTCCTCCAATGTTACTGTAATTGTAACGGTAACGGTAACTCATCTGTAACGTTGTAGTAACGTATATAATAATTTCTATATGAATTGTCTCACATTTTGACTATTAAATATTGCGTGAAATGGTAGGTCGTTCAAATAAGCGTCTAAAAGAGAGAAAAAAAAAAGAAGTTAATTATACCATTTCTCATTTATCATAATTTTAGCTCGCCATTGGCTTTGCCCGTAACAATACCTAATATTAGCACTGCGTTAAATAATGCTCATAAAATTACTGACCATGAACGTATAAAAACTGTTCCGGCTACGGTTTATTAATGGCAGCAAAAATGTTGCCTCAACAAACAATAACTTTTTAATCGTAGTTGAATAAACTCCGTCCAATTTGGTAAATTATTACAAATGAATTTCTTCCTTTGTTTTACCGTGAGCCATTTAACAACGGTTTATCTCTGCGGTTGCGTAGCGGTTTTGAAATTCGAATCCGCCCTCCCACAGATCGTCTTTTTTTTCTTAAATAATGAGGTCGAAAAAGAAATGTGTTAAATTTGCATTTTTAGGTGGCCAATGGTCTGGAAAATTAGCTGGCTGTAGGGGGAAACTCTGCGATATAAACTGATCGATAGCACTGGCTATTAAGTGACATTTCTCTATCAACACCCATACATCGAATTATACAGGGCGTTCACTATGATGATTTTTCTGGCTTTCTCCGTGGATCTTAATAGTACGCATGACCCACTGCGCCACCTTAGCGAAACGAATCCACGCCCCCTAAGCTAAACACATAAATAGAATTTGCTTGGCCTCGGAAGAAGACCGCCACAAGATGGTTGAAACGTCAAGAATTGAAAATATTTAACGTGGAAGGGACCTCGAAAATCTTTTACAAATCATCAGCTCTGCGAATGCCTGTACCCAGCGTAGTTGTGAGAAATTGTAAATTATCTATTTTTCTAATTTAACCTCCAGATGACTGTCATTAAATTTAATACATTCATGCACGTCAGTACACTCCCAGATTTCTAATTCGATATGTACAGTACGTACTTAAAAAAATGCTATACAGTTAAGTAAGTATATATTAAAAAATGTTATATTTCAAACGTGATGCTTCTAGCAATAAAACTTTCGACTTCCTAATACCATTTACATTGGGTTGCTTAAATTAACAATTAACATCTCTGGCATTAGCAAATATTAATAATAAGTTTTCACTAAATCATTGAAATGTTTTGTTTAGCCGCACCTACAGAAATGTTCACGTGGTTGGTTAAATTAGCAAATAGCAGTGGTGGAACCATTCGTTTTATTATCACAAAAGAATAGCATTAATTAAACCACGGATTAATAATAAATGAGGATAAAGTGTTGGATCCTTTGTTTTGTTGCCAGAAGGATCACATTCTAACAGCCTTTAGTACTTACTAAGTAACTTTTATTACGGAGACTTTATAGGGACAGTGACGACAACAGAGCCGAAGTTACGCCCACCCGCCATTATGAGGCTAAATTTATCAGGACTAACATAACCTTAAATTATTAGTTTTGCGAATTTATTTTCATTTTAATTTTTGTAGTTTTAGCTTGTATCCATTGTAACATTTAAACTCTCTCAGACAGTAGATTTATAAAGTTTTAATATTGTAGATTATTTGAAATAGACTGCTAATTTATAGGTTAGAATTCCAACCAACAAAAAGCACTTTGGCTTGGTTTTCTTTAGGTCACTATTGAAACACTCGTATTATGATACTATATAATATATATCATCGTAATTATTCAACTAGAAAACATGTAAACAACTTTATTTTTATGCGACGAAACTATTTGTTTAATGCATTTTTTAACTATCATGCTACAAATGTTACGACCAGAATGACACAATTCGAAACAGTTATTCCTAAGTTCTAATTTTTAATATTTAAAAAATATTTCATTTCGGTAAGCTAATTCAATTATGCCACCTGACCATAAGTGTTTTGGTATACTTATTCTAAGTGCGATTTATTACAGCAACTTTACAGGGACAGTGACGACAATAGAGAGAAAGTCACGCCCACCCGCCATTACGAGGCTAAATTAATCAGAACTAACATAACCTTAAATTTTTAATTAGTTATTTATATTCAATTTTCATTTTAATTTTTGTAGTTTTAGCTTAAGATCTACTGTAACAATTAAAAATTCTGTCAGAGAGTAAATGTGTAAAGTTTCAATATTGTAGATTATTTAATATAGACTACTAATATTATAGGTTAGAATTCCAACCAAGAAAAAGCATTTTGGCTTGGTTTTCTTTAGTTGACTATTGAAACACTCGTATTATGATACTATAATCATTATTAGTGTAATTTAATGAATGTCTAGAATATTTTAGTTATGTATTATGCAAAAATGTATGTACTTATTAAAAATATAAGATTATTTGTGCACGTGTGAGGTTAGATAAAGTTGCAAATTTCATTAAAATGTTTTTAGCAAAAAAAAATAAATTGTTAAAGATACGCAAGTATACACAGTATGACTATGACAATTTAAACACAATTTTAGTATTTTTAGCCTCTTAATGGCGGTACATACGAGTCCAATTACCAATCAAAATGATGACAACCCTACTTTTGTCGCCACTGTCCCTATAAAGTCTCTGTGCGTTTTAAGACTTGTCTACGCATAGACATAGGATATCCTATGTCTATGTGTCTACGCCTAGTTGGAGGCAGCTTTGACAGAAACATAACCACACTTTTTCTAAATTCCTACATTCCGTAGGAAACGGCGTCAATGTCATAGCCCTCTTGTTTATATATATCCACGTATTAAACGAACTTATTAGATTGTTATCATCGTAATTATTCAAACAACTTTATTTTTATGCGACGAAACTATTTGTTTAATGCATTTTTTAACTATCATGCTACAAATGTTACGACTAGAATGACACAATTCGAAACAGTTATTTCTAAGTCCTAATTTTTAATATTAAAAAAATATTTCATTTTGGTAAGCTAATTCAATTATACCACCTGATCATAAGTGTTTGGGTATACTTATTCTAAGTACGATTTATTATAGAAACTTTACAGGGACAGTGACGACAATAGAGAGAAAGTCACCACGCCCCCCCCGCCATTATGAGGCTAAATTTAACAGAACTAACATAACCTTAAATTTTTAGTTAGTAATTTATATTCAATTTTCATTTTAATTTTTGCAGTTTTAGCTTAAGATCTACTGTAACATTTAAAAATTCTGTCAGAGAGTAAATGTGTAAAGTTTCAATATTGTAGATTATTTAATATAGACTACTAATATTATAGGTTAGAATTCCAACCAACAAAAAGCATTTTGGCTTGGTTTTCTTTAGTTGACTATTGAAACACTCGTATTATGATACTATAATCATTATTAGTGTAATTTAATGAATGTCTAGAATATTTTAGTTATGTATTATGCAAAAATGTATGTACTTATTAAAAATATAAGATTATTTGTGCACGTGTGAGGTTAGATAAAGTTGCAAATTTCATTAAAATGTTTTTAGCAAAAAAAAATAAATTGTTAAAGATACGCAAGTATACACAGTATGACTATGACAATTTAAACACAATTTTAGTATTTTTAGCCTCTTAATGGCGGTACATACGAGTCCAATTACCAATCAAAATGATGACAACCCTACTTTTGTCGCCACTGTCCCTATAAAGTCTCTGTGCGTTTTAAGACTTGTCTACGCCTAGTTGGAGGCAGCTTTGACAGAAACATAACCACACTTTTTCTAAATTCCTACATTCCGTATGAAACGGCGTCAATGTCATAGCCCTCTTGTTTATATATATCCACGTATTAAACGAACTTATTAGATTGTTATCATCGTAATTATTCAAACAACTTTATTTTTATGCGACGAAACTATTTGTTTAATGCATTTTTTAACAGCAACTTCACAGGGACAGTGACGACAATAGAGAGAAAGTCACGCCCACCCGCCATTACGAGGCTAAATTAATCAGAACTAACATAACCTTAAATTTTTTATTAGTTATTTATATTCAATTTTCATTTTAATTTTTGTAGTTTTAGCTTAAGATCTACTGTAACATTTAAAAATTCTGTCAGAGAGTAAATGTGTAAAGTTTCAATATTGTAGATTATTTAATATAGACTACTAATATTATAGGTTAGAATTCCAACCAACAAAAAGCATTTTGGCTTGGTTTTCTTTAGTTGACTATTGAAACACTCGTATTATGATACTATAATCATTATTAGTGTAATTTAATGAATGTCTAGAATATTTTAGTTATGTATTATGCAAAAATGTATGTACTTATTAAAAATATAAGATTATTTGTGCACGTGTGAGGTTAGGTAAAGTTGCAAATTTCATTAAAATGTTTTTAGCAAAAAAAAATAAATTGTTAAAGATACGCAAGTTTACACAGTATGACTATGACAATTTAAACACAATTTTAGTATTTTTAGCCTCTTAATGGCGGTACATACGAGTCCAATTACCAATCAAAATGATGACAACCCTACTTTTGTCGCCACTGTCCCTATAAAGTCTCTGTGCGTTTTATGACTTGTCTACGCCTAGTTGGAGGCAGCTTTGACAGAAACATAACCACACTTTTTCTAAATTCCTACATTCCGTAGGAAACGGCATCAATGTCATAGCCCTCTTGTTTATATATCCACTTATTAAACGAACTTATTAGATTATTATCATCGTAATTATTCAAACAACTTTATTTTTATGCGACGAAACTATTTGTTTAATGCATTTTTTAATTATCATGCTACAAATGTTACGACCAGAATGACACAATTCGAAGCTGATTCAATTATACCTACCTGTTATATCTACTAGGAATTAAATTCATTTGTGATTACATCATATTTTATTTATTTATTTAACTTGAGCGAGGATCTATTAGTAAGACATGGAAAGTCATGTCTTAATAAAAGTTATAAAGCGTTACAAAGCTTCTAGTTGTGAAGAATGTTATTCAATTTCGAGAAATTCCCACACAAACAGCGATAGAATTAAATCACAATAACCCATTGGTCCAGTTTTAGGATTTAAGTTTTTGTGTTAAGTCATCAAGCTGGTTACGGTTATGCAAGTCGAATTTATAATTTGGTTCCAGTCGGTTTGAATTGGTCCAGTTTCTTTTTGAAACTAGATAAACAGCATGAATTGATAAAACCAAATAAAGCTTACCTTTCTAGGATCAAAGAGTAGATGAGGAAAGAGGCGTCATTTCCTTAAAAATAAAAGAAAGGATCCTTAAAGGAAATCAAGCCTATATGGTAGAACCAGAAAATTTCTGAAAAGCAAAGCAAAAATAGATAAAGATGAAATTGAATATCTAAACCATCTTACCAAGATGATGATGATCCAATAGGATACTATTAGATGATCCAATATGATACTATTAGATGATCCTATTGGATGATACTATTGATGAATCCTATTGGTTGATCCTATTGGAATGATCCTATTGGAATGATCCAATTGAAATGATCCTATTGGAATGATTCAATTGGAATGATCCAATTGGAATGATCCTATTGGATGGTCCCATTGGATCATCTAATGGGCACTATTCATATCATTGGACATCATTGGATCCATTTATATATCATCCAATGAACATTGGATATCATATTATATCATGATACCAATGGAGAAGAGGAAGACCGAGAAAAAATTGGCGAGAGAAAATAGAAGAGATATAAAGAATCCTAGGAATAACAAACTGGAAAGCGAAATGCAAAAATGGGGCGGAGTATTGGCACAATCCTAATTTTTTTTAATATAGGAATAGTAGGTTAAGTTATATCTTTAAGATATCTATAGTGGTGTTTCATTCACGAAATTGACATTCGCCGTCGAATCCTTTTAGAATGCGACAAACACTCGTCGTGCAACATATGAGATCGGCCACACCTGTTAAAATGGACAGGATTCCGCAGATGAAGAAACCGCAGCTGGATCGAGTGGCTCGCGGCTTCTGGTGAATTGGCTGTGGTAATACACCTCGAGGGCCCCGTTACCGCTACGAGTGGCAGAGCCTACCTCTACGCGTAGTTTGGCCCATAAAGTAGGTTTATCGCTTATTATTATTGTTTGTTTCAACGGTAATGATAATGAAACGGTGTTTTATTAAAAAACGGATTTAATTCATGTATTGCTGTTCGGATAATTTATAGTTAGAAAAAGGTAATGATACCTAATTGGAGGCACTTTTCACAAATTCCGCTTCCGCCATCAGGCAATTTGATGATTAAGGATCTTTTCAATTTTGTGAGAATAATTATTTGCCTGTCGAAGTAAATGCAAATTTTGACACTATTAAGATAACCTCGCTTGTAATTAATAAAATATCATCAAACAGATAGGCCTCTTACTGCTGACGTCAGCCTGACATCGCTCACTAAATATGGGGCTTTATTATCTAGGTAGTGTTGATATTGCTACACGCCAAAATGTTTCGTTATTTCTAACCGTCGCAGCATTAGCAGAATCAGGCAAATCGTTAACGTAAACGATAAAAAGGAGAGGCTCTAAGACCGACCCTTGTGGTGCTCTAATGTAATTATTGAGAGACAGCTTTTGAAGTATTTCAATGACAGTTCGCGTACACCATAGCAGCCCATTTATTGGAATAGAATGCTATGATCGACGACAGTTGGAAAAATTGTATCAAGATCAACGGTTGGTGCAGATTCCTACGAAAAAAACCAAGTCAACTAATTAATGAATTGTGATTATTTCTCTTGATCTTCTCAGAGCCCCCATTTGCCTACAGCTGGTACATCTAACACCAAAGGAATAATTACTCAGAACCAGTACGTGTACGTTATACAGGGTGTTAAGAAAAAGTAGGTCATGCCTTTAACTACAGATTCTTTGGGCGAAATAATGTGACTTTTATAATGTGATTTTTTATTTTGGAGCGTAGTTTTTTTTATACAGAGTGTTAAAGTTTACATTTTGAAAATTATTTTTATTAATAATTCTGTTATCGTTTAAGATTTTTACCCGAATTTTTGCACAGACTTTCATCTTATACAGATACACTTTTTGTGTAATTTTGGTCAAAAAAGTCAAAGCGCAAACGGGAAAAAGGGGGGTTGTGTTACCCATTAACCAGCCCAACTTTTTCATGCGTACGCCTTTGGTCTCTAGATATTTATTTTTAGATTAAACACTTATTTCCCCAATTTTTTTTACTCCTACGAAATTTTGATTTAGGACTTGATTAACGAGATATTCCAGTAAATTCAGAACCATCTTCAATATTTCAGTTTGGGAATTTATTGTTTTTACTATTGTTGTTCGTAGTAATCCTGGGTTTTCTTTAAATCGACTACTTTTAGACAAAAAATGCTAGAGACTTTTTTTGTTGTGCATAGTCAGAAAAGTTCAATAAAATAAAAATCTTTAAAAAAAAACAGTGGCGTACACAGTTTTGCTTAGGAAACCTAAATTAATACTTAGTTATCTATGCCACTGAGGTAGATGAAATAAGCAAATAGAAACACTAATTTAATACGTTATACGTATTGTGGTTATTAATTAGTATTCTACCTGATATTTTGTTTTAGTAATAATTGTATTTTCTGTATTTTTGCTGTCTGCTTTATTTACCATATGTACAATAACTGGATTCGCCCGTTGGATAAATGATTAAAAAATTAATAGATAATTAAAGTAAATAATATGAAAAGTTTAATTTTAAACACAGCAATGTTTTATTTTTTATAGTATTTTCTTTAAATTAGTGTTTCTATTTGCTTATTTTACCTACCTCAGTGGCATAAATAACTAAGTATTAATTTAGGTTTCCTAAGCAAAAATGTGTACGCCACTGTGTTTTTTTAAGATTTTTATTTTATTGAACTTTTCTGCCTATGCTATGCACAACAAAAAAAGTCTCTAGCATTTTTTGTCTAAAAGTAGTCGATTTAAAGAAAACCCAGGATTACTACGATCAACAATAGTAAAAACAATAAATTCCCAAACTGAAATATTGAAGATGGTTCTGAATTTACTGGAATATCTCGTTAATCAAGTCCTAAATCAAAATTTCGTAGGAGTAAAAAAAATTGGGGAAATAAGTGTTTAATCTAAAAATAAATATCTAGAGACCATAGGCGTACGCATGAATAAGTTGGGTTCCCGTTTGCGCTTTGACTTTTTTGACCAAAATTACACAAAAAGTGTATCTGTATAAGATGAAAGTCTGTGCAAAAATTCGGGTAAAAATCTTAAACAGTAACAGAATTATTAATAAAAATAATTTTCAAAATGTAAACTTTAACACCCTGTATAAAAAAAACTACGCTCCAAAATAAAAAATCGCATTATAAAAGTCACATTATTTTCGCCCAAAGAATCTGTGGTTAAAGGCATGACCTACTTTGTCTTAACACCCTGTATATGGATATCTCCAGAGATCGTTTGCGAGCTAACTGTTCATGTTGGTCGCCATTAGATAAATCTTTTAGCAATTATTGTCTTGTCTTCTTACGGCACGCCATGTGAACCGGTAGAGACATTTAAATAGCTGGCGTTTGTTTGCAGATAAATTCACATGACCTAAAGTCAAAGTGGTATCAGAAACAACAAATATTGATTATTATTGATTGATTATTATTTTTTAAATAAATCTTCTTCCTTGATAAAAATCAAAGAATCGCCTACGTTAATTTCTTTAATGAACCATTAATGGACCATGTTTTGTAAACTTTTATTTGACCCATTGGGGCAGGAAATTGCCCAAAATGGACCGAGTATTATTAATGGTGTTTCCTCTTCAAAATAAATTAAAAAACCGCGCGTTTTTATAACAATGATTAATTCCTATAATTAAATCGTACAAAAAAATTATATCATCCTGCCTGGTAAGAAACAAATATCGTAATAACTATAACCACGCTCGGCTGTTGCAAACGAAATTGATGAAGTGAGTGCTAGGTAACTTTCACGTGAGAGGTTATTAGTGTTATTATTTTTGTTGTAATCATCGGCAGTTCGTTTCCTAGTCATAAAATTGAAAGCATATTTCACAGTGGAGTACTAGAAAAAACTTACGATTATCTCAACCGTTTCGATATTACCTACTTTTTTTACGCCAATCAATCTGTCTCATCGTTCTAAATCTTCTCGGTAGACTCTTGGCGATCGGAAAGGCGCGACAAATGGATTAGGGCCAAGTTCTCAATTGTGTGGTGGATTTTTTATCCTATATCTCTTTATTTTCCTAAGGATCTGACGACATTTGTTTCTTAAGGAATCTCCGACCTGATTAACAACAAAGCACCAAGTTCCCTTTCATATCACCTGGCAATTAAACGTTGAAAAGATGATATAGTGACTTATTAGTCATCTGTTGCATTTCTAACCCAATAGTTGAAGCTGAATCGTCGGATAGAATTACTAGCGCATCTGGCATATGCACATCTCGCACTCAATGAGTTGTAATTACATGGAAAGTAATATTAATAAAGAGTTCAGTGAAAATGAAAATTGCACAATTATTTGGTGAATCTGGAAGATTTAAAAAGCGCTAATGATTTGAAAGAGAAGATAATAGTATCATAACAAGTAGGTACCAGTTGGTATTGAATTGCCTGTAAAATACTTTGATGAGAATTCATGATGGCTAAAGGACCATTATAAAATAATGTCAATCGTTGTGCCACATTTTTAAAGCCAAGAATTCTGAGTGGTCCATTCGCGTGGAAGTGACAATTTTATTAAATAGGAAAAACGTGCCAAGAATAACAGGAAAATGAAAGTAACATTAATTAAAACTAGAATCGTAAAATTCAGTTTTTAATTAATATTAATCTTCATAATTACCTGCGCTTCCAGTGTTCTGTTGCTCAATAGTAGGTACTGAAACTTTCTTCAATCTTGTGATGTTACGATTATTATCTACGATGGCTCTAAAGGGTCACAGCAAAAATTTAAAAAACTAGAATTTTCTATTTATAAACTAGAAATTTCTACTTTAAAACGTGTGTACTGGTCTCTATCCGTTGAATTATATATTATAAACAAAATAATTATTTATTACGCAGCTAATAGTACAGACAAAGTGTCCTAACTAAACAAGAACATAACGAATTCGTTGAAACTTGACATATACGTTTAAAAATACATATATTTCAAGAAACTGAAGAGTCCCGAACCGTAAGGGGTGTGTCGGAGCCACCTACTTGAAAAACCGTGGGAACAACTAAGTTGTCACATGCATAATAAAAATTGTCAATAATTGAACCATGAGAAATTTTCAGAAAATAAGAATGACATATTATATTTTCATTTATAGAAAAATATTAATTTTTGACTTTTTTATTATTTTTTTTTACCAATTTGACGTTTGTTTCCTTCATTTTCTGCCTGATTATCTGTGAGTATATCCTGCAAAATGAAAAAGTACATAATCATCGTATATAAGTGTGGACTTTCAAGCAGTTTAAATTTTTTTATTGAATGAAACATACTTTGTATCTAAAGAAGATCGGAATCGATAGCATCTAAATGTTCTGCGTCGTTTAGATACTCGATAATTTTATCCATGTATGAATTTAGACATTGTAATCCCTGTCAATTTCCGTAAATTTGTGAGCATCTTAAACCTGCTTTTCTGTTGCGGTTGCAGGAGATAAGCTACAATATTGATTCTGCTGTTAACAAAAAGTGGTGTCACAGGTTGTAAGGAGCCGTTAATTATCTTCTAGCCCCACTATGTGGGGCTAGTTTTGTAGAATATGAATTGGTCGAAATTTCGATATCGACTATTAAGCAATTTACATCTAAAAACCGTATGGAGTGTTTCTATTCGGTCATATCTCAAATACCTTGATACACAATTTAAACTTTAAGCTAGGGTGTTACAAATTTCTAGTTTTCAAAGTACAACTTTCTAGCTTTAAAGTAGAAATTTCTAGTTTTAAAGTAGAAACTTCTAGTTTTAAAGTAGAAATTTCTAGTTTTGAAGTACAAATTTCCAGTTTTAAAGTAGAAATTTCTAGTTTTAAAGTAGGAACTTCCAGTTTTAAAGTAGAAATGTCTAGTTTTAAAGTAGAAATTTCTAGTTTTAAAGTAGAAATTTCTAGTTTTAAAGTAGAAACTTCCAGTTTTAAAGTAGAAATTTCTAGTTTTAAAGTAGAAATTTCTAGTTTTAAAGTAGAAATTTCTAGTTTTAAAGTAGAAACTTCCAGTTTTAAAGTAGAAATTTCTAGTTTTAAAGTAGAAATTTCTAGTTTTAAAGTAGAAATTTCTAGTTTTAAAGTAGAAACTTCTAGTTTTAAAGTAGAAATTTCTAGTTTTAAAGTAGAAATTTCTAGTTTTAAAGTAGAAATTTCTAGTTTTAAAGTAGAAACTTCCAGTTTTAAAGTAGAAATTTCTAGTTTTAAAGTAGAAATTTCTAGTTTTAAAGTAGAAATTTCTAGTTTTAAAGTAGAAACTTCCAGTTTTAAAGTAGAAATTTCTAGTTTTAAAGTAGAAATTTCTAGTTTTAAAGTAGAAATTTCTAGTTTTAAAGTAGAAATTTCTAGTTTTAAAGTAGAAACTTCTAGTTTTAAAGTAGAAATTTCTAGTTTTAAAGTAGAAATTTCTAGTTTTTTTTAGTTTTTGATGTGGCCCGTCAAAGCCATCGTATAACTATGATCACTACTTTTGTAGCTACGACAATTTTAATTTCCTTGCTAATTATAGTGGAGGGAAATTAGTCAAAATAATTGATGATTGATTTTAGCTTTATCCCGAAAACCACTTGTTTTAATGGAAAAATAAAAATCACAAAAAGTAATTAGAATTAACTATACTTTAATAATATTATGCTTAGGCAGCTTAGGACTTCCAAAGTTAATGTGATCGAAAAATTTCTTCCAGGCGCCACGGACGCCGCAGGCGGGGGGGTAGTTTTTCGACGGGACAATATTACAAGAATTGCAGAATTACATATATTTCAAGATTGATTTGGTTTATAATTTTTTTTATTCCGAAATAATCCTTATTGAAGATCCTTAAGACGTTTACTTGTGAAATCTGACGGTTCAATAGATCCAAGTGCCTGACTAACCCGCCACATAAAACGCAACTGTGGTTTCACAGGAAAAAAACGGTGGCATGGTTAGTTCTTCTTAATTTTATGTTCCTCCGTCATTTGAACTGAATTTGAAATGTAAAAACCACCAGGAAACGAGTTGTTTTTAAAAAAAGACGCAATTAATCTTGGAAATGCGGTTGAACTGGTATCAATAAAATATAATTTGTTTTTTTGTCAACGCCTTAAAAATGCAGTCCAGTTAAGAGGCCAGTAATATATTCCAGCGTCTAATCCACATAAATTATAATTTTAATGAAACCCATCTAGAATCAGATGGTAATAGCGCTTCAAACCGATCAACTGATGCAGTTCCTTTTAAGTCCATGCAATGATTTTAAAGCGAGTTTCTAGATTCCTAGATTTCCCCTATAAAGAGTGCTTTATTGCCTTTTGCATAAAAACAGAACTACTGACTCGGATATAAATTAATGCAAATCGTTCCAACTTGATTGCACACACAAGATTTGAGGACCGATACATTTATTCATTTATTTTGTATAAACAATATTCTAGGTTATGTCTTAGACCCAAGCTTGCGAAAATTATTAATGCGCAACTCCGGAACAAGGAACGCGACATTAGTGGAATCAAGCCACGCCTACCAACGACTTAATTTTCAATAGCAGGCTTGCCCCACCACGCAACGTCAGTGAGACGAAGCCGCGCCCTCTACTGAACGCATAAATAGAGGCTCGCGCTAACACAGAGGTCAGTTCGTTTCGGAATACCATGACAGGATGTTCAAAACGTCAAGAGACCCCCCCAAAAAAAAAAAAAAGAAAGAAAAGCCATAGAAATGTTTTACAACTCCTAATCGTCGTGTCGGCGTCGTTTACAGCTACATCTCTCCATTAACAAATTACAAGCAATTAAACCGAGGTACTGGCGGTGTAAAGAACATAAATCAATTAAAAGGTTTACATGCATATGTGTTCTGCTGATACATTAATACTCGCCTAGGGGCTTATATAACACCGGTCACTCACCTGGCATTCCAGTTTCGAATCACTATCAGCAATTCTGAGCCAAATATAATCATTATAAAAGTTGGAGCACATTAGTAGGCTGTAGGCTAATATTTAAAAATATCTATTGATAAAAATCGTTGATATATTGGAGACCTACTTTGATGTCGTAATACGTCGGACTAGGTCATCGATGATGATGCCTCGTTTTCAAAATCAAATATCAGAGGTTATTGCTATGCCATTCGACGAGGATTATAAAATGTAGAGGATGCAGCACAGGTGGAACAAGACCAAGAACTTGCAAGTTATTGGAAAATAGTCAATTAAAAAGAAAATAAGAAAGTGTGTGTTTAATAAAATATATAGCTTAGGTACATCATGTGCATAACGCCCAAAAAAAAATAAAAATAAAAAAAAATAAAAATAAATAAATAAATTTGATATGCCACTCTCATACGAAACACCCTATATGATTAGAAATAATTTTACAATATGGTTTTCTTCTCCTACAATTTCTGTTTAGAAAATTTTTCGATATAATGAATATTAAACGAGATATCGACCGAGGCGATCACCCTGTATATTTACTAGTATTAAGGCTGCTTCTAAATAATTAAAATCAGTCGACTAATCGATGTTCCCATACAAACAATAATGTTGCAATTATTGCAATCAAAATAGCATTTAGCAAAATAAAATTGGTGTGACCTTTTATGGAAGAGGCGCGTCCCAGTAATCAATAATTCTTTTCTGTACGTTTGTTGTGCAATACACGTCGTTATAAACAATGGAGTAGCTGTAGGTAAAGCAGTTCTGACTCGAGATATTTTCAAATCGTAGGAAAATATAAATTTTGAACATATCCATAGAAATGTTGTAAATGACTTCCCATGTTATTTTTGTGTTCAAGTATTTTCTAAATAATAAAAAAAAACTAGTTCACACTGTTAAAAAATATTGTGATGATTTTACACCCCCTTTGCAGCAGTATGCCTTCTCATAGCAGTGAGGTGGTTCAGCAGTCGTCCTACAGATTGCGCCAATGGTACGGAAACAAATTAGAAAACAAGAGAATATTTTTTAGAATAGTTACATAAGGATTCTAGATCACTATTAACATGGTATCAGGAATTATAAATATTTGATGGATTAAAAGAATGAGGGAAACCTTGGGGAATCCCAGAATTATTAATATTCGCTGAATCAGAATATTATCTAAAAGGACTTTCCGGTCGCATAAATATATTTTAAAAAGACGGTTACACTTACATTTTCCACTGAAAGAATTCAGCAATGTGTTTTACTGGTATAATTGGCATCAGTCAAGTTCACCTGTAACTGTAAGTCCTTGGATCGCAACAAAATCATGTTCTTCGATATTGCGAATTTCTATATGGCAGAAAAATGTGGATCGATTACAGTTTCCTTTAGAAAGCAACCCAGGAAGGAGCAATGCATTTTCTCATTTGTAAAAAATGTAAACGTACACACAAAACAACCAAGGTGAATTTTTCAGTATAATTAAACCTCAGCAAACAACGGTTACCTAAACTCACTTTTTTTTTGCTTGCCCACTTAGGCGCAGACGTTTATTTATTATAATTGCTAATGGCTTTTTAATTCTATGGTGCGCTTTCTCGAGTTATCTTAAATTTAGCAAGCTACAATAATTAATAATTAATTACAAACGTAGTTATTTAATTAAAACAGTAAATTAAGTATAAAGTAAAAATGTTTCTAAAATTCCATTCGAATTTGAATCACTGCCATCAACGATCAGCTCGACAGATATTTTTTAAATATATTTTTTTATTTTTTTTTTTATTCAGTAACGTCAAAAACATAAATTTCCATTAAAATCTCACCAATTAAAATTATCTTTTTATATCTATTTTGCCAATCGAAGGAATTAACATCAGGTGCCTCCATGAGTTTCATTCCAATCGATTTTTTTCTTAATGGCCGTAATTATTTAAAAACGACCTTAGATAAGGATGTGGATGTGCTGTATCACACATACTTAAGATATAATGAAATTCACCGGCGATAACGGTTAAAATATCGGCGATCAGGCATCGACCACTTATTTGGGATTGAATATGTCAAGGCAATTACTTTCGTCCTACATTTATTTTCAACGAAAACGATACCGCTCGGCCTGTGTCCCACGCTGCGCTGCGTATGTCTACACTTGATAGAATAGCTGTCTATTTGAATATTAATGTTCGCGTAATTGGCGGAATTGTCTTTTCGTGTCTTGGACATAATTAAGATAAAC
Organism: Rhagium mordax; assembly: GCA_963680705.1. Classification (NCBI taxonomy): domain Eukaryota; kingdom Metazoa; phylum Arthropoda; class Insecta; order Coleoptera; family Cerambycidae; genus Rhagium; species Rhagium mordax. The sequence goes on along the minus strand of OY796659.1, from coordinate 79,262,183 downwards.
ATCCGTTACCTACGTGGAGAATATAAATATTGAGTTACCTAACGAATTTTATTCCTTGACCAGCTTTGGCAAGTTTGTCGAAACATAAGTCAAAACTAATTTTATTAATTAGCGTCGAGACGTCATTGTTTTTGTTAAAGAAATGAATAAAAAGAGTGAACTTGATCATAATTTAATTTGGAGCGTTTGTTTTGCTTTCATTTCGAATGAATATAATATAATTGATATAATTTGGGTCTATAAATCGATAATAGTACAGACCGCCTATCTGGCGTGACCATCTTGAGATTATATACTTGCAATTGCAATCTAGATCAAAAGTCGCACCTCACTAAACACACAAACAATACGCGAGTTCCATTTCATAAACCGTTGAAATTCCTGCACCAACTTCATTTACCATAATCTTGTTATTCTTTCCTCAAAGCAAGTGAAATGAAATGTTTCACCTTCGGTGCTGGCTGGGTTCCATGTATTTATCTGCGCGTTTATCACGATCAACCCAATTTTGCTGCTATTTGAATAAACGTTCGCTGAAAGAAACGAGAAGTACTGGAAATGCATTAAACGAAATGTATATCTGGTTGCCTATTTAAGTGGAATCTAGTGAAGTGAAAAAAACGCACCTATTATATCGAGCCACTCCTAAATCCGACTTCCGTATTGGTGGTTCCCTAGCAACGACACCTGCACCTGATCAGCGATCATCGATCACTTCTTATGCATGCGAACTTGCTTTGTTATTTGTTATTCTAACTAACCTTAAAGTCGGATTTACCGATAAATTATTTTAAATTGCCACTGTACTTATTTGAAATAAATTATAATTTTAACTGATTTTAGAGGATGTGGAATTACGAAGATAACTTTATAAGACTAATACGTGGTAAGTACCTAACCTAAAAATCACACCAACAATTTCCTCTAAAATTAACTGACAATTATTTCTCTTTTTAAGATGGAATCCAACAAAATTGGCACCTTATGCTGACATACCCATTAAATTCTGCTCAGACGACACCCTAGTAAACATCAGGGCTTCAGATATGAAGATACGTAAAAGTAAATTTTGTATGTTTAAATATATAAGTATTTTGTTGGTTTAGGCTGGCGAAACGAAGACTTAAGAATGTATTGCTATTATTTGTGAAAATAAAACATAATCAAATACATTTATGCACTTACTCTATCTCCGTTATTATATTTTCTACTTTGAATAAACATAACCAAAAAAATAATTTTTTTTGAAACCTAGTTATTAGTAAGTACATATTTATAAGACGTCCCTTTTTTCAGATGGACCTGTTCTTGAAAATAGCCACATTTATCTCGCTATCGACTTTAACATCATCCTCGAATGACTTCAGGCCGTGCTCTGAAATCTCCAGAGAACTAAGATTCCCATGCACGTGTGCGCTTGGTCCCATCGAACAAGCTCTAGACGGAAACCCTTCCATCGCAGTGAATTGTGACCGGGTTGTATTTTCGAGCGATATCCCGTCCTTGCCCTACGGAGCGCCCATAGTGTCTTTCAGTCAAAGATGGGCCGGGCACCAGTCTCTACCCACACAGGTAAATATTCTTATTCCCAAATTACTATGTGTATATACAGAACAAGTGTCTTCGGCACTCCTGGTAATTGAATTAAGTACCTCCTACCATTCCTGTTGTCCCGATATTCGAAAGATATATCAAGCAAGTAGTTTAAATAGATTGTGGCACCTACTAGCTAATTAAATACCTCCTTGCGTTTCTGTTGCCTTGACACTATATTTAAACGTCTAAGACTGTGCCGAAATAGTTTTAATTTTTGCAGGTGTTTTCATCAACGGACCTCCCTTTAAGAACCATAGATCTTTCGGGTAACTCCTTGAGGCGGCTGACTGAAAGAATGCTTCAGGGCCTTCAGCCTAGCTTGATAGAGCTGAGGCTGGCAGACAATCTTCTCGGAGATAACTTGAACCCGATTTTCTCCACTACCGAGTTCCGGGGTCTCACTCACCTCCAGATACTAGATCTTAGCGGCAACAGCATTAAGGCTATTGAAGAAGGCATTTTGGAGGGATGCAACAATCTTAAGGTAAAAAAATATTCAACTAGTATAATGAGTAAGTATACTTAGCAATGTTTTTCAGGAACTTTATTTGGATAGGAATAGTTTTAGCTTGGTACCAAGCACGTCACTCAACGGGCCCCAATCTCTGCGTTTATTATCATTGAGAGATAATAGAATAGGTAAGTTTACTCGTTCCGCTCGTAATATTATTAAATTAAATTTTACACATTTTTAGACATGATAAAATCGAGGGCATTTCAAGCACAGCCACACCTAGATCAAGTAGACATAAGTAACAACCTCATCTCGATGATTGAAGGGCATGCCTTTTCTAACCTCGAAAAACTTAAATTTTTAAGGCTGTCTCATAATAGACTGACCCGGTTTAATAGTGATGTGTTCCAAGGGGCCGATAACCTGATGCAACTGGACTTGTCGGAGAATTTCATAACTGAGTTTCCGACGGTCGCCCTGAAAGCCTTGGAAAATTTGCGGTACTTGAATTTGTCATCAAATTTAATACAGGTAATATTAGGGTACAATTATACGGAAATTCTCTAATCTGGCGAACATTTTTACATATCTACGTTTTGCTACATTTTTAGAATCTGGATAATTCGAACCTAATTTCGCTACTTAACTTATACCAACTGGATTTAAGTAGAAATAATCTGGCAAATATTGTGCCGGGAACGTTTCTGGGTTTGAAGCAACTGAGGAAATTGGATATTAGCGTTAATTCTCTGAGGACGGTAAGTATCCATTCCATAACGTCCATTGAAAATATTTCAAAACAGTACGTTTTAATAAATTGTCTTCTTCTAGATTGAAGACGATGCTTTCGAAGGTTTGGACAACTTGGAATTTCTCAATCTCAAAGACAACAATATCTTGTTGATTCCCGCCTCAGCCCTGGGACGACTACCAAAACTAACCTCCCTGCAGCTGGACTACAACCGAGTGGCTGCCTTGTCAGGCGACATTCTGCGATCCATCGCAGACAAAGTCACCAAGTTGGTCATCTCCAAAAACATTGTACGAGAACTGCCCCCCGCCTCCTTTCAATATTTCCAGCAATTAGAATTCTTAGATTTGTCCAGAAATTTGATTAGCAACTTAAACTCGGATGCATTTTCTGGACTGGAAAACACACTAACGACATTGGACTTATCGCAAAACCGCATCTCAAACTTAGCTGGTCCGCCTTTAACTCTGATGAAACTACAAAATCTGGACTTAAGCGACAACCTGTTAACAGAGCTGTCAAGAAACGCATTTAACTTACTTCCCGATTTACAAACCTTGAATTTAAGCAGAAACGTACACTTAAGCAATATACCAGTGATAATTTTACACAAACTTACTAAGCTGCAGGTTGTCGACTTGAGCTATGCCGGCATTAAAAGCCTTTCGGTGGAGCTTTTCGCGAAATCGCATGCCATAAGGGAAATTTATCTGACGCATAACACGATCACGGAGATATCGGATGGAGCGTTTTCTAACATGCCAGATATAACGACGATTGACCTGTCGTTTAACAACATCACCAACATTAGACCCAGCGCTTTTGTTAACGTTATGAACATAAGGAAACTAATCCTAAGAGGAAACCAGTTGAGTTCTTTTAAAGGCGAGTTCTTCAACACCGGAACCAGCTTAGAGATTCTTGATCTATCCCAGAACCAACTTAGCTATCTGTTCCCTTCGTCGTTTAGAATCCATCCGAGGTTAAAGCGGATATATGCTGCAAACAACAAATTCAACTTTTTCCCGGCCGAACTCATCGCCAACTTACAATTTCTAGAGTACATCGATTTATCCAACAATGAGCTAAAAACAGTTGAAGAGCTGGATTTTGCAAGGCTACCAAGGTTGCGAACGCTGCTTTTGGCGGACAACGAACTGGAATCAATCAGCGAGATGGCGTTCCATAACTCAACTCAGCTTCAGATCTTAGACCTAAGTAACAACAAACTGGACAGGCTTGGTGAGCGAACGTTCGAGGGGCTGGTGCGTTTGGAACTGTTAGATTTGGAGGGGAATGTGCTGGAAGACCTACCGGAGACTATTTTTGAAAGGGTGCGGTTGCAAATGCTGGAGAACATAAACTTGGCTAGGAATTTGTTTGAAATAGCGCCACTGAAATCTCTGCAGCGGCAGTACTTCTTCGTTTCTTCGGTTGATTTATCGCATAATAAGTTGAAGGATATTCCAGCGGATGACAGCATAATGGTAAACATAAAAAAGTTAGACTTGTCATTTAATCCCCTGTCGGAAAGCGCCATTAGAAACATCCTTGGAGAGCCTAAAACAGTTCGGGAGCTAAATCTAGCTGGAATAGGCATAACCGAGGTTCCTCACTTGGAAACGCCATTTTTGAAGCATCTGAATTTGTCGTACAACAACATAACGGTTTTAAACGAAAATATTTTCGAGAGAGTCACCTTGCTGGAGGAGCTGGATTTGTCGAACAACATGATTCCAGACGTTTCCAATTACTCGCAGATATGGAAGCTGCTGCACAATTTGCAGGCCTTGAATGTCTCCACGAACCCCATAGTGTCAATTTCGCAAAGCGATTTTGTTGGCTTGGAAAAGTTGAGGTAAGGAAATAATATCTGTCTTTTAATATGAAAAAATTTTGTTAAAAGGGGAAAATGTGAAAAACATTTTTTTCCACTTCAATGATGCCAATACTGAAATGCATTTGAAATTTTCTTCTTTAATAATAATGCATATCTTTAAAAGATAATAAAAAAATAGACGTGAATCATAACTAAATATTTCGCATTTCCAGATACTTGAGTGTGCATTCATTAAAAGAATGCAGCCGGATAGAGAAAAGCGCTTTCAAGTCAATTCCAAACCTATCAATACTGGACGCATATGGTTACCCGAAACTGGGATACCTGGACATACAGGGGTTGCTGCAAAACATGCCCTTGCTAGAAAAAATTAACATTGAAACCAAGGACGCTGCAATTGGAAGCGACCAGTTGCAGTCTGTGCTGCATCCACGACTTAAGGAGTTGGGCGTGAGGGGGTCACGCCTTCGAAGCATTTCCTCCGGAACGCTATCAGGACTTAAAGGTAAATACCTGCACCTTAACTCTCACGATTAATACCCACGCAACTCTTTTAGGTCCAGAGGTCATAATTCGTCTGATGAACACTTCCCTGATTTCTTTGCCGCCCGCGCTATTTTTCCCTGTCCCTAGATCTACCAAGATAACTTTGGACGTTACCGGAAGTCAACTTACAACTATAAGTCCACAAATGTTGACCACTCTGGAGGATCGTAGGGGCGACTTGAAGATTATCGGTATTGAAACCAATCCAATCATATGCGACTGCAATGCACGAGCTCTAAGAAGGTGGCTTCCGTTGCATATGACTACGATCAGGTGTTCAGGACCCGAGAATTTAGTTGGTAAGTTTCTTATTAAAAGAACGTTGGTCATAAGTTTATTTGTGCCAGCAAGCCCAATATTTGCCATTGTTTCCGTTACACTAACCTTTCTTTGAGCAGGAAAACTGCTGGTAGAAGTGGGAGACGACGAGCTGACCTGCGACCCGAGAAAAATAACTACCTCTTCCTCGACGCAATCGTCCACGCTAATTTTCACCAGGGGTACACGCCTTCAACCGAAAACCACCGAACCAGAAATTATCTGGTCTCTGCCAACCACAGAGAAAGCGAAGCCCAAGTTACCCACTGCCGGTCAGTCGGCGTTAAACAATGACGACACTCTCATCATAGGAATAGTAGGAGGCGTAGTAGCCTTCATAGCCATACTAGTAATAATCATCTGCATTATAAGGCTCAAAATGACGAGTAATCAGTACAGCGGCCCCCCTGTGATGCCCCCCGGAATGGTAGGGCCTGGCAGTAGCTGTGCTTGCAGCGTCAAAGGCTCACCGCCAGTGTATGCGGTGCCTCCGAGTTACGCACCAGGTTATTCGGCTACGTTACCTCATAAACTAGCGACTACGCAAAGCTTGAGGCCCTCGAATTATTCAACTATGGGCAGAGGCCCGTACTATCAGAATAGTCCGCAGCCCTACTTTATAGCAGCATATCCGTCAGACGAAAAGATTTATCGGTAGCCATATTTAACGTAAAGAGGAAAGGTGTACCTAACTGTAGCATTTAAGTGTTGATTTCGGCTGTTATTCTTGTGGAAACATTACTTTCTAAAACAGTGCGTTTAAAGTATAACCGGTGGTTACTAAAATTTAATTTCTATTTGGTGACGAAATAACAGTTGAATACAATTTTATATGAATAATATAATCTCATTATTACAAAGCAATTCTAAAGCTCCCGAAGGTATCGGCAAATAATAATACAATTCGTTTCAAACAAGCAAGAAATCATAAATTGAATCATCAGAAAAAATTGGTAGGTTAAGGATCCAAATTTTGGATTATGTTTAATTTTATCTGATACCTATATAATAAAATTAGACTGTTAAATATACATCACTGAAAACACAAACAGTTTTAAGAAAAACACTTCTTTTAGACCTTTTAAGATTTAAAACTTACATATCCCTAACCTCTGGCTCTGGGTTCTCCAACTACTTCTTAAAATACTCTCCATAACTTTATTGCTTCACAACAGTTAAAAACACACAATGTCCAAAACACTTTTTACTCAGTTTAAACTGTAGAAATTTAGCAAAGCCAGCAGAAAAACACAAAATATAATCAGGATCAACACTAAAACATGTTTGCTCTCAGACTGTCAGCACAGAATTAATAACAATTGTCAGTGTCAGATAAACTCGGCGCGAATTCGTGTTTTGTTTTGATTCTTGGTCACGTGGTTTGGATTGCCCAATAGCAAGACCGTCCGATTTGACGTCTTTACGGAAAACTGGCGGGACTTTTGAAATCGATACAATTTATTAATATTTAAATCGACTCTAAGAATGATGTATTATTGGAATTTATTGCGTTATTATATAATGCAATGTATTTAACTTTGAGGTAAATCTATTAAAAACCTTTAATTTAATTAAGGTGTAAGAACCATTGGAATTGTATAATTGCATACGTTTATAGTTTCTTAAATTTTGTGTAGCTTCTCTAAGACCAATAAAATACTTTATCTCAGTTAATATTTTGTGATCCACCAATAAATTTATCTAATAATTCAAATTCTATCCCAAAAACTATTCTACAAAAATAGTCCTATCCAAGAGTTTTCCTACTGACGCTTTTTATTTTAACCTCGGGATCGGACTATTAAAATGAAAAAAAAAAATCAGTTTACTGATCTCGAATTCCATTAACAGCATTTGCACGGAGATTGTTTAACAAAAGATCAAAAGAATGAAATATTATTGCCTGATACTTCAGTAATGAGAATATATTATAATAAATTACACGGTCCAATATTAAAACTGTTCTTTTCTAAATGTTTTTTATTCATTTGCCATATTTTTCTTGGCTCAAGTCAATAAGAGGGCGAAATCTTGAAAAACTTACAATCTTTTAATAATGGTCAGTGTACATATTTTATTGAAATATTTAGATTTATATTTTTATTATGTTTTATATATGTTTAATAAAAATATTTTATTTATTCTTGGAAAATTTATTTTACTGGAAGGACTGCGAGGGTCTCCTTCTGTTATGCCCTTACCACAATTCTTTAATCTTAAGCCGACAGAGATTTGTTTCTGCAGTGTGACAATTTAAATCTTTGTGACTATCCAACTGCCGGGTCAACAGTCGGCTGGTATAACTGATGGCTAAGGTAGGAGTACTGTAAGGATCAGTGTCGGGACTCTTATCTATCTACGTAAATGTTTTGCCTAAATTTTTATTTCTAACACCACAAAAGAGGCCTCGAGAGACCAATAACATTAGAATTATATTGTTTAATTGGCATGATTCACATTCTTGAGTAAATCCAGCACTTTTAACGAAACAAAGACTTGTTGTGAAAAGTGTGTTGCCAAGAAAAGAATTACATAATCTATTTTTTTTATTTGTACAATCAAATTTAACAATAAAAATGTATAAAGTAGCATAATAAATAATTTAATGTATTTTAATAATATAATTAATTCTAAATTAAAACTACCTCATGATAGAATTATGTACAGAATAATTTATAGAAAAAAAGAAAGTATATAAGTGTGTATATAGTAAACAAATTAAAAAAAAATTAACAATGCATATAAATTAAAGTCCCAATAATAAATCAATAAACTCACTTTATTATTTACAACACCAAAATTCAAAAATTACAAATTGGGAATTAGTTTTTTTTTTGTAAAAATATAGCGCTATATTTTATTTAACTTATGCAGAATGGTAGGTAGAATGTTAGCCCCTTGTTCATTTGGTGTTTTAATTTGTTGCAATAGAGGACAGTCCACAAATAAAATTACCTTCCGCAATGAAAAACAACGTTAACAAGTACGGCAAGAAGGTACCTCTTGAAAGGTAGGTTCCACGTTGATCCCAGGTATTCTGTAGCCCATATTGACCAGCATTGACTCAAAAGGATCCATCGACATGCGCTGCTGGTTGGCCTCCACTACGGCATTGATGTCTTTAACGACTCGTGGATTTACGTTGTCGTCCTGCGTAAGAAACAAGTTCACCATTAGCAAACATTAACAATGGCTTTATTGGAAAAAAAATTGTATATAAAAAAACAACTATTGCAGTTTCCAAAGTTTACTCCATTAATATAATGCACTCACCTCTGGCATGGGAGACCATAATTTGACAGCAGGATCAATTCCACTGGAGGCAATAAAGCAGGCACTAGGGTGAGGTTGGATACAGTTAACTATTGAAACGTCACCAAACAGGGCCGTAACAATTGACGAATGTTTTCGTTCCCAAATAAATATAATGCCTTCGTCTGAACCTGCACAAATATAATTGCCATCCTCGCCTGCAAATAATATGCCACACACTATTAATGAATGCGTTATATAGAAAGTGGTACTATACCTAGGAAATTCGCTTCTTTAATATCAGTTGTGGTGTTGCAGTGTCCTAGAAATCTTACTTCATAGTCTCGGGAGTCCATCCTTTTCCTCTGCTCCGGCTCTTCCACTTTCCTTAAAAATCGCTCTTTAGGCTCCGAACTGTCATTCTCCTTCTCCCTGGGAGGATTCATCAGTTTTATTCCTTCCAAACTGTCATGCAAACACCTCACCTGAAAACAACAGGAACGTAAAAACTGAAACCATCATTTAATTCTATTAAAATGCGCGAGGAAGTATCTTACGGTTGGTCCGCAACACTTTTTACTACTTCGTGCGTAGTATGTTGCCTAAATATTCGACATATAATTTTATTAAAAAAGCAGCTTTTCCTTCTTTTTCTAGACGGTATCATTAGTGATTCTTACTTCCAAGGATGATCTATTCTTAGAAATTTTAATCAAGTTACACAGAATGAAAGCTTTTTTATCTTTTGCAAAGTGTTCACTCTGTCTAGTTATTAAAAAAAAGTAATAATTTGTTCATGTTTACCTGAGAACTGATGGCATAATCCGGATGAGTCGTGCAAAAATATTCCAGCCACTGTTGAGCTTCATCAGCCCACTTCAAACCGATAAGACTTTTTATAAGACCTATATAGGCCTGTTTTTGGTCAGGCCAAACTTGAGTAACATACAGGTAGTCGCGTGCTGCGCTGTATAAGTCACCCATCCTAAAAACACATTTTTTTTTAACATAAACAAAGGATAGTTTTCCGAGATTAAAAATTTTGGTTTTGAAAAATCTGAAGCGACCCTTATTTTACTTACCATTTTCTCCTGTAGCATTTGTAAGCCCTCCTCATGTAATAGCATGCACAGTTTTCTTCCGTGAAATCATTAGTTTTCACATTATTCACGAATTCATTGCCTTCCTACAATTTTAAAACATATTTAAGTCACACTTGCATATAATTAGTTGGCGCTTACCGGATGACAACAACACTTATAAACGGGCATCTTTCTTCTACTACTGGAAAACTGAGGTACTTGCAACTCATTTATATGCCTAGAGTTGTTGATGTCGAAAAGATAAATTTGTTCGCCACCCATATTGACCAGCATCTCTGACCCGGCAGGGTTGAAGGAGATGTAAGTTGCCGCCAACTTGAAATTTGTCACACTTGCATTTTCCATAGCGAGATGGCCTGGGGCATAGTACTGAACACAGTTAGGGTCGAGCGGTTCTCGGTCAGAGGTTTTTTGAAACTCCCCCATTTGATTGGTCTAAAATAAGTTGTGACTACTAGTTAATTTACGAAAATTCCAAAAAATAAAATTTCAGATCCAATGCCATTATTACGGGCCGTAGAGCTAATATTAGCCCACAATAGGGCTCTCGAAGTACTCCTAGAAAAACTCACCTGGCCTAAAGTACAAGTTTTCAACATTCTTCTGTCATACATCCTGATGTAACAATCGTTAGCGCCTACAGCAATATAATAAGGTTTCGTTGGATTTACTGCTATACATTTAACCTCCCCAAAGTTGTGACTCAAATCCACAAGCACTTTGGTTTGCGAAAGGGAACATTCGTGGTGTTCCCTTAAATCATACTGACTGAAACATTAATAAAAATAATCCCATATGAATCAATACCTACTATTAAAAATTAAAAAACTCACATTACAAGGCCATCTTCAGCAGCTGACCAAAACAAAGTGGGTTCTATGGGCGATGTAGCTAAACGCTTAACACGATTCACGTGGCAGCTACATTCAAGTAAAGGGGGACACTTTGCGACAGCTCCTGTGATTGATTGCACGAGGACTCTACAATCTCCAGCAGCTGTCGCTATTTCATTGGTCCCGTTACCTAAAAACTAAGAATATATATGGTAGATTAGACGTTCAAACGTGGTGTTTTAATGAATTTCCGTTGCTTGCATCGATGAAATGCTCTTACCTTAACAGAAAATATATTGCCAATGTGATGCGTGGGAACAACCTGCAGCTGCTTGTGTCGAAACGGGTCCCAGATGATAATGTTGGTGTCATCGGAGCCGGAAGCTAAATGCCTACAACATAAGCCGTTAACTAAATTGTAATCACTATTTTAAAAACGTTACTTTCCGTCTGGAGTCCATTGCAGGCAGTTGACACATCCTTGATGGCCTTCTAGCTCAAATTCTAGGCCTAACCTTTTTATTAAACTGTCTGTAAATTGAGAATGCTGTTTGAAAAACTTTGAAGCCTCAGCACTGTTCTCCCTGTACTGCAAAAGCTTTAATATATCGCGTTTATTTCTCCATTTTCTTAGTTTGCCCTCCATCTAAATAAATTAAATTAAATGTAAAGTTGACGTGTTGGTCGAACGGGAATAGGGAGAGTTTCGTACTTACGTTTGCGTTTTCTTCTTCAACACTACAAAAACATGATTTTAAAGTACTTAAGAGCGGAAAACTAATGTATCTTTTTGGACAAATTTATGTAAATCTTTTGAAAACGTCAAATTCCATTTGTTTTTGTTCTAGAGATTAGCAGCAAAGCAAGCAATCAGCAAAAAAAGTGGTGTTTTTGTGCTTCAGAGTAAGTAGGTTGAAACTACTGCTCGAAGTGAAATGTGGCGTATGCAGCGGTTCGTTTAAAAATATAAAATATTGTACTGTAATACGATCGTGCAGTAAATGTACTGTTGACTATTTTATTATAACAGAATTTAATAAGCAATGATCACTGAGCGTATTGAAAAAGCAGTGTAAATATGAAATATGTAAGAGAAGCGCTGAGAATAAAAAGTATTAATATTAATTTCATCTTTTACAAGTTGGCATCCTGAAATGTATAGATTGGGTTATTAAGCAGTAGTTCCAATGTACACAGAATGCAGATAATGCAGAATACATTTTATACAGGTAAGAGAGAGAGACGTAATTTAATTATCAAAATAAAAAATGTGCTGTGGATTTTCTTTTATTTGAAAGCCGAAAGGAACAATGAATCTGTAGTATAAAACACAATATAGTTCACTGACTGGTTTATTTAAGTCAACTCGGTTCAAAATAGATTTTCTAGTGTTTTTCAAACACCAAATACGATATTCTGTCAGTTTGACAGTTTATATTCTAAAAAATAGATTGTTTATTCTTTTTAATCAATACTGAAGAAGTCACGTGACCACAGCGCAGAACCGTGACCTGTGACTGTAGCTACAGCCATTAGTTGTCACCTGTCAGTTGAGTTGTCATTTTGACAATTTATGTGAAAATAGGTTATGTTTATTGTTTACAATTTTCCTATTAATTAATAAATTATTATTCAATTATATTTTCTTTTATACGTAAACAAACTCAACGAATTTGCTTTTCAATGAAACAACATACTACCAGAGAAGATTATTATATTTTTTGATGATACTTTTACTTTAATCTTGTATGATGAACGAGTCGATAAATATTTTCCAAAAATCTGACACAGATATAAGTAAAATTTGTAGAATATGTATGAATACCCTTTTAAATAATGGTATTGCAATATTTGAGGCAGTGGAGGAACATAAATACAACTTGGCTAATAAAATTATGGCTTGCGCTTCTGTACAGGTAAATGTACTAATGTGACTAAACGTGGCTTTAAGTAACTTTATTCATCTAGGTTGTTGATGGAGATGGCTTACCATCGTCTATTTGCCAGAGCTGCTGTGAATTATTGAGGACTGCTTTTTTATTAAAAAAGCAATGTGAAGAATCGGATGTAGCTCTTCGTTATTATTTATCAAATTCTAGTCAAATATCGAATAAAAATACACAGCTTGGGAAGTCTTGTTTTGATTCGAATAATATAGATTCTACAGATAATAGTTTCTACCCCGAAAATTCTGATAATGGTAGCGATAGCGAAGATTTTCCCAAAGAAAAAAATGTATTTGACAAATCTTCTACAACTGCTGTTATTTGTACATCAAAAAAAGTATTAAAATGTGATATTTGTACAAGCAGTTTTAAGAAATTGAACCAGCTAAAATTACATATGCGCATACATAGAAGGAAAACGTCAAACTGCAAAATTTGTTTAGAAAAATTGAATTCTCTGTATGAATTATCTCAACACAATAAAGCATACCACGGAAAGACTATCAAGATAAAAACTGAGGAAACCACGCACCTATGTTCAGTATGTGAGGAAAAGTTTTCAGATAATAAGTCTTTAATAGACCACATGCTTTTAAATCACACAGAAAAAAGAATAAACATATCCGACGTATCAAACCAGTTAATTTGTAGTATTTGCAACAAAACTTATTTAAATAACAGAAACTTGACAGCTCACATGGGCACGCACACAGGAAATAAGCCTTTCGAGTGTAGCGTTTGCAAAAAAAGATTTACGCAGGGTAGAGCTTTCGCGTGTCACATGAGAACCCACTCTGATGAAATCGAAAAGCCCTACAAATGTGATAAATGTCACAATGCGTTTGCGAAAGAAGAGCAGTTGACTATTCATATTAAGAAACATAGTGGAAAGGCACATATTTGTAGTATTTGTGGGAAAAGCTATAGCAATTCTGGTAAATATTGTAACAAAATAACTTGTACATTGTTCAACATTAAAATTTATTTTATTTTAAGGAAATTTGAATGGCCACATGCGTTTACATACTGGAGATAAGCCGTACACGTGCCATATCTGTGGACGAAAATTTGCCCAAAGTAATGCCCATTCTTACCATATGAAAACCCACTTTGGAGATAAACCATTTTCTTGCGATTGCTGCCCAAAATCTTTCACCACTAATGGACAACTTATTAATCATCGTAGGTTACATACCGGTACAATATAATTACATATATATGCGATATGCCAATACATCGTTCTTCTTTAATAGGTGAGAAGCCATTTGCCTGTACCTTGTGTCCAAAGAAATTTACCCAAAAGTTCGCCTGTACTATCCACATGATGACTCACACTGGAGACAAGCCTCATTTGTGCAGCATTTGTGGCAAGAAATACTCTCAAAGTAGCCAACTAGCCGAACACATGAGAGTGCACAACGGTAATAATTTTCTAGAAATATTGTTTAATGAAGCAGCGTTTTTGGAAATATACTTAATTCTCATCGTGTTTTGGTTTTTGCAGGTGAAACACTGCAATGCAGTATTTGTGGCAAAGCGTACACAACCACCGGTAACCTTGCGGCTCATATGCGCACACACACCGGCATAAAACCCCACGCGTGTGATATATGCCACAAAGCCTTCTACGTTCCCAATAAACTGGCTAAACATAAACGCACCCACACTGGAGACAGACCATACAACTGTAATGAGTGTTCTAAAAAATTTGTGTCCTTAGAATCACTGAAGATCCATACCAGAACTCACTCTGGGGAACGTCCTTATGCCTGCCAATATTGTAGTAAGAGTTTTATCAGTGGTTCTCATCGTACCGCTCATATGAAGACTCATGGCGAAATGAAATCGTACATCTGTGGAATGTGTTGTGGAGCTTTTGGTAGTGCTTCGGAAATGGCGGTGCACCAAGCAACATGCCATAAAACAAATAGAGACGTTTATACAAATTTAACGGGGGAATATGTCTAAGATTAAAATGTCGATTTTATAGCATTGTTAGTATTAATTATATGTATATTGTTAAATAAATGTTTTACTCAAACTACAATATGTTACTTCCCTAATGCAAAATTATGTGGCATCCTTACAAGCAAGAGAAATAAAAACCAACAATGAAATATGTTTATATTTTAGTTGCAATAAGTGTACAAAATAAGTTTATATATATTTGATTTAATAATATTCGGGAGCCTTACAGCATGGAAAAAGGCATAGAATACCTGTAATAATTTCTAAAACGCAAAGTCCTAGTTGGATGGCACATATAATATATTCAAAACGTAACACTTCGCTCTGCCAAAGCATCAAATATACCACTCCGAGGACTGATGGAATGGTTAACAATATAGCTATCACTACTGGCCAGTCTAAAACATTTATTAATTGTACCTGCGGTCGAACACACTGAAATTTATATGCTTACTTTTCTCGGTAAGGTTTCCTCTTCTAGCTAGAATAACTCTAAATAGTTCTATAACACACACAGCCATTAAAATACCAAAATCAGTCGTGGAATGATTTAAACTGCTAAAGTTAACATATTTTACTATATTCATTCCTATTTCACAAATTGCAAATAAGCCAAAATAATATGAATTTAAATATAGTAAAACTTCAAATGTTAATGAGGTGTTCATTTTCGGCTATAATTAATTAATGTAATTGTTTGTATCGGAAGACACGTCAAGGTAGTTTGTAGTGTACTTTTTGGATCAATAAAGCGCCTTTTTTAAATTCCGTGGCGCTGGAAATATCCAACAAAGTTTCTAACGTTCATTTGAACTACCAATAGATGGCTGCATAATCGAATAATCGGTATTCGATTTTTGCTAATAATCGAATGGTCTTTCGAATACTCAATAACTCAAATGATTTCTTTGTTCGAGAGCAATTATCCGAATGGATTTGCGTTCTTCGTTGCAGAATGTATTTTAGCACGCATTCAAAAATATGATATACGCGGCGCGTTGCTTTTATGGTCTTTCTTTATTTTATTTTTAATTAATTACTTTACATTTATACATAATTTTAAGACACTTGATTGCTTCGATGTTCGATAATTTAGACTGTTCATTCAAATTATTGAATTTCGTTGATTCAGCCATTCGAATAATATCACTCGACCGATCCTGTGAGTTCTGGAGTTAGAGTTACATGAATACCTAATCGAATGAACGATTATTTTTCATTCAAATGCGCCCATCACAATATTGATAACATAACCTATGATTTTATTTTGACGTTTATAACTTGTCAATTTTTTTTAAAAACCCCGAAACTGAAAGATATATGCATGAATTTGAATGGTAAATATGGAAAAAAATAGTCTTCCGGATTTGAACTCGCAACATGATCTCTATTTACAAGAGATCGAAGGAATAGATGATTATTGGGGCCCTACTTTTAGGTGGGTGTTTCCTGTAGTGTAATATTTCTAAATGTTTCTATAAATGTAATTTTTTAGAGCGATATTTGATAACGACGAACATGTAGAATTTAAGAAAAAACTAGAGGAGAGAATTAAACATCATGACAAGGATATCGAGAGGCTTTGCAACGTTTATTACCAAGGTTTTATCGAGTCTGTAAGAGAATTGCTGGAAGTTAGATCTCAATCAAATAAATTAAACGTATGAACTGTATTATGTTGCTACTGCTTGTTTTATTTTAGTTCTAATTTTAGAATCAAGTTGTTACGTTGGATAAACAAGTTCACGTAGCTGCACAAGGTATTTGTAAGTCCGGTGCCGATTTGCTTCAAGCTAGGAAGGTGCAAAGTAATATCGCTGTTGTCATTGCACAGTTAAATTTGTGCTTACCAGTATTTACAACGTATTCAAAACTACAGAAACAAATATCGGAAAAACGGTAAATATTTCAACAGTATATTTCTCAATAAATTTTATACTTTTGTAGGTACTACCCTGCACTTAAAACTCTTGAAGAGCTGGAGCACCTACATTTGCCACATGTTGCGAATTATCGGTTTTCTCATCAACTTCAACAAAATATACCAAAGTAGGTACCTACAAATATTTACGAGACACGTTTTAAATGCTTTTTTTGGTTTTAGATACCGAGAAAAAATTGAGGCTGCTTCTATGTCCGACCTTAAAGACTTCCTTGAGAATATCAGAAAATTTTCGCCAAAAATTGGTGAAGTCGCCATGAGACATGTATGCGCTTTATGTTGTATATTTATTAAGATGTAAACGTTCTTTTTTGCAGACCAGTGAACAGCTAGCAAGCGATCCGACTGTTATAGGGAGAAAAAAGAAGAGAATTGCACCTCAACCTCCAGGTAGGTATTTTTCTCGATTGCTTTAATTGATTTATCTTAACGAATTTTCTGAACTAGGGCATTTTTCTGACGAGGATCTTAGTGCGCAGGAGCTAATAGACTTTTCGCCTATCTACCGAGGGCTTCACATAGCCCATGTGCTAGGCCGATCCTCGACGTTTGAAACATATTATAGAGCCGAGAGGACAAAGCAAGCCAGGCTCGTTTTACAACCACCTACGAATATGGTAAATACAAATTTTGTGAAAAAATTGCAACTAGAAATACAAAAAAGTTTACTTAAATTATTGTTAATCCACATGTTCTAAGTATCGTGGTTTCTTTGCAAAGGAGTTAATTTTTCAACCATAAATTTAGTATCTATTAATATAAAATAATTTTTTTACTGGTTGTTTTTTAGCATGAATCAGAAGAAAGCTATCGAACATATATTCATGCTGTGCTTGGATTTTTTATATTAGAAGATCATGTTCTTAATACTGGAAGAGGATTAATAACGAGAGCTTTCCTAGAGGATATGTGGACTATGGCTCTCTCGAAAATTGTCACAGCTTTACAAACAAATTCAGTAAGATGTTCTTCATAAATAATGTAATATTTGAATAATTCCCTGATATAGAGGAGAGTAATTAATTTTTGTTCACACAAATTTGGAATAAATATTTTTTCAAGTTCTTTTATTGTATGAATTTTTCAAGAACAATTTTTTTAAAACATTCTTCATTTTAGGCTTATTGTACAGATGCTACTCTAATCTTAAGAATAAAGGATCTGATAATGTTGTTTTGCACAACTTTGAGAAATTATGGTTATTCGGTGAAACCCCTGTGGGAGCTAGTACGAGAGTTACGTGATCATTACACGGAAGTTTTGATGCAAAGATGGGTGCAGGTTTTCAGGGAAATCTTGTCCAAAGAAGATTTTCAACCAATAGAGGTACTTAGTGCCTTCAAAATAGCCATTTTAAATATTTTTAATAGGTTATTTGTACTAACAATATTATATAGATTAATTTTCGACGTTTTCTAGGTCCATGACCAAGAAGAATTTGATCACATTCTGCTCTCTTTCCCCTGGGACGGTGATTTACCTGACGACGTTACGTTCCCTTACAGCTTCCCATTTTCTAGTATGGTGCCCAAAGTTTATCAGCAAGTAAAGGAATTTATTTATGCTTGTCTGAAATTTTCCGAAGACTTAAATCTAAGGTAAATAACCGGCCAAAGTAGAAAATATGTATATTGTTTTTAAATTTCAGTCAAGTGGAAGTGGATGAAATGATCAGAAAATCGATGAACCTACTGCTTACAAGGACCTTTAGTGGATGTTTATCGTCCACGTTCAGAAGTCCACACGTTAATCTACAAGAAATAATTCAGATCATCGTGGATACGGAATATCTAGAAGAAGCCAACGTTTACTTAGATCAGTTTATTTCTAATATCACTGGGTAGGTAAACTAGAGTATTTTTATCTGCCATAACCAAATTGATAAACGTCACGTCTTTTAGGGAAGAATCTAGAGGCGTAACGACAGGGGTTGTGCAGGGCCAATCTGCTATGTTCCGAGTAGCTCGGGAGGATGCAGTGAGGCAGATATGCGAAAAGTTGACGCAGAAGTTAAACGAATTTTTGGAACTGGAGAACTACGACTGGCTGCTGGTGGAGCCGAAAGGACATGCCTCGAGTTACATTTCTGACCTCATAGCCTTCTTGCAAACCACTTTCCAAAGCTTCACAAATATTCCGGTAAGTAAAAAACATTTTAGACAAAGCACAATACTTTATTGTAATTTTAGCCTGAGGCCGCGCAAATTGCTTGCAAGTCAGCATGTGAGCATATTGCAAATTCGCTATTTGCTATGTTGATGAACGATGAAATAAAGCAGATTTCGATGGGATCTTTAAATCAACTCAATTTGGATTTACTACAATGCGAACGTAAGTATTATGCTGTGCTGAAACCTTTTGTAAATTCTTATAATCTTATTACTTTTCATAATTATGAAAAGTGAACAAACAATGTTTTGTTTGTTCGTTCGTCTCAACATCTCCACCTACCAAATAGGTTAGGCAACCCGCCATATATGTAAATTATCGTGGTTGCATATGCTTGGGAGTTGTAAATAAAATGATATCTTTTAGTACTGTATGATATAGGCAACCACCCTTCCATCCAGTGGAAAAACCTCTGTTTTTCCCTCTGTTTCTTGCCATAGTTCTTTACATTTACTGACTTACTTTTTGTTTACCTAAATTGAAAATTAAAACGAATATTTCAAAGAGCATAACTCTCCAGGGTGAACCTCTAACGTATAACCGGTGTTTAATTTTATTGCTAAATAAGATTGAGATTGGTGTTTGGTCATCTTTTAGGTAAGTAGGTTCAGGTTTTTAAATAAGGTCATAACGATGTAAAAATCTTTTAGAGTCATCTGTGTCTCACTTGTATACTTGTATTGCTCATCAGTCATCGGGCATCTTGCTCTCCTAGCTGGAATAAATTGTAAAACCAAGTGTCGAGTTTTCCTGGCTAAAAACCCATCCCCGTCTCAGTTCAATGCTGACTAGCAGAGGTTGCAAAATCTTTCAACTTCCCGTTTTTTTATCCATCAATATCTGACATTTGGGAGAGCGCCAAATATAAAATAGATAAATAAATACTACAAAATATATTTTGTTTCTAAATTTCCTCAATCAATAATCCTGAATATGCTACTGTCCTCAATTTTTAGAGTTTGCTGCATCAGAGCCAGTAAAAGGCTTGCAAGAAGACGCGTTGTTATCATATTTCGGAAAATTAAGAGAAATACTGGACTTATTGATTTCCTGGGATTGGCCAACGTATTTCCATGATTATGCTCAAGAAACTAGTAAATACAAGAAGGTTAATCCTGAAATAGCCATTACACTATTAGAGAGGTATGTAATTTATTTAAACACCCTTCAATTTATTTCTTATAAATTATCAGCGTAGGTAATTTTTTTAAAAATAGTAATTGTTATTTCAAGACTTAAAGAAGGCGACAAGAAGACGATGTTCACAGTATTAAAGAAAAGCGAGAGGGATAAAAAGAAGTTGTTAGAAACCGTACTAAAACAATTACGTCAACTGGCACAAATACCGCCTGCGAAGTAGTTTTAAGCTTAAAAAAATATCAAACCTTATTTTATTTATTGTATAAACTGTCTTACCATTTATATATATTATATGATAGCTAATTTTAATTATAAATATAATTTTAATAATTATTGCCAGTTTTATGTATTAAAATTATATTTGCATTTCTTCATTGTTAAAATAGTTGTAACGGATTCCCCAGTTCAGTATACCACAGATTTTACAATAATTCTTGTAGGTGCTATCACCTTGTTAATTCAACAAATCAAAAGTACAAGTAAATCTGGGCTTATATGTAATGAAACACGAAATACGCATATCAATAATTTATATACATTCTACTGTAAACATACAATTTAATATTCTACTTATGCTAAAGATATACTTTCTATCTGTTTAATGAGCTCCATGTGCTTGAACTCATCAGGTTGTTCAGTAAATGTTTGGAGCAGCTTCTTCCTCTCAGGCTCTTCCTGTACATAATACATCTGCAGCTGATTCGCAAGACATTGCGCTTCCCTTGCATCAATAACGTTCTTATCATATTCCCCCCTCATTAGTACAATTCCTTTACTATCTTTGAATTCAACGAAATGTGTGATGGTGAGACACTCGGGTGCGTTTTCTTTGTGGACTTGGTAATAAAGAAGAGGTGTGAAGTGGACCGAGTTTTGGGCGAACTGACACATAATAAACTCGTAGCCTTGACTTCTTGGTAGAGCAAATAAAAAAGTAGGAAACTTCTCACTATTTTCATTTAATTTGACAAAGTCTTCAGCAGGAATCGTGGCGGCTATGCAATAGTCTTTTTGAACGTGATACTTCAGCCATATTTCCCTTATTTCTTCGGCACTCTTATCGTCAATTAACTCAATTTTCATAACTTTGTCTAAAGGCTCCTGCTTTATTTGCACAGGTTCTGCAATTTTCTCTTTAGGATTCAAAAGCTGCGAGTATTGGCGCTGTTTAGGAGCCTCAATTTTACTCGTTTTCTTAGCAATACCCTCGACACGCGATGTAAATTGATTTGGATCTTCTTTTTGCAATTTAGAAATCTTTGTCGCATACTTGTCGTAGTAAGGATTGCCCTTTAAATCCTCTAGGACCTCCTGCATTTTCCTTGGAGTTGTCATTATTGTTTTCGATGCACTTTTGCTTATACAAAACGTTCCCCTGTACAAAATTGTTCTCATCAGAGACGTAAGATGCATTGTGACCGTACCCAATCTTATTACATTTTTTTATCACCACGTTAATAGACAATTTCCAGGTTGTAGATATCGTCTAATAACAATTTAATAATAATAGACCATAGATTGAAGATGTCAATCACATTACATAACCACAATTGCTTTTTCTAATCTGTGACATAACCTTTTACATTTGACATTTGACAAATGTCAGGCTAGCAGTGTTGCCAACCACAGCTAAAACATTTTAAAAAATTGGTGGTATCATAGATTAAATAAGTGTAAGATACACCATCCCATTGTTAGAATTCAAACATGGTTGAGGAATGCAAAATGGTATTATACTGACCTTGTGCTTTCGAACAATAGATGGCGCTCCTTAAAGTGTATTTTTCTATGTGCAGTTATAGCTAAAGATTTATATTGTTAGAGCTTTGGGCGTTTTCCTCATTATGTTTTAAACATGACTCTGCAATAAATGATATCAATAGTCAGAAGAGATAATATTTTTGGGAGTTTCGGGTGCGCTATCTGTTATTCGAATGCACAAGCTTCTTATAATATCCATTTGCATTCTAACAATGGGATGGTGTATCTTATTTAATCTATGATGGTATAAAAGTGGTATGACGTGAACCACAGAACTTAAAAAAAATTTAAGTATGTCCACAGAACATCTAAAATAAATGGAACACTATCGACATCTAGTAGTGACCATCCACATGTATTTATATTTTATACGGTTTCTAAAATTACAAGGAAACGGGAAACGGTAATTAAAAATTTGGTGAAGTACTGGTCAGCGTTAATCGTACAGAAAATGGCTTATTTTAATTGTATTAAATAGTTGGTTTGTTGTATGTTGGTGTTGGTAACCCTGTTTCACAGTTTGTGAGCGCCGGTCAGAGGCAGTGTTTTTCTGCAAGTGTTTTTTGACAAAAAATGCACTGTTGTAGCAAAAACTGATAAAGTGGATTGAACGAATCCGGAATAAATGCACAATATGTATTCCGGCAGTGATTCCACGGAGTCGCAGAAATATCCACAGTGGGCATTAAATCCCTCGGCTTACCAAAACATGGCAAACGACCAAGTTGACTGGGCAGCATTAGCACAGCAATGGATAATTATGAAAGAAGCTGGCCCTCCGCCTATTCCGGGGGAGCAACCAGTTATTTTAAATAACAAATCTCTGAAGGAAGTATCTAATGAAGGTGGTGAGGCTCCCATGGAAGTTGAAAATGATAAGGAAGAAGTTCCTCCGTGGAATGTCTCGGAACCACCTCCACCCCCAGGTGCAGAGCCGTGGAATTGGAACCCCCAGAATCAGAACTGGAACTGGAATAACTCGTGGGTTCCGCCAAGTGGGGTTCCACCACCTCCAACCATTGGTCCCATGAAACCACCTCTACTGCCCACTCCAAATAATATGTATAGTGCTCCCCCAGAAAGTAGTAGCGATAATGCTGTGCCGTTTGGAGGGTAAGTTATAAATCGATTTTAAAGTAATGTAAATAACTAAACAATGCGTTAGGTACAACACAGGTTCTAATAATGACTACAACAGCCCGGGGTACTGGACAAGTTCCGGTAGCCATAAGCACATAAAACCTCATAATAAACGGTATAGTAAAGTAAATGTGCCTATAAGGGCACCACCATCTGTTCCTCCAGTGCTGCCTCCTATAGAGGCACCTGTAGTTCCAGCGCTTGATGCGGCAAAGAGGAAGCAGCTCCCAGCTTGGATTCGAGAAGGTACTTTTATTTGATTTATTTCTGTTAGTACAGATAGAATAATCGAACGATTTCACTATTTATTAGGTTTAGAAAAAATGGAGAAAGATAAATTAAAGCAGTTGGAAAAGGAAAGAGAAAAGCAAGAGCGAGACGAATATATGGAAAAGAATAAACAGAATGAAAAGGAGACTATGGAAATTCTAAAAAGTACTATGAAAGAAAGGCAGAGAAGTAAATTTGTAAGTTTTGTTTTATATATTAAATAGAGTACGGTATGTTATATTTTTTTACTCGAAGGAGAGCGATGGAGAAAACTCTGACTATGAGAATGAAGTACGGAAGCGACCCAGAAGTCCGGAACCGCTACCGCTTACGCAAGATGAACTGGTACGTGTTTGTAAAACTTTTATTGAAAGTCGTTTATCAGTGGTTATTTACAGATGTTAAAAGTACGTAGACTGATGACTGAAATCCTCCTAAACGTAACGACGCGCCAGATCGATTCGATTTGCAAGGAGGAGCATCAGCGTTACATGAAAAAGTACAAAGGTATCGTAGCAAATAAGTCAGTAGTAGTAGAATTTGTATGTTTAAAAATAGCTCGTTTGATTTAAGTGTCTCGGGCATTAAGCCCGTTTTCTTTTGTTATTTGTGAGACTGTTAGCAGGGTGAATGGGCTCAATTGTTAAATTTATGTACACTTCAGCTTCAGATCAGCGTTCATCAGCACCCAGCGGTGCCAACATTAGTGCCAAACTCGGTAAGTTCTTTTTTTGTTTTTACCCCAAACCATTTCTTATTAACTACTTCCATTAGTAGATAGAATAGATAGAAACTTTATTCATCTTTTGAAGTTTACACAAAATGTATTGTCAAGAGCTGGTTTTAAATTAATAAATTGTGGACTTAGGCAAGGAATAACTATACACTCAGTATAGCTATTTAATGAAATAACAAAGTCGGCATTTATTGTATTTATTTGGGACATAAATTATTGTAACATAATTAATCAAAAATAATTATAAAACTATATGTAGAATATGCAAGAAATGTTGACTTAGGATATTTACAAAACAATTGTCTGAGTAGGTCAGGGGAGTAGGTCTGTTGAAGACAGGGGAAAGATCCGAGATTATTCGTTTTTTTTTCGGTTTCTGAAACGAAAAGGTGTTTCCAGGTATTTCGGTAAAATCGGTAATTTATACAAAAATGGCAATGGTTGAGGTCTCCCTCGTGATAGTGAAAGTGTGGGCAATGTAAGTACCAATAGTTCTTTTTTATAGTTGTTAAGTAGGTTCTTTTCTTTTGCTTAAATAAATGTTATGTTTGGTAACTCGTGTTTTAGTACCAGGAAAACTACACCCCTAGCGTGCGTATACGACCAGTAGCCAGGCCGTATGCGTAACATATGGTGGAGGCTCTTTCAACAAAAAGAATTCCAAAAAACTACATTTAAAACCACAAAAAAAAAATTCAAAATTCGCCGCCAAAATTCGTGTATTATAAAATTAATAATTAAATTAATTTTATAATACACTATTTGATTTAAAATTTAAATTGGGACATTAGTACTATACATATAATTAACTTATAGTTAGTTAAGTGTTTTTATTTTCTATTATTAGTTGAATTTCAGTTCTGGGAATTTCATACATCCAGTTTTTCACGTCTTTTAAAAGTAAAAAGGTTAGTAATAAATTTAATGTTTTGAGGAATAACAGCGTTCAATTTAGAACTAAGGTAAGTATAGCATCTTTGCCCTATCGTTTTAATGCATTTTTTTGTTTTTAGGCATGGATATAGACATCGCTCTAGTATTGTATTGGTGGTCGACATATTGAATACAATGTCGATTATTAAATATGTGATTACACATCGATAAACCAAATAACTGCCTTGGATCCAATACCTTGGACATCTTAAATAATGCGTCCCATGGGTATGTATAGTTTTTTTTAATATTATTTTTAAGCACCATTTTTGAATTATAAAATAACTGTGTCATCGGCAAAGCACGTTATTCTTCCTAGGCAATTTAGATTTAATAAATCATTGACATAAATCAGGAATAATAACGGACCAAGTACCGTTCCCTGAGGCACACCATATACGACAATTTCAGGGTTACTATATACATGTGGGGGTTTTTTTTTTACATCGTTTTCCCCATGCTTGTGTAGTGTGTGTTAAAACCATTTGCAATACTAAGTGGATCCGTTAGTACATTGTCCCCTTTTTATCTTCATGACTTTGATTCTCATTGCAAATTGTTTTAAAGGTGTTCCACATTTTACTGAGATTGCCATTATTTTCATTAATTTTATTTTTTAAATAATTTATCTTGGTTTTTTTTAATTAAACATGTTAATTTGTTTTTATATGTTTTGTAGGACTGTTACAGCTGAGGATCATTTGGATACTGTAGAACATTTTTGTACATCGAATTTTTTTTATTAATTGAAGTAAGCAAGGCTTTAGTGAATCACGGTTTTTTTATAGTATTTTTGTTTTTTATTTTGACTCTATTAGTGTTCTTTTCTACATAATACTTTATTTTGTCAATAAAGCATTTTGCGATATAGTCTACGTTTTCATTAGTCATGTACAAGAAGTTCCACTCCTCTTTTTTAAGGTCAATTTCTAGGTTTTTGTAGTTATTGTATGATTTATACAGGGTGAATACCAATAACTCATTTTAATTTTATGGGATGGTAGGTCCCTTAATGGTAAGGCCATGTACCAAAAATAAAAAATATATACCCTGTAGTTCTCGAGAAAGAAAATAAATTAAAAGACGTCAACATTTTCAGAACTTCGTAACTGACCTATCTCAACAGAAAATAAATCAGGATAGGTCTTTGCCTCTGGCATTCACCTTGTTTTTTGCAATCATAAATTCACTAGTTTTTGCTGTTACTGTAATTAACTTGTCTGCGACCGCAAATTTATGAAAGACCGTCGAACGGCGGCTTAACTTTATTAGACGTTTTTTATCACATTTTTTACGTTAGAACTTGGAGTCTGTGACTTGATACAAGGCATGTTGTTCACCCCATAGTGGGTCAGTAGAGAGACGAAGCGGTACTCAAAAGTTTACCAGAATTTTACGTAGGGTAGGTCAGTTTTTCAACTTTCAGATACTGCTAAGATATTGGGATTTTTAGCTTCAATAAATTGTCTAACATCTTAAAATTTGTTGCATAATGTTCTACAGTTAATGTGTACTACTGTTGGAAAATTAGAAGGATCCGTTGGTAGTGGTTTATCTATAAAAAACTGGTAGCCCTTTTAGTTTGAGGTTCTTCTTCTATTTGGCGTGTGGTTCTTCTTGGTTAGTCTTTTATTCAGCCCTCCAGAAAATCAAAGTTTTCATCAGTGGTAAACGAACTCTCTTTCGCTCCAGTATTTCTTTGGCGGGGGTTGTCAAGGTAATGTTGTCCTCTTCTAAAATTAAACCTTTCGAATACAACACCCTTTGGCCAAAATGAGTGTTCATATACTGTTTCTCTTAGACTGGGGTCAACGCCTACTAAGAAACAGTTGCCCTTTTTTTTATAAAGTGTATTAAGTAATTTAACTGAAATATCCATTAAATCACCGTTAGTTTTTCATGTATATACTTTTTTACTTTTTCTTCTGAAACCTGTTCCTTTGCTTGTGATATAAATAGCCAGAATTTTTTTCTTATTTTCATTAGAGGCTTTGTGATTATTTTCTCGTCCTTCAAAACCAATGGACTACATTAGTTGTGACGTCACGACCCCCACTTCTAGAGGTATACAAGTTTACTGCCGATATTGGATATTGGAATTTGACCCGTATTGCGTTGTCCATAAGGACTATAATATATAGTACTAAAACATTGTCGGGAAATTTATAGTATTTCTGTATGTTGAAAGACTATTTAAGGACTTCCAATACCTATTTCACATTTAAGAAATATGTTAAAATATATGTATCCACGTATGATTTATAAAAACTTCATTTTAGTTTTATAAATTAATATGTAAATCGGCGGAAGCTTCCTCCAATAGGAATAAAGAATGCAAAAGTTTTCTCTCAGTTTCAAATCTATTCTACTATTTTTTCTAACAAACTCTTTTTTGTGCTTAATTTCAAATGTGGGTTTGTGCTTTGCACCTGAGTGTGATCTTATCAATAAAACTGGATGTAAAATGTTTAGTTTCCCAAAGGATTCCAAATTAAAATAAAGGAGGTAAAGCTATAATGTGTATGTTAGTTTGATTATCGTTTCTTAAATATGGGGATATGTAAATTGTAAAGACAAAATAATGCTTAAATACCTACCTGTGCTTTCTTTAATATTCTATATTTTTTTAAATAGGTTATTGTATTATTGACACCAAGATAAGAGGTTATAAAGTTTGCGTCAGCGACACTGACACTAACGACAGCTGTAACGACTCAGAAGTATAATGAACTTAGCAGCAGTGTAAACTTTTATTTTACTAATTGATTTATTATATTAATAATAAAGTTTTTGTAATACTTTATACTTCTGTATATTTTCCGATATCTTGTGCATTATAAATGGTAACTGAAAGTTCTTATATATTTCTTCCACAGGAGAAATAAAATAAAACTCCAGGCCATGTTTCTATACCAAAAAATGTCGCCTTTATGCACATATGCATTAAGGGTCAATTTCCAGTGAGATTGAACGCAACCCGTCTGTCATGATAGTAGTACGTACGGTTGCATAATTATGTGACGTCACACTAATGCGGATTGACCAGCTGATCAATTTAGATAGAACTGGTTGGCTCAGACTAGTTTGTGATTTCTGCTGGAACAAACCTGATGATGACGTAACGTGATTTAGACTAAATTTGTTTTGTTTTTCTTTCTCATTTCCTTGTCTGGGATATCCATGTTTATTTTCAGCATTCTCGTTACTTTTGAAATGTGGTAAAGGAGGCGAGTGATTCCTTCTTGATGTTTTTTTATGAGGATTTGGTTTCGAATTTGTGGTTGGTGTCCTTTGTTTTTGTGAAAAAGGCGGGGCAGTTGGAGTCGGTAGAAGTGAATTTCGTACTGCTATACTGCTGTAGGATTGTTGTGCGTTGGCATTTGCAAGTAACTTAATCATGTCTTGAGTCTTTTAAGTTTGTAATTTCTTGTTTAGTATTTTTGATATCTTGTTGCAGTTAATTTTTTATGAATTTCGTTTCATTTTGTAGTAGTGGTTCAACGATTTGGTCATCTATGGTAGTATTTCTTTGTTGCAGATTAAGTTTCAGTAGATCATTAAATTTGTTGTAAATTGCCTTAATATCCGCTTGAATTTCATTAAAGCCGTTTTTTGGCGACGAAACAGTTTCAAAACACTGCAAGTTCATTGGTCTAATTGGTCAAAATTCGAATTTAGACCAATCAACTTGCAGTGTTTTGAAACTGTTTCGTCGCCAAAAAGCGGCTTAAGTATCTTGTTTTCCTGAGTTAGGTTAGGTTAGGTTAGGTTAGGTCACGTCACATTGGCCAACTGGGACAACTCGATACACCTATATTCTTATGCTTTCATCAAATGGAATAAATCTTTAAATAACTGTTTATATTAAGACGTAGTACACAACCATAATGGAAACAGAATAATTTTCCAACAATTTTTAGTTATTGCTTAAATGCACGTAAATCTACGTAAATCTGGCACAATTTTTTTTACATTTTCCAACATTAAATGCTATTTTAAGTTACACAGAGCAGATCAACAGAGGATACATTTCTAATAGTAGTAAATAATGAATACCTAAGGCACTTTTACAAGCCGTCTCTTTTAAAGAATACTTGCAAGCGGTGTGCGCAGTGCGCAGTAACGGGGCAAAAACATTAGCATTAGCACAAGATGGCGACGGACAAGATGGCGACGGCCACAACGTGCCCATAAAACTTACAACATAACTGCTAATATTATAACTAATATGATGAGAGCTACTACGAGGCAGATTATGATGAAGATCTTTCTCTTTCTAGCCTTTGTTTGATACTCCCTTGCATGCTTAAGTTGTGTCTGTCCTTCCTCCACATAATTCTGCGCACTTGTTACGTGGAACTCCACTCGGTCAAGGAGTTCCCCCTGATTTTCTACCAACATCGCCATGTCCATAAACATGTCATGTAATTCTCTAACTGAATTTTCTAACTTAATGATATCAGCATGCCGATCTTCGATATCCGCTAAAGTTTGCCTAGCTTGTTGCGTTTCCATTATTATACCTTGCGTGAACACTGCTGGATTTCCTTGTTCTAACATCTCCTCTAATTCCTCATCGGTGGTTGTTCTGCCGGTAATTTCTAACTGCCGCTTTATCCTCGCTAAACATCGTTCTCTGTAGTCCGCCTGCGTCCGGTTATATTCAGTCATAACTTCTACAAATTTCCTGGATAGCGCTGAATGCTGTGTTTTTCGTATCCTCGTTTTATTATTTTGTTCTTCTGTTTCTATACTTTGTTCTATAACCTTTAGCTTGGCACGGACTTTATTGGCACTTTTCTTAACGTCAGCCAAGAGGTCTTCCAGTTCTTGTTTCATTTTTTCATCGCTCTGCGGGGCTGAAAGAATGGCACTGTGTTTCCACTTTACTTCCTCCACGTTCGCCTGCATCTTGTCTATCATGTCTCGTACCTCTTCCACCTCTTGAAAAAATGCATCCATGAAGCCGTCGCGACCCTCGACGTTGACAGCAACATCATCGTCATCGTCACTTTGTGCCGCAACGAGGGCTGCTAATCTATCCTTTATCATCTTGGCCCGATTTCAATCACACACCACTTAAAACTTTAGTTTTGTGAAATAATCCCATTCAAATTGTGTAAAAGCCACCACAACTATAGAACTAGAACAACTAGACTAGACAAAACGGAGCGAACAACCACCAGTCCTCCACAAAAAAAATCGATAGAGTTCAGCATGCTACTGGCGCCAGATTTTCACGTGGCGTAATTTCCAAGGGCGCTCATAGAAAATAATCCAGGGGGAGGGGCAAAGAAAAAAAAGCGTTTAATAGTGTAATTCATATAGTTTACTATAAAATATCTAACTATAAGGTGTAATCTATCGGGCGCACTATGGATTTTTTGGCGAATTTAGCGAAAACGCGAAAATTTTAAACCTTATTTCCAAACGAAAACAGGCCGCCGTTCTGACAAGAAATCCAAGGTCGAAAGTCCAACGTGAAAGTACATCGTGAATTGTGCGATTTTGAGATCAGCAGATCCGAACTAAAAAGTGCCTTTTAAAGTTTTGACAAGTCCTGCGCGCGCATGGATTTCGGAGGAATCTGCGCGCGCATCCGGCGGCCATTAGCCACATATCTCTTTTTAATTTCGCAAATTTTACAAAACTCCTCGACATGCAGGTATTGAAACGCTAATATTTGGTATTTTCCCGGCACGAAGACCCGTATAGAAAATAATAATAACATGACTGTCAATATCACGTGATTTAGACAACCAATCAAAAATTGGTTACTCTATTGTCGCCACTGTTTCTACGTGCTACATGAAACTGATTTTCGACCGCCTACTAGAAAACCAAATACATTTCCAATGTTAAAATTAGCCGCGTTTCAAGAACGTGACAGTTAGTGGGCCTTACGTAGATAGTTTATAGTTTGAGGGTTAGAAATTTATTTTAATTTTATTTCTTCAATAAGTTGAAAACTCGGTTGAAAACCTGATCGATAAATTTAATAATTATCAATAAATTAAATTATTTAATATAATTTAAAACAGAAATAAATCCAATGAACACAAAGAAGCAATTCCGGGGGGGGGGGGGGGGCAAATGCCCCATCTTGCCCCCCCCCTATGGGCGCCTATGGTAATTTCTGAATTTAAACGGTATTTATTTCAAAATTTAACATTAGAATTTAAAAAGTAATAGGAAATGGATACACTTCGGATTTTTTTACTTCATTCTGTTCTAACTTTTTGAATAAACTGTTTTAAAATATAACGTTGCGGCAGGTTCGTTAAGTCACCTTGCCTTGGTGTCTTGTGAAGAACTATTGGTACTTACATTGCCCACACTTTCACTATCACGAGGTAGATCTCAACCATTGCCATTTTTGTATAAATTACCGATTTTACCGAAATACCTGGAAACACTTTTTTGATTCAGAACCGAAAAAAAAACGAATAATCTCTTTCCCCTGTCTTCAACAGACCTACTCCCCTGACCTACTTAGGCAATTGTTTTGTAAATATCCGAAGTCAACATTTCTTGCTTATTCTACATACAGGGTGAATACCAATAACCCATTTTAATTTTAAGGGATGGTAGGTCCCTTAATGGTACGGCCATACCCCAAAAATAAAAAATATATACCCTGTAGTTTTCGAGAAAGATAATAAATTAAAATACGTCACCATTTTCAGAACTTCTCAACAGAAAATAAATCAGGATAGGTCCTTGCCTCTGGCATTCACCTTGTTTTTTGCGATCATAAATTCACTAGTTTTTGCTGTCACTGTTAATTAACTTGTCTCCGACCACAAATTTATAAACGGCGGCTTAACTTTATTAGACGTTTTTTGTCACGTTCTTTACGTTAGAACTTGGAGTCTGTGACTTGGATACCAGGCAGGTTGTTCACCCCATAAGTGGGTCAGGAGAGCGACGAAGCGGTACTCAAAAGTTTACCAGAATTTTACGTAGGGTAGGTCAGTTTTTCAACTTTCTTTTTTATATTTTTTTGTTGGTAATTTGTGTTATAAATATCAACGAAACCCCCTCTTAAAATTAAAATGAGTTATTGGTATTCACCCAATATAGTTTTATAATTCTTTTTGATTAATTATGTTAACAATAATTTATGTCCCAAATAAATACAATAAATGCTGACTTTGTTATTTCATTAAATAGCTATACTGAGTGTATAGTTATTCCTTGTCCAAGTCCACAATTTATTAATTTAAAACCAGCTCTTGATAGTATCTGAACGGAACATTTTACTGTTTCGCCTCAGTTTCTCGTCTTTTATAGACAACTTAGGTATTCTAGCTAAGAATTTCAGGGCTATATGTAACCGATAACTTATATATAAATTATTATAACAGTTATAAAATTATTTTGTTGGCTTTTTGTTCTTAATTACCGGCATTAACAAAATGATTATTTACTGTTGTAAAATAATGAGTATAATTAAAATTTTTTTTTACTTTTTATATACATATATTTTTAACGGGAATGGGGCACCTTTTAGAATTTTACTTGGTATCAGCTTATTCTACGGGTAGTTTATATATAATCAAGCAAATCATATGATTGTCTTTTGACAGGCGAAAACTCCAACCCTGAAAATCTTAGGTAGAACGTTACTCGTTTTCCTTTATTTTTAATATAGTTTCCTCCTTCAAATTCCTCTCCATTATTTTTTAAGTAATGTAGCTAAAAATAAACACCTTTTTGTTTTTGCCACAATTTTTTTTTTTGTACAGGCTTATATTTTATTAGATATTTGCTACGTGAAATGTTTATTTTTTAATCAGTACAAAAAATATTAGGACTGGGTATCTATGGTGATGGATCCGAAAGCAGCAGCGAGGAGGATGATGACTATCAGCGTGATACGAGAGACTCGGATTCTGAACTGAAGGTGATTATTTTTAAATAAAATTATTTTATATTTACATTCATAAGATACTAATTGGAATTTAATGAAATTACTTTAATGCGTTTTGTTTAGGATACCATTAAGAGGAAGATGGCAGACTTTCAAAAGACCGAAAGAGAGATAGAAGATAGACTAGAAGAAGCGGAGAGAAGAAAGGCGGGCAGTGTCAGCAGGTCTTCTAGTCCGGACTCAAACGATAATGACTCACAGGTAGACGCAAGAGCTCAAGGTCAGTATTTATCCGTCACTTTATTATCCTAATGGATAAAGAAATACTGATAATGTAGTTGACTTGCCACTAAAAGAAATTTACGGAAGTTAATCCATTATTGCAATTTGCCAAAGCTAATCGTCCATTTTGGGACATTATAAATTAGTATATAGTCCAGTCATTATCTCGTTTTGATTCAGAAAAATACTTGTACATGCTGCTTTCCATGATATGCCATGGTAAAAGATTAAAAAATGTTTTTCGGCGAATACCTCTAGAAATATTGTTACCTGGTTACATCCCTTCCTTTTCTGTTCTGTTCAGTTCACTTTCCAATATTCTGCTACTTGCAGTGGACCATCTTGGCCTTGATATACCTGCACAGATACCTTCTAGATTTCTATCTACTGGAATTTAAAGTCACGCTTTATCAATTATCATTCAGAACTATGTATTAAAAGAACCTGCATAAAAAGTCTTGTAAATGTTTCGGCATAGTGAGTGGATTATTAAAAAATGAATTATTTTGTGAGTAGTGAATTTTTTTTAGAGGCATTTTCAAATGAAAATGTAGACAATGTTCTTTAAAATAAGGTAACGTACAAAGAAATTAGAGAATTAAATTGTATTAATCAAGTAATCATTTCCAATTAAAAATAATAGTGGAAATTTTTTGAAAAAAAAATTTAAAAAATCAAGTTTTTATAATATTTATATAGAATTATATTATAATTGTCTTAAAAATGAGTATATTAATTGAGATCTGCTATTTGATGTTTTTTAACATTTATTTTATTTATAGAATTAAGCAAACAAAATCGTTACATATAATTCTAACTGTCCTACCCTTTAAATTAATTCTTATTGGAATAGCAGATCGCAATTTTATAGTCAGAGAACGCCCAGAGTCATATTCCGTATTTGTAATTTACAGGACGCAAACATCACGCAGACGAAAAGCCGTCCCCCCGTTCCAGAAATTTCCATGACAAAGTAAAGACGCGATCTTTTTCTACGTCGTCGGAAGGTAGCGATTACTCAAATAATAGGTCGAAAAATAGCAGGCGGTCCTCCTCGTCTGACAGCAACGATTCGCATAAAAAAATAAAGAAGAGGCATCGTAGCCGCTCAGACAGTCGAAGCCCCGATAAAAAACACAAAAGCGCTTTAAGTTCCAGATGGTCAAGGTCGAAGTCCCCAACAAAAAGGCACTCTAGATCCGATTCCAGGTCTCGCAGGGACTCGAATAGCTCAAAGAAGAAAACCTCCCGACGGTCGAGGTCAAGGTCCTATTCTAGATCTAGAAGGTCGAGGTCTTCCTCTTACCGTAAATCAAAAAGGTCACCATCTAGGGACAGAACTAGGCGATCTCGTTCGAGAAACAGAAGCACGTCTAGGAGTAGGTATTCTAAGAGGTCTAGGTCTAGCTCTAGATCGGAAAGCAGAAGGCCGAGAAGAAGGAGGTCGAGGTCATCCAGTAGCGGCAGGGGTAAGAGGTCTCATAGACATTGAACTACCCTGGATCCAAAAGGTTGTATATTTTTTACCAGTTGTGGAATCTCGCTAACCTTGTTAAAAATATGCAAATATCTGATGTTTACTAAGGTCAGTTAGGGGCGATGTTCCGACCTTTGAGGCAGGCCCGGAAGGCTCTTAGGAATAGGTAGAAACCCCAAGAGATATAAAAATGATTAGGCTTAAATAAAAGCTGAGGTACCACCAATTACGGTCATGAATTTAATTTATAAAAAACTTAAAACTGCCAGTTTAAAAAAAATCATTATTTAAAACCAGCTGATGTTTTTTATTTCCACTAAAACTAAGTAATTTTGATTCTTGATTTGCGTACAGGTTATAAAACGTTTTTTTTTTTAGTTTTCAATACCATTCAACATTCAAATATATTTTATTTAGTATAACAAAAAATTCATTTCCCACCATTTTTTTTTCAATCAGCGATTTGCATATTTTTATTAAAGAAACTGTTGTTTAACACAATTTTTCTATCTTCAGGTGGGTAGGATAACACTGCAAATCCTCCTATGAAATTATTTATTGTACCTACAATTTATTATATAAGTTACTGTAAATAATTAGGATTTTATGTACGTAAAACTTATTACACTGTATGGTGGAACACCATTTTAATATTTCTTAGATTTAGGTCTTCCTTGAAAAGAATATTTTATTTGTGAATAATGGATAGCTTCTCTGTGCAGTAAAATCCATAACTTTTTTATGTTTTAGTCGAATTATGATGTTTTATTATAATAAAAGTTATTTAAATTCTTCAAACAATTTTTTTTTTGTAATGCACTATAGTTTTTTCGAACTCAAGAACATTATTTTGATTCAAAGGAAAATGAAATAATTCACAGCCTCAGGAGTCCCAAGCAGTTATTAATCTCTGCCCTGTATACGTCATTAAGTTTTAACTGATCCGTGATTAAATTAATTCGTGATATGGATTAAAATGGGTATTAATACTTAATTGCTCTCATAAAACTAGAATTAAGATAAGCATTGTTTGATTTATGCTTTTTTTATGGTATTTATCGAGAATGCATTATATTTGCACTTTTCACAAAAGAGTAACCAAAATAATGGCAATTAAAAAAGCTTTGATAGTAGGAAAATTTCGTACGCAATAATTTAGAAAGTTATTACAAAATATTTTTTTAATTTGTATCGTATATTGTATCCAAATCAAAAAGCCTTTTCAACGTAATGCGTTTTATTCTATATTTTGAAGCATTTAAAAAAACTGTATTATTGATTTACTTAATAAATATTTTTATATAAAAAAAAACTAGTAAAAGGTCAACCGCTCTACTCTATTTAACAGGAACGTTCTTCAACGTTTGCGCTACGCAAAATCCTTTTCCTGGTACACTGATAGGGACATTTTTGTAGCAAGCCTTAAGATTATCATCAGTATGTAAGTCGGGTGCTACAGTTTCAAATATTTTCTTTTTCGGATTCATTAAGGCGTCTGGTTGCCTTGTGTAGCCTTCGCAATATACAAGATCTCCCGGCGAACAATCCTTAGGCGGCGATAATACTTCCACGCCTGCTTCGCTGCTAGCGCACATTACCATAGCCTCGGAGGTTATTCCACGCATCTAAAAGAAACGTTGGTGTTCTTATTCTCACGTAATACAATGTGCAAGTACTCCCTTACCTTAACTGGCTTTAGATTACATAACAAAACTACCATCCGATCCCTAAGTTCTTCAATAGGTATATGCTTTACAAGTCCTGAGCACACGGTACGAGCCTTTTCTTCTCCACAATTGATTTTTAAAACATATAAAGTATCGGCATCTGGATGCCTCTGTACATCTTCTACTTTAGCGATGCGTAAATCAAGTCTACCAATATCAACCGGTAATTCAATAGCTGGTTCTTTTTGCTCTTTGGGTTTCTTCTCTTTTTTTGGTTTCTCTTCCTTCGTTTCGTTTTTTTTGACCGGTGCTTCTTGCACGGTTTTTTCTATAGGAGAGCTTAAAACGACATTTTGTTTTGGAACAGGTATCTGGTGAATTCCGTTCCTTACTTCAAGTTCTATTAACTTCTTCTTCGCATCTTCAACAGCTGCAGCAAGTCTAGCATTTTCCTCTTTTAATTGATTTGCCAAAATGTGATTATATTCTTTGTTAATAAAATTAAGCTAAAAACCAATCCATGTGTAAATATTTTAATGCTACTATTAATGATTTAATATAACTTTCTATTTCATCACTTTAAAACTACTAACCTCACTTTTTAGCTCGTCGATGGTTTGTTTGGCAATTTCGGCATTTTCTTTAATGCGCTCGATAGCAGCTTTTCCTGACATTCTCGCAAGGGTTCTAAGAGCTGGTCTAAAAACATATATTAAATCAGTTAAATAAAAATATGCCATTTTCTCAACATACTTTAGTACTTTAACCTCAAAAATGTTACTCAGATTGTACACTGACAGATGGGCGCATTCGAATGAAAAATGATCGTTCATTGAGTTCATTCGATTATTCATGTAACTCGAGAAGTCGCCACATCATTCGACTGATTTTATTCTAATGGTTGCCAACCGAATTAAACGTGATCCAAAATGAAATTATCGAGCATTCGAGTCAACGATTTAGACAATCGTTGCATTCAATCATAGATTTGCATTCAATGCATTTGAGTATCGTAAAATTATGAATGATTGTCTGGAAGGAATGGTGGGTCTGGATTTGAACATGAGCAGGACTTGCGAATTTTTAATAAACTAAAATAATTATTTGTTTGATATTTTGTATTAACTAAATAAAAATTTCTTAATTTCTAACGCAGTAAAACGAAATCATCGTTACTTGAGAGCCCACTTATGAGTATTATTGAGCATACACTCAGAGCTGTTCCAGTACAGTTCCGAGCTTTACAGGCGTAGAGCTGGAAAGCACCTCATCATAGCCGCTTTTCAGTGACTTTCATGAGTTACTCAGAGCAACTCAGGAGTACGCACCAACTACTCTCGGATGCACTGGAACGGCGTAGAGTAATTGAGGCGTAT
This sequence comes from Rhagium mordax, assembly GCA_963680705.1. Taxonomy (NCBI): domain Eukaryota; kingdom Metazoa; phylum Arthropoda; class Insecta; order Coleoptera; family Cerambycidae; genus Rhagium; species Rhagium mordax. The sequence goes on along the minus strand of OY796659.1, from coordinate 79,224,810 downwards.
TCCTGAGTTGCTCTAAGTAACTCAAGAAAGTTACTGGAAAGCGGCTCATATATCATTCCCAAATGTCATTCATAAATCAATGTTCCCAATAGATGAAAAAATAATGTTCTACTATTTTGAGTATGCACCTGGGAGGAGTGAGTAGGGTAGGGGTAGATAATTCATCACACGAATCAGACCGTACGCCGTGTCTTGTGTTGAGTTGCCACTTGCACTTTTTTTGATAATGTGGTTAATGAGAATTGAGAATGTGAACAGGTACATAAATTAGTGCAAAATGAGGAATATCAATTTTTATAGAGTTTTCTATTTAATTTTTCATTGTGCATATACGATTTTTGAATATATTCATGGAGTAATAGAATACATAAACCGAAAAACCGTTGATTTTTGTCACGAGTTTTTCCCCAGAACAGGAAAAAGTAAACATTTACAAAATCAACTTAATAAAATTGTTAAAACTCCGGTGCATTTAACGGTGCTCTTGGGTGATGAAGAACCACATTACAAAGACTTGGTTAATTTGATTTTATGGTGCATGTCTACTAGAATATCGTTTATCAGTTTTTATGATTACAAAGGTTAGAACTTTCAGGATATTGTGATAACTGTGTCTAATAAGCTGTTTGTAGGTATTCTAAAGAAAAACGAACAAGAACTTCAATACGAAGTCAGCCAAAGAAAGCTAAAAGAAGACCATGTTATTTGGCATAGCGATTTAGATTTTACTCATAAGAATGGTTTCATAGGGCGAAAGATTCATGTCAAGGTAATAACAGAAGAAGATGGCAGAAATAGTGTAGTGAACTTGACCAAAAACATTTCGTTAACTAAAGACAGAGACTTTGGTGCGGATAAAATTTCCGAGAGTTTGCGTAAACAATTCCAGTTTCCTGACCCTGATTTAGGACTCGTCTGTGGCGAAACCTTTAGTTTATATAATTATCCTCCTTGGCAGATACGCGTAACAGAATTTTATACAATAAAGTCTTTGCGTAACATCACATTTTCCTCATTTGTTAATCAGTTAGTAAGGTACAATAAGTGTGAACAAAGATTCGGGAAGTAGTAGTATGTAATGACCTAAAATGTTGTAAATATTTATTATTTTTGAAGTATATTTATTGCTTACAAATATCCAATGGAATAAAAAATTTCATCATCTTGTTTTAACTAAATTTGTATTAATTAGCACCTGCTGTGGTTCAGGTTGAACCTGCATACAAAGGTATACCAAACCAACGAATTTAACGTTTTGAGAAAAATAAATATAAAGCATTTAATATGAATACGTTAACAAATATATATTGAGACGTAACGTTGTGCAATAGTTCACTGCGTATACATTTTTCTATTTTTTGGGTCTTAGATAGATTCAATAAACCTTTGTTTATTGTAGAATAGAGTACTTTATTTGTTCCGTTACAATTCCTGATTGGTATAGAACGTGTCGATGTTTACAAATTTTAAAATAAAACAAGCATATAAACACTAAAATAATTTCGATACTTTTAACAAGGCACAGAAAGTTTATTTCGTATACGGGAATAATATAAATACTAGAAAAAAAAATTGATAAACTCGCTCAACTATTATATCTCGAAGTTTAATATTGATTTTTGAAAACGTAGCTTTTTTAAATGGGGTAAATAATAGACAATGGTAGTTGTTACGTCACTGTTAATTCTTTATAGGTTTTAAATAAAATACGTGCATACTTTTAAAAGTTTATGGCATTTAAAGCTAAAATCACAGTACATGAACTACTGAAGACCTACATAAAAAGTTTGGAATGGACAAAAGCAAGCTACCCAATAGAGGCAACTAAATACTAATAAATAAATAACAGATCATAAGTACAAGATGGTTTTAAAATGTATAGTCCAAGTAATTTGCCGGGTAGCCACGACCGGAAATAACAGCCAGTCATTTCTATGTAAAATATAAAATTAACACTTTGTGAAAGCAAATATGCATTACTTTTGGTTTAACCAGAAGTGCACTCAAGCTCATAAATTTTTTTGAGAAATAAATACGCAAGTTTTCTATATGATGACTATTGTAATCACGCTATACATATAACTGCCGCTGATTTTTGCTTAAAATATAATATGAAGTTTTTCAGAACTCTAGCTATTATTAAATTCGACCTGCAGTCTATCTATCAAATTGGCATCATCTGGAGAAATAATTTAGTTTCTAAATTATAAACCTCATCTTTTCGCCTGAGGAATAAAATATTATAGTTCGGTTAACAATACGCTATATCAACACTGTCAATGTTTCCCGAAAGCATCAAATTCCATAAAATTGTTATCACAAAAAAAATAAATATATAAATACGAGCTTTAGTTTAACTCAACAAATCCATGATGTCATCTTTAGATAAAGATGCAGGATTGTTGTTCACCTTGGCACTCGGAGACGGAATCAACGGCTGGTTTGGTGACAACATATTCATGGGCATTTTGGTATTGCTGTTGACATTCGTCGGCAATAAATTATCGAGCGCGCTCCAATTCTGCGCGTTGTCAACTCTGCCGAAAGGTGAAGCGTTTTGGTTGCTAGTCCACGGGTTGGGGCTTGCAAAGCTTTGATTACTGCTCTGAAACGGGCTATAGTTTTGAGTTATAGTGCTGCTCCAGTTATTTTGACCCATGCCGGGTGACTTAGCTGTGGTGCCCCAAGGATTCTGTGCTGTCGGAGACATCATATTATCCAAGTCCATCCTCTGGCTTTGATTAAATGCAGAGCTTACGCTTTGGTTATTATTCTGAGGTAACGCAAAACTGTTTAAACTGTTCGAGAAGTTATTACTATTTGGAGGACTAGTGATCTTTGGCGCACTAGACCATTCATTCATAAGAGAGGACGACAGGTCTTTAGGTTTACTTACTGGGTTACTAGTCGTTTTCACTGGTTCTATAACCGATTGATTAGGAGATGGTGCCGGTGCCTGTTTCGCCAGGTTCTGCTTCACACTTGTGTTAGAAACAAAGTTGTCTAGGCCTAAGCCAGTAAACGCCTCGTCAAGCTCCACAGGCTTGCTCATTGGAGTGACAGGCACTGTACTAGTCAACACCTTATGTTCATCCTTCACCGAATTCAGTTGTTCTAATTTCGTTCTGTGCTCATTTTCAACTATTTGAAACATCTCTTTAACCAACGACGTCAGAGCATTGAACTGTTGCAAAGTTAAACCATTCTCAATGCATAGCGGAATTAGAAACGGAAGCACCCTCGAGGCTATAATCTCCTTCGTAATACCGAGTTTCTTGTGATTTAAAGCCAGCTTGTAGATACCTAGTATTCCCATTAGAACAGCCGGTTCCCGTGAAGGTATCTGCGGTAAAAACGGCAAAACTTCATCCAGAACTAACCACTTGTCTAAGTTGTCCAACAGTCGCCCTACACACAGCAAACAGTTAACTCTTACGGACAGGGTGGAGGTCGAGAGGCAAAGTTTTTTAATCCTAGGCAAGAGGCTGTTTTTAACGTTAGAATGGTCTAATAAACCTGCAAATGTTGGTAAGACCGACAGGCAAAGTTCGTGAATTTGTGACGACTCAGAATCGAGGCCCCTATACAACATGGGAAGGACGTGTTGTTGTATGTCTTCTGGCGGGGTAAGCTTCAGCAGGAGCTCCATCCTTTGCAGCATTATAAGAAGAATCTGGAACACAAAATAAAAGTAATGTGGTCAAGATACAAGTCACAATAATTATACTCTAAATAATTGTAGTCAAGTTTTACCTGAATGGGTTCCATTAATTTCATCAGAGGTTTTATATGTGGTAAAATATATGTGCAATACTCCTTTTGCGTACAATCCTGCGCAACGTCAAAAATACTGGGCAGAATAAAAGGTACCATAACTGGCTGACCCAAGTCATGCACGAGACAAGCTAATACTCTTTGCACTTTAACACGTTGAGGCAGCTTAGACAAAGCTTCTGGTAAGCCTTTGTAAAACTGAGATTTCTGGACATTATCCCACTGCAGAAGCGAGTCCAGGTACGTCAGCGTCTTTATGCCTACATCATCAAAGAAAGGTATCTAAAAATAAATTAACAGAATAAATTATAAATCGCTCCGTTTTAAAAATTAATTACTTTAATAAACTGGTGTGCGTCCGGCCTCACTTCCGGCGTGATGTTTATTAGTAATTTCACATATTCCCGCAGTTCCTCCGGTATGCACTGCAGTTTAGTTGAACTCAACTTCTTAAGGTCTTGTGCTCGTGCTCTGAACTGCTGCACGTCCTTAACTGGTCTGATGCACCTCTTATCCGGAGAATGTAACGTATATGCAAGCATTCCCAAAGAAAACATGTCGCTAGCTGGTGAATGTTTCTGCATTAAAATAGATTCTGGCGCTAGATAATCAATGTTAGGTTGGCAAACGCTTGGTATTGTAGGATTGTAGTCTTCGAATGGATAATTAGGGGCACCATTAGGAGGACTAGTGTTATGAACGCAGAAATCAAGTCCGAAAATTTTCCAAGCTCCTTGGCTGTTTATTACTATACTTTCTGGGCTGATATTTTTGTGCATAAGCTTCATGTCGTTATGTAAAAACGCTAGTCCCTCGCTTATTTGCAACAAACCGTATTTGATTTCTATGTCATAAAATTTATAATCCGACATGTTTGCAGGTTGGGGCATATTTGTGGTTTGTCCAAGTACATTTGCTAAACTAGCAAATACAGGCTCCGTGGCAAACGCTAAGCTCTCCCGACTTTCCTCAAGGGGGTGTTGTACAGTTAATAATTTTGGATGTCTGATTTTTGTGAGTTGCACTACGCCTCGACGTAAGGTTTCTAGTATAATTTCTCTGTCACTTTTATTCCACTTTTCTAGTTGCCGCTTTTCAAATACAAAAATTGATGCTTCTTGCTTTGTAGATCGTTTACTGCCCTTATATATTTTCCACGACAAACCTAAAATAATTAGCAATAAGCAAGACTGTCAACTCGCAAAAATTGATGTTATTACCTGGGCCTGCAGAAGCAATATGAGCAGACGACTCAAACTCTCTAGTGACCGGATTCCCCGGCAAAACTCCAGATAACTGAGATACTGTACTGCTAACTGAACTACTCACTTGAGAGTATAGTTTATTGAAAACTTCCATTTTAAATTACTTTAAGGATTTAGAACCTGAAAAACGATTAATCAACAACAGATGAACAGATAAAGTGACCAGTGTTGCGCCTGACCCCTCGTGGTATAGTACTGAATTAAGTTACAAAAGAGGACTAAATTGACAGCTAGGGGACTATATTTAAATATAGTAGAAAACTGTAGGTTAAAAATAAAATCAGTATATTCGAATATAAAATTTATATGAAAATAACAAAATACCACTACCACCTCTAATCAAGGTTTTTTTATTAAAAATCTTTAAAAAAATGTATTATGGAAATTTTAAAATTAGAACAATTATTGTTATTTTATATTTAACTATCCATTTAGCAGGGCACAAAGTGCTGGCGCCTTATGGTTAAGTTTTAAAGCCATTTATTAAGCTAATCTCTTGAGATGCCCTAACAAAATTCGCGACTTTTAGAAATAGTTAAATGACTTACCATATTTTAGGACTGAATAGGGACTTTCCATATTGTTGGTTTTAATAATAAACCTCAACAACAATTATCTTCCATAAATAATATTAACCCAAGAAGTATTGTCTAATGAACCACAAGCTAAAAACAAGGCACGTACTGCATCGCTTCAAAACGTGCACTATATATTCACATATATTTATTAATCGAAATTTAAATACCGTTTATAATTACAAACACGCCATAGATAATAAACGACCAGCACAAAAACCAAAGAGGTAGTATCTTTTACCTCTTTGACAAAAACACAACACATAACCTAAAAAGCCCAGAATAAACAGATGGATTATATGGAAGACAGACACGCACACGGTGCGCCTGGTGAATTCGTGGAATCGGTGAGGAGGTGAAGTCGGCAAATTAACAACAACAAATGTCGGGTTCCGTTCGGCAGCGGTCGGGCCGATGCCGCTGACCTAATTAGAAACCGAAGCAGTCGAAGGTTGAAGGTTGAGTACTGAGTAGTGGTCAGTGGAAACTCGTCGATACTTGTAGACGGACGTGATTTTAAACGTATGGACAAATATAATATTTAAATAATCAGATGTGGCTTGTGTTCTAGTGTTTGTGGTTTAACTAATGTAATGTATTTAAATCTATTTAATGCAGTGTGCGGTTGGAGAACTATACTAGATTATTTTCATTTTCTAAGAAAATCGTGTGATGGAGAGACGTTCAAAACCTTCAAGGGTGAGTAATACAGTCATTAAATTTATACAAGCCTAGTATATTGAGTATTATAATTAAATTAAACGTTTTATTATGATTACTTTTATGTTTGATAGGTAGATAGTGCTTATTTGTTAAAAAATATAGGAATTCTAGCGATCACAAACGGCTTTGTGTGCCTGCGCTAATTTAAAAAATCAGACAATCGGGGTTTGTGGTTTAAATTTTAAACACCGGTGTCCGGTGGCACCGTGGCGCTTCTAGTCTATAGTCTTTCAAAATTTTGAGGTTACTCTAACACCGTAAGATTTATTGAAGGCAAATATATATGGAAAAAATTGGAAACAATTTTGGATGTGGAGCCATCGGCCAACTGCCCCCTGGCGGCCGTGGCGGCCATTTTCCAAAATGGCTGCCAGTGTACACCCGAAAGACAACAGTTAGATAAAATTTGCTGCTGAAGGTTTTAGTGAATGTTTATTGAATGTTTTAAATGAGAGATAGTTTGTAAGTTACATACAGGGTGAGTCAATAGTGCGTATTTCTTCTGTATCTCCTGTCTCGTTATAGAGATAGAGGCATGGTTCAAAATTTTAATTAAATCGTGAGAAAAAGTACATTTTTTAAAATTATTATCAATTATACAGAGCGATTCGTTAAAGAGGTAGATGAAAGAATATATATTTTTTAAATGGAATGACCCAATTGTGTTTACCGTGTTTGAAGACCACTATGATGGCCTATTCAGCGGTAAAAATTGTAAAATATTTTTAAAATTTGTTGGATGGTTAATGAAATAAAAAATATTTTTATGGAAAACTGACGTACGTTTGCAGGTACCATTTTGAAAATTGATTTTGGACTTATTTTTGGAAAGTAATTTTTTTCTTTAGTAATGTATGCCATACTTTAACTATTAGCTGATGTAGAAAATATTACTTTTATACAAAGTGTTCATAAACGCACTGCTAACAATTTTTTACAAAAATATATAGGGTGTTCCATTTGAAAAAGTTGAGTTTTGGTGGTTTGAATATTTACAAGTTAGCAGTGCGCTTATATGAACACCTTGTATGAAAGAAATATTTTCTACATAAGCTAATTTATTCGTGATGAAAGATTATAAATAGGATCTGATATACAACTCATTATAATAGTGTGTCCAATGTTGAAATACACAAAATACGCCAAAAAAACAAAATACGTACAAAAAAAAAACAAAATACGTCAAAAATTACTTTTGTTATAAACTACACCACACGGTGAGAAAGTTTTGATCCCATAATTCGCAGCGGTTTCTTTTAATGTAGTTCCATAATTTATTATCAGAATTTGAGAAAAATGTATACAGACTGATTTTTCACAGAAACCTCAGAAAAATTACTTAATCTGATGTTGAAATTATTTATTTTTCATTATTTATTTCATATTAATCAACCATGAAATCACAAAATTTTGTATAACAAATATTTTAGTTTGAATAAGAGAGGAAAATGTAATTTTATAGATTTATTTTGTGCAGACCTTCGATTTTGGCGAAAATTGATCGTTTATTTAAAATTCGCCCAAAGTGTGGCAAAACAACAAAGTACATGTTTTCGATCACTATTGTATGTAGTTTCATAATTCAGTATTAGAATTAAAAAATCACGTACTTACACAGGGTGAATTTTTTCGTAGGAGCCCTAAAAATAAAAATTAGTTGAGTCGGTCCTGGAATTTTTTGTTTTTGATTATGCATGTAAATTGACAATTAATAGTATTACTATATGCCCACAATACGAGCCGATTCTGGTGATTAGTTTAAATGATACTACCTTAAGAAGTATTGGGCAAAACTCATAAATCACCCTGTAGATCAATAAAAAAAAGGTTCAGGCTTTTTTCAATAGTCATATCTAATTCACCTAAGTAAACTTTATCTACCATAACATTTTGTCCCTTTTCTCGTGAATCACCCTGTATATAATTAGGTAGTTGCTTAGGATTCCTCCAGAACAAATTCATTGTACAAGTGCAACTATTAAGAAAGTATTCCAAACATATTTTTAGTTCAGGGTTAAGTGTAATTTTTGGAAAACCTGGTTCGGTTTAGAAGACCAAGATATACAGGGTGTTTCAGTTTTTTCGTTCATAACTTCTGTAAACGATAGAACATATCAAAATAATAGGAGTCTTTCCTATAACATTTTTCTCTAAAACGTTTCGTTTTCAAGATACAGGGCGTTAAACTTTTAAAAAATTATTACTATTTATTCATTATCTCCTAAACAAATAAAGATTTTTTATTCAAATTTTGGACACTTTAGTCATAATAAAAGACCAATTTTTTGACGTTCCAAAAGGTTTTCTTACAAAAGCAGTGGCGTAGTTATGGGGTTCTGTCCGTATTTAAACCCCCTGAACTTCTACGCCAATGGTCAGGAATTATATTTTTATACAAATTGTAAAACTTTGATGTATTTCCCATAAAAAAGTACTCTTGATAAAAGTCGCTAGGGGGCTTTCTGTTCGAGATATTTAGATTCTTACTAATAACAGTACCCTTGTTTTTATTATCGGAATTGATAGGTAATTAGGTTTCTCAATTCCAATGCCGCTTTAAAAATTAAAAAAAATTAAATATTATACAGGAGGGTAAGTATACAAAGAGTATTCACAACTTTAAATTCAGAAACATCAAATATCCTCCACTTTTCAAATAGAAACCCCAATTTTTTCCATTCATTTTGTCACATCTACGGCTAAAAATATGGATAGTTTACATTTACTTCCCCATACCTAACTACAACGGTCAATTAACTCAAATCAAATCAAAATCAAATCAAATCTTTGAATTGCAAACATTTTTTAATGTATAAGAGTGCACTTCAAAACGTAGATCGTATAAAGAAATTTTAATTGCGAACTTTTTTACAGCTAATTTCCTCTACCAGGAGTTTGATTAAAACAAACAAAATGTAGGTGTTTGATACAGGCCCCAACCGACAGTAAATTTTGATAAACGTTGCTTGAGCAAGAAATAAGTACTTTATTATAGTGTGTATATAGATTTCAAATTTTATAGGTTGAGTGAAAAACTCAAAGAGCCGCAACTCCATTGTCTTTAAACGTGGCCTTATGCTGGAGCTATAGTAATTTGTCCGAGATTTTCACAGTGTGTTTTGTATTTAAATATTTATTTTTAAATTCCTCATCAATCTCTCGAGCCAGATTTTTTATTTTTAGCTGTAATTTTTTGTAACTTGGATCTGAAATAGATTTTTTACTAAAAAATATCGTTATTTTCTGCAATCTGCCAAAATATAACTTGTTGGCTGTCAAAATCACTGTCAAATTTAAAAACTGAAAAGTATGTTTTCCGTAAAAGTGATATTTACAAAAGAAAAGATATAAAGTATTTTAAATTGTTCTATTTCTATAATTAAAATTAAAGTAACGTTGTCACTTTTGACAGCTGTCAAATTTTCTGTCAACTGAATAACGCCATTTAATAATTATTTCCACAAATGACTTTAGTACTTAAAAAGACATTTTTCTATAGGTTTTGGAGGTACTGAATAGGATATTAAGTTCATAAAATTATTATGTTTGTTGGTAGCTGCCAAAATTGCTGTCAAATTTAACAATTTACAAGTATATTTCGTAATTTTGAAAATAATGTTGATTTCCATAGAAAACGATGCATAAAATGTTTTAAAACTTTCTAATTGATATTAAAATAAAGTTGTAACCTTTGACAGCTGTCAAATTAAAGTACTTAACAAACATTTTTCTATAGATCTTGAAGGAACCTACTGAATATGAAAGTAATTCGAAATAGATATTTAAGATACGAGTGTATAAAGTCATTGTTTATTGCACGAACGGCTAGGTTAAAAACACGAGCAAAGCGAGTGTTTTTAAAAGCCTTGAGTGCAATAAGAAGACTTTTTACACGTGTGTTTTACAACGTTTTATCTTCGATCGTGCCAGTTATCGTAAAAAAGGGACAATTTTTATGAATATTTGTTTGAAAAAATTTTTGAAAATTTTTATTGCACTTCTGGACGAATATCGACGACAGGCAAAACGTGAACACTCCGTAAGAATAATACATTACGATATGCAAAAATAAACAAAACATATTTCACTTACCAAAGACTATAGGGTCTCGAGATTTTTTCTGGTCTATTAATTATTAATATTAATATATTTAAGAAAGTGTCTATCAATTGGCAAATAAATTATAGTGGAAGATTCTATTACTAGCTCATATGTTATAATTTGGATAAAAGCTTTTGACACTGCTTTTTTTTTCAGGTTAAGCCAATGGACGAACTATTAGGGAAAGTAACAGATATTCAAGTGCGTTGTAGTTTCGACAATCATACCATGGACGACAAAGTGCATCGGGAGTGTAGATAGATAGATAGGAGATGCAGACAAATAGATAGATAGATAGATGGAAGTGCATCGGGAGTGTAGATAGATAGATAGGAGATGCAGACAGATAGATAGATAGATAGATAGATGGACATATCTAAATCCGTCTACTACTTCTTGTTGCTGGTGCTTGTTGGTATATAAATACGACGTAATATGCGGCCGAAAATTGGATTCCATTGTCAATTACTTTGATCAGCAAAAATTAACGGTGGAATAAAATTATGAGCACATCGCATAAACTTTCTAACCAACCGGTTCGTGGAGGGCATACCGCGTTAGGTCATACCGCGTGAGGTGTGTCCTTATTGATAGTAACGGAAGACTAGAAAGTCATCATGATATGGAGAAAAGCAGCCTCATCGACACTTTATTCGTGGCGTATTCAATTGGATACCATTTTTAGTTAACTAAAATGGTATTCAATTGGATACCATTTCTAGTTAACTAAAATTGGAATCGAATTATACAATGTCATTAATATATCCGTCGGCCTACCATCCGGAAAGCAATAGTTTTTCTATCGTGAATAATAACAATAGTTTTTCTATCGCCTAGCTGACAGCCGGTGGGAAGCTGGGGGAGTGTGTCTCCGACCTAGAAGAGATCCCACATCAGATGAATAGCTATTATAGCAAAACCAAACAGAATTAGTTATTGAGTTAAACGACAAACGGCATAAATAGTTGGTGGGGATCGGAACATCTTTATGTGGGTAATATGATGGGCGGTTTCGAAGGTTATTGGCGGGGGAAACGTGGCCCTAAAAAGTTAGTACCCTGCACACTAATTATTTCGAGGCGTCGTGATTTGCGCTTCACATGTGTAAATGTCCTCACCAGCGGCTGCTCTTCAGCCTCCTGCGGCCATCAGTTTCCGTTGTGAAACGTATAAAAGAAGACTTCAGAGGTTGAAGGTTTATATATCCAACAAGTTCCAGTGGTGAGGGCAGTAGTTAGGATTTGGTATGTTCATAGTTCCTCTATCGTAAGGCGGTCTCACGATTATATTTTAGTTGTTCAACTTATTAGTGGATCAACAAAAATCGAACGAAGATAGCTGTGAGAACATATGTTTAAGATTAAACTTGAAATATATGTTCTCACGGCTATTTTCGTTCGATTTTTGTTGATCTAACTAAAGTTGATCAACTGAAATCGATCGTGAGACGCGCCTGTAGAGCGAACCCGGTTTCGTCAAACCAGAGCCGAGATCTCGACGAGTATCTTGTCTCAAATATCTTAGTTATTTCTGAAATAGCTGGGATATTACAAGTGTTAAGGCTTGTAACTGTATTCGGGGATCTTCTGGGGGCTTCAGGGAGCCCAGAAGAGCAGTTAGTAGGCTCTGGTTTGCGCGTCGAGTGACTGCGAGTGATGGTACTATGGAGACGAACCGCTTTAGGGAAAGGAGATAAAGGTATGGATTATTATACTATCCAATTATTATTCTTACTAATTTGTATTTTTCTATATGTAGGTAGGTTCCGAACGAGATAGGACATGGTGAAAACATCGTAAGGTAAATATATATTACCACTGTTTATATCCTATTTATTTTGATCACGAGAAGGACCACTATGTGCATATAGATATCTTCTAGCTAGCAAATTAAGAAAAACCTGTTTTTATCAATCAGTCAAAACGTCGTGTCGTCCTTCCCAGATCAAAATGGTCGAAAGCATTGTTCAATAAAAAAAAAATATATTGAGTTTTAATCAAAATCAGTTTATAAAATATTCTTTAGTACAAGTAGGACCGGTATTGTTTATTTTTCAAAAAAATATTAGTGTTATATTACTAAATATCTAACTATTTTCTCTTTTGTTTCAGGGTGAGTGGTGGGGTTTATATTGTGCCCCCTTAGAATGTATCGTAAAAGGGAGAGGGGGTGCAAAAGAAAAACGTTTAAAAAATGGTATGTCTTAACCACCTGGCAATTATTTAACTTTGTTACCTATTATTATCAATTTATATAATTATTGATACTGCTTTCTTATCCACAGGAGAGCCCTCGTCAACAAAGATGTGTGCGTCCTTTTAGCACTAGCCTAGAAGGTAAGTCCTGTATAGTGCAGTTTTACCGTTAGATGAGTAACTATTTTCTCCTTTGTTCCATGGTGAGCCTTGAAAAGCGACGGTGTTTGAGATATGAAACAGGAAGAGACAAATGCCAGTTATTCTATGGATTCTTTTAAATCATCAAAACGAAATAATTTATGCTTTGGAACTTGCCTAGGTATGGTTAACCTTTTGGAGCGTTATTATTAGACTAATTGTTTCTTCTTTTGTTCCAGGGCCAGTTTTATAAGTGGTAGTGGTTAAATTGCGCCACAACGGGACGTACCGCAAAAGGGAGAGAAAGGTGTTTCAGGCAGATTCAGAACGAAGTGGAATATGGTCAAGTGGTAAGATATCATGATCTAATAATTAGCAATAGCATCACTAAAGACTGACGCGTATTGATTTGTTCCTGCGCAACGTGATAATGAATAAAAAGAAAAATAAATGTGCAATGTGAGTGTCGACTTAAGTATTTGTGAATTTAACATTATACCAGGGTGGTTCAGAATTTACCGATTAAACTTCGGGAACTAATATACAGGGCGATTCTAAAATGTATGGCCAAAGCGTCAACAGGAGACCAAAATAGGTTGATTCAACCCAATTTACCTATATACAAAAATGCACCCCTAAGAAGTTACAGCCCTTTAAATTTCAAATAAAAAAAACTTTAATTATTGATTATTCCCAAATGGCTGTAGATATCTTTTTCTAATTCAGTGTACATTCATTACCAATAAACGCCAATGTTTTGAGATTAACAGCAATAAAATACATTAAAGGGATGGGGTAATTTAGGGGCAGTCACTCTTTATTTCACACCCTTATTTTTCTGTGCGTTAACGTATAGTCGATTTTCTAGTATCATGATAGATAATTTAATTTGGAAACTTTTTTCTATCTTTTATTTTTTTGATAATATCAATAGTTTGCAAATTAAACAAGAAGATGCATCAAACTATTTTTAACCTCAGTAACATTAAATATGTAATATTATTTAATGTACAAGTAGGCTGGTTAACCCTTTAATGTATTTTATTGCTATTAATCTCAAAACATTGGCGTTTATTGGTAATGAATGTACACTGATCAATAATTAAAGTTTTTTTTATTTGAAATTTAAAGGGCTGTAACTTCTTAGGGGTGCATTTTTGTATATAGGTAAATTGGGTTGAATCAACCTATTTTGGTCTCCTGTTGACGCTGTATCAATTTGGCCGTACATTTTAGAATCACCCTGTAGAGTAGGTATACGTTATAAAATAAATGGACTTTCTTTAATAAACTTAAAACCGCATAGTTTAATTTAAAAAAAGTATTTTTTTAAATATAATCTTAATTAGTTGAGGTATTTTTACGAAACTTGCTTGACAAATTAACAGTAACAAGTAGCGTTTTCCAAAATTATGAGGCTAAATTTTAAGAAAAATGAATGGCGCTTTTAAATTTATAAGATGATGCAAGCATATTTTAATAGTTTAATATTTTAGATTGGTTTTATTGAATTCAGTATTGAAACATTCGTATTACAATGTTATAATTATTAATGTAATTTAATGAAAGTCTAGAATATTTTAATTTATTATAATAACGAAGAAAATTAATTATGTATTTAACGTTCATAACTAACCTCAAATATATGCATTTTCTAAAATTTTCAGATGTTATGTAAATTTTTCTAAAATTTCTGCTTGATTCCATGTACACTATCAACTAAAATTTTGTTCAGTGCATACTAATGAACTTTTAATTGCCGTGATCTAATTTTATAAGATGCTTTTTGTTGGTTAGAAATCCAACCTATAATTAGTAGTCTATTTTCAATAATCTACAATATTGAAACTTTATATATAGGTATATATACTATCTGAGTGAGTTTTTAAATGTTATAATGGATCCATACTAAAACTGCCGGAATTAAAACTGAAAATAAATCTACAAGAACTAAAAATTTAAGGTTATGTTAGTAATATGATGCCCATGATCCGTACGTAAGCACATTACATTACATAATTTTTTATTCGGTTGACACTGTTGACAGACTTTCGAATAAAATCATTCGATTGATGAGGTGTCGAGTTCTTGAGATATTTCGAGTTAAAGCGAATCGTCTTGCTATTGGTTCATTTTACTTTAAAATTTCGAATTGACCAATAGCAACACGTTTCGCATTTCGCTTTTCGCAATTCGCGAGTGCATGAACCCGGCTTTTACAATGAATGAACGATTATTTTTCATTCGAATGCGCCCATCTTGTGAGAGGTTTAAAGTCTAAACCACAGAATTAATTCTGTGGTCTAAACCTAAAATCTGTGCGCATAACCCAATTTTTTTTGATTTTGTAAACATAACAAGATGGCAAGGAAAAGCTACATAAATGCTAGTAAAATAATTAAAATGTGCCGGGTGTGTTTAACACAGTCTAATAATGTAATGTATGACTTGGCTGAGGAAATGGATTTGGATGGTACACAAAACATTCCAATTTTAGATGCGCTGGAGAAAGTTGTCTGTGTAAAGGTAATTTAAAGTTTCTAGCATAGCGTTGCAATTAATCAAGTATGTTTTTGTAGGTTTTATTGAGTGAAGACTTTCCGCAATGTATTTGTCCCATGTGTATAAGTCTTCTAAAAATGACGTTCAAGTTTATAACACAATTTGAAGAAACCCAAAAAAAATTAAAAGGTGCTTTTGATAAAGCGCCTATTTACAAACCACATGACCAAGCTAATACCCAGATGGAAAAAGATGATGTGGAGCCAGTTGAAGAAACGGTGGACCCAGCGCCAGTGGAAATAATATTTGGTACAAATAAATTTGATTTAAAGGATGTTTTTGTTGTTGAGGAAGTAAAAAATGACGAATGCAGCTATAAAGGATTTCTTCAAAATCTTGGGCGAGAAATATCTGCTACTTTTGCTGATAACTCGAAGCCAAATACCGAACAACAAAATGATGATGCAGTTTCAATTTACATGAACAACGTAAATGGGGTTTTACCAGTAAAAGAATTGAAGATTAACGATGATACGAATGCAATTGATTATATTCTCGTGGAAGAGATTCAGCTGGAAGAAGTAAAATCTGAAGCTGAGGAAAATTTGGAAGAAAGCGAGGAAGAAAATGAACAAATTGAGTATATCGAGGTCGAAACTTTAAATGACGATATAGACTCGTTGATAACTGAAAATAATGAAAATTATGGTGAAGTGAATAAAGAAAATAACACTGAAGATCAGCCACGAGTTAAGAAAGTTATTAAAGTAGGCAAAAGGAAAAAAATAATAAAAGAGAGTGTCTCAAAGGGAATGATAATAATGGAACCAGTCGATGGCGAAGAAGAAGAAGAAGTAGTAAGGGACGAGGAGGATGATATCTTCGAACGAGAAATGCAGTTTCCATGCGAGATATGCAAAAAAGTGTACCCCACTACTAAGTCGTTAAGAGCTCACAGGAAAAGGACTCATTTTCCAAAAGAACGTCAATTTACATGTGAAGTTTGTGGATATAAAAATAAGACGCGTTCAGGTAGATTTTTTTCACTGTCCCTAATATTTAATTCGTCAAATCATTCTCATAAGGGAAAGCCTTTAATAAAACAACCAATTAAGAATCTAAAAATTCCAGTATTATAGTGAGAATTTAAATTCTCGCTTAAAAAATCACATGATAAATAATTATCATTTCAATAATACTCGACGTTATAAATTTATCATAGGTACCTTAATTTTTATTTGTAAATATTTCAGGTTACATGCACCACAAGGTTAAACATGCAGGAAAACAATTCATATGTGAAATTTGCAGTAAGACGTACTACACTCGAGCTGTGTTAAAAGTTCATATGGCTACACACGTCAACAAGCGACAGCACTTGTGTAACGTGTGCGGAAAGGGTTTTAATTACGCCAATGCCTTAATCTACCACATGCGACTGCACACAGGCGAAAGAAATTACAAGTGCGAGTACTGCGGAGAGAAGTTTCGCATGCCAAATGCTCTGAAGCGCCATGTTCGAATACATACAGGAGAAAGACCGTATAAATGTAGGTTTTGTGACAGAGGGTTTTGTTCCAGGGGCGAGGTTCAGTGTCACGAAAACATTCACACCGGATATAGGCCATATCACTGTAAGCACTGTCGAAAGGGTTTTACGAAGACGCATAACCTCAAATTGCATCTGTTGTCGCACGATGGGCCTCACAAGTGCGATTTTTGCGGAAAGAGTTTTATCGAAATGTCTATTTTGTCTATGCATTACAAGATTGCTCATAAGGATCTAATAGAGAAGGAGGAAGAAGCAATGGCGTAAAAAGTAAGAGTAGAATATTTACGCACATATGGACGAAGCTGAATTGAATAATATTAAGTGAAATATTTTTAATTGTATATTTATATAAGTTTAATAAATTCGTTTGTTTCTACTAGCTCGTATGGATTATTTTCATTGTTATTGTAATTTGTAATACTGTAAACGTATTGATTAATGTAGGCAGACTTTTATGCGTCATATTTATTTTTTACCTGGTTGATATTCTATTGTAAATATATATTAACTAAGAATTAACATAGTGCTAATGTTCGGTGAGAAATTTATGACGGTTCAGAAATCTATTAAAATTTAAAATAAATGATAAGAATCGTTAATATATTTACTCTAGTAATAGAAGTATCCACTGAATATGTGCGATAACTTATATTAGCATCACACTCTCACCACTGGAAGTAGTTAATATTTTAATTAAAAAAATAATCCTGCGTAAAGTTACAACCTTTGATGTTCTAAAGTTGAAGTAGCGCTGATAGAAAGAATAGGCAACCTTAAACTTAAATATCTGGTATGCAACACTGTACCTTATAAAAACTTTATTCTTAAAAATTAAGATTATTTAAAACCACTGTAGGGACATGAAACGTGCAACAATTGTATAAATAATGTAAAAAATCGACTGCCTGTGAATAGTACAATGTTCACCACTAGTTTTTTAAATAAATTTATTAGTAATAAAATAATTAAATACATACTTATAGTACAATAAATAACACATATTAACCTTGACATTAACTAAACGGACAAGTTAACAATGCAGTATTAAAATTTTTCTAATAAGGTACCTCTATCTTTAGTCTTATTTAATAAACATATTCACAATATAAATCTTAATAACCGGTATTAATCGGGTTGGGTTCACTATATATTAAGTTGCTCCCTAGTCCTACGAGCCCTCCACCTCCGCTATTACTATTTCTGACCTGGCCTGTGTGCACTAAAACGTGGTTTGTTAATGATTGTTTTCTATTAAACTGCTTCCCGCAATGTTGACACTGGAATGGTTTTTCCCCTGTATGAATTAAAAGATGATCCCGTAATGTAGTCCCCCGTACAAACTGTTTCCCACACTGGTTGCACTCGAAAGGTTTTACTCCCGTATGCATCAACTTATGCCGTTCAAGGTGATAGTTTGACAAAAATCCTTTACCGCAGAAAGTGCACGAATAAGGCTTCTCTCCGGAATGCCTCCTCATGTGATAACTTAAATGGCTGGATTGCGTAAACGATTTTTGACAAACGGTACATTTATGTGCTTTCACACCTGTGTGCGTCAACAGGTGGGTTTTCAAAGTGTCTTTTGTAATATAACGTTTACCACACTCTTTACATTCGAAGGGCTTCACACCGGTATGGCTTAGTATATGACGATCCAAACCATTTTTTCTTGTATAGTTTTTCCCACAGTAGCTGCACAGGAACCGCCTTTTGCCTTTTAGTTTACGTCCTTTTACAATCTCGCCTTCTTCATCCTCCGGGTGTTCCTTTTTCGGTCTAATCCTAGTTCTTTTCTCTTCTCTTTTAGTACTTTTCTTAAGATAGTCTATGATATTGGGCACGCTTGATGTAGTTGTTTTAAAACTAATCGGCTGGCAATTTACTATTTCTTTATAATGATCATTCAGACTGTTTTTGTTTGGAAAATTTTCACTGCAGTTGTGGCAACTTACAGGACTTTCTTCCTTATTATTCAAATTTATATCTGATATATCTGGTTCTGTAACAATTTCTTCTTTTATACTGTCTGAGAAATAATTATCTGTGTTTTCACTTTTTACATCATCATCGTCGTACAGATCATCGTCACAAGTATCCTGTTTATTTAAAGCCAAGCTTTTCTCATATTCGTTTAAGATAATCGTTCGAAGGGCTTCATCATTATCTTTACATGTATCGATAAATTTAGAAATATCTTCTAGCTGTTTCACACAATTACTGCACACGTTTTCTGGCAATTTGTCTTCTTCTTTCACCTACAACGGTCCATTTTAATAACTACATTACAGTATTTTAAACAAATTGAAAATATATACATAATTATTACGTCTGTCTACCGACTGTTCTATACCGTTTAAGTTTTCTGTAAGTTATTGGTTTAATCATTTAAAAATTATTGCTTACCTTTATATCAGTTAGAGTACTAAAGACATTTAAAACTTTAATTTGCATAATAGGTTGTAGGGTACCAGTACATAAACAAAGTCGACAAATACTCGGAAAATCATTGAAAACAATATTTAAGTTCATTTTAAACATATAACATAAATATATACAAAAATTTGTAAACAAACCCCAAAATGGAGGTTATGGGTATTGTTTTTGTCACGTTGGCAGTGCAGTTTGTGTAATTTGACATTCTTCTTCTTCTTTTAATGGCGCTGTGTTAAATAACCTGCAGAGATTATTTTCGAATCGAATGGTTTCGATAATCGAATAGTCAGTATTCGAATGGTCATGAATAATCGAATGAACTATTATTTTTCGAAAATCGATTCAAAATAACAAGGGCGATAAAATGATGTCTGCAATAAAATTTGATTTATTTGCATTGAATAATTAACTACAAATTTATATTCGTATAGAGTAAAATCAAGTCGCATTACTAAAATCTAAAGTACAAAAATAATCTGAAATAAATATAAACAGATAACACATACAAAGTTCGAATAAAGACCATAAACGTTTTTACGAGTCGGTAAAACTACAATTAGATTTATCTAATATTGGGTCACTATATTTTGATTAATATTCTTGCTTTTAGCAGGCTTAATGTTGGTATGATTGCGATTAACATGCCTCCTTAGGTTACTTGCATCGTGGAATCCTTTACTGCAGAAAGAACATATGAACGGTGTTTCACCGGTGTGTTGCCTGAGATGCACTTTTAATGTGCTGCTATAGGCAAAAGCTTTTCCGCAGTAAGTGCACAAAAATGGCTTTTCACCACTATGTATTCTTAAGTGTTCTTTTAGATGATTGGACTGTATAAACGTTTTGTCGCAACCTGTGCACTTGTAGGGCTTCTCTCCTGTATGCGTTAGATTGTGGTTATTTAACCCACTTTTCTGGTAAAACTGTTTGTCACAATGTTGACACTGAAACGGCTTTATCCCGGTATGTGTCCTGGCGTGAACCTCTAAGTAAGCTTTCATGGTGAACCTTTTGTCACAAAAATTGCACTGGAAATTTCTCTCATTCGAATGGGTTAAAATGTGGTTGTCTAAACAAGATTTCTGATGGAACGCCTTGTCGCACTGGTTGCATTGAAACACTTTCTCCCTCGTGTGAGTTAAAAGGTGCCTCTTAAGATCATTACTTTGCCCAAAGTGTTTACCGCACTCTTTGCATTCGTAAGGTTTTATACCGGTGTGAGTTCTAATGTGTCGTTCCAGGTGGGAATTTTTTATAAAATTTTTTCCACACATATTGCATAGAAATTTTTTATGCTCACGTTTGTATTTGTGAGTTCGGGTATGGTTTGCATATGCCGATTTCCCATAGAAGATTTTATTACAAATTTTGCATTCTAATGGATTTGCTTGGTTTTTTATTTTTTTGAGTTCTCTTCGTAATTGTTTCTTTGTTTCGCTATTTTCTTCTAGGTCTAACTCCGACGCTTCTTGCTTCTCGTCCTTCAGTTTTCTTTCATATTTTACATCTACGCTTTTCAATTCTTTTTCATTGGGCTCAAAATTGTCTTCCCTATCAGAATCTGCATCTGAAGAGTATATATCATATTTCCTTTTATTTCTATCTAAATAAATGGTTGTAAGGTACGTTTCATTATTTTGACATTTGTGGATAAAACTTTTAATATCCTCTAAGTATTTGGTGCAATTTTTACAAATGTTTTGTGGCAGTTTGTCGATGACTTCTTCCTGCAACTTGAAAAATGTTGGACAATTATCTTCAATTTTTGATTCTAAATAAAAGGCGTTCTACAAATTATCTTCAACTCTACACTACTTAAAAGTACCTCGGCATTTACTAGATTTTTAAAAATTTCCAGCAAATATACTTCAAATGGCTGCAAATCTTCATTCAACAAACATACTCTACAAATTTCTGAAAAATCCTCATACGCTACTTTATTACTCGATTCTCTTTTTGCCATAATCAAATAAATGTTTATTTAGAATTAGAAATATTGTTTGAAAAGAAAACAATATTTTCTATTTTGAAACGTCAGCTGTCATTGCTGTCAATTGTCATAAAATAGAACATTTGATCTACGGGACATCGGAACTATGATTGAGGTTGCCTCTAACAAAACCATACAGCAGACAGTGCACTCGTGTAATGGTGGTTGCCTATACCAACATACCGCAAAATAGTGGTCACGTGGTATTTGTTAAACCTTAAGCGTATGCAACCTACAATACGGTGACAATACGTAAATAATCTTGATAAAACTAAAGGTTTTAGCACAACTCACACCACACGTATTAATCGATCTTTTGTGCATAATTATATCTGTTTTACATTACTACAATTATAATGCCTCATTATATTTAAATAGTTTAATAAATTAATAATGGTACAATGTATACTTAACTATCCGAACATAAGTACACTAACAAAAAACTACAATGCAGCGTTATTCATCGTTATCACGTCATTATCTTTTTTGATTTCCACTACGGAATGTACTCGTTTTATGTGCCTTTTTAAATTCGTAGAGTCATGGAAACCTTTGTGGCAGATCATACATACATGCGGCTTTTCCCCAGTATGATTTCTCATGATGTGCCTCTTTAAGCTGCTAGAATTGTTATAACCTTTATTGCAGTGTGAACAAACGAAAGGCGTTTCACCTGTGTGAATCCTTGTATGTACTTTTAAGGTTCCACTTGCTGTGAACGATTTACCACAGATTGTGCACAAATAAGGTTTTTCACCTGTGTGGGAATTCATATGCGTTTTGAAATGTGTGCATTGTCTAAAAGACTTTTTGCAGATGTTGCATTCATAGTTAACAGGCCTTCTCGCTCCAGTATGAACAGCCATGTGGGTATCTAGAGACCCCTTAGTGTAATATTGTTTACCGCAGTGTTGGCATTGAAATTGTTTTTCGCCGGTGTGGATCAGTACATGTCGCTTCAAGTCTCCATCTTGTTTAAAGGTTTTGTTGCATAATTTGCAAACATATGGTCTCTCACCTAAAGAAATAAAAGTCAAACACCTACATGATAAGTATCATTACAACTTCATTAACTGCCTATACGTACCTGTATGTATTCTTATGTGCCTTTCAAGATGGGAATTTTTCTGAAAATTCTTATCGCAAAACGTGCATACGAATTTCTTCTTCTCTACAGTGTGAATTCTCATGTGAGTGCCAAATCCATGTTTGTGAAGCATTTTATTACAAATTTTACATTCACGTCTATCTGTATTTTTCGAGTCGTCTTCAGTCTTTAGCTGATCGTCTTCATTTTCTCTTTCCTCTTTAATGTCTCCGATTTCATAATGTTTGACTTCTCTGTGCTTTTTCAGACTAGTTGAACTACGATAGCCTTTATTGCAAATGGGGCAAATAAAAGGGGTTTCCCCTGGAGAAATTATAGAAAGCCGGATCAAAAAACAATTCAATAATAAATCATGCAGTATTACCTGTATGTAAACGAGTATGGACAGTTAAACTGCTGACATAGGGAAAGCGTTTGCCACAATAAGAACAAGAGTATGGTTTTTCGCCCGTATGAGTTTTCATATGACTGCTTAGGGCAGAATGTGAAGTGAGAATTCGATCACACTGTGTGCAGCTATATTTAGACTCCAATGACGAATTCATTTTGACTCTGTTATGAATTCTCCTGTGTTTGTTCCTTGAGAAAGCTCTTTTAAATCCTAAAATAATGTTCCATACAGTTATAGAAGTAGTATACGATATTTAACCCACCTTTTCCGCATACGTCACACTTATATGCTCTAATACTACTATGAATTAATCGGTGCCTCTGCAAAGATTGTCGAAATTTGAACTTCATATTGCAATCGTGACAAGAAAAAGGTCTAGAATCGGAATGTATTTTTATATGAACAACCAACTCTCTTTTGGTATAAAATCCTTTTCCACAATTTGCACAATGAAAATTTTTTGCCCTGGTACTGTTACTTTCATCTTCAGATTTAGTTTCAACTTTTATAGATTCAGATACACAGGAACCGTTTTCAATTTTCAGGGCGGTTCCGTCGATTGAATGAAATTCATCGTCTGACAATGACACATTGTCTGGTGCGTCATAGACGGTATTAAACTTTCTATCTTTTTCTTGTTCTAGGATTACTGTGAGAATAGAATAATTATCCTTACATTTCTCTATAAACGAAGCAATATTTTCTAGTTCCCTTACACAGCCCTTACATATATTTTTGGGAAATTGATCATCCACAATAATCTACAAATGTTTAAAACACGTATTACCTTAAATTCACATGTAATTTATATTCACCTTAACGTTTATTATAGTTTTATAAAATTCTACTAAATCCAGGGGCATAACTGGCAGCAAATCATTAGGAAATAAACACACGTGACATATTTTTGGAAAGTCATTAATAGAAATAGTATTTGCTTTGTTTACTTCCATTTCCAGTTATTTTGCATTAAATCATAAAATATTAAAAATAAATAAATAATTTAAGGTTAGCTCTTCGCTCTTCTAAATCGTTTTTCGTCTTCTTCCTCTTGTGATTGACATTCGATTCGGAATTAGTGATGGGTGCATTCGATTGAAAAATAATCGTTCATTCGGTTATTCATGTAACTCGAGAACTCTCACTGCATCAATCGATTGATTGTCAACCGAATTAAACGTGATACGAAATGAAATAATTCGAATAAACGTTTAAATCACCGAACATTTGAGTATCTTAAAATTATGAAAGAATGTAAAAATGAATTACAAAATATGTTCGTGAAATCATAATATAACCAATGAAAATTTCCATTGGTTTGATATGGTAACATGTTGCAACACAGAAAATCGCTTGAACAAAAAATAACTATTAGAAATTTAAAAAGAAGTTTTATTAAAAATTTAAAATGCAAAACAGGTTTACGTTTCTTATATTACTCCGTGTCTGCGTCAATTATATCATTTTGATTTAAGCTGATTTGTAAACTTCTAGCCCAAACGGGAGGTAATGTAGCAAAGGTTAAATATCCCGTATGTCCAGGTAAGGTAGACGGAGGAATTGACGCTACAGTTTTCGTCACTTCTCTTTCTTTTTTCTCACATTCACTGCCGTCTTTTTCATTTTTAAGAAAATCCAGGTTCAACAGCGGCAAAGATCTTTGTTGCACGGCATACTGAGTTTGCAATACTTCCATAGTCTGTATTTCCTGGAAGCCAAGTTTAAGCAGCATTAAACAGCTCTTTTGCACTTGTTCAATGCAAGGTGAAAACGAGCACAACCTTCCTCCGGTGTTTTTTACAGCTTTTAACGCGTGTGGTATAACTTGCCAAGGATGCGGTAAATCCAAAAACACTGCATCAGCTTTGTTGTTTAAGTCCTCTCCAAATCCACTCTCGCATACATCTCTATGGCTTACTGTAACGTAATTTGCTAAATCATGTTGTCTAAACTCTTCTCGTGCAGTTTCGGCACGAGCTTCATGAAAGTCAAACGTATATAAATGTCCATGAGGTTTCACAGCTCTAATTAAAGCGTGGGAAAGAGACCCGCTCCCTGTACCACTTTCTATCACAACACTACCCGGAGACAGCTCTAACTGCAGGATAATCATACTTATATCTGGCGTGTAAATAATTTGAGTCCTATGAGGCAGCGTAATAGTCCATAATTCTGGGGTAGGCTGCAACACATAGCCCCATCCTTTGCTTAGCGATATCTTGGAGCCATAATGTTTACCTATTAATTCGCCACATTTAAGAGCACCATAAGGAGTTTGGAACACATTTTCCACAAGGCTGCCCTTTTTGTTCACAGTTTTTGGTTCTGCCTTAATGCAGTACACTTGGGTGATGGTCAAATACAGGATTACGGCGTCGCCTTCTTTTATTTCATCTTTGTAACCATCGAAACTCATTGTTCCGTCAAGATGAAAATGTTATTTAGAGGTTAAGGAGTTTGCGTAGTTTTATAGGTTATGTTTTGTTTACAGCTCCATTTTGATTTACAAACCAGGTTTTAGCTGGTTAATCTTTCGACCAACCAGTTTTACGGTCGAAATCACTAAAAATAAAATGACGAGTGATGATCAGTACAATCACCACAGAGGACCTTTTTACGTCATATAAAAGAATTTAGAAAGTAAACCACAATTATTCATTACATTTATTTTGATACTTACAGTCATACAAAATATAAATAAGTTACCACATTGCAGGCCAAATCACAGTTGCCCTTTAATAATGATCTGTCGATAAATCACAGTTGCCCTAAATAATGATCTGTCGAATCAAGATGTATTACAAAATAACAAAACGGATTATTCTGTAATAGTACTTTAGTGGCGTACGTTTTTCACGAGATCTCAGTTATCGTTCTTTTTATTCAAACATGAGTTGTATTACCTCAAATGAGTTTATTGGAGTTCCCAGCATTCGAGTTATAGAAGTAGATGCGTTCAGAAAATATGTACGTAAAAAGGTTAGAGTCATAACCCTAAAACTGAGTCTCAGGAACCTACATCAGTAATGATACTGTTATACAATTTTTACTCTTGCCATTGATGATATATCTACAATTGCACGCTGCGACAGCTAGTAAAATGAGAATTAACTTATGTTAGGTAAGATACAAGATAAAAGAACAGCAGCTGTCGATTTTAAGCCTTTAATCTAATTGTAGTAGTTGTTAAGTAAATATTAAAAAAAAATCTACTTAACATCAGTGTAGATTATTATAAGACTATGGTTTTTCTACAGACTAGAATTACCAACTGCAATCTATCTGACAATGGATACATACATTAAAAAAACATACGATATAAATCACCGAAGAAGAGACACACGTCATTAATTTATTTCTAATTTACATATGTGGCTCGCAGTAGTGGCAGTGTCGAGAGGAAGACAGACAACACCACTGAGGTATGCCTGTATATTAGAAATTTACGAGTTTAACTCATGCAGTAATTTGATTTGAACCATTCGAAGACTAGTAATGACGTGAATCTCTACTCTGATGATTTCTATAATAGATTCTTCATTATAAAAGTAGGTAATTTTGTACCAATTTTTTAATAAAAAATTGTGTACACAAAGTGTTAAAAAAATGTACAAAGCTGCTTTTTGTAAATTTCTGCTAGTATATAATTTATATAAAAAATACTGCTAAGTCTTTGGCAAGAATTAAATAAATAAACATGTTATTCGTATTGTACTACCTACTTCCTAAAAAAAGTTATACCTACATTTTTAACACCTCTGTAGCAGCCATAATTATTCACAGTGCATATATATTAAGATGATATTTCATTGATTTCAATATTTAATTAATTACTAAAAATATTGCTATTTCACGGAAATGAAATACTATAAAATTATTACATTTTTAAAACAGAATATGTAATACTTAAATCAAATGCAGAGTGAATGAGCCGTACATTCACCTATTAACGTATCAGTTAAGTACGTTATCTTAAGATTGCGGGCAAGGTGCTGCTTTTCCGTCGGACTGTTTACAGTCCAGATCATTGCCCTAACACCTTTTTCACGCCAGTCGAGGATATCTTTCCTGAAAAATATTTCCGAGAGTGAATATACAGTAAATAAATGTTATTAAAAAAAAAAAAAATGATATGGTCCTTATTCGAGGAAATTATATGAATTTAATTTTTTTTTACTTACGCACTATATGAATCCTTATGCAACAAGATGACTGAAAGCCCTAGTATATAATACGTTATCCTCGGCAATGCCCAGTTATGCAGTATATCACAAAAGCACAGGAAGTAATGTTTGTACAATACGGTTGATTTTCTTTTGCCCTTGCCTTCAGGATATTTATAAGAATCGTAAGAAAATGCGTTCGGCCTCCACGCTAAGGAGCAAACAATTTTTGGATTAGATCTTCTTACCTGAAAAAACATTTAACTTAGTTCACCTGTTTGATCAAAGGTTGGTAATATTTAACTAAATTTGATAATTATTTAATTGCGACTAGTAGAACTTAAATATTGTTACTTACCAGGTATATGATATTGGGAAAAAATGATGTCACTACTGCCCTTGATATCAAATCAGGATATTTCTCGAAAAGGTTAACAATAATTGGTACAAACTAAAAGAATATAAACACATATTACCATTATAGAAAAAACAAAAATAAATTTGATTTGAATATTATTATTTCCGTTTACAAAACCAGAGTTATATTGGAATAATGCCACTTCCTTCAGTTAGTAAGACTACCCCATTGAAACAAAAGGTGTTGAAAAATATTACGCTGCTATATTTTAGCTTTTTATTCAATATAGGCCTAATACGAACTAGAAAAATGTTATAGTATCTAACGTACAGCAAACACAGATTATGGTCAGGTTTTGAAATTGTTCGGCTTACGTGGAATATTCTATATAAATATGAAATGTTTTAATGTTAACAAAGAATTGTTACCTTGGTATTGTTATCTTTAATGTCAATAAACATCCTCTGTCCACACGCTAGCATTTGAGCAACTGCTTGATCTAAAGTTGGTATGTTAGTATTGGTAAACCGATCCCTATTAAAAGAAGTTGGTTTTGTTAGGTATGAAATTATGATAAGAGTCACATGCTTTCAAACAGTTTCGCTTTTAAAATACGTATATTTTAATTAGGGTTACTTTATTATATTGCACTTTTATGGAGATGTCTTTGATGACATGTTAAAATGCTCCTAAAAAAAGCATTCTCCTGACACTCACGTAACAAGCAATAACTCACTTAAGGGAGTGTTTAATTGAAATGTCAACATTCTTCAGGTCGTCCCATTTTGTTTCATTTACTGTCAAATTCAAATCTGCCATTCTCTCCAAAGTTTTGTCATGAAAAATAATAGGAACGCCATCACTCGTCAATGATACGTCGAATTCTATAACATCACAGCCTTTTTCATTGCACTAGAAAATAAACATATAATTTATTAGCCTGCCTCTCCTATCCCTTTTCTTAACAAAACAACGTACCAGTTTAAATGCTTCAAGACTATTTTCCGGAGCATCTAACCCACAACCACGATGGGACACCGTTTTCATTACATAGTCTGAGGTTTCATGTTCCAAATACGGCTCTTTTCCTATAATACCTTCTACAGCGATTGCATCAGGGGCGGGTATCCTGATTAAGTGTAGCGCGAGAACTATAATAGCAGTAAATAAAATAGTAAATGGTACAATGCTACAAAAAATTTCTTTAATTAAGAACCAGCTACCGTACGTAGCGTATATTATAGTCAAAGCACTTGGAATTAGTCTTAAAAACTCAGTATTCATTTTATTTTCATCGACTTACACTTTTAGTAACTGTTTATTCACGCATTAATTTATCAATGTTATCATTTATCAATCATCACATGACAGTGACAGACGAGAGATGGGGCGGTATGCTAGGTAACTACAATACCGACATTTTGACGTTTTGCAGGCCCATTTTCACGAGAGGTTTATTAACCGTAATGAGAAGCTCTTTTTCGTGTACAGTCGGTAGCTATTTAAAAAATCTGGTTAGATATATTTTCTTGCAATTTGTCCATTAGCGAAAGTATAGCATGAACAGCTAAACGTGAACAATAAGAAATCTCTTTTTTTTATTAGTTTATCACTTTTATCATTTTCTACATTATTAGATGATCTTTGTAGACTTTTTGTGGGAGGTATTGATTAAATAAAAGATGAAATAATATAATACATATATTTATATTGAAGTAGATGTGTTTAACTTGCTTTCATCACTGTATTAACACTATGTATGCTTAGCAAGTAGTTAAAATATGTTTTATCTTCACCTCCTCTTGTCTTTTTGATTGCTGAGGACAAATAGCTTCTTCTTCTTTTCCTTTCTAAATTCAGCGTACTGGCGGATAATACTTTCGCAGGTCAAGAAAATAAATTCTATAACGCTAATGAAACTGATGCCTAGGAAGAGCGCTACAGTGCCACCAATGGATACTGTAATAAGTATTGCGTAATTGTTTTGTTACATCGTTATAAGTATATTTTAATATTTACCAATCAAATCCTGAAATCCAAAAAGTATGTCTCTGCGGTATTTTGTAGTAGGCGGTAATAGACCCCACCGGAAAGTTATCCTTTGATCAAAGTAACCATATTCCCTTGAAAAGTAATATTAGTATGACAAAGCCGCTCAAGATTGTTTCATATGTTTGTATCAATTTAATAATTACCATTTAGTGTATTTTGGAATTTGCGGCAAATAAACGATCAGGTCACAAGGTTGGGGGCATTTGCAACCTATTTGAGAAGGTGGTTGGGTTATATAATCAGCATGTTTCGATAAACACATCAAACCTTTCAAGTCGCAAACCTTTCCAGCTGAAAATATAAACTCATGTAGTTATATTGAAAACCAATTAAAGGCACAAAGTTAGGCACCTAGAGAAAATGGAAAATTTGTTTATTTAAATTATCTATTTAAAAAAGTGATACATTTTGTATACGATTAAGTATTACCCAAAAAGTGATAGAAAAATGGTTTGCATCCGCACAATTTCAAGGCCAATTTATACCGGCAAATCACATAGCAAATGCTTGTGCTATAAACTGGTGCGTGCTTGGTTACCGGTTCATCATCAAATCGACATCTTCTTTGTGACGGTGTGAGATATCTCAGGGCCGGTGAAGACACTGTTTCGATCATTCTGTAATTTATTTCCAGTTCTTCACTTTCTTCTAGCTCATGGACCAAGTCATAAGTAATATGGATTACATCTAGGTATGAATGAATGTAGTACTGAAATCAGAACGCAACAGAGGTCAGTTCTTGCCGATGCAACTCAGAGTTCATTAAATTTATTATACCTTCAAAGATAGAGTGGGGTCTGAATCGTAGCGCGCATAACACAGTCCGTTTAAATAATGACATCGCAGAGTCTCCGTAGCTGATTCATCTTGGTATTGATTGGGGCCAAGTTCTTTATTACTGAAATTTAATGACGATAAATTTTGCTAGTGGTTTTTAGCATAATTGTTACTTTAAGGACAAAAGATCTGCAAATTTGGAATTGACTGTGAAGCACACTCCTAGCTCAGTTAAAATCAGTTTCCAATCAGTTTTATGTTTCGTGTGAAAAGTGACTAGGGTTCCGGACATAACTGGATGCACCTGTAATAAAACAAAGATTTTTGAACATATATATAAGTTGGTTTGACGTGATACCTGCGCCACCAGCTCCACCATATTCACATCTGCTAAAGTCGAATCGTCTTGATACTTTTGGAACTGCCTTAAATTGACATAAGACGCATTCGCTACGTCATTTGTGAAATCTAGGTAGTAGTTGTATTTAGGATCTGTGGAGTTTATGCCCCATTTTCTGAAATTTACACCGAAACTTTTAACTCGAAGCATTTAATTTTTGTTAACACAGATTTACTTGTAAATAAATTGCTCAGCGTTGTTTAAATCGACTTTGTTGTTGAAGCATCCGGTAGCAGCAGGAAACGGGTTCTCCCAATTTCTGTAATCCTTCTTTAAAGATACGACGGTCGGATTGGCAGAATAATGGTTCAAGTTCGAGTTGGCTACGGCGATGGCTCCTCCGACTGCCACAATTACTGCTACAATCCAGAATAACCTGAAAAAAATTGTATCAGCAAAATCTTAAAGGTTTTTCTAGTAACTAGTTGATAAGTTAGTGGCTGCTTTTTGCCTCCGCTATTTTATGTTTTTAGGATATATATGTATAGAATATCTATGCATTCAAAAATTTCTTGCCTTTCCAAAATATGCAGTTTTGGCATACCCACAATGTTTAAGCCATGCACAGTTGTCTGTTCGGAAAAGTTCTCGATGAAGTTCCATAAAGGGCTATTATTCCCCTTCCGACTTGGTTTCTTCATGTTGGCTGGTAATCGCCTCATTCGGAAGCGTACAGAAATATGAATTCTACATAGGTATTTGTATGGTTTTATACTCTTTACATCTAAATAGTTTGATTTAGATCCATTTGTTGATATGAAAGTTTCTTCTATCCTATTGTTGTGATTATATAGCATACATTAGGGCGCAGAGCGTGATATAATCTTAATAGGTGAATTTTAATGCCTAATGGGCACGAGCGCACGACACAAAAGGGAAAAACCAGCAAGTAAAAGATAAAATGAAGCATATACAGCCTGCAGAAATACAACCTTCATAAATGATTGCAAATACAGGCAACCAGGTATACATGTAACCCCTTTGGTAAGGAACTAACGCCGCTAGATGGCGTAGGCCAAATAGAAGTGGCTACAGTGACTTTGTAGGGACAGTGGCGACAAAGGGTTGGCAGCATTTTGATTGGTAGTTGGATCACGTGGTATGTACCGCCATTAAGAGGCTAATGCTGACTCTGAAATTGTTTAAACTGTTATATTATACTGTGTACTTGCATCTTTAATAATTTATTATGACTTATTGAACTATTTCTGATTAGTGTATTGTGAGAAGAACTATTTAAAGACTTATATAATAATTTTGGTCATCATATTATCTTATCAAACCGATCAAACAAATTATTATTTGACAACAAATCATTATCAAACGAACAAAGAGGTTCTTACTTTTTCGTGACATAAGTTAAGTACCTCTTAACCTTGAATCTAATCTAGGAAAAAAAAATTATGGTGAAAGAACTACTAAATTTAGCTAATAAATAATAATAATAATAATAATATATCTTATCTTCGGGGTTGGTGTGTCGTCAAACTGCACCAAAGGCGACGTCGTTGGCGTCGCAGCTCCATTTCACTCGAAGCATGATTTTTATATTTTAGCACAGATTTCCAGACTACGCAAAAGATTTGGATCTTTGCTACTCTACCCTTATCTGCCTCATCGCCAATTTTTCAATCGGCAGGTGTTGAGATAAAATATGACATTGCTATAAACCTTTCTATTAATAAGTATAACAAGTACCTATATAATTATATGTGCATGAAAGATTTTCTTAGTTTTCTACAAACTTGTCGACGTCTCATTTAATAGGATAATAGCATCGCCCAACATGTGGAAGAGTACAGTTGCTATAACGTTCTGTGTATGTTTAAGTTTGGTGGTAAGTTACAAGTACAGTCGTGACTAAATAAAGATTTACAACTGGAATTGTGTTTTTCATAACTTTTTGTTTTTAGGCAGCCAGTACGAAGGTGACAGTTTACTACGAATCATTATGCCCGTATAGCGCTGCTTTCCTTACTGCCCAATTGGGACCAACATACGAATTAGACAAGGATGCACTAGAGGTGGACCTGATACCTTTTGGAAATGCCAAAGTGAGTAGCCCTTTATTACACGCTGAGCGAAAATCATTGTTTTACCAAACGTTTGCACTTTTAGGCAGTCGACAACGACGGAACATGGGAGTTTACATGCCAACATGGCGACGGGGAGTGCTACGGAAATAAAGTGCACGCATGCGCGATAGACCTGTACCCTGTCGACATTAGCACCGAGTTCATAGTGTGCGCCATGGCTTCAGGAGACTCAAGTTTGGATGAGAACTTGCAAAAGGTATATATGTCAACGCGCCAAAAAATAGGCAACCATATACACGCCAAACGGTATTTCCTATGCAGAAAGAACAAAATGTGTACTTGGTTGCCTATTTTTGGCGCGTGGTTTACGATCAATTATGCAGGCTTTGAACCATTTCCCCCGATTTTCATGAGCGATAAAAGGAAGATAGACAATTTTTTATTTTGTTTTTTAGTGTGCCGAAAGTACCGAAATATCATGGGATTCCCTGGAGGACTGCTTGACTAGCGGGAAAGCTGACGAGCTCCTTGCTATGTATGGCGATCGTACAAATGCAGCAGATCCAAAAATAGCCGGTGTGCCAACTGTGGTGTTCAATGACATCTACAGCGATCCTCTTCTAGATTTGGCCATAACAGATTTTAAGGATATTGTGGAGTTTCTTGCAGAAGAATCCGAATGTGGAGGATGTCATGTCAAATAGAGCTAACTCTCTTGTTGATTTTATTAAAATGTAATTTTATTGAGGCTTATGTCTTATTTAATTTTTCTATTGTAAATATATAAACAGAATAATTGAATAGTGGTTTTACTTATTTACGAGAGCGTTTAAAAATATCTCGTTAATTGTTGAAAGAATGCTTTAAAGTGGAAAAAGATGAATCTTGAGGTATTTGGCGCCCAACGTGGGGCAGCAGCAAAGACAGGGTTGGAAGCTATAGAGGAAAAAGAATGCGATTGTGAAGGGTGAATTTTCTCAACTCAGTTGGAGAGAAGCTTGTGCAACACCCAATAATAATAATAATAATAGTAATATTTATTGGTGTATACTATAACAAAAGCTTGAAAAAAATGAAAAGTAAATAAACAAGTTAAGGAGCAATTTTGCCAAGCAAGAAGTCCCGGAGAGTGTGACAATCTTTGAGGTGCACATTCTACTAAATCGAGTCCTACAACCAAGTTGGTATCGTCGGGAGATGATGTAGCCCTGTTTTTACTTAAACAATATGTCATGAAAAAAAACAGAAAAATTTAAACAGTAAAACTAAAATTCCAAACATTCCAAACTAAATTACCCTGTTTTGTCGTCATTTTTTGATTTTGGTTTTGCAACTCTGCTTTGGCTTGCCAATGTTTTTCTTTTTCATATGCTTATTTTTAGGATAGTAACTAAGCTAAGAAATTTAATTATGCAACAATGAATAATCGTAAATTTTAAGGCTGATTGTATCATTTTTCAATATCTTCGCTGACATCTTATCGACTAATTATTGTCAAGAGTCTTCAGATGTTTTTATGTATTTTCCTACTAATCTTATATATAATTAAGTGCCTGCAAGGTTTTCGTTAGTATATTCAGCCATCTGCTACTTATTTCATATAATAATCGACGCAACTAACAATATGTGGAAGAATATATTTATTTCATTAGTGCTTTGCCTATGTTTAAGTTCTGTAAGTACACAAGAAAGAAGAAGAAGATTCAAAACTCCAAACGGACTGTTTTTTAACTACATATTGTTTTTTAGGCAGAAAAGGTGAAGGTATCGATTTACTATGAATCGCTATGCCCAGACAGCATGGATTTTATAGTAAATCAACTAGCCCCAGCAGCAAAAATAATTGGCGACAAAATAGAAGTGGATTTCGTCCCCTTTGGATTCGCTACCGTAAGTTACCAATAGCACCTAGTCTAGTCGGTTCTTACGATTCGCAACTAAGACTCGTAACCAACCTGATCTGGATCCGGTGGATTTCACTAACGGCGAAATTTTATTGTAAAAAACCTAAAACCGCTCTTTCATTTTCAGGCTGATAATTCTTCAGGAACATGGGAGTTTACGTGCCAACATGGCGACGGGGAATGTTACGGAAACAAAGTGCACTCTTGCGCACTAGCCTTGTATCCCAAAGAATACAGCACACCGTTTGTGGAATGTGCCATGGCTTCAGGAGATTCGAGTTTGGATGAGAATCTGCAAAAGGTACGTATACATAAACTGGAAGGGTCTAGGGGGCAAACTCTTGAGATCGGAGCAGAATTCGGGATCAAACGAAATTCTTACTTGCCAATCGGGTTTTACCGTGGCCTGTACAATCACCTGATCTAAACCTACTGAGCACGTATGCCATTCAGTTGTTCCATTCGATAACTGGATTTCTGAGCTGATTTCTTTAAAACTAATTTGATGATTTTTTTTAGTGTGCCGAGGAAAACAAAATCGCCTGGGCGTCTCTCGAGCAGTGTCTGAGCAGTGGGCAAGCCGACGAACTACTCGTCGCAAATGGAATCCGCACGGACTCGGTGGTCCCAGAAATCTATTTCATGCCGACTATAATATACAACGATATTTTCAGCGATCCTCTTCTCCAGTTGTCATTCTCCTACTTCGCTGACGTTGTGGAGTTTCTTTCAGAAGAAACTGACTGTGGAGGTTGCCACATCACAGACGAATAAAGTGCCCCGCATGTTTGGTCTAGTCTTTTGATGATTTTATAGCAATTGTTTCTATTATAATTTGTATTACTTATAAAATGTTCGTTTTTTAGACACCCAGTATTCGGTTCAATGCAGAATCTACAATTCCTTCTAAATTTTTAATACGTCAAAATGTGTCTACTTGAATCATTTATGAAGGGTCTGTATTAGATTATCTCAAAATATGGTGTCAAATATATTTATCGGAAATGATAAGATTATTTTTTAATACGAACTAGTGACTCATATTTTATATTAGCGTTATCAAAGTTTATATCAAAAATATTATTTGGGCTGTCGCAGGTACCTACGCATTTGCAGATTCAACGCCAAAAGAATGCGACTAAAGTTTAATGGTAGATAAACTTCGACGACTGTAAGAAGTGCAGTGATAGGATCAGTGATGGACGCCATTTGTCTTTTATTTATGACCAGGTTTACGATTAAGTAAAACATTTTGTATCGATGACATGCACGAATGGAGATTTTTGTATATTTGTTAATTTTAGCTAACCCATGTTCCTAGATCGGCTTCTATGCCTTAATCCAAAGTCGGATCGTAGTTTACCTCGTTAATCCTTTACTTTTAGAAAATGAAAATTCGTCATGTTATCTGAAATATCTCCACATTGTCTTGATAATTGTGACTGAATTATGGTCAGTAAATGTGTAACGCGAGATAAGTTGATGGCTGATTGATGTATTGTCAAATTTAATCTTTAAACTGAAGCTACCAATTCAATTTATTGATAATAAATAATATAGATTACTACTACGTACTTACAGGACGGAGATTAAAAATATAATACAAGAGAGAGTTGTGGAAATTTAATGGGTGGTGGAGAAGGGTGCAACAGTCAAAAAAGTTAAAAACTACCTGTAAAAACAATTGAATGGATTTAATTATTCATTCCTTGAGAAGAAAGGGTTGGAAGTTGAAGTAAAAAAGGACATTGTAAAGTGTAAAGTTTGAAAAAGAGAGTTTAAGGATTGTAAAAGATTATAATAATAATTATTGTAAACGCTTCTAAATTTATATCTATATCTAAGTAATTTTTGCTTTCTGCAATAAAACAGTCGAATATATTAAATTTTTTGTTCCCTAAAAAGTGAGAAGCTTGTTGCATTTGGCACCCAACGTGGGGCAGTCACAAAGCAATGTTGGTAATTAAAGTAGAAAGAGAAAAGTTTGTGAAGGGCAAGGTTTTGAAAGGGTTTGAGGATTTGTAAAAGATTATAATTATTGTAAAATTGTAAATCTATATCTATATGTAATTCTTGCCCGCTGCAAAATAATATACTAAGTTACTACTCATTGAATCCCTTGTGGAAGGTTTGAAAGCTGAAGTAGAAAAAAGAAGAAGATTGTGAAGCATAAAGTAAAGTTTGTGAAAGATTATAATTGTGAAAGAATATCTATATGTAATTCTTGCTCACTGCAATAAAATAATCGGATGTATTAAATTCTGTATTCCCTGAAAAGAGAGAAGTTTGTTGCATTTGGCGCCCAACGTGAGGCAGTTACAAAGCAGGATTGGAAGTTAAAGTAGAAAGGGAAGAAGATTGTGAAGGGCAAAGTTTTGAAACGGATCTGTAAAAGATTATAATTGTAAAATTTGTAAAATCTGTATGTAATCTTGCCTGCTGCAAAGCAATTGATTATATTAAATTATTATTTATTGAAACTCTTGTGGCAGGGTTGAATGCTCAAGTGAAAAAAAAAAAAGATCGTGAATCATAAAGTAAGGTTTGTGAAGGATTATAATTGTGAAAGCTTGTAAATCTATATCTATATATAATTCTTGCCCACTGCAAAATAATTGGTTATACTAAGTTATTACTCATTGAATCCCTTGTGGCAGGTTTGAAGGCTGAAGTAGAAATAGAAGATTGTGAAGCACAAAGTAAGGTTTGTGAAAGATTATAATTGTGAAAGCTTGTATGTAATTCTTGCTCATCTCAATAAAACAATCGGATATATTAACCTATTTATTCCCTAAAAAGTGAGCTTGTTGCATTTGGCGCCCAACATAAGGCAGTTGCAAAACAAGAAGATTGCAAAAGGCAAAGGTTTGAGAAGAAAGTTTGAGGATTTGTAAAAAATTATAATTTTTAAGTTTGTAAATCTATATCTATATGTAATACTTGCTCGCTGCAAAATAATGAGTTATTACTTATTGAATTCCTTGTGGTAGGTTTGAAAGCTGAAGTAGAAAAAGAAGAAGATTGTGAAGCATAAAGTAAGGTTTGTGTAGGATTATAATTGTGAAAGCTTGTAAATCTATATCTGTATGTAATTCTCACTCATCTCGATAAAACAATCGGATATATTAAATTATTTATTCCCTAAAAAGAGAGGCGCTTGTTGCATTTGGCGCCCAACGTAAGGTGGTTGCAAAACAAGAGGAGAATGGCAAAGTTTTGAGAAGAATGATTGAGGATTTGTAAAAGATTATAATTGTAAAGGTTTGTAAATCTATATCTATATGTAATTCTTGACCTCTGCAAAATAATTGGTTATACTAAGTTATTACTCATTGAATCCCTTGTGGCAGGTTTGAAGGCTTAAGTAGAAAAAGAAGATTGTGAAGCACAAAGTAAGGTTTGTGAAAGATTATAATTGTGAAAGCTTATAAATCTATATCCTTAGTGGAATAACAAAATCGGATATATTAAATTATTTATTCCCTAAAAAGTGAGAAGTTTGTTTGTTATATTTGGCGCCCAACATGGAGCAGTTGCAAAGACAAGATTGGAAGCTAAAGTAGGCAACATGGAATATTGTGAAGGGCAAAGTTTTGAAAAGAAGATTCAAGGATTTGTATAAGATTATAATTGTAAAGTTTGTAAATTTGTATCTATATGCAATTCTTGTCCACTGCAACAAGAGAAGAGGGAATCATGAGATATTTGGCGCCCAACGTGGGGCAGTTGCAAAGTGAGGGTTGAATGCTGAAGTAGAACCAGAAGGAAATTGTGAAGGTTAAAACTTCTTAAAGACAAACGACAAGCTTGTACCAACACCCAGTCAGTATGTCTTGAACTATAGGTTTAAATATCTAACTTTGGACGTTAATATTGAAGATTTTACACACCAAATTCTATTAATCAATTTATTTACTTGAATATTTTCTAGAATAACCTATCTTTAATGTGTTGAGAAATATATTTTGTAAGAAAATTTCGATACGTAGATACGAATGTATGAATCACCTAATACTTCTCGGATTATTAGATTTCAACTTGAACACAAGGAATTAGCTACATTTCCATTTGATTCGACGTAATGGATATATATTGCCTCTAGGGTAATAATTCTATTTTATCTAAACACTTTTATTCCCGTAATTTATTGTATTCTTTTACATATTATTGCTCCTGCGCATATAAGTTTTTCTAGCATTTTCTTACGTACATATTGTTTACAATCACTTTTTCATCTAGTGTTGCAACGGAAATATCGCGAATAACATGTGGTCGAGGTACGTTCTTGTGTGGTCGGTTCTTTGTGGCTGCGGAGGCTTGGTAAGTAGATATGTATTAGTTACGTAGAATTTTATAATACCTAGCTCTACGAGGCTGACCCTCTATATGTATAAGTGGGATTTTGCTATCGTAATTTTTTTGGAAAAAGTCCGACAAAGTTTCGGGGTAGAGAGGGGTAAAAAAAATTAGGCGGACAGCCCCTGCGGGGATGCCTTTTTTAAAACCGAAAAAAATTAAAAACTGAAAAAAAAAAACAAAGAAAGAAGAAATTTGGGATTTATTCTCTAAAATTGAAAATATTTAAAAAATTAAAAATTTTATCTTCTTTTCAACTTTTCTTCTTGGTTTTTGTTTATAGGCAACTGCTCTGGATGTATCGATTTATTACACATCATTATGTTCAGACACCGCCAATTTTTTTAATGCCCAGTTCGAACCAGCTTATGATACAATAGGGGATGATCTACATGTTCACTTGGTACCCTTCGGAAAAGCTACGGTGAGTTGTTTGGGCCTAAGTGTCGTATTATTATTATTATTGTTAGTCTAATATGCGCACGTCTTTCAACTTTTAGGCTGTGAATAATTCAGGAACTTGGAATTTCACTTGCCAGTTTGGTGAACAAGATTGTTACGTAAATAAAGTACATTCCTGCGTCATCGAATTATACCACCACCAAAGTGTAGAATTTGTAATGTGTGCGTTTGCTTCTGGAGTTACATCTGCAAATGCAACTTTCCAGCAGGTAAGATGCTTAATTTCTTGATATTAAATCTTCAAAGATGTATTTCTTGAACTAGTGAATTTTACTCCATTATTTTCCAGTGTGCTACTCAGTCCAACGTAACTTGGTCCGAAATCGAGGAATGCCTAAGTAGCGGACAAGCCGACGAGCTCCTTGCCGCCAACGGCGAACTTACCAACTCAGTGGAACCAGAAATAACTTTCGTCCCAACCATAGTATACAACGATATTTACAAAGAATCCCTCCAAAACCTGTCGCTGGAGAACTTCTTACACATCGGACACTTCCTTGCCGAGCAACACGAGTGCGGTGGCTGCCACTTCAATGGGTCCAGCAGAGTGGACAGCACTCACTTGTTCGTGCTAGGCTTGTCATTTTTGCTGCTGTTTAGGAAAATTTTTGCAAAATAAATTTTGTAGGCTAGTTTTAGTTTTATAACGAAGTACTCTCATATATTGTAATTTATTCCACTCGGGGTTCGTTCCTAAATAATCTACAAGGACGCAACCGTAAAATTTATAATTTAACATCTCACGAGGGCTAGTGTAATGACAGATGCCAGAATAAAGGATGTTAAGCAAATGTTATTAGATTTATTTTAGTGGTGCAGGTACACAGAATGGGGGGGGGGGGGGTGAGGGTTCCAAGAAGAAGAAGAAAAAGAAGAAGAATTAGTAGAAGAAGAAGAAGACGAAGAAGAAGTAGAAGGAGACGAAGAAGAAGAAGAAGAAGCGGTAATAAGTCAAAATCTTTTCTCCCCCAAATTTTTTTGCATGGTATTCTTGTTTGAGGTCTACACAAACAAGAAATCATAACGTGGACACTTGGTTGGTGGGGGAACATATTTATAAGCACTTTGATGAAAAAAGTAAATTTTTTGTGATTTTTGCCCCTTTTTCGTTGTGTTTTCAAATGTATGCGGTTCAAAAAAGTTTAGATTTGTTAAAAATGCATTGTTTTACTTTTTTCGACAACGTGTCGGCGTAGAAAGAGATAAAGAAAATTTTGGGTTTCTTCTTTAAAAGTGAAAAAAAATTAAAAATTTAAAGCAGCCCCGTGGGGATTTTTTAAATTCTGTTCGAAATAATTTTCTGGGTCTGTGGTCGAAAGGTTCCTTTTTTCGTTAACAGCCCCTTCGGGGCTGAAAAAAATAGTATTAATTTTTTCTTTCCTCAGTTGATTTCTTAGCATTTAAGTAATACATATATACAATGGTATTATTTGAGCGATACATTCCCCCCCGTACTATAGGCCTTCTCGTGTTTTTGGAAATAATTATTTTTACTTGAAATACAGGAAGAACATTGTTTGGTTCCTTCTTTAAAATTGAAAAAAATCATAAGAAATAAAGTTGCCAGAACCGGATTAATCAAGTGAAATTTTTCGGGTACGTCCCTTCGGGGCCGTCTGTGGTCGAAAAGTAAATCTTTTTCTCAAAATGTCAAAAAAATGATTTCGGGGTCCTGAAGTTTTCCGGATTCCGAAACTGTAATCGGTTATGTCCTGGGACCATTATAAAAATAAAATGAAACTTCTGCGGATCGACTATAAGTTGTAATTTGTCGGACGGACTATAAATTTCAAGATAAAAATTTGACGAAATTTCAACAAATCTTGGTTGACTAAAAAATTAATTGTCCGGACGCGTTTGGATATTAAGGGCTAAAATTTGGAGTGGACCGAGAGGGAGGATGGCTATAGCTCTCCTGAAAGTCCTGTCGAAAAAATCCTCCGGGGAAAGGAGCAAGAGAGAAAGAACAAGGAGCGTTTTTCGGTAAAATCGACCTTTTTAAAAAATTTGTATCTCGGCTAATATCGGAGATGCACGAAAATGAAACAAAAGAGTTCTTCATTTTTCCTTCTTCTTGCCCGCCGTCCTCCGGATCCTCTAAATCCAAAGGGAAAGGCTGTGGCGCGTTTCCAAAGGGTGCATGTCGGGAAAATTGCTAAAATCTTAGAAAATCGCCTCTTTTCAAAAAATCATAACTTTCTTAGGAAGCAAAATCGCGGAAAACGATTACACCCGTCAATTTTCTAAATTTTATCTAGTTTTCGAAAAAAAATACCCCGCCGGTCCATCTCGAAGAAGGCGCGAGTTATTAAGCTCGGACCGGACACGTGTTTGATGTGAAAAATTGAAAAAAATTGCGAAAACACGATACCTTCAATATTCAATATTTTAAATAGAACACCCTATATATTTTTAAATTTCCTTGTTTTTTATGAAATTTTGACTTCAGCGGTATGTCACAAGTTGGCATTTGTTTAAAATGCAAAATCAAATCTCGGCACTGATAATTCTAAAGTTTTCATGATTGTAATCCACGTGGCTACGAAATTAGGCAACCTAATATACACTTAATTGTATAATATGCAGAAATGCGTACCTGGTTGCCTATCTTTGATCAAGTACTTTATGGTCGTTTACGAAGGTTTTGTATAATTTTTTTGCTTTATTTCTTATATTCGATTAATTTGGATTATCATGGAAAAAAATCGTAAAAAAAATTGCAAATTTTTCAAAACGTCAAAATATACTCCTCAACTTCCAAGGCTGAGATCCCTAAAAAAGGGCGTTTGAAATAGTACAGGTCTGACTTTAGGTGTGTTAGTAAAAAAAGGGAGAATATTTCAGAACTGAATGACTCTGCAATTATTATTTTTATATCACGTTAATTTAACTGCGATTTCTGATTAATTACAGATTCGTCTGATATAATTTTATTTCGTCTACTTATATCTTTTATTACAAATTCAATTACGCATTGATTTTATTACATTTTTTTGTTATCATCTCAGCTTGTCGAGAGCGTAAATTTTGGTGGTTTTCTATAAAAATTATCCACAATCGCCGTTCGCCTCAGTGTGACAAGAGACGTATTGCTAATAACATGTTGAGGAATATCTTTATTTGGTCGATCCTCTGCGGATGTGGCGGCTTGGTAAGTACCATAATACGTATAATTAAGTAAGTGAAATAATTTTGTAATATTGCACGCTAAATAAAATAAGGAAATCAGGGGAAACAGTTGGCAATAGAGAAAGAGGAATTTTGTAAGCATTACCTAAAGGATATGGGTATGGAAAATACTGTGCAAATTATTATTTCTCAAATAAGTTGTAGATTACAAAAATTTGATGGTTTCAAAATTGCAGTGAATGGTGTAATTAATAGTAATTATTCGGCAGAGGCTATACGGGGTGTTTCAGCTAAACAGAAGCAATAAACAGAGGCGTCTCTTTAAAAGGGCTTCTTCAATTTATTATCTCTTTGAATCTGAATTTTTTGTTCCAGGTGGCCGCTGTGAAAGTAACGGTTTACTACGAATCCCTATGCCCAGACAGCATCAGATTTCTAACAACCCAGTTCTACCCAGCTTACACAACCATCGGGGACCAAATAGATGTGGACTTGGTCCCCTTCGGCAAGGCAACGGTAAGCCCGAAGACATTAACACTCCACTCTGGACACATAATTATGACTAATCTTTCAGGCAGTCAACGAATCTGGAACCTGGAACTTCACCTGCCAGCATGGCGAGCGAGAGTGCTACGGCAATAAGTTCCACTCCTGCGCTGTAGACTTATTCCCAGTCAAAAGCAGCGCAGAATTTGTGGTGTGCGCCATGAGCTCTGGCGACGCAAGTTTGGACGCAAATTTGGAGCAGGTACAATATTTTAATCCATATTAATTGAGTCGTAATGCACCACAATATGTTTTTTCTAGTGTGCCACCGAGACCAACGTGACGTGGACGGACCTCCAAGAGTGCGTCAGCAGCGGTCACGCTGACGAGTTGCTTGTTGCGAACGGCGTGCGCACCGACGCAGTGGATCCAAAAATAACGTTCATTCCCACTATAGTATACAAAGACATATTCAGCGCAGCCCTTCAGAATCTGTCGCTGACTGACTTTGCGGATGTTGTGCAGTTTTTGACAGACGAAGAGGCATGTGAAGGGTGCCACTTAAACGGGGCGAATGGATTAAATGGCGTAACTGTTTCTTTAAGTTTGTTGTGTTTTTGGGTGTTTAAAAA
Organism: Rhagium mordax; assembly: GCA_963680705.1. Lineage (NCBI taxonomy): Eukaryota > Metazoa > Arthropoda > Insecta > Coleoptera > Cerambycidae > Rhagium > Rhagium mordax. The sequence goes on along the minus strand of OY796659.1, from coordinate 79,181,305 downwards.
ACTTGTCGTTTAGATAGTTGTAATAATTTAAGCGGTAAAAGCTGCTGAGCTAAACTTTAGAAATAAGGAAATTGTATATTTTCTCCAATAAAGATGATTTGTTATTATTATTATTATTATTTATTTAAAGTTGAAGAAAGGGGTAAATGGAATGGAAGCAAATCTAAATAACCTTCATTTAAATGAAACACCCTGTATATGGACGTGTTTAAAGAGTACATTTCTCTGATTCCAAAAATATATAGTTTTCCTATGTTTGGATAAGTCGCTTTTGAGATATTGGCCCTAAAGTTTTAAAACCAATAATAAATAAATAAAGCAAAGTAGCCATGAATCATCATGGCCGCGTCGTCTAGATTTTAAAAACAAATGAATTCATTGACGTTTGTGAATGTTTCTGTCAAAGTCAAAAAAATGCCTTCTTCTTCTTCATACAAAATCTTCTGATTATCGTCATTCTTCATCACGTTTTCTAGTTGGATCAAAAGGCTTATTCTTCTAATGTCAGTTCTATTGGCTAGTTTAATTCAAGGACCGAGTAAATGTCCCTAACGCGTAAGCGCCAGGGCAATTAACGATAAACCCTCTCCTTGAGCTGGTCCAGTTAGTCATATCGATTTTAGAGCTACATTCAACCAGCCAGTGTTATTTATTTTTAGAACATTTTAACTCGAAAAAATAATCGATCGAGAATCGACTGGCGAAGCACTCCTAAAGATCAAGATCACCTAAGTGGATTAATTAATTTGTTATCTGATCCAATTAGTTTATTTTACGACTGAGGGCAATTCCAAAAATAACAGAGCGGGGGGTACCGTCGTCGTTGTCTCGCCTCCGGATTAAAGGACCATGATTTTCAGTTTTGATTCACAATAAAAACATATTTATTATACATGTATCTGATATGATTTAATTTTATAAGTAGGTTTTGTTAATACGTTTTTATTGCTTTATTATTTTATTACACTCCGCCTCAAGATATGACACCCTAGACGTTTACTACGCATATAAAGGTTTGTTGATAGAAAGTGATCGTTCACACCCCATTTAATCCAGTGCGGTAATTGTCATAGTATCGAAAGCAATGTTGAAGAACATTTTTGTTTGGTCGTTTCTTTGTGGCTGTGGAGGTTTGGTAAGTGGAGACTATATATTTATTTATATTTAGTTAGTTTCTTTTTGCAATATAATCTAGAAATTGCAAGCAACCCATTTCCGGGTTATTGATGCTCCGAGTCAATGTTGCTAATTACATAATACGCCCGACCTCCGTAAGTAACTTTGTGAGTCCTTCGTTTCAAGTCAGTCCGCCCCTCTAACGCGCAGTCTGTATACGTCATAAAAGTAATAAAACGCCGGAGGAGCGCCCACTCCGGGTTCAGTCCGAGCATCAGTTCCAGATCAATCCGAAGCAGTCCGCATCAATCCGAAACTGTCACCGTTTTCACTTCCGTCCGTAACCGCCGCTCCGAATATATTAGTAAATTTTCTTGAAACTAATATTGGTAAGAATACACCGTGGTCCGCTACTATCCATCCGTGCCGCCTCCAGTTAGGTATTTCAGAGATCTTATTGTTCGTGAGAACCGCTGTATTATACTACTAAATCAAACTAGAGCTAATTAGTAATACCTCCGTTGGTCTTTTGTTTCATAAAATATGCATCGGCTGGTTAGGTTTGCTCGATCGGGCCATCTATAAAGCTCCAATGCATAAAGTTTTACCGGAAAACTTAACTTACGAAAAATAGCTCTACATTTGTGGCAGTAGTTCGCCATATTATAAAACACTCTGTATAGACAAGAATATCGGTTTCCCAGTATGGTTTATGGTCCTCGGTGGTAGGATCAATATTTTATAATTTATGACAGTACCTGATTTGATATTTAATTGTTTTATTGGAGGGCTACAGCCAATATAACAATAAAGGATTAGTTCAGTTAATTGCAATTTTAAACCCGAACTGATTTATTTACTTTATCAAAATTATGAATATATTTTATGGTTCCTAACCCTGGTATTATAATTTTGTTCTTGTGACCTGTCAGGAACCAATAAATAAAGCACCTTATACATGAATTCTGTTGATTTTTAAAACTACCTGTTTTAGGCCGTGTCAGCCGTAAAAGTATCAGTCTATTATGAAACATTATGCCCGTACAGCGTTGACTTCTTGGTGAACCAGTTTAACCCAGCATACAATATAGTAAAAGAGAAAATACAAATTGACTTAATACCTTTTGGAAAGGCAAATGTGAGTACTGCCAAGGAATACATTACATCTTTTCTATGGCCCCCATGGCCCTTTGTATGGAAACATGTAAACCACGTGACCAAGAGATAGGCAACCAGATATACATTCTAGCTCTCCTGAATATACTATTGTGCATGTATGGTTGCCTAACTCTGGCGTCACGAGGTTTTCAATCATTTCATTTCATCAAGTTGATATAAAACTTTCTGATTTTTAGATAACCAACGATGCAGGTACTTGGGGGTTTACTTGCCAGCATGGCGATGCGGAATGTTACGGAAATAAAGTGCATTCCTGTGCATTAGCACTATACTCTCTGGATTTAAGTACGGCCTATGTGGTTTGTACTATGGCTTCGGGAAATGCAAGTCTGGATGCAAATTTGGAAAGGGTAGCTATACAGTTTAGTTGTCTCTAGTAATATACAGGGTGTAACAAAAATTTTTTTAGTGCGCCACAGAAAATGGTATTCCATGGACCTCCCTCCAAGGATGCGTGAGTAGTGGGCAAGGAGACGAGCTCCTAGTTGCAAATGGTAACCGAACCTACGCGGTGGAACCAACGATAACTGGCATCCCAACTATAATATTCAACGATGTTTTTAGCCGGCCTCTTCTTACATTGGCTCGTACGGGATTTCTAAATGTGGTGAACTTCCTTTGGGAGGAGGAGGAATGCGGAGGTTGCCACTTGAACGGAGCGAGTAAAATGCTCGGTAGCGGACAACAGGCGCTTTGGTTGGCCCTTTTAGTTATTTTGTTAAGAACCTAATATTGTTAATACAGAGTAAAAAGCATTTTCTTATAATGTGTTTGTGAATAATTACATCCTTTCTACCACGAACAACAAAGTTGCAGAATTCATTGCTTAGTGTTTTAACCTGATTACTGCGCTGCTTAAATCGTTAAAGTGAGAGAAAATATCTCCGGATTCATGGCACGTCTGTACTTATTAAAGGATCATTTAATAGAATAATAATAATAATAATAATAAATTTTTAACAAAAAGTCACTAAGCTTTTATTATAGTGTTTGAAAGTTTGCGGCATAATGATACATATTGTCCATTCATTAATTATGGTCTGATTTCTGACTTATTATCAATTAATGGCTTTTGTCTCGACGTTAATATTAAATGGTAATTCAAAACTTACGCCCCTTTGTTCAGTGCCCAGTGGTGTTTCGTAACAGCTGCATTAGTTCATTCCTACATTCAAGAGTATTTACTTGGTGCATAGAAGATGTGGAAGTATTTAAATATTTTCTTTCTAATATTCGGTGCTTACGTAAGTAAATAATTTTATGTAAACCAATTTTTTTTTGTCTAATTTTAATGACGATTTCTAATTTAAGAAATATATACAAGCCACACAAACGTGGAAATATACTGTATATTCCATGTGTAGCTGTTAAAAAAAATTTGCAAGTCATACATTTTTGATTGAATTAAAAATATCTGACAAATATTTTTAATTGCATTAAACATAGTAGTAGATACTTTTAAATTATACTTCATGTTATTAAATTATGTTTTATTTATCTACTACATAGATATTTTTTAAATTAAAAGTATCTATTAGATATTTTTAATTGATATATCTGCGAAATATTTTTAATTGGATTGAAAATGTCCACTAAATATTTTTAATTAAATTAAAAGTATCCACTAGATTTTTTTTGTAATTTAAAAATTATTAATTATTGTATTAAATAGTAGATGTTTTTAAAGTATATTTCATACTGTTTAAAAATGGCCGTTAGTTATTTTTAATTAATTTTTCGTTACCCAGAATAGCGCCCTATATGATGCAACGGCAATAACAAGTTCGATTTATTGGCAAACTTTACATACACTCGATTATACTTGAGTGCCTGTGTTGCCAAATTTCCTGTATTTGTTTTTAATTATTTTTATTTCTATTAAAAATTAAAAAAATTTAATTAAAAATTTTTTTAATTAAATTAAAAATTTTTTATTCATTTAAAAATATCCACTAGACATTTTAATGAAATGAAAATGTCTATTAGATACTTTCAATTGATATGAAAATAACTGCAAAATATTTTTAATTCCATAAAAATATCTACTAAATATTTATATCAAATTAAAAACATCTAATAGATATTTTTAATTGAATTTTTAAAGTATATTTCATACTTTTTTAGAAAAGACTGTCTTATTTTTTTCATCTCTACTTAATTAAAATTACCTATTAAATATTTTCATTTTAATTGGAAATTATTCACTACATACTTATTTTTAATTTCTAAATGAAAAATTTCTATTAAATATTTCTAATTGATACAAAAATATTGGCTAAATATTTTTAATTAAAAAAGATATCTCTAATAAGTATTCTTATTCCTGCAATAAATAAATATATCTATCAAATATTCCTAATTCAATTAAAAATATCTACTAAATATTTTTAATTGCATTCTAAATATTTTTGACTCAATTAGAAATATTAGAAATTCACTATTTTCAATTGATTAGTGTTTTCTATTTATTTGAAGACAGATTCGTTTTTTACACAATTAAAAACTTGAGCTAAATTAATTACCAGTTTCTGTAAAATCGTATTTACTTAAAAATATAATTGTTTAAATATACCCACCACCTCATTTATTGTTTTAGGCTCAGAACTTGAATGTTTCAGTGTATTATGAGTCCTTGTGTCCAGACAGTGTGCAATTTATTTCTGAACAATTATTTCCAACATATAAAGAACTAGCTGACAGGATAAATTTGGATTTAATCCCATTTGGAAACGCCAAGGTAAGTTTTTGCCTAAAAGTTAAAAGTTAAAATTATTATGTGCTTTAGTAAAAGGTTTCTAGATTTTGACTTTACATCTACAATTTTAATGTTCTAGATCGTTAATGAGTCAGACAATGGAACAATAGCATTTATCTGTCAGCATGGCCCCAAGGAATGCTACGGGAATGAAATCCATTCATGTGCTCTGGCGCTTTACTCCGAAGAAGAAGGCGCTGAGTTTGTGTACTGCTCCATGAAATCTCCCGATCCTAGTTTAGATACAAATTTGGAACAGGTAATTTGCTTCTACATTACAAATAATAATTGCAATAAAAATGTCACATTTATATAACGGGCCTAAGAGTGAGCCTTGTGATACGCCTAAATTTATTACAAGCGGATGTATACATCAAAACCATATACATATACAATTATGTATCTAGGATCCTGTAAATTTCGGTACCTGGTTTAGTTAACAAACAAATTATTTTATCTATCTTTTCTATTTCAGTGTGCTAACTCTACAGGCATATCATGGGCCTCCTTAGACGCTTGCTACAAGAGTGGACAAGGTGACAAGTTATTGGAAATCAATGGTCTTCTCACGGAAATGGTGCAACCAGCTATAACTTTTATACCGACCATAATTTTCGACAACCACTTCAACGAAACTGTTCAGGACGACGCCATTACGGATTTCCTAAGTCTTACCTGCGAGTTCTTGAACAACGAACCGGTTATTTGTAAGAAATATATCGGCTCTGGTATATCTGTTAATTTAGTCTAGTCTAGCTTTAAGAATAAATAGGGCTGGCTACACACACATGTAAATAGTTCTGAATAAAAATCTTAACAACCGAAATTGTGCCTAGATGATATATTTATTTTCCGCAAAATTAAGACAAATTAAACATTTTTAATTGATATTTTACTGAAAAGTATCTAGTAACTCTTTTTAATTGAAGTAAACAATATTTTTAATTAGATTAAAAATTTTACTAGAAATTCCTAATAAAAATAAAAATATCTACTAAATATTTTTAATTAAAGTATAAGTATCTACTAGATTTTTAAGTGAATTAAAAATATCTAATTAAACACATGTAGTAGATATTTTTAAAGTATATTTCACACGTTCTAAAAATGGCTGTCAGATATTTTTAATTAATTTATTTTATTTACCTACCAGATATTTTTAATTAAATGAAAAGTATCTATTAAATATATTTAGTAGATATAAAAATATCTACAAAATATTATTAACTGAATTAGAAATTTCTACCAAATATTTTTAATTAAAGAATAAGTATCTACTAGATTTTTAAGTGAATTAAAAATATCTAATTAAACACATGTAGTAGATATTTTTAAACTATATTTCACACGTTCTAAAAATGGCTGTCAGATATTTTTAATTAATTTATTTTATTTACCTACCAGATATTTTTAATTAAATGAAAAGTATCTATTAAATATATTTAGTAGATATAAAATTATCTACAAAATATTATTAACTGAATTAGAAATTTCTACCAAATATTTTTAATTAAAGTATAAGTATCTACTAGATTTTTAAGTGAATTAAAAATATCTAATTAAACACATATAGTAGATATTTTTAAACTATATTTCACACGTTCTAAAAATGGCTGTCAGATATTTTTAATTTATTTATTTTATTTATCTACCAGATATTTTTAATTAAATGAAAAGTATCTATTAAATATATTTAGTAGATATAAAATTATCTACAAAATATTATTAACTGAATTAGAAATTTCTACCAAATATTTTTAATTAAAGTATAAGTATCTACTAGATTTTTAAGTGAATTAAAAATATCTAATTAAACACATGTAGTAGATATTTTTAAACTATATTTCACACGTTCTAAAAATGGCTGTCAGATATTTTTAATTAATTTATTTTATTTACCTACCAGATATTTTTAATTAAATGAAAAGTATCTATTAAATATATTTAGTAGATATAAAATTATCTACAAAATATTATTAACTGAATTAGAAATTTCTACCAAATATTTTTAATTAAAGTATAAGTATCTACTAGATTTTTAAGTGAATTAAAAATATCTAATTAAACACATATAGTAGATATTTTTAAACTATATTTCACACGTTCTAAAAATGGCTGTCAGATATTTTTAATTTATTTATTTTATTTACCTACCAGATATTTTTAATTAAATGAAAAGTATCTATTAAATATATTTAGTAGATATAAAAATATCTACAAAATATTCTTAACTGAATTAGAAATTTCTACTAAATATTTTTAATTAAAGTGTAAGTATCTACTAAATATTTTTAAGTGAATTGAAAATACCTGAGAGATAATACTAATTGTATTAAACACATTTAGTAGATATTTTTAATTAAATTGGGATATCTGGATATGGTGCTCTTTACTCTTCCAAAAAATTATTAAATTGTGTTTTTTTATCTATCTATTCTCAATTGAATTAAAAATTTCTACTAAATATTCCTAATAAAAATAAATATATCTACTAAATATTTTTAATTCAAGTAAAAATATCAACTAGATATTTTTAATTGAATTAAATTATTTAGGTCTGGTACAATCTAAAAATAAATTCGACATGACATCATTCACTGCTAGTGGTCAATATTTATAATTAGATGCAGATTAGATGATAATGCCAGTATATTTAAACAGTCATTAAATATTATGGCAATTAGCATTGAATATTTTGGCATATTTAACGGTTACTGCCACTTTAGATACTTGATAAGCTGTAACGGAGATGATAATGAAGGCTCGTGTTTGCTTGCCTCATCACTTGGGATCGATGGCCCTACTGTCTAAAACTAATGAGAAAATTACTTTTGCGCCAATTCCTCTTTCAGAATTTTTGCCATGGTTGGTGTTACAGATAGATCGAGGAGCTGCGTTGAGGATCTTCCTAGTAACCTTCCTGCAGGCGTCCTTCGCCAAATCGTGATATGTAAATGCGCGCCTATGGCGTCACATAATTTTAGTAAAAGTTATAAACTCACACGATTATTTCTCTGGTATTGTCAATAGAACAATACGGTTTTAACAAACATTAGTATTAGTGCTGCTGGAGGTACTAAGTATCGCTTTGTACTGTAATCGACATTACCAGTTAATGGCCTAATCCTACATGTCGCTGATAGCTCGAAGTGAAAAGGACACGTGTCTGCGTTGCTTTTAATATATTGTTAAGTTTATTGCTTATCTTCATTCAACATTTAAATCTGGTGGTGTGTGGCCGAAAACATGAATGCTGTGTTAAGTGTTTTGGTTGTTTTGGTGGTTGTTGTTGTGGTGAGTGTTTCGTATATTTTTATTTGTACTAATTTTTGCGTTGCGACGGTGGTAAAGGTAAAGGTGTCAAACTAGACTAGTTTGAATATATTATATTTTGTTTGCGCAAAGATGGCAAATAAAGTAAACAATACATTTATGCCTACCTACATTTCTAATACACAAACGAAACAATGTGAAAGTTTGTTTATAATAAAAATATAAGTTGCACAAACAATTCGGTTATTTCTTAAATTTGTTGTAAAATAAACAGATTTATTTTGAAAATAAAATTGAGACCGAGAAGTTTTACATTTTCACCTACTCTGTGCATATTTTTCATGATTTTTTAAACTCTGACTCATAAGGTTGATAGATCTCCGGTCTTTGGGATAACAATCAAAATGGGAAAATGGAAATGTTGTTATTACAACAGTACAACCAGTACGGCCCTGGTGGACCTAAACTGATAAAATAAAGCAAACACTGTTCTATGATTATCTTCAAATCGATGCTGATAAACACTAGATTTATTTCTTTCATATCAGAGATGATCCGTATATACCCTTTAAACCTAGTTAAAAGTAACCACCTTGTTTGTCCAACTTATTTTAAAGTAAAATATAAAAGCAAACACTGTGGCGATAATATCTATATATGATTATTTTTAAATCGATGATGCGGGACAGTAGACTTAGTTCTGGTGATGAGATAATGCTCCTTAAATCTAGTTAAAATTGACCATGTTGTATGTCCAACATATTTTAAAGTAAAGTAAATAAGTTGGACAAACAAGACTGAACTAGGTTTTAACCAAGCTAAGCAATAGGGGACTTAGTTAAAACTAGTTAAAAGTGATCGCTTTGTTTGTCCAACATATTTTAAAGTAAAGTAAATATGTTGGACAATCAAGACTGTCAATTTTAACTAGGTATTAAATAGCACGTGACAATAAAAACATCTGCCCATCGAGAAACGTTGACCGTCTTGTTTGTCCAACCATCTTGTTTGTCCAACTAAAGTAAAGCAGGTATGTTGGACAAATGAGCCGGTCAGTCTTAAGTAGATTGTAGCAACATGTGACAATAAATTCAAATTTATGCTGATAGAATCTAGGCTTACTTCTCCCATATCAAAGAGGAGATGTATGCCCTTTAAACCTAGTAAAAATTGACCTTCCCGTCTGTCCAACATATTTTAAAGTAAAGTAAGTATGTTGAACAATCAAGATTGTCAATTTTGACTAGGTATTGAAGAGCATGTGACAATAGAAAAATCTCCTATCAAGAAACGTTGACCATCTTGTTTGTTCAACACATTTTAAAGTAAAGCAGGTATGTTGGACAAATGAGCCGGTCAGTCTTAAGTAGATTGTAGGCAACATGTGACAATAAATTCAAATTTATGCTAATAAAATCTAGGCTTACTTCTTCCATATCAAAGAGGAGATGTATACCCTTTAAACCTAGTAAAAATTGACCTTTTCGTCTGTCCAACATATTTTAAAGTATAGTAAGTATGTTGAACAATCAAGACTGTCAATTTTAACTAGGTATTGAAGAGCATGTGACAATAGAAAAATCTCCTATCAAGAAACGTCGACCATCTTGTTTGTCCAACACATTTTAAAGTAAAGCAGGTATGTTGAACAAATGAGCCGGTCAGTCTTAAGTAGATTGAAGGCAACATGTGACAATAAATTCAAATTTATGCTGATAAACTCTAGGCTTACTTCTCCCATATCAAAGAGGAGATGCATGCTCTTTAAACCTAGTAAAAATTGACCGTCTCGTCTGTCCAACATATTTTAAAGTAAAGTAAGTATGTTGAACAATCAAGACTGTCAATTTTAACTAGGTATTGAAGAGCATGTGACAATAGAAAAATCTCCTATCAAGAAACGTTGACCATCTTGTTTGTCCAACACATTTTAAAGTAAAGCAGATATGTTGGACAAATGAGCCGGTCAGTCTTAAGTAGATTGTAGCAACATGTGACAATAAATTCAAATTTATGCTGATAAAATCTAGGCTTACTTCTCCCATATCAAAGAGGAGATGTATGCCCTTTAAACCTAGTAAAAATTGACCTTCCCGTCTGTCCAACATATTTTAAAGTAAAGTAAGTATGTTGAACAATCAAGATTGTCAATTTTGACTAGGTATTGAAGAGCATGTGACAATAGAAAAATCTCCTATCAAGAAACGTTGACCATCTTGTTTGTTCAACACATTTTAAAGTAAAGCAGGTATGTTGGACAAATGAGCCGGTCAGTCTTAAGTAGATTGTAGCAACATGTGACAATAAATTCAAATTTATGCTGATAGAATCTAGGCTTACTTCTCCCATATCAAAGAGGAGATGTATGCTCTTTAAACCTAGTAAAAATTGACCGTCTCGTCTGTCCAACATATTTTAAAGTAAAGTAAGTATGTTGAACAATCAAGACTGTCAATTTTAACTAGGTATTGAAGAGCATGTGACAATAGAAAAATCTCCTATCAAGAAACGTTGACCATCTTGTTTGTCCAACACATTTTAAAGTAAAGCAGATATGTTGGACAAATGAGCCGGTCAGGCTTAAGTAGATTGTAGGCAACATGTGACAATAAATTCAAATTTATGCTGATAAAATCTAGGCTTACTTCTCCCATATCAAAGAATAGATGTACGTATGTCCCTTAAACCTAGTTATAATTGACCGTCTTGTTTGTCCAACATATTTTAAAGTAAAGTAAGTATGTTGGACAATTAAGACTGTCAATGTTAACTAGGTATTAAATAAAATCTGCCTATAGAGAAACGTTGACCGTTTTGCTTGTCCAACATATTTTAAAGTAAAGCAGGTATGTTGGACAAATGAGACTGTAAATTTTAACTAGGTATTGAAGAGCATGTGACAGTAGAAAAATCTGCCTATCGAGGAACGTTGACATATTGCTTGTCCAACTTATTTTAAAGTAAAGCAGGTATGTTGGACAAATGAGACGGTCAGTCTTAACTAGGTTTAAGGAGCATATGCCCCATTTCAGTTATGGAAGAATTGACAAGGCTAGTATCGAAAATAACCATAGAGTACTATTTTATCACCCGTGCCAAAGTTGAATAAAACAGATAATTAACTTATAATTAGGAATTATGCATTTTATTTCTACTTAATTTATATTTAAATGACTTTATACTAAGCAACCGCAGTTAATAAATAATTTTTGTGATAATACTGGACATTTCTGTGAAACTGTAATTAAAACAATGTTATTAATATGCTATCGCCCCGTTGTGCTGTATTTATCTAATTTAATGCTAAATTTGACTTAGTTTAGTATTTATTGTGTACAGGGTGAATCAAATTCGATGCGGTCTTGATTTTTGGTTTTTGAGATATTTGAAAAAAAACTAAATTTTGAGTTTTCATTTTTGTTTTTTTCTAGGGTTGTTTGAAGAGATATTATTGCAAACATTAAATTTCCTTTCATTTTCAGGATAGCGTCAAGGTTTCCGTCTACTACGAGGCTCTATGTCCTGACAGCGTAAGTTTCATCACCCGCCAGCTGCACCCTCATTATCCGGAACTTGCACCACATATTGTAGAACTCGAGCTGGTGCCTTACGGAAAAGCGATGGTAAGGAACAATTTTAATCCTTGACTTAATTAAATATTTTATATTATTGTGAGGTTAAATTGGCAACGCAAAATTTTTTTAGCACAGTCAATCCAACGGGAAGTGGGCGTTCTCGTGTCAGCATGGTCCGTCCGAATGCAAAGGGAATAAATACCAGTCGTGCGCGTTGGCCCTTAACAGTGGAGCTAAGACAGACGTGAACTTTGTCAACTGCGTTATGAGACAGAGAAACCCGTCTCGGTTAATCAACGTGGAAACTGTCAGTATTGCTTAACATCTCCAAGGTTCCATTTTAACCCCTTATATTTCAGTGTGCTACAAAATTCGGCTTGGACGTCCCCAAGATCAAGGCCTGCGCCTCCTCGGACAGGGGTGACGAACTGTTGGCTCTCAACGGGAACAAGACTTGGGCGTTGGATCCTACGATATCGTTCGTGCCGACGATTGTGTACAACGACGAATTCGAACAGCTCTCTCAAGACCAGTCGTTGCAGGACTTTGTGGCTGTGGTGTGCAGTAAGTTGAACGCGACGAAACCTGCCATCTGCAAGGACAGGGCGCTGCCTAAGCCGAGATTTTGGGGATATTTTTAAGCCACCATATTTTAAACTGGACATTTATTTCTGCTGGAGAAAAATCAAAATATAAGTTGTATAAATAATTTATTGAACAGATATTAGTATATATAAGAGTGAGCAGGAATATTCAACAATAAGTAAAAAGTTCAATTCAATTCATCTACAAAACTGTTTATAAAATTGAGTCAGAAATAACATTTTATTGCCTTGGGCAACTAAGTGATAAATTGAAACCTATAACATCAACAGGAACAGACAACATTTACTTAAACACGAAATTCACAATTTCGTATTGAGCTTACTTTAGGTGTTAACGTCGATGTACGTTTCGCCAATCAAGTTGGCAACGGTTCAAATTAATTTAAAACTAATATAGTAACCGATATTTACCTACAGTCCAATATTAGATACGTTAAACCTAGCTAGAATTGGTCATTATGTGTGACCAACATATTTTTATGCAAGTGTCTTACATTTTATAACTTAAAAATAATTCAACAAGTATGTAAGCGTCAGATCTATGGATCGATTTTTAATGTTTATTCACTGTTTATCAATATATGCCATGAAATAGAGATATCTGAAATTCTTCTGAAAATATTTCTAATTAGTTTCTATTATACAAAATGTTCCTAATTGGATTAAAAGTATCTAATAGGTATTTTTAATTAAATTAAAAGTACCTATTAGATACTTTTAATTAAATAGTTTTATTTTAATTAGAAATATTTATTCAACAAAAATATTCGCTAGATATTTTTAATTGTTTTCAATACTTCAATTCTTGAGCATTCATCTAAAGGTGACAAGTTGTCATCTACAGTTCACCTTCCGACGATTTGTCATCTTTAGAAATTTTAATTATATTAAAAATCTCTAGTAATTTTTTTTACATCAATTAAAAATGGCTAGTAGATATTTTTAATTTAATTAAAAATACCTGGTCACCTACAGTCCTGTTTCCGACAATTTGCCATCTTTAGAATTTTTAATTGGATTAAAAATATCTGCAAAGTATTTTTAATAATTAAAAATTAGAAATTAGAAAGTTTATTTCAGTTAAAAATAGTACAATTGGTATTTTCAAAGCAATTAAAAATGTCGGCTAAATATTTTTAATTGTATTAAAAATATCTGCTAGGCATTTTTAATTTAATTAAAATAATTAAATAGAAAAGTTTACATCAGTTAAAAATAGTAGATATTTTTAAATGATTTAAAAATACTGTGGGTGACAATTAATCATCTTCAGAAATATTTTCTGGGACACAATTGGTATTTTCAAAATAATTAAAAATGTCTGCTAAATATTTTTAATTGTTTTGAAAATACTAATTGCGTCCTTGAAAATATTTGTAAAAATAATAAATCATCACCTACAGTCCTGTTTCCGACAATTTGCCATCTTCAGAATTTTTAATTAGATTAAAAATATCTAAGTATTTTTAATAATTAAAAATTAGAAATTAGAAAGTTTATTTCAGTTAAAAATAGTACTATTGGTATTTTCAAAGCAATTAAAAATGTCTGCTAAATATTTTTAACTGTATTAAAAATACCTGCTAGGCATTTTTAACTTAATTAAAATAATTAATTAGAAATATTTACATCAATTAAAAATAGTAGATATTTTTAAATGACTTAAAAATACTGTGGGTGACAATTTATCATTTTCAGAAATATTTTCTGGGACACAATTGGTATTTTCAAAATAATTAAAAATGTCTGCTAAATATTTTTAATTGTTTTGAAAATACTAATTGCGTCCTTGAAAATATTTGTAAAGATAATAAATCATCACCTACAGTCCTGTTTCCGACAATTTGCCATTTTCAGAATTTTTAATTAGATTAAAAATATCTAAGTATTTTTAATAATTAAAAATTAGAAATTAGAAAGTTTATTTCAGTTAAAAATAGTACAATTGGTATTTTCAAAGCAATTAAAAATGTCTGCTAAATATTTTTAATTGTTTTGAAAATACTAATTGCGTCCTTGAAAATATTTGTAAAGATAATAAATCATCACCTACAGTCCTGTTTCCGACAATTTGCCATTTTCAGAATTTTTAATTAGATTAAAAATATCTAAGTATTTTTAATAATTAAAAATTAGAAATTAAAAAGTTTATTTCAGTTAAAAATAGTACAATTGGTATTTTCAAAGCAATTAAAAATGTCTGCTAAATATTTTTAATTGTATTAAAAATATCTGCTAGGCATTTTTAATTTAATTAAAATAATTAATTGGAAATATTTACATCAATTAAAAATAGTAGATATTTTTAAATGACTTAAAATTACTGTGGGTGACAATTTATCATCTTCAGAAATATTTTCTAGGCCACAATTAATTGGTATTTTCAAAATAATTAAAAATGTCTGCTAAATATTTTTAATTGTTTTGAAAATACCAATTGCGTCCTTGAAAACATTTGTAAAGATAATAAATCATCACCTACAGTCCTGTTTCCGACAATTTGCCATCTTCAGAATTTTTAATTAGATTAAAAATATCTAAGTATTTTTAATAATTAAAAATTAGAAATTAGAAAGTTTATTTCAGTTAAAAATAGTACAATTGGTATTTTCAAAGCAATTAAAAATGTCTGCTAAATATTTTTAATTGTTTTGAAAATACTAATTGCGTCCTCGAAAATATTTGTAAAGATAATAAATCATTACCTACAGTCCTGTTTCCGATAATTTGCCATCTTCAGAATTTTTAATTAGATTAAAAATATCTAAGTATTTTTAATAATTAAAAATTAGAAATTAGAAAGTTTATTTCAGTTAAAAATAGTACAACTGGTATTTTCAAAGCAATTAAAAATGTCTGCTAAATATTTTTAATTGTATTAAAAATATCTGCTAGGCATTTTTAATTTAATTGTGCACTAGAAAATATTTACAATGATGATAAATTGTCACCTACAATTTGCCATCTTTAAAATTTTTAATTGTATTCAATATCTGCCAGATATTTGTAAGTTAATTAAAAATATTTATTAGAAATGTGTACTTCAGTTAAAAATATAGATATTTTTAAATGATTTAAAAGTATTGTAGACATTTTTAATGATTTCAAAATATATTCTAGATATTTTTAATAAAAAAAAATATTTTCTAGATATTTTTTGGTAAATTTTGGATTCATCTAATGCATAGAATATATCTACTTTATAAATAGTGAATATATATTAATACAGCGTTCTATACTTTTAAATGATAGAACTTTAAAATTTTGATTACATTTATGTATAATAGTAAAAGATCTATATAAAATATACCAACTTAATATTAAATCAACTAGTAATAAATAGCTCTAAAATGTAGCCTCCTCTTATACAGCAACACCATTGGTTGTAAGAGTGCTACACATTTTTGGCGCCCAATTCAATATGATAGATATAAGTACCTACCTATAATTTAAGTTTTTGTGCAATTATGAGCATAAATTCTACTAATTATTATTACATAATGAGTATTGTGTGTACAGTCGAATAAGTGTATTGTCAACTATGCCAATTAAAAACCGAGAGCAAACTTGAGCGAATATCAATCAACAGCAAACAAAACCTAATTTGGAAGACAATAGTTGGCAGATGAGCTATCTTGTTGTAGGCCACACCTATTTTTCTAGCTTCTTATTCATAGTATTGGCACGTGCCACGGGGGAAGTTTAAAGATTTTGCTTAAGTTTATTCCACTAAGCTGTTGGTCCACAGGACTTCTGGTGTCGTACAAGGACGGAGCCTGGAAGATTATGCCACAGGTCCCTCCGATGCACGCCAGGGTGAACACCCACAAGAAGAACCGGTCCAGCACCATCGACACGAATTTCCAGTCTTCCACGATCTAGAATGACATATTGCCAATAATTCAAACGTCAAGAGCGATTATTGTAATTATCACAAAATATCAGTTACACATTTGTGTAATTATTTATGAAGACCTTTTGAACGCCAAAATTAGGCAACCATATTTACACCGCATGGTAGCGTGAAGCCTATGGAAGGGCAATTTAGCGTTTCTCTCGATCCGGTGTCTAGTTAAAATCAATAAACACTAATAATAATAATAAATAATCATTTATGTAAAGTAAGGTATTGACTAAAATAAAAGCAAAACTAATTTTATTCCATTTAAAATTTTCTTTACATATATTATAGCCCTTGCCTTGTGAATATATTGTGATAATGCTAACCTTAACCGTTACCTTCGATAGCTCAGTTGGTAGAGCGATGGAATGTGGTGGACCGTTCACAAAGCATTCATAGGTCGCCGGTTCGAGCCCGGCTCGGGGTACATTTTTTTTTTCCAAAGTTTTATGTTTTTTTGGTTTAATATATTTCTACATGTCGATTAGCAACAATGAAGAGCGTGTGTCACGTGTTTACATTTTTCCTTCATTAAAATAAGGTTTGGAAGGATATCCGTCTTTTCCTGGCATTCCTCTTATATTTTGTTGAATTAAATTTATTGGTATTTCTTTCTTGTATAGCGATTCAAAATAATAAAAAATGAAAACAACGTAAAAAATAACTCAAAATAAAAAAATCTTCAAACAAGTTTTTGTGCATTTTTTGACAGAAAAAAAAACAAGTTATAGTTATTTTCCTAACAAGTGCGGAAAGTGGTAATTTTCCGCAAGCGACTGCCGTTGACCAAACGACACGAAGCGCACTAGTGCGGAAAAATGTACTTTTCCGCACTAGTGCAGAAAAGTGCAACTTTCGAAACTAAAATGCGTGCGGAAAAGTGGTATTTTCCACACGCTCGTAGGAAAAAAGATTTATCGCAATCTCAAACTGTTGTATTCCATCCCTCACCGTATATATTTCTACGAAGCAAACACATTTCGCCTCGGTAATTACAGACCGATAATAACGTGGATTTATGTATTTCAAGCGCTACGTACCGCTATAATTGTATTTAATCAAATCGCAAATCCGTGTACAGCAATTAATTTTGCGGTAATCTGTAGGGTAAGTACCTCATTGTCTTTGTCCGCATCTCGAATATGTTGAGCGATAAACCTGACGCCTTGCAGAGCAGCCAGCACGTTGGCAGACAACATCCGTGGCGTCATGTTCGATGAACCAGTCACTAAAACAAAATCATCAATAATTACGATTCGAAGGGCTTTAGAGGGAACGGGGTGGTAATCCACGCAGCCCTGACGACCCCAAAGGATGGTCTAGTTTATTATTATGCTTAAAATTTTTAGCTACGCATTTTTTTTTGCTGGAAACACTTACTGGACGAGTGCGCTTTCATTTTCCCGTCCTCTTGGTCGGAGTTCTGCAAGACGAAGCTCGGCTCCCTGGTCGTTAGTTTGAAATCTGTCGTGAAGGGCTCCATGTTCAATCTGAAACATTGAACGTTAAATACGGAAAAGCTTTTAGGTATGCAGCCTTAGGCGAGGGTTGTGTAGGTAAAAATCTTTCAGCTTAATTTTGGGTTGGGGGTTGCTCCTGACGTTGGCGATCGGCCTTAATCGTGTTAAGTAACAAATACCAAGAGGTAAACACATTAATAAACGAACTTACTGCATCTCCATCTCGTTTGTGTACCCTCTAGGCGGCTGGTTGTCGTCATACTCGGGCAACGTGTAGGTGGTTCTGCGCATGATCAGCAGCTTCGGCATAAACTGGAGGAATATCTTCCGAAACAGTGGCGACATCTTGTGCGTCGATGGTGATCTGTCAAAAAACAAAACCATTGCCAACCTAAATCTATTTTAAATTACAGCCTTCCGTGGATTGCTTACTAATTTGGGTGTATTACAATACCTTGGACTGCTCCTCATTAATTGGTCATTATCAGCCTAAAACTGCGTGTAATTCGTTGTTACGAAACCGTAATTGACCGTGTCAATATTTTTTATAGCCGGGTATTAAAATATCGTTACGACTTCTATCTTGGCAATATGATTGCTTCCCTAATTTGTTTCGAGTCAAGATTGTAGTATCATAATGAATAATTTACATGCCACGCTAAAATATGGCTCGCTAGATTTAGCACGCACGTTTGGAATTAATATGTCATAGAAGCGGATTTTCACAAATTATACAGATCGTGTTGTACTGTGGACTTCAAAACAAAAATGAAAATTAAACCGGCCAAATAATAGAATATTTGACAGGATAAATAAAATACTTGAAATTTTGACAGGATAAATAGAATATTTGAATATTCTTATTGAATAAACATATTATTATTATTATTATTATTATTATTATTATTTGACAGGATAAATAGAATAATAGAATATTTGACAAAAACATAAATACATCACAGAAATTAGACAAGAGAATATAATGTTTGACAGGATAAAATAATAGAATATTTGACCGGATAAATAGAATATTTATGACAGGAAAAACAGAATATTGGAATATTTGACCGGATAAATAGAACATAATAGAATATTTAACAGGATAAATCGAATATTTGACATGATAAAATAATAGAATATTTGATACGATAAATATTTGACAGCATAAATAGAGTAAATAAATATTTGACAGGATAAATAGAATATTTGACAGGCTAAATAGCGTAATCATATAAAAATATAAAATAGACAGGATAAATAGACAGGTTATATTATTTGAATATTTGACAGGATAAATAGAATATTTAGATATTTGACTGGATAAATAAAATGGAATAGATTACTTGACGGGATAAATAGAATAGAGTAGAATAGAATACTTGACAGGATAAATAAAATACTTGAATATTTGACAGGATAAATAGAATAATAGAATATTTGACAGGATAAAATAATAGAATATTTAAACACAAACCTAAATCCACCACAGAAATTAGACAAGAGAATAGAATATTTGACAGGATAAAATAATAGAATATTTGACAGGATAAATAGAATATATGACAGGAAAAACAAGAATATTTGGATATTTGACCGGATAAATAGAACATAATAGAATATTTAACAGGATAAATCGAATACTTGACATGATAAAATAATAGAATATTTGACACGATAAATATTTAACAGCATAAATAGAATAAATAAATATTTGACAGGATAAATAGAATATTTGACAGGCTAAATAGCGTAATCATATAAAAATATAAAATAGACAGGATAAATAGACAGGTTATATTATTTGAATATTTGACAGGATAAATAGAATATTTAGATATTTGACTGGATAAATAAAATGGAATAGATTACTTGACGGGATAAATAGAATAGAGTAGAATAGAATATTTGCCAGGATAAATAAAATACTTGAATATTTGACAGGATAAATAGAATAATAGAATATTTGACAGGATAAAATAATAGAATATTTAAACACAAATCTAAATTCACCACAGAAATTAGACAAGAGAGTAGAATATTTGACAGGATAAAATAATAGAATATTTGACAGGATAAATAGAATATATGACAGGAAAAACAGAATATTTGGATATTTGACCGGATGAATAGAACATAATAGAATATTTAACAGGATAAATCGAATACTTGACATGATAAAATAATAGAATATTTGACACGATAAATATTTGACAGCATAAATAGAATAAATAAATATTTGACAGGATAAATAGAATATTTGACAGGCTAAATAACGTAATCATATAAAAATATAAAATAGACAGGATAAATAGACAGGTTATATTATTTGAATATTTGACAGGATAAATAGAATATTTAGATATTTGACTGGATAAATAAAATGGAATAGATTACTTGACAGGATAAATAGAATAGAGTAGAATAGAATATTTGACAGGATAAATAAAATACTTGAATATTTGACAGGATAAATAGAATAATAGAATATTTGACAGGATAAAATAATAGAATATTTAAACACAAACATAAATCTACCACAGAAATTAGACAAGAGAGTAGAATATTTGACAGGATAAAATAATAGAATATTTGACAGGATAAATAGAATATATGACAGGAAAAACAGAATATTTGGATATTTGACCGGATAAATAGAACATAATAGAATATTTAACAGGATAAATCGAATACTTGACATGATAAAATAATAGAATATTTGATACGATAAATATTTGACAGCATAAATAGAATAAATAAATATTTGACAGGATAAATAGAATATTTGACAGGCTAAATAGCGTAATCATATAAAAATATAAAATAGACAGGATAAATAGACAGGTTATATTATTTGAATATTTGACAGGATAAATAGAATATTTAGATATTTGACTAGATAAATAAAATGGAATAGATTACTCGACGGGATAAATAGAATAGAGTAGAATAGAATATTTGACAGGATAAATAAAATACTTGAATATTTTACAGGATAAATAGAATAATAGAATATTTGACGGGATAAAATAATAGAATATTTGACAGGATAAATAGAACATATGACAGAAAAAACAGAATATTTGGATATTTGACCGGATAAATAGAGCATAATAGAATATTTAACAGGATAAATCGAATACTTGACATGATAAAATAATAGAATATTTGATACGATAAATATTTGACAGCATAAATAGAGTAAATAAATATTTGACAGGATAAATAGAATATTTGACAGGCTAAATAGCGTAATCATATAAAAATATAAAATAGACAGGATAAATAGACAGGTTATATTATTTGAATATTTGACAGGATAAATAGAATATTTAGATATTTGACTGGATAAATAAAATGGAATAGATTACTTGACGGGATAAATAGAATAGAGTAGAATAGAATATTTGCCAGGATAAATAAAATACTTGAATATTTGACAGGATAAATAGAATAATGGAATATTTGACAGGATAGAATAATAGAATATTTAAACACAAACATAAATCTACCACAGAAATTAGACAAGAGAGTAGAATATTTGACAGGATAAAATAATAGTATATTTGACAGGATAAATAGAATATATGACAGGAAAAACAGAATATTTGGATATTTGACCGGATAAATAGAACATAATAGAATATTTAACACGATAAATCGATTACTTGACATGATAAAATAATAGAATATTTGACACGGTAAATATTTGACAGCATAAATAGAATAAATAAATATTTGACAGGATAAATAGAATATTTGACAGGCTAAATAGCGTAATCATATAAAAATATAAAATAGACCGGATAAATAGACAGGTTATATTATTTGAATATTTGACAGGATAAATAGAATATTTAGATATTTGACTGAATAAATAAAATGGAATAGATTACTTGACAAGATAAATATAATAGAGTAGAATAGAATATTTGACAGAATAAATAAAATACTTGAATATTTGACAGGATAAATAGAATAATAGAATATTTGACAGGATAAAATAATAGAATATTTAAACACAAACCTAAATCCACCACAGAAATTAGACAAGAGAATAGAATATTTGACAGGATAAAATAATAGAATATATCTGACAGGATAAATAGCATATCAACATAAGAATATAAAATAAACATAATAAATAGACAGGTTAAATAGAATATTTGACAGGATAAATAGAATATTTGGGTATTTGATAGGATAAATAGAATAGAATAGAATATTTAACAGGATAAATCGAATATTTGACAGGAAAATAATAATAGAATATTTGACAGCATAAATAGAACTAATAACAGGATAAATAGCGTATTAATATAAAAATATAAAATAGACAGGATAAATAGACAGGTTATATTATTTGAATATTTGACAGGATAAATAGAATGGAATAGATTATTTGACAGGAAAAATAGAATGGAATAGATTATTTGACAGGATACATAGAATAGAATAGATTATTTAACAGGATACAATAATAGATTATTTGACAGGATAAATAGAATATTTAACAGGATAAATAGAATATTTGAATATTTGACAGAATAAATAAGTTGTAAAACACACATTCGTATCGGAGGCCTACGCCAGTTGCCGCTTCACAAGTCGATAAATCGGCCGTTACGTTCCTGCAAAATTTTCAGGACTGACGTCATTCAATAAGCACCCACTTTAAAAGTAATTATCGCGTCGTCCCACTTACCTGAAATGAACATTCAGCACGCACACCGTCACCCAAATCGAAGATGTGACTAAAATCATAGTGAAGAGGAGGTATTTTCCTAACAAGGGCACCGCCAGGGACGTCGGCGGGATGATCTCGGCGAGCAGCAGGAAAAACACTGTCAAGGAAAGCAGGATTGACACGCAGAGGGTCACCTTCTCGCCGGAATCCGAGGGCAAGTAGAACACCAGAACCGTCAAGAATGTGATTCCTACGCAGGGGATGATTAGATTTACCGTGTAGAATAACGTCTTGCGACGCATTGTTATCTTGAAGGTAATATCTGCAAAATAGATATCAGATTGGAGCCAAAATGAAATTGGGAATGAGAGTTTTCGGATTATATTCGTATATTCTTTCGTGATCGATATTTTTGCCGGTATTGTTACAGCACCGAATGCACGATTTGTTCGCGTTCTTTTTTATTAAAACGGAATTGAAAACGAAATTTGTTTTTCATGTACGAAGCTCTCAGATCAAACTCGTTAAACTAATGGCGACAATTAATTATCGTGGAATCAGAATATGCTTAGGTAATACTCTCTGACACCTGTTGTAGCAGTAGGTGACCTTGTGGTGTAAAGTTCGCGATATTATTAATAAAAATCCTTTTAAAATCCAATAAAAAAACCTGATATAAAGGCGGGGAACCCCCAGCGCACTCTCGGATCTTACGGCACACCATTTCGTACAAGCAATATAGACGTCTAGAAATTTCTCTTGAGATTGAATGGCATTGTCTGCTGCCATCTTCCTAACACTGAATATTTTATGGGCCAAACTCATTCCAACAACTTTATAGACGTTGCTTTTTATCTCAGAGTTAAATATTACTACACAAACTTCGCAATATGTGATGCGACCTGGACGAAAAATATGCCTCGGTTTTTATCAGATAGCACAGAGAGGAATATATTGGAATATAATGTGCTTAGGGAACATTGGATTTGCTGTAGATGTATAAAATAATATAAAGTAAGGAAGAAGCATGAAATGTACAGGGAAAGCCGTACCTATACAACAAAAGGATATTGAGAAAACAGCATTTTCAACAGAAGAGGGACATTTTGAATTCTTACGAATGCCCTTTGGACGCCGAAATGCACCCTCGGCTTTCCAAAGAGCAATGACGCATGTATTATCAGGCTTCCAACACAAAATATGATGCAATACCTGAAATACCGCTCTTGGTACCTGCCAAGCAGGTACCAAGAGCGGCGATTAGTTTTAAAACAAATATATCAAGCGTGCCCATTCTGATACTTTGACATCGACAGCACATACATGTTGTAATAGTAGTTTTGAATACAGACGTAAAAAGCAATCGCCTCCATCGCTATAGCAAGGTTGGAGATAGCCGTGCATCGGCAGGCTGCGATCGAATATTGGAAAACACACGAGAAGAAATTTTCAGTAATATTAATTTGTATTTTTCGTACCTAAACAATGCATTTTTATTTTATTTAAAGAATAGTTGTTTTTGTTCACTTTTAAAAGACTACTTCCCCCTTTTATAATTCGTAAATTAAATTAAATTAATTTAAATGCATGCAATTCTTACCAGAATAAGGCTCGGTACAACACGGATAATACTCCTCGTTTCTAGTGGCTGGCACTGCCAAAATGTCCCATTCCACAGACAGATAAAACTCGGATAAATCGATACCCACTTTTACGATATTGCTACCTGACTCTTGATCCATATGCTTCAAGTCGACCTGTGAAAAAGGCAATGCAGATTTAATCATCCATCAATGATGCCCATTTGGTGGCCAGTTCATCTACTTCAAGTGTGTTGCTGTTACACCGGTTCATATTTCAAAAAACTAAACGCCCTCGAGTTTCTCATTGGTCAGTTCCGATTCGATCCATACCCGCGACTCACAGGAGTACCAATAAAGTAATCACCTTCGTGGGGCCATAAAACAGCGACCGTAAAAAATACAGCATATAATAAAGCCATAATGAAACGTCGTTTGCAGTAAATAACCGCGTATATATTCCGCAAGACACTTTTACGTCTATTTTTGTCGTATTGTCGTCAGACGGTCCTGCGATAATCAACAAAGCCGTTTCATTTCTTTCCTGTAACTGCCCACAAGAGTACTGTTCCAGATGTAATGCTTTACTTAGAATTGTGTGTAAGTTTCAACCATTTCTTATCCCGTTTCTTTCCGGGTTTCTTGCTTTAAGGCAGGGAATACATTTATTACATGAGGCCAAGAACAATAAACACGCGCACACACGCGCTAATACGACGCCTTTATAAAGAATAGCTTGCAAGAAAAACTATAACGAGATGAAATCCGTTTCGAACTCCTTTGTTCTCGTCAGGGGCGCAATGCAACAACTTGATATTAAAGTATATTAGCTTGAAGTAGATGAACGGTAAAATTTATTTTTGGCTGAAAAAAAAACCCTGTATGGTGTAGGCAACTAAATAATTTCGGGCACGAATTCAGGACGAAGGGGGAACGTTATCTGTGGCATCTAATATTACAATAGCAAATATCGAAACATAGCAGCAGAAGTGAAAATATGTAGTAATGGAATTACTGTAATTATTTGAAACATTTTCGATCTAGATAACGGCTATAATTTTCCATTATTTAGTTACAAATCAATATATGGATTTCGACACTACGCTGGCCTTGTAAATCTTATAAATGTAATGAATTGGCACCTGAGACATAATAAAGTGGCAATTCCTTCTTCATTAATTTTTGTCTTTACTTCAAATCATTTTCGAACAAATAATTATCATTTATTGTCATTTCAAAGTCGTCAGTACGACTTTAAACTGACAATTGTTATTATAAACAGACAATTATTATTTCAAACAGTGATTGTCACTTGGAACTGGATAATACTTGTCATTTTAGAGTTTTCGTGATCACTTTAATTTGGCAGTTGTTACTACAAACTGGCAACTGTCACATCAATCTGGCAATTAAATATGTTATAATTTTAAATTGATAATTGTCACTTCTTATAGACAAATTGTGCAATGATCACCTTAAACTGATAATTAATTGTCATTTGAAAGTCTTAATTATGACCTCAAATTGCCAATTCTTAATTAATTGTCATTTCAGAGTCTTAATTATGACCTCAAATTGATAATTCATAATTAATTGTCATTTCAAAGTCTTAATTACCTCAAATTGACCATTCCTAATTAATTGTCATTTCAAAGTCTTAATTATGACCTCAAATTGACAATTCTTAATTAATTGTCATTTCAAAGTCTTAATTATGACCTCAAATTGACAATTCTTAATTAATTGTCATTTCTGAGTCTTAATTATGACCTCAAATTGATAATTCATAATTATTTGTCATTTCAAAGTATTAATTATGACCTCAAATTGACAATTCTTAATTAATTGTCATTTCAGAGTCTTAATTATGACCTCAAATTGACAATTCTTAATTAATTGTCATTTCAGAGTCTTAATTATGACCTCAAATTGACAATTCCTAATTAATTGTCATTCCAAAGTCTTAATTATGACCTTAAATTGATAATTCATAATTATTTGTCATTTCAAAGTCTTAATTATGACCTCAAATTGACAATTCATAATTAATTAATTGTCATTTCAAAGTCTTAATTATGACCTCAAATTGATAATTCATAATTATTTGTCATTTCAAAGTATTAATTATGACCTCAAATTGACAATTCCTAATTAATTGTCATTTCAAAGTCTTAATTATGACCTCAAATTGCCAATTCTTAATTAATTGTCATTTCAAAGTCTTAATTATGACCTCAAATTGACAATTCTTAATTAATTGTCATTTCAGAGTCTTAATTATGACCTCAAATTGACAATTCTTAATTAATTGTCATTTCAGAGTCTTAATTATGACCTCAAATTGACAATTCTTAATTAATTGTCATTTCAGAGTCTTAATTATGACCTCAAATTGATAATTCATAATTAATTGTCATTTCAAAGTCTTAATTATGACCTCAAATTGACAATTCCTAATTAATTGTCATTTCAAAGTTTTAATTATGACTTCAAATTGACAATCCTTAATTAATTGTCATTTCAAAGTCTTAATTATGACCTCAAATTGACAATTCTTAATTAATTTTTAGTTCAAGGTTTTAATTATGACATCAAATTGGCAATTTTTAATTAATTGTCGTTTCAAAGTCTTAAATGAGACTTCAAATTGCCAATTCTTAATTAATTGTCATTTCAAAGTCTTAATTATGACCTCAAAATGACAATTCTTACTTTAAACTGGCAATTTTTTACTCCAAACAATCAATTGTCTCTTCAAATTGGCAATTAATTGTCATCTCAAAGTGGTAATTATCAAAATGACAATCATTATTACAAACGGACAATTATTATTATGGCAAACTAACATTTAAACTGGCAATTGTCACTTTAAACTGGTAATTAATTGTCACTTGAAAGTGATAATTATGACTTTAAATTGGCAATTAATTGTCATTTCAAAGTAGTAATTATCTAATTGGCAAGTGTTATAATAAACTGCCAATTATCATTTCAAACAGACAGTGTAATTGTCATTTTAATCTGGTAATTATCACTTCAAACTGGTGATTGTCACTTTAGCCTGGCAATTATTACTTCAAATAGTTAATTATGACGCCAAATTGGGACTTAGTTGTCATTTCAAAGTCGTAATTATAACCTCAAATTGACAATTCTTAATTAATTGTCATTTCAAAGTCTTAATTATGACCGCAAATTGACAATTCTTAATTAATTGTCATTTCAAAGTCGTAATTATCGCTTTAAATTGGCATTTGTTATGATAAACTGACAACTTCTTCTTTTGATAAATAATTATCATTTCAGACAGACAGAGCCAGTCATTTCAACCTGGTAATTGTCACCTCAAACTGGTGATTGTCCTTTAGCCTGGCAATTATAGCTTCAAACAATTAATTGTCACTTCAAATTGGGAATTAATTGTCATTTCAAAGTCTTAATTATGACCTCAAATTGCCAATTCTTAATTAATTGTCATTTCAGAGTCTTAATTATGACCTCAATTTGACAATTCTTACTTTAAACTGACAATTTTTGCTTCAAAATACAACTGTCTCTTCAAACTAGCAATTAATTGTCACTTAAAAGTAATAATTATGACTTCAAATTCACAATTGTTATTATAAACTGGCAATGTTTACTTCAAACAAACATATATCATTTCAAGCAGTGATTGTTACTTTAAATTGGCAATTAATTGTCATTTCAAACTAGTAATTATCACATCAAATTAAGTGTTATTACAAACTGACTATTAATTATTCTCTCAAATAAACATGTATTCAAATTGACAATTGTGACTTTAAACTGTTAACTAATTGTCATTTTAAACAATTACTGTTTTAAACTGATTGTCATTTCAAAGTGACCATTATGACTTTAAACTGACAATTTCAGATAAATAATTATCATTTCAAACAGTGCAATTGTCACTAATTAATAATTAAAACTTCTTGTGTTCACTTTCAGACAGTGTAATTGTCACTTTAAGTGTCACCTCAAACTGTCAATTAGTTGTCACTTCAAAGTGGCACTTATGACTTTAAATTAACAATTTCTACGACATACTAATTTTTAATTCAAACAGACAGTACAGTTGAGTAGTGCTGGGTATTAGGAAACAATTATACTCATTACTCGAACAATCAAGGTCGCGTGATTAAACCTGCGCCACTCAACCCCCCCGTAGACTAATTCAAATATATCGGAGGTGTTAACACTCACTTGAAGTCCGTTGTAAGTCCAAGAACCGAATTTCATTAGACAGCTTTGTTCATCAAACGGGAAGTATTGCACATTTATCTCGCAGGAAGATTTATATATCGATGGGGGTTTCCAAATTACTTCGCCATTGAAAGAGAGGGTCGCCTTTGTCATCAACGTCACCTCGTAGTTGCCATCAGCGCTGCAATAAAGTCGAAATGGCAATTATTTTGGTAGCGCCAAGGCCCGCACGATCAGAGGGACCGCAAAAATGCCAAATATACAGGATATTTTTTTGCTACGTGCCTAGTTTCTCAAGTTCTACAAAATCAAAATAACAGGGTGTTCTATTTCTTCTTTTTTTACAATTCTATAAATATACAGGAAAAATAAGCTACTGTGTGAAAATATTGACAGTTGTTTTCGAAATATTCAGCTCGATATGTTTTTGAAAGAAACGGGACACTAGGTATAATGAAGTATGTGTTATTGTGTCATTTTTTTAAATTAATAATGTTATTATCGCCAACTATTTTTTTTTAGTTCTTCCGCAGCTGAGCTTTGAACCCAATTTTCCTGACATGTAGCGAATCGTTATCTGCGCCCTTCCGGCAATCCATGAGTGTCATCCTGAAGGTGTTTCCTACGCGCGTAGGTGCACCTACAAGAATATAAATTTTTCGCCCGAACATAACTTAAAAAATATTCTTCTCAAGTCACGTCTGCAGCTTGATCTGGTTCCCCGTTTTGCATAATACGTAATATTGATGCGAATGTCAGTTAAATTTTATATCATTTGCGCGCGAATGTGCTGTATTATTCAGGAGGTGCCGAATGTAGAGACGTCAAACCACCCTGGATTCGCGACGAATAATCTTCTTCCGGAAAGGAAGGGCAGGTTTGGATGAGGTGAGTGATTGTTGAGTATTCTTTGGGCTTAACTAAAATTTTTGCTAAGTAATATATTATTTGGCATAAGATTTCAAAAATTAGACCAAGCACTTACTTATTGAAAAGCACAATATCTGGCAACCAAATATGCTCGGAGGGAACGTACAGCATCTCAACGCCGCCATACTCCTCGGGGTTCCACGTTAATTTGTAGTCGACCCATTTCTGGAAACGTGTAAAAATACATCTATCTGCTGGCTGGATAGGTCCAATGAAAACCTACCTGCACCACCCAGAGATTAGTAGTCATAATCTGGTTCTTAAGATTCATCTCTATCAGCTGCGACAGCTTGAGGCTGAGCCACACGGTGAGGGTCTCCGTGTGGTTCACAACAGGCCGGATCAGCCGGTTGTAGTTGCTGAGCAGATCATCGTAGAGCCTCTTCGCGTCCGGATTCGCCTCGATGTGTTTAATTCCAGCTGAAATAACATCCTGAGTTGAAGTATTCCGTTCTGGACCGCGAACGTTTTAATGAAATAACTAATTAAAAACGAAATACCTCAAAAATCCGCGGCAAAGCACTCTTTTGCGGCTCGGTAATGAAACTTTTTGAGCAGAACAAATTTAAAAGTTAAATAGGTATAATAAGCGGTGTTCTATGAGTGTCGGTTTAATATACTGGGCGACTCTGAAATCGCGACGTCACAGTTTTTGGTAACGTCCGTAAATTAAGAAAAAGTCAGTTTTTATGATTCAGTTCAATCTCAGGTCTTAGGTTTTATCTTCTGAAGTTTCAAAATAGTGCAGCTTCGGATTTTTGAGGTATTTCCAGTTTCAAGCCCATTCAGTATGAAACGTCATTGTTAGTTTATCTTGACATGCACCCGGTGGACCCCAATTTGGGCTTTAAACAAAAAAATCCTGTCTCTAGCCACTACAGCCCATTTTGAGGACAAAACTGTGCTCTAATGCGATTAACGAAAGTGATAACGCCACAAATTCGCTGTGTTAAAAATTATGTAATTGAATTTTTTTGCGTTTATTTTTTTCTGCATCGCAATTGAAAAAATGTCAATAAATCGGCTTCAGCCTATGTTGTTAACTTACCTGAAGCATCCTTGAGCAAAACGACGACAACGAAACATAAACAAAGACAACACTTTAACAACTTCATAATATTTTTAACAATTTGAGAGCATCTTGTTACGCCCACATTCTTGACAGTTGCAGCGCGCTGAGGCTGGGCTGGACCAATTCGACGCGGAAAATCAATGCCCGGGCGCAGTCTCCCTGAGATTTACCGACCGGCCGGCCGTTTGAACTAGTTAAAAAAAATAATTGCAATGCAATAAGTACTTTGATTGTTACGTATTGGCGTTTAAATGCAATGCCCTTCAGTATCAGGTAATTTGGTTATTGGAGCAATGTTTCGATGAACATTTAATGCGAGTCGAAATAGCCTCAAGTGAAACTCCATTATTAAACTGTAGCTGTACAAGGTTTTATTACCTCGACAAAAAAAAATGAAATTATTAAACTTTGCTGGGAGCATATTTCGTTATTTTCAAGGTAAATACCTACTCTTATTACGATTTAGCAATGTCAGCAAATAAACTTTTATTAAAATGTGACTTTATTAGCTTGTACAGGAACAAATTCTCATAGTCGTCCATAGGGTCTTAAAGAAAATTTTGATGCGCTGATTACGAATCTGGCCCCGAAAATGTCGCAGCCCTGTCAGATCCGATAATCGAGGAGAAATCTAAAAAAAAAAATCCCAAAAAAATTTTTGGGTACAGCCCTTTGGGGCTGTCCGCGGTTATAAGGTACGTTTTTTTCGTTAAATACCAAAAAACGTCAAAGTGGCGTTTGGAAATGGGTACGGCCCCTTCGGGGCCGACTTTGAATGAATAGCACGTTTTTTCGTTGATTTTCTAAAAAACTGTCAAAAATGACGTTTACATGTCAAAGTGAAGGAAGGGTCCTATCAAGGAACGGAAAATGGTTTCGGGGTCCTGAAGGCGTCCGGATTCCGAAACTGATATCGTTTCTACCCTAGGACCAAATAAAAAAAAATAAAGTTCGCCGAATCGACTATAAGCTGCAATCTGTCGGGCGGACTATAAATTTCAAGATAAAAATTCGCTGAAATCCGAAAAAATCGCTTCTTTTACAAAATCGTAACTTTCTTAGCAAGCAAACCCGAGGAAAACGATTTGAGATGGTGCCAAAATGAGGCTTTTTACGATCTATAAAATCTCTAACAATTTTTTTTCACATGCCTTCCGTTAGTATCATTGTTTGAAAAAAATATGGTGATTCAAAAATGTAAAAAAAACAAATTGTCGCGGACAAAAAGAGCAACCTTCGTCGCACCTAGTCCCTCGTTATCCCCGAGCGAGCGCATTATTAATCCGTCCATCTGAAAAATACCATTGAATTCCAAATTCAATCGCATTATTAATGGACGCATTTATTTTAGCGCGATTAGCTGATTAAACATACCATCGCGTGTATTTTGCGAGATTGAGAGGATTTGGACATCCAGGACATCCAATTCCGTCCGTTTCAACGCTTTGAATTTACGCATATCTAATTCTGTTTGGCGAGTTGTATACAATTCCGGATAATCAAATCTACCTACTGTCATCTATCATGAGGCAGAACAACGTTATTAAAAGCATAAGGCATGAACGGCATTATCGCGATGGAGTTTGATTAATATAAAAGTTTGTCGAAGCGTACTTGGTAATTTATCAGTGAAGCATTAGTTTAGTACACAGTAAGTATGCCAAATGTTCAGATTTGTCGTTAAGTGTTTTGAAAATAAGACTGTTGATGATTTTTACACTACAGCTTTCCAAAAAAGAAAATACAAAAAAAATTGCGTTACATGGCTAGCTAAAGGTGCTGAAATTTAAACTTTATTATTATTATTATAAAAAATAACAATATATATACAATTTAATATACTATAATTAATACAAACATATTATAATCGATATGGGGAAAACCGTTTCCCATAGAACTGCCTTAAAACGGGGATATATTATTTATAACTCTTTGAAAAGTCGAGGGCGCGTTTTAGAGCAAACGGCATTCGTTTAAATTCGTATTGGCCTGTGTCAGTGAAAAATGCTGTTTTAGCAATATCATTAGACAAAATTTTGCGCTCTATGGCTCAAATTATTAAAATTCTATATTTATTTAACTTTTATTATTATTATAAAAAATACATATAATTTATATACTATAATACAAACATATTATAATCGATATGGGGAAAACCGTTTCCCATAGAACTGCCTTAAAACGGGATATATTATTTATAACTCTTTGAAAAGTCGAGGGCGCGTTTTAGAGCAAACGGCATTCGTTTAAATTCGTATTGTCCTGTGTCAGTGAAAAATGCTGTTTTAGCAATATCATTAGACAAAATTTTGCTCTCTATGGCTAGTCAAATTATTAAAATCCTATACATATTTAACTTTTATTATTATTATCAAAAATACATATAATTTATACTATAATACAAACATATTATAATCGATATGGGGAAAACCGTTTCCCATAGAACTGCCTTAAAACTTTATATATTATATATAACTCTTTGAAAAGTCGAGGGCGCGTTTTAGAGCAAACGGCATTCGTTTAAATTCGTATTGTCCTGTGTCAGTGAAAAATGCTGTTTTAGCAATATCATTAGACAAAATTTCGCGCTCTATGGCTCAAATTATTAAAATTCTATACATATTTAACTTGTATTATTATTATAAAAAATACATATAATATATACTATAATACAAACATATTATAATCGATATGGGGAAAACCGTTTCCCATAGAACTGCCTTAAAATGGGATATATTATTTTTAACTCTTTGAAAAGTCGAGGGCGCGTTTTAGAGCAAACGGCATTCGTTTAAATTCGTATTGTCCTGTGTCAGTGAAAAATGCTGTTTTAGCAATATCATTAGACAAAATTTTGCGCTCTATGGCTCAAATTATTAAAATTCTATACTTATTTAACTTTTATTATTATTATAAAAAATACATATAATTTATATACTATAATACAAACATATTATAATCGATATGGGGAAAACCGTTTCCCATAGAACTGCCTTAATACGGGATATATTATTTATAACTCTTTGAAAAGTCGAGGGCGCTGTTTTAGAGCAAACGGCATTCGTTTAAATTCGTATTGTCCTGTGTCAGTGAAAAATGCTGTTTTAGCAATATCATTAGACAAAATTTTGCGCTCTATGGCTCAAATTATTAAAATTCTATACTTATTTAACTTTTATTATTATTATAAAAAATACATATAATTTATATACTATAATACAAACATATTATAATCGATATGGGGAAAACCGTTTCCCAAAGAACTGCCTTAAAACAGGATATATTATTTATAACTCTTTGAAAAGTCGAGGGCGCGTTATTAGAGCAAACGGCATTCGTTTAAATTCGTATTGTCCTGTGTCAGTGAAAAATGCTGTTTTAGCAATATCATTGGACAAAATTTTGCGCTCTATGGCTCAAATTATTAAAATTCTATACTTATTTAACTTTTATTATTATTATAAAAAATACATATAATTTATATACTATAATACAAACATATTATAATCGATATGGGGAAAACCGTTTCCCATAGAACTGCCTTAATACGGGATATATTATTTATAACTCTTTGAAAAGTCGAGGGCGCGGTTTTAGAGCAAACGGCATTCGTTTAAATTCGTATTGTCCTGTGTCAGTGAAAAATGCTGTTTTAGCAATATCATTAGACAAAATTTTGCGCTCTATGGCTCAAATTATTAAAATTCTATACTTATTTAACTTTTATTATTATTATAAAACATACATATAATTTATATACTATAATACAAACATATTATAATCGATATGGGGAAAACCGTTTCCCATAGAACTGCCTTAATACGGGATATATTATTTATAACTCTTTGAAAAGTCGAGGGCGCGGTTTTAGAGCAAACGGCATTCGTTTAAATTCGTATTGTCCTGTGTCAGTGAAAAATGCTGTTTTAGCAATATCATTAGACAAAATTTTGCGCTCTATGGCTCAAATTATTAAAATTCTATACTTATTTAACTTTTATTATTATTATAAAAAATACATATAATTTATATACTATAATACAAACATATTATAATCGATATGGGGAAAACCGTTTCCCATAGAACTGCCTTAAAACGGGATATATTATTTATAACTCTTTGAAAAGTCGAGGGCGCGTTATTAGAGCAAACGGCATTCGTTTAAATTCGAAATGTCCCCAGTGGAAAATGTGGTTTTTGCAGTATCGTTAGGATTTATTTCTATTTGGCGGAATATCTATGATCCTAGGCAGTGGGAATTGGTCGTCAATTGTTTGTTCGTTCAGATTTCGGTTGACATTGTGAATTTGAACCAGGTACATATTGACGTCTGCGACACGAGTTTGCCAGAAATCCCGCCCCGGCCTTAATCGAATGCTTATTAGCACCGGAATGGCTTCAAAGCGTTTCTTTCGGTTATTAAAAGTTCGCAAAGAAAATTGCTATTAAATTATATTTGTTTCAACATTAATTAAGGCAATATAGAAATTAAGCTCGTACTTAATAACTAAATTATAAAGTTTTAAAGCTTGCCGTTGAAAACGTCTGTGGCCTTATCATTATATAAATGTTCCGGATGATATACAAACAAGCAGGGCACTAATTAAAGTTTTCTAAACTGTTTGTGTTGAGTTTGTGACAGCCGGAAAATGGGGGACATCGGATATGTAAAGCGGACAACACAGTACGAAAAATTGGATTCACGATTTAGGCTTTATCAAAAATCAATTTGGTGTATGTGGATGAGGTTCCCAAACCTGTGGGGATTCTTCAAGATTTAACCCAATCACATTTGCAGCGATGGTATCGCCAGCGCAGTCGCTCGATCTTAATCCTGTAGAGCGCATTTTCTACTTGAACAACAAAATTTTCTCTACTAGGTGAATATATGTATGAGCTATAATAGGAAATCAGTCCTGCTTCTTCTGGCTTATTAGGAATTTTATCGAAGTGATATATTAGAGTTTCAATCTAGCTTCTTTCATCACCAGGAATCTGAAAATTTAAAACACATGGTCTCAGTGTGGGATGAAAATAAAGGAAATTTCCCTTGGGAGGTTTAAAAAATAATAAAAAAAAACGTCTTGGTGTTTCGGCGCGTGAGCATGCGTTTATGGCAATTGCATTTCTAATATGGACCGTATTAAATATTAATTTGACCCATATTCTTAAAGTCCTCAAGGTAGTTTCAAATTTCCTAGCGTAAAATATACGGCCTAGAGGAAGCGTTTCCCTTACAGAATTAATTGATGTGCAGGAATTCCCCAGACATATTTGACGCCGGCCGCCGTATGCAACTTGCTCGTTCATTAATTTTTTTTCGGGCCCAGCAGGGCATGGCGTGGAAATATGTAGATTTTTGTAGTACATACGTTTATTACACATATACTATGTAGACACTAATTGAGTTTTTTAGTTCCAATTCATCTTGGCTTTGTTTCGCACCAGACGTGTTTTTGTGAAATGCGCTGTATGTGTGTTCACTCCGTTGTGACTAAATAGATTTAGTTTTAAATGTGTAGGGTACCTATGCCACTAGGAAATTTGCATTTTTTTTCCGGCGATGTTTTAAATTCATTGCTCCGCGTTCTTTGAATAATCAGGGAGAAGTGTATATACATAACTTTTATTCTCGATGGTTTACTCCTAATAATATTCCCTTGAAATCTCCAAACAAATCCTTGAAATTGTATAACGCGCACACCCCGTATATCAAAAAAAAAACTAAAACTAAAACTTTACTCTTACTTACTGGCGATACCTATGATATCGAGGGTGTATTGCTTAAAAAGGTAGCGTGTCGCTGCCACCAGATCGGGAATTATTTTAATTTCCCCCCGATCAGAGAAACACTAGAAAGTACCTATGAAGCAAAATCAGCTGATAGGCCGCTGATAAAACCATTTTATTACCGCGACGACGTCCCTGACGTTGGCCGGTCAAAACTCTAGTTCCGTCTCTGTATCGTGACGTCCCGACGCTGCGCTGCCCGGTCAAGTTTCTCGCTCGGACGAACTGTCTCCGCAGCTCCGTCGAACTGTGACCCTGTCCCGTCCGTATTAGCGGTTCGTCTCTACGTACCCCGCGGTTAACCGCTGACTTGGCCCCTTTTTGCACCTTGACTTCCCCCAATATACGTTCAGGCGAGTCCACTCGCAATTTCGCGCAGCCAGCAGTTCCTTGGGAACTGATTCGTATAGTCCTTTCCCATCGAAATTTTCAACTCCCCGTGATAAGATAAAGTTATCTAAATATGATTTTCCGGTGCCGCAGTCATAACGAAAACTCATTATTAATAGTTATTTCCCTTCTTTTAGATGTGGTTAGCCTCTCAGATATGATATAGTGATATTTTGGGAAAAAATTGATATTCTAATTTTTTTGGGGCTTACCCATGGTTCTGGCTCCTATCCTGCCCGTCCTTCGCAATATTTTTCCGCGCGGATGTTAGATATCGTAGAAAATGGAAAACTTGGCATTATTAATTTTATACGATCTCGCATGATCCCCTAGGGAGAAATATCGAGCTTGTACTTGTTAATTTCCCTCACGAACAATATCTTCGTCATAATTAATATTATTTGTTGCTCTGTATATACTCAGATAATGAGGCACGAGAGTAGGGGATTTTTAAGGACAAAAATTAAGAAGGAAATATTAGACATCCTTATTTTATGAAAGGCGTACACAGGATGTATAAAAGAAGTCGTTATTATGCTAAATTTATGGTGCAGGGTGCAGGCCTTTGGGGCGTCCTGAAATTTTAATCGCAGATTTTTATGGGAAATATTCTGGCAAGGTTGAAAGTGTAGTATTAATGAAATAATGATGCAGTAATTTGTTTTAAACCGAACCGATTAAAAAAAAATAAGAATTATTAGACTTTTTTTATATAAAAAAAATAAGTTACTGCTAAGGTATTGCGCATAAAACAGCTGGCTTGTAAACAAAGCTGAAACAAAAAGACATGACCTTCAGGCGATACATAACGAAATTAAATCGGTAATTTTCCAAATAACTCGTATAATATTGTTTTACTACTTACCTAGCCATAAAGACAAGTTAAGGGAATCAATTTAAAATTTGGAACATTCGTTTGTTTATATTTGTGCTTTTCGAACTGTCAGTTGATAGTACAGAATTTAGTCATTAGTTATCTGTGGCATAGCTGATGTTTTGAAGTATCGCCTTGGAGAGTCGTTGCGCTGTCTAATGTATAGTGACATTAGTCACGGTCGGAAATTGTTAGATAATAAATATCGATGAGATGCGAGTGTCATGGAATTGTCTTTTGAATAGGAGACTTGGTTTATTATTAAACATAATTAAAATAAACGTCCACCCGTTTGTATTTTAGTTAGTTTATCTCCTTGTGTGAGTAAACTTTCTCGTTAACAATACGTATGTAAATTGTAACGCTCCAGCGAGGTTACCATTAAGGCTCTCTTATTAAATTACGTAATATTTCGTGAACTGTTCGGGTCCACTATATTTTAATATTCTACATTTCCCCTTTAGTAAAGTAATTTAGATCTGCCCGGGCAGGATGTCCAGTTGTCCCCCAGGAATAAAATAGACAGTTATTTGCAATGGTCAGATCGCCAGAAGTTGTGTGCTTTAGGTCAGATGTCAGCCATCCTGTAATTCTTCATACCTTGAGCGGAATTTGCATGATTATTTTGGAGCAGTGGCGCGGCGAGGGCGCGGCAATCGGGCGCTCCCACCAAAAATGGAAAAAGACCTCTGACAAACCTGGACTGTTGAAAGTTATAATTTGCTGATGCCGCAGCGTTTCAAAATGGCCACCGTTGAGGTTTCTTTCTAGTAGATAGCTAATTTAAATTTATACGTTTCCAAAATATGCATGTTTTAAATTACAAAAAATTATTTTACTGAGAGATTATTCCAAAATTATAATTATAGATATTATATTATTTGAATTTATTTACTAATATTCCAGTTTATTTGGTTATTTGATAATATGCCTGTTTCAATTTGGGTGCGCCGCTGATCGAGATAAACCTCAGCTTCTGGTCATTTTTCACGCACCCCAACTTCTTTTATGGATAGCATGTGTATCCTTGTATCCTAAAATCCAACGGAAATGGCAAAAAATTTTGTTTCCGCACTAGGTAAACCAACAAACGTAAAAAAACCATATCTCTGTGTTAACAAGAAATGATGCCTCACTACAGGGGGATAAACATAATAGGTCGTTTGGAAACTTTGATAAATAGGGGACGTTCTCTTATGACCGGATTATGAAATGTTCAAAATTAAAATGTTACAACTGGTACCAATACAGCTTTAATAAATTTATCCTGTGAACTACGTTATATATATAGTTACGAGCAAGTCGCATTAAAACTGGATATTAATTACCAAGCCACATCAAGCCGCTCGTAAACCAACTCGGGACAATCTATCGCAATCCATTCATTATAATTGAGTTATATGAATCTTGATATTACCTCTAAAACACAACACAGGTTGTCCCCGTTGATCTCTGGCCTCCAGAGACTTGACATAAATTGGAAAATTACTATTCGCCGGTCGACTATGAGAAAACGTATTTGCTCACGCGAAGACAAAATATCCATCTGTATCATATAATCACTACACAGGCACATACATTGTGTTGTGTTGTTATGGCAAAGTTGGTAGGTGCTTATTACGTACGTTTATGAATCTTGAAATTACAGGGTAATTCACTTTCCCCTTTGTTCTTAAAGAAAACGTACGAGGAACACGTACTTATAATCGTTGCTATTCTTTGCAGTATTTGTAAATTTTAATTTTTAAATACTTTATGTAAGGAAGTACGAGATTTCATATTAAAGGTCATTTCCTGATGATGCGAACTTGGCTGCTGGAATGCAGATCACTATACTGTTTACTATTTTTATTTTGCATAATTGACTTCAGCGTGTGAGGGAGGTAATAAAAATTGCTAAAGGACCAGTTTCATTGTGATGTAAATATAAGTAATAGCACTTGTCAGAAGATTCCTTTTATTCTGACATAAACATAATTAATAACACTTGTCAAAAGATCTTTTTTACTCTGGCATAAATATAATTAATAACAATTGTCAGAAATATTTTTTATTGAAGTATAAATATAAATAATAATACTTGTCAGATTGTCCTTTTTATTCTGACAATTATAAAAAATCTTGTCAGAAGACTCTTTTTATTTTGATGTAAACATAAATAATAATATTTATCAGAAGAACTTTTTTTATTCCAATGAAAATATATATAATAATATTTGTCAAACACTTGTCAGAAGATTTTATTTCTCTTGACGTAATCATAAATAATAGCTCTTGTCAGAAGATCCTTCTTACTCTAACGTTAATGTAGATACACTTGTCAGAAGGTCTTTTATATTTTGATGGAATCATAAATAATAACAATGTCAGAAAACCATTTTTATTCTAACGTTAATATAAATAAAAACATTTGTCAGAAGATTCTTTTTATTGTGACAAATATAAATAATAACACTTGTCAGAAGCACCTTTTTATTTTGAGGTAAATACAAATAATAGCACTAGTCAGAAGATTCCTCGTATTTTGATGGAAATATAGATCAGAACACTTGTCAGAAGATCTATTTTATTCTGACAAGCAAATAAATAATGAGACTTGTCAGAAGGTTTCTTTATTCTGGCACAAATATAATTATTTACACTTGGCAGAGTATTTCTTCTATTCTGACAAACAACTAATAAGATTTGTTATAGGATATCCTTTCTATTTTGACGTAATCATAAATAACATTTGTCAAAAGAACTTTTTATTCTGACAAAAATATAAATAATATCACTTGTCAGAAGGTCTTTTTATATTTTAATGGAATCATAAATAATAGCAATTGTCAGAAGACCATTTTTATTCTAACGTTAATATAGATGAAACATTTGTCAGAATATCCTTTTTACATATTTTGAGGTAAATACAAGCAATAACACTAGTCAGAAGATCCTCTTTATTCTGACAAACAAATAAATAATAAGATTTGGCAGAAGGTTTCTTTATTCTGGCACAAATATAATTGTTAACACTTGTCAAAAAATATTTCTTTCTAAGTGTTTTAATATTACTATGTTGGTAGCAAACAATCTCTGTTGGTTATGTTTCTGTCAAAGATTCCACCAACAACACAGGCGTAGACAAGAGTACAATAATACTATATTTACAACTCAAAAATCACTCGATAAATTTGGATATCTTTTGTTGTTATAATGCTTGTATAAAACCTAATTAAAGTAATTTCTAAATAACATTAAAATAGAGACTCAGACTGTCAGTATAAACACTCTTCCTCCAATATCCGTCATTGGTTTATATGACGTTGCCCAGATTTTATCTTACATACCATTGGCAGTTCGCAGTTTATTTTACAACGTATTGACAACGTTGCGTGTTTCTTCATTGAAAAGACTGTTAGATTGTGATTCTTCTATAACAAAATAAAGGATATAATACTTGATCCTCTTTTATAAAAAATCCATGGGTAAAACCTCCGATAAAGGAACTGCTAGATAAATAAACATTAATAATTTACCATTGTCAACACTTTCACAGTCTAAGGGTCCCTTATTTGCAAACATCCTACAGGTTTCTTATTGGCTACTCTACCATTTCGCCATTATACATTTAATAAATACTAGATAAATAAGCATTAATAATTTACCGTTGTGCACTTTCACAGTCTAAGGTCCCTTTTTTGTAAACATCTTACAGGTTCCTTATTGGCTAGTCTACCATTTCGTAATTATAATTTTACTAATTTTCGTTAAATATGACCCTTTTACACTGTTGCCTGTAGGATGTAATTTATTTAAACGTTTTAATATCACTATGTTGGTAGCAAACAATCTATGTTGGTTATGTTCCTGTCAAAGCTTCCTCCAACAACACAGGCGTAGACAAGAGTACTATATTTGCAACTCAAAATTCACTCAATAAATTTGGATATTTTTTTGTTCTTATTATGCTTGTATAAAACGTAAATAAAGTAGTTTATAAATAATATTAAAATAAATAACTCAGACTGTCAGTATAAAGAATCTTCCTCCAATATCCGCCATTGATTTATGCGACGTTACCCAGATTTTACCTTACATACCATTGACAGCTAGCAGTTTATTTTACAACGTATTGACAACGTTGCGTGTTTTTTCATTGAAAAGACTTAGAATGTGATTCTTCTATAACAAAACTAAGGATATAATAATAATACTTGATCCTTTTTAAATCCTCCCATCAAGGAACTTCTAAATAAATAAACCCTATTACTTTACCGCAACACTTTCACAGTCTAAGGACCCTTATTTGTAAACACCCTACAGGTTCCCTATTGGCTTGTCTACCATTTCATCATTATAAATTTAATAATTTTCGTTAAATATGATCCTTCTACACGTACCTGTCACTGTTGCCTGTAGGTTGTAATTATTGCACTTAAGCGTTTTAATGTTACTATGTTGGTAGCAAACAATATCATTACTGAGAATAGCCGTTATTAATCTAGAGTTCCTTAATCGCAGGTTAGAACCTTTTCTAAAGTGGGATCTAACCAGCTACCGGCAACAATTTGGTAACTTTCATTTTACACCATTGGTAACATTGCCAACCAAAATACAGCTTAGATTTTCGACATATAGAATTTACCAACGCAACTACGAACCGCTGGAGCAGTGACTGACAATTTAGTAGTTTTTATTTTGTACTATTGGTAACATTGCCAACTAAATGACAGTTGAGGAGAGTTTGACATTTAACCTAACCTATAATTTTTCTACGTAACCTCCTTTCATCCATGATGGTCTGGTTTCGATATTGGAAAAGA
This sequence comes from Rhagium mordax, assembly GCA_963680705.1. Taxonomy (NCBI): domain Eukaryota; kingdom Metazoa; phylum Arthropoda; class Insecta; order Coleoptera; family Cerambycidae; genus Rhagium; species Rhagium mordax. The sequence continues at coordinate 79,139,092 of OY796659.1, read as the reverse complement.
AAAGACAATTTCTCAAATGGAACCGTTTTACGAAAATCTCAAAACTCGACCATTTAAAAATTTTTTTATTAAAAACAACCTTCCAATTTCCTATATAGGTAATTATTATTCATATTGAAAAGTACCTAAAGGCATATACTAACTTTTAAAACTAATATATTTCATCTCCCCAACTCGGTTGCAAAATTGCAAAATAAAATCCATTGCTCCTACGTCTAACGGTTTTTAATCTTAAAAATATCTCGTCTTCAGTCACTAGACTCCGGCGCGATACAGGAACAGACACAGAATTTCCTCCAAAACGTCTTATATTCTTTTTTCTCTTTGGTTTGACATGACACGTCCTCTGAAGAAGAGTATCCTTTACTACGACTTTCTTCATCTGAAATTAAAGAAGTTCCTGAATAATAATACTTATCCACGTGAGTCTGAAATCTACTAAAATTAGTTACCACTTTGGCTCCATATGCAATACCGAGTTTTGCATCTTCCAAGCTTGCCTTATATTTACTGTATTGTTTGGCGTACTGACTCGTGTTATCTGTCTTATCACTATTAATAACATTCTCTAACTGAATATTTTCTGATAATCTGTGTATATATTGAGGTATGTTATATATAGTAGAATTGCATTCACCTGTGTCCACAGCTGCATCTTCAGAGATGTCTGATTGTCCTTGCTTTTTGCCTGCAATTATAGGATAATGCGAGGATTGTATGTTTCTAATTTCCTCCCACATGGTGAGCTTCTCTGAAGAGTTAATTTTATTTTTACCTCCAAATCTCCTCTTCTTAGCCTTTTTTCTTTTCTTCGGGGTGTTTATGATGGTGGTGTTGGTAGTTATTGTTACGTACGATTCGTCCTCAGAATTATCTCTTATGAAGTTTAAGGGAGATATATTGCTGTCTCTGTCTTTGTGGTCCGAGACTGTCGCACATTTTTTGGACGATTGCGAAGATATACTCTTATCTCCACGGTGTGTTTCTTCTTTAACTTCAATTATAACTTCTGGGAACAGGTTGGTATTGCTAGGTTGCTTTTGCAGCGTTTCCTCCGCTGGTGCTTGCTGAGAAATCCCCAGCTCTTCTTCGGTACACTGTGTTTCCTTACTCCTGGTAAATTTGTTGATGCTTCTCTTTATTATGTTTTGCTTCCTCTTTGGAATGTTACTCGGTTTGTCCTCCTTTTTGAACAGGTCTTCGCGCAAGCCAACTTTTGTATAATAAGGTATTTGTCCGTCGGACGTAGAGATAAACCTTGGCGTACTCTTTCTGTGGCAAAACTTCTTCTTGGGGGGATTGTAATCTAAATCAAAAATATTCGTCGCCGATACGGAATCGACCTTGTTGTAAGTTGGAGATGGAGGATAAATCGTGCTTAGTTCGTACGTGTCTGTGAGGTTGCCACTATTATTAGATGCCCCGCTGCAGCTTTCCTTCTGCTCGATGTGGTGTTGCTCCTTTTGGGACCCTTTGCCGCTCCTTGAATTGCTAGTTTCTTCATCCAACACTTCCGTTATGGTACACGTGCTGTACACCGGTTGGTCTATGTTGTCAGTGTCGTCTGATATTTCGACCAGGTTCAGCCTCTTTCGAACGATGTTCAACTTCTCTAAATAGTCGTTTTGCAAATTGTAAAGCTCCTGATCCGCGTCGCTACCTTCAGATGATTCAGTTGGGTTCTCATTTTCTTGAAACATAAGAATCAGAAAATCTTTAAAGCGGTCCTGGTTTTTGTCAGAAGGAGGGGAGTCTCCGAAAGGACCTCCGTCTAAATCTGGAAATAAAAAATAGGAAATTGAAGTGGGACAGATTTTTATAGGTTAGGATAATTAGTAGGTATTTCGATGTCAGCCCTGTACGCTGTTCTTTACTTGCTGGTCCCAATCTAACTTTGGGGCTCTGCTGTGCGGTTAAACACAATTAAGAGCCGCGGTTAAAGGTAAGCTTAGGGTGACAAGGAAGCGGGAAGTTCAAAAGTAATCTCACAATGTACAAACTTGCGTCTGCTATGCAGCAATATTATCAGTTGGAGGGATCCAGCACCACGTATTTTAGCTAATGAATATGTTACTGGAGGTTATAGCAGCATATATATTTAAGAGAGTCTTTGGCATTATTAATTTTAACTGCATTTGAAATTAGAACGTTCCACATAAATTAAAGTACTCGCTTTGAGGTACAGAAGCCGTAATATGATAAACCTATTTGGAAATTGGCAACGCTAGTTTGACGCTGTCAAACTCTCTAAACCTCAATACCTTTTACATTTTAAATTATATATAAGGTTTGATTTTGCTCGCCCTTAATAATTAATTAGTTTAAATCGCAACATAAAACGGATCCGTCAACTTTTAATGCATGAAAAATTAACCGATATTTCAAAGGGAATTTTATAAATGATGTAATTTTCCACCAACCTCGTTTGCTTTTACAAGAAGAAGATCCCGAGCAAATATTGGTAAAAACTTCTGTGTAAGTAGTAGAGTCCGCATCACCCTCGCTTCCAGTCCTCGCCGTTGACTTTTTTGACATTCTCTCAAAGACACAAAACAATCACATAACGGAAAGGGACCGAATATCAAGAGATGACATGTTTCAAAGTTTTTTGTTCTGCTCGAATTGCGATGTTTTGTTTTTTATTGCGCATGAATGCTCGATAACAATTTCCCAATTTGCGATACAAAAGGGAAGCTTAATAAAGGGAATAAAAATAATGTGATACCGAATGCAAGCGGAATAATAAGCTGTTACCTTTTCAGGCGGACCTTTGCGCCACTCGTTCTCGTGCGTTTGTGATTTTCCATATTGTTTGCTTTCCGTCAACTTTTAATCAATGAAATCGGAGCCAGGGACATGCCACCCAATTTTTGCCTGTCAATTCAAATTTTCTCATCGCTTAACTCATAGCGATGGGGGGGAAGGGGGGAATGCTATGATACAAAGACAAGATTCCTTCGAAATCACAAGGAAGTTACGGCCGCTCAAGAACCATTTTGTGAAAAATCTCAAAAAACGAAAATTGAAAAAATCACACTTATGGATATTAACGTAAAAAAAACCGAAGAGTTGTCAGTCTGTCCTTTTTCTGTCGCCTCTAGAAGGTACGATTCCTCCAATTTCATGCAAAGGAGTCCTGGAATTTTTTTAAGAAATTGCAAAATTCGTCGAATATTGGGGAATTTAAAAAATCTGCATTTTATTTGAACACACGAAAACCTACATCGCCCAGTAAGAAGCAAAAATGGCTCTTCTACATAAAAAATATTTTCGTACCTTGGACGTTAATAATTATCCTGTGGCACACATTACGAAACCCTTTTTATGAGCCGGCAATTCCTGCAGCAACTTAAGAGAATGAAAAATAGAAATTAATTTACCAGATATACTGAAAGAATACATAATTGGATGCCATTCGCAGAAAGAGTTTTATACAATGGAAGGAAAGAGGATGACTAGAAAAACATATAAATTTGTATTTCTTTTTACTATTGTTGTGGAGAGATGCCTGCAGATGACATAATTGATTCTGTTAACAATACAAGGAACAGCGGCAGCGCTATTATTATTTTATTATTCCATTAAAAAAACAATGAATGATAATGGAAATATTGTCAAATTCTCTTAAAGCAAGAAGCTCTTCAAATGAGACCTATTATTTCGCTTTGGGCGTTTTTTTGCGCGATTGTCAGATAATAAATTACGAGAATTAATTCAAATTAAAAATGCGATAAAACTAATAAACTATCTCACAAAATTCTATTTCTGTGGGGTAACAATTGGAAGTTAGATAGTCTTATATCACGAGCAGCAAAGGTATGGAATTGATAGTCAGGGCCGACTTGTACTATACTTGTGGCAACAGGCAACAGTGTAAAAGGGTCATATTTAACGAAAATTAGTAAAATTATAATTACGAAATGGTAGACTAGCCAATAAGGAACCTGTAAGATGTTTACAAATAAGGGACCTTAGACTGTGAAAGTGTGACAACAGTAAATTATTAATGTTTATTTATCTAGTATTTATTAAATGTATAATGGCGAAATGGTAGAGTAGCCAATAACCTGTAGGATGTTAGCAAATAAGGGACCCTTAGACTGTGAAAGTGTTGACAATGGTAAATTATTAATGTTTATTTATCTAGCAGTTCCTTTATCGGAGGTTTTACCCATGGATTTTTTATAAAAGAGGATCAAGTATTATATCCTTTATTTTGTTATAGAAGAATCACATTCTAACAGTCTTTTCAATGAAGAAACACGCAACGTTGTCAATACGTTGTAAAATAAACTGCGAACTGCCAATGGTATGTAAGGTAAAATCTGGGCAACGTCGTATAAACCAATGACGGATATTGGAGGAAGAGTGTTTATACTGACAGTCTGAGTCTCTATTTTAATATTATTTAGAAATTACTTTAATTAGGTTTTATACAAGCATTATAACAACAAAAGATATCCAAATTTATCGAGTGATTTTTGAGTTGTAAATATAGTATTATTGTACTCTTGTCTACGCCTGTGTTGTTGGAGGAAGCTTTGAGAGAAACATAACGCTTAAGGCCGAATTGCACCGTATCGTTAAACTCGGCTTATATTAAGTATAGTTTAGAATGTGATATTATCTCCAGTTATACGCATTTGTAATGTCACATTATAAACTATTCTTAAATATAAGCCGGGTTTAGCGACACAATGCATTCGGCCCTAAATACAGTAACATCCTACAGGTAACAGTGGCGGGTGCTTGTAGAAGGGTCATATTTAACGAAGATTATTAAATTTATAATGGCGAAATGGTAGACTAGCCAATAAGGAACCTGTAGGATGTTTACAAACAAGGGACCTTAGACTGTGAAAGTGCTGACAACGGTAAAATAATAGTGTTTATTTACCTAGGAGTTCCTTTATTGGAGGTTTCAGTCATGGATTTTTAATAAAAGAGGATCAAGTATTATATCCTTTGTTCTGTTATAGAAGAATCACATTCTAACAGTCTTTTCAATGAAGAAACACGCAACGTTGTCAATACGTTGTAAAATAAACTGCGAACTGCCAATGGTATGTAAGGTAAAATCTGGGCAACGTCGCATAAGCCAATGACGGATATTGGAGGAAGATTGTTTATACTGACAGTCTGAATCTCTATTTTAATATTATTTAGAAATTACTTTATTTAAGTTTTATACAAGCATTAAGTATAACAACAAAAGATATCCAAATTTATCGAGTGATTTTTGAGTTGTAAATATAGTATTATTGTACTCTTGTCTACGCCTGTGTTGTTGGAGGAAGCTTTGACAGAAACATAACCAACAGAGATTGTTTGCTACCAACATAGTATTAAAACGCTTCAGGCCGAATTGCACCGTATCGTTAAACTCGGCTTATACTTAAGTATAGTTTAGATTGTGATATTATCTCCAGTTATACGCATTTGTAATGTCACATTCTAAACGGAGGTTTCAGTCATGGATTTTTAATAAAAGAGGATCAAGTATTATATCCTTTGTTCTGTTATAGAAGAATCACATTCTAACAGTCTTTTCAATGAAAAAACACGCAACGTTGTCAATACGTTGTAAAATAAACTGCGAACTGCCAATGGTAGCGGTAAAATCTGGGTAACGTCGCATAAGCCAATGACGAATATTGGAGGAAGATTGTTTATACTGACAGTCTGAGTCTTTATTTTAATATTATTTAGAAATTACTTTATTTAAGTTTTATACAAGCATTATAATAACAAAACATATCCAAATTTATTGAGTGCAAATATAGTATTATTGTACTCTTGTCTACGCCTGTGTTGTAGGAGGAAGCTTTGACACAAACATAACCACACTTTCTCCGAATTCACAGAAAAGTTGTCTCACAACATTCTACAGGAAAGTGGCGGGTGCGTGTAGAAGGGTCATATTTAACGAAAATTACAAAAATTATGATTGCGAAATGGTAGACTAGCCAGTAAGAATGTTTACAAATAAGGGACCTTAGACTGTGAATGTATTGACAACAGTAAAATAAAAGTGTTGATTTATCTAGGAGAATGCTATTGTTTTGTATTTATATAAGCTGCTTTCTTTCGAGTAGTGAAATAAGATATTTATCACACGAGCACCAGTGGAAATGAAGTATTTGGGAGCTACTCAATTCCTATTGGTCATTATCCGGATCATAACGCGTTTTGATCCCACTAGTGTCGAAAGAAAACGGCTATAATCATTATGAAATAAACAGGAAAATTTAGTACCGCCCTCTGGTAGCGACCAAGAGTTTCTGAATCAATCTCACCAATAGTTCATGGTCCATGGATCACTAACATAACCTTAAATTTTTAGTTTTTGCAAATTTATTGGCAACTATTTTTTTAAGTTTTAGCTTGGATAAAAGCTTCAATTGTAGAAATTAAAAATAGACTGCTAATTATAGGTTAGAATTCCAACCAACAAAAATCATCTTATTTTATTAGATTATAGTAATTAAAACTTTATTAATAATGCACTGAACAAGTTTTTAGTTGATGGTACAGGTAACAAGCAGAAATTTTGATAAAATTGACATAATATTCGAAAATTAAAAAAACGCTTATTTTTTAGGTTAGTTGTGACGTCACGTTCGCATCACCCATAAACATAAAAAACATAAAACACACCACAGAAATTAGACAACCCCCAAATCCAAAGCCAAAGGCTGTCCGGAAGGTGACCATTGATAACGTTTCCTGTGGAATATTGTGAAGCAACTTGTCTATGAATTCGAGAAAGTGTGGTTATGTTTCTGTCAAAGCTTTCTCCAACATCACAGGTGGAGACGAGAATACAATAATAAAGTCCGTTTGTTTTCTATAATACCCACCTCTCAAAGTGTTACAAAGTTGGTAGAAATGCTGCTTAAACCGTAGGAAATTTTGGTATTTACATTTTATAGGTTGGAATTTTAAAAATTTTAATTTTCACCGACTTAAACTCAAATTCAGTAAAAATAACCTTCCGCACTATTGTTTTTAATTTAGAAATTTAATAGTTTAAAAATATGTAATATTGACATTGCCATTTTGACATTAGATTTATTATTTTGACAGGAGTTTATCTAGTGTAAAAAAAGTAACAAAAAAACCCCCGTGCCAACCTAATTGGAGTTGGGGACTTCCAGCAAAGCAACTTTTCCCCTAAAAATTTGACCTTGAACAGTATTGTAGAGAAAAAACGGATTTTACATAACGATGACATATTTCACACTTATTATTTTATTTATTAATTTGATCAATAGAATAATAACAAGTACTGGTTTTTAATTGTTGATATTGTAGAGGAAACTAGTATTTAAAGCACGCTTGCAATTTGGCAGGTGCCCCTGCACCGTGCACAATCCAATAAGGGGGCCCATCCGAGTGTAACAACACTCCACAGTTAATTATCATAATGAGCGTTCTTACGACAATATTGTACTGTTATGAATTATTGATTGAATCGGCCGTTTGCGTCCGAAACGGAGCTCGCCATCTAGCGGCGCGCATCCGCAACTAAGCGGCAGCACATTGATAGCAAAGTTCCTCCGCGCGGTCCGTGAAGTCTCTTTCAGTTGCTCGGCAGTTCGCAGCTGACTGTGTAGTCGTGTGTTGTTCTTGCGAGCTCTTGTCACTTCGGCTACGATGTTTTCGTAATTCTTCCGGAACTTTTTTGCCTGTTGTCTTTAAGTACGCCAAAACATCATGCTTACATGTTAGTGCAATAAAACATGCTAGATTTAGTTCTGTGTATAAAATTGTGTAAGTGTTCCCAGCCGATAGCTGGAAAGTGTATTGTAGAAAGTGGATTTGCTTTTGGAGTTTGTCAGTTTCGCAAGAAATCGAGATTCGGTGAGTCTTTAATAACTTTTACTAATCTGTTGGTTTTTTTCACATTGTCGTTCAGTGTCACGAATATTAAAATTATTGTCCTGTTCCCAATGAAGTTTTGTTAGGTTAGGTTAAGGTATACCGTGGAGTAAGTAAACAATCGAATTCTGTGGCATGCAACTGCAACACGTAACAGTAAAAGTTAGAATCGTGAAAAAAGTCTCTTTATATGGATACGTTTTGAAATGTCACTTATGTAGCTCAATAGTAAGGGAAAGTTAGGCATTTATTACAAGGACGAAGTGTAGCCGCTAATAATTGACGTTAATTGGAAATAGACACACTGATCTCAGGCGAAAATATTATAGAAATTAAAAAATCCATATTTTTTGTGGCTTTGCATACGAATCAATCCTTGTGCTCGACGTCCACAGAACAGGATGCAATGCAAGATAAAAAAAACAGTTATTTATAACACTTACTGTAACAACAAGTTCGTCTTTATCAACAATTCGATTGCGTTAAGTTCATTGAATATTACTCAGACAAATGGGGACTTTCCTCATGGGGAAAAACATTAAATACTAGCAAAACCACGACTATTCGTATAGTTTTTGCATCGTCATCGTATTCTTTGTCTTAGGTACCCAAATTGTTGGTTTTAAATTCGCATGTACTTGGGAGAGATTTTTCGAAATTTGCTTAGTGCATATGTGACTTCTTGTCATTTCTGACATTTCGATAAAAAGGCATTGGCGTACCATTTGTTTACATAGAATCATGATGGGGATGTAAATATATTAAATAATAATAGAAACAGATTATACAGGGTGGTCCAGTTCCAAGCTGCCAACAGATTGTCCAAATTCGTGACATACTCCTTCAGGTTTTTTTCTATCTAGCCTCGTAAGGGAGATACAAATTATAACAATTTTTCTGCTTTAACTAATAATTTTTAGTATATTTTTTTTTAGCCCATTTTGAATGGAATCACCCCTGTAAAAAATGTGTCTATTATCCGATTTTAACGGAACTTTTTTAAAAGATAGATAATCGAAAACTCTACTTTATGACAAAATTTTAGAGATTAATTTTAATTTTCACGACCTACTATAATTTTTTTTCGATGTTAAAAATGGAAAAATTTGATTAGCGATTTTTTTATTAAAAATGTAACTATACCACTGGATAAGTTTGTTTAAAAGACAATTAAAACTATCCACTTAATTTATCTTTCTTTTATTTATTTTTCATGGGCTACTGCGATTTTTAGGAAAAATCACGTAAAAATTATAAAACACTACCTGCATTAATTTCGTCATAAATCAGTCATTATTCAATATGTTTCTGGATCCAGTACCTAGTATAGTTAGATTTTTAATAAAATTCCATTTTTAATATTGAAAAAATAATTCTAGTAGGTCTTGAAAATTGAAATTAATCTCTAAATTTTTGCCATAAAGTCGAGTGTTCGATGGTCTATCTTTTGAAAGAAGTCCCGTTAAAATGGGATAATAGACACATTTTTTACATGTTGTTTCCATTCAAAACGGGTCACCCTGTATGTATTATAAGTGAAACATTAAATTGAAAATTATTTCAACCACGACCTCGTCCAAAACATGACGAAACAATCAAATTTTAAAACAATTACTCTTATTGTTATTTTATACGGTTTTTTAAAATTTATTTATTAATTTCGTTTCAACATTTCCATTGCCTCATTCTGGGTTTTACTTGAGAGTCGTAAATAAAATTACGTTCTAACATCTTAGGTGACTTTTAATGAAAATCTATAGTGGCGCAAATTACGATTGGAACGAGGAACGTAAAAATTTAAATGTATTCGAATTTCGATACAGCCGAGAATTTTATTTTAAACCAATCAATAATAATTAATTCACGAAGTAGCTACTTAATATATTTTTGTAGCCTCTTGTGATCTAAAATTTATGTATTTACGTACTTACTCCATATACACTGTTACAGCTGCTGGCTTTACGTTATTTTTAGAGACTCGACGTATAAGTGCGCAGTCTAATTTGTCCTTTTAAACACATAGGCACAAGAAAAATTATTGATGTGCGAACATGGCAATTAGTGGGTGGCTATTTTTCTACCCTTGCCCGTCGGTTGGAAATTCCGGGATGATTTTTTTTATCAAGTAAATATCGATAACCAATCGCCATCTTGAAAAAATGGCGGTCGAAATAATTTTTCATCGAGTTTTTCATTGATTATCACCTCTTTTGTAAGATTTGCCCTAAAATTAGGGAACATTGCAAGGAATAAAAATAACTATAACTATTGTTTTAATTTTTTTTTTATTAATACCTACCTAGAGGCAGCCAGAATTACCAGCCACAACGGTTTTTCTCGAATATCTTCTTTCCTGTTAGTTCTACCGTAAAATTGAATAGCAGCAATATTGTAGAGAATTGAAAAAGCTACAACTTTTGTTGGAACAGTTTTTCTCTATTGTTGATAGTTTACGAATTAAGCAGCCAGAATTAACAGCCACAACGGTTTTTCTCGAATATCTTCTTTCTTGTTAATTCTACCGCAAAATTTGATGATAACAATATTGTAGAGAATTAAAAAAGCTACAACTTTTGTTCGAACAGTTTTTCTCTATTGTTGATAGTTTACAAGTTATGCAGCCAGAATTAACAGCCACAACGGTTTTTCTCGAATATTCTTTCCTGTTGATTCTACCGCAAAATTTGATACTAGCAATATTGTAGAGAATTGGAAAAGCTACAACTTTTGTTCGAACAATTTTTCTCTATTCTTGATAGTTTACAAGTTATGCAGCCAGAATTAGCAGCCACAACGGTTTTTCACGAATATCTTCTTTCCTGTCGATTCTATCGTAAAATTGGATAGTGGCAATATTGTAGAGAATTAAAAAAGCTACAACTTTTGTTCGAACAGTTTTTCTCTATTGTTGATAGTTTACAAGTTATGCAGCCAGAATTAACAGCCACAACGGTTTTTCTCGAATATTCTTTCCTGTTGATTCTACCGCAAAATTTGATACTAGCAATATTGTAGAGAATTGGAAAAGCTACAACTTTTGTTCGAACAATTTTTCTCTATTCTTGATAGTTTACAAGTTATGCAGCCAGAATTAGCAGCCACAACGGTTTTTCACGAATATCTTCTTTCCTGTCGATTCTATCGTAAAATTGGATAGTGGCAATATTGTAGAGAATTAAAAAAGCTACAACTTTTATTTGAACAATTTTTCTCTATTGTTGATAGTTTACAAGTTATGCAGCCAGAATTAGCAGCCACAACGGTTTTTCACGAACATCTTCTTTCCTGTCGATTCTATCGTAAAATTGGATAGTGGCAATATTGTAGAGAATTAAAAAAGCTACAACTTTTGTTCGAACAATTTTTCTCTATTGTTGATAGTTTACAAGTTATGCAGCCAGAATTAGCAGCCACAACGGTTTTTCACGAACATCTTCTTTCCTGTCGATTCTATCGTAAAATTGGATAGTGGCAATATTGTAGAGAATTAAAAAAGCTACAACTTTTGTTCGAACAATTTTTCTCTATTGTTGATAGTTTACAAGTTATGCAGCCAGAATTAGCAGCCACAACGGTTTTTCACGAATATCTTCTTTCCTGTTGATTCTATCGTAAAATTGGATAGTGGCAATATTATAGAGAATTAAAAAAGCTACAACTTTTATTTGAACAATTTTTCTCTATTGTTGATAGTTTACAAGTTATGCAGCCAGAATTAGCAGCCACAACGTTTTTTTACGAATATCTTCTTTCCTGTCGATTCTATCGTAAAATTGGATAGTGGCAATATTGTAGAGAATTAAAAAAGCTACAACTTTTGTTCGAACAATTTTTCTCTATTGTTGATAGTTTACAAGTTATGCAGCCAGAATTAGCAGCCACAACGGTTTTTCACGAATATCTTCTTTCCTGTTGATTCTATCGTAAAATTTGATACTAGCAATATTGTAGAGAATTGGAAAAGCTACAACTTTTGTTCGAACAATTTTTCTCTATTCTTGATAGTTTACAAGTTATGCAGCCAGAATTAGCAGCCACAACAGTTTTTCACGAATATCTTCTTTCCTGTTGATTCTATCGTAAAATTGGATAGTGGCAATATTATAGAGAATTAAAAAAGCTACAACTTTTGTTGGAACAATTTTTCTCTATTGTTGATAGTTTACAAGTTATGCAGCCAGAATTAGCAGCCACAACGGGTTTTCACGAATATCTTCTTTCCTGTTGATTCTATCGTAAAATTGGATAGTGGCAATATTGTAGAGAATTAAAAAAGCTACAACTTTTGTTCGAACAATTTTTCTCTATTGTTGATAGTTTACAAGTTATGCAGCCAGAATTAGCAGCCACAACAGTTTTTCACGAATATCTTCTTTCCTGTTGATTCTATCGTAAAATTGGATAGTGGCAATATTATAGAGAATTAAAAAAGCTACAACTTTTGTTGGAACAATTTTTCTCTATTGTTGATAGTTTACAAGTTATGCAGCCAGAATTAGCAGCCACAACGGGTTTTCACGAATATCTTCTTTCCTGTTGATTCTATCGTAAAATTGGATAGTGGCAATATTGTAGAGAATTAAAAAAGCTACAACTTTTGTTCGAACAATTTTTCTCTATTCTTGATAGTTTACAAGTTATGCAGCCAGAATTAGCAGCCACAACAGTTTTTCACGAATATCTTCTTTCCTGTTGATTCTATCGTAAAATTGGATAGTGGCAATATTATAGAGAATTAAAAAAGCTACAACTTTTGTTGGAACAATTTTTCTCTATTGTTGATAGTTTACAAGTTATGCAGCCAGAATTAGCAGCCACAACGGGTTTTCACGAATATCTTCTTTCCTGTTGATTCTATCGTAAAATTGGATAGTGGCAATATTGTAGAGAATTAAAAAAGCTACAACTTTTGTTCGAACAATTTTTCTCTATTGTTGATAGTTTACAAGTTATGCAGCCAGAATTAGCAGCCACAACGGGTTTTCACGAATATCTTCTTTCCTGTTGATTCTATCGTAAAATTGGATAGTGGCAATATTGTAGAGAATTAAAAAAGCTACAACTTTTGTTCGAACAATTTTTCTCTATTGTTGATAGTTTACAAGTTATGCAGCCAGAATTAGCAGCCACAACGGTTTTTCACGAATATCTTCTTTCCTGTTGATTCTATCGTAAAATTGGATAGTGGCAATATTATAGAGAATTAAAAAAGCTACAACTTTTGTTCGAACAATTTTTCTCTATTGTTGATAGTTTACAAGTTATGCAGCCAGAATTAGCAGCCACAACGGGTTTTCACGAATATCTTCTTTCCTGTTGATTCTATCGTAAAATTGGATAGTGGCAATATTGTAGAGAATTAAAAAAGCTACAACTTTTGTTCGAACAATTTTTCTCTATTGTTGATAGTTTACAAGTTATGCAGCCAGAATTAGCAGCCACAACGGTTTTTCACGAATATCTTCTTTCCTGTTGATTCTATCGTAAAATTGGATAGTGGCAATATTATAGAGAATTAAAAAAGCTACAACTTTTGTTCGAACAATTTTTCTCTATTGTTGATAGTTTACAAGTTATGCAGCCAGAATTAGCAGCCACAACGGGTTTTCACGAATATCTTCTTTCCTGTTGATTCTATCGTAAAATTGGATAGTAGCAATATTGTAGAGAATTAAAAAAGCTACAACTTTTATTTGAACAATTTTTCTCTATTGTTGATAGTTTGCGAGTTATCCAGCCGGAATTGACGGTCACAACTGATTTTTCTCGATATCTGTCTCCCGTTAGTTCTATATTAAAATCAAGTATTACCACTAATGTAGGGAATATAAAAAGCTACAACTTTTGTTTGTACAATTTCTCTCTATTTTATTAACAGCAAAAGAGATAATTAGGAAGAAATTGTTCCCTCTTCTTTCCAAGATGGCGGTCGTTGCGGCAACAATATTTAGGAAAACATTACTTTTCTTACTTACAAATTGTTTGCACATAAATTTGTTTCAGCCTCTTTACAAGTCACAAGATATCATATGTCTGTATGCCCGTGTATAGAAGATTTTAAACGTTCTCTACGTTTTGGATTTGAATTATAAAATGCAGCGGACCTTCCATTGTTCTTCAAATCGATTTGCTAGCTTTGTTAATATTGTGCAGAAATATTTTGCTGGTACTTCTAGGCGTGTAATCAATTAATTTCTGGTATAAACTCCAATCAACCGATCACTCTTATATTATGTGGAGCAAGGTTAGGGTGATTATATTGAAAAATGTAGAAAATTATGCTATTTACTTTTTGGAAACTGCCAATGCTTACTTAGTTGATTTTCGTTTCTACAATTCCATTGGGAAACTTTGTACCAATCAAGCCCGTACAAAAAAATGCAAAACACAATTGTTTCCGGTGTGTTAAGAACGATTATATTAAAATATCACTTATTAGTAAACGTGGATTGCAAATTATTGTTTTATTAAACTTATTATTTGTTACTTCAGTGCGCGGTTGTGAAATCCATGTTCTTTTTATTTGCAGTAAATACTTAACTATATACGGAGCAAGCAAAAGGTACCAATTTTTAGAAAGCCGATTTTACCGGATTACTTAACTTTTACGGAATTCTAATTATTAGCAAATGTTAACGTAAATTGCGAACATACCAGACACTTTGATATGTCGGAGGATGTTTCACATGCTCCAGATACGTTGCCTAATCCCATGGCCTTCCTTGAGACTAGCTTACTGCATTCAATGATTGATTTTGCGGCACGCTAACTGACGATGGGGGCTAGATTACTGATTTTATTGTCGAATGTTTTACGTATTTACCACTATGTGGATCTGTGTATTTCGTTAAAAATTATCCAATTGTGTGTAACAGGCGAGACCGCAGTGCTTTCGTTTTACATAATCCAAGGCAGTCTATTTATCTTTGAATATTCATGGACCCTGAGATTTATATCCATGCTGGATGAAAGAGAATGTGTTTGTTCGACGAGTCAATTCCGCGATTTCAGATGAACTCTCCCCCCTGTATAAAACAACTCACGGTTTTCACGGTTAGCGATTATGAAAGTTTTATGCCAGACAGCTAATATGCTAACTCAGGAGCATCGAAGTTGCTCAAATCGGACTGAGTGAAATTATGAATAATTTAATAAATCGGTTTATGCTTGAAATATTGTCATGTGCAGGTTGCTAAAAATAGCTGCAAACAGGAAATACGAACGCAAATTGCGTGTACCCTAGATTTCAGTAAAAAACCATTTAAATAATTAGAATTTTAATTAAAATAGTTGACGTAATGTGTTTTATTATCATTGGGAGTGTAATTTAGAGATACGTTCGCAAATGGAATGCATGCTGGCAAAGTAAGAGAAGCGGTTTTCTCTTTTATTGATTTTTTGATGAGAGGAAAGTGAAACTAAGTCGGTGTATTCAAATCAGTAACGTAAGAAAAAGATGGCATAAAAATGATGGGACACATCCTTGTGGAACACCCGAGTTGGTACAGAAGGTTTCGATCAGTTACAACATAAAGAGCTAAAAGTACACAAAACAACTGCTACTATTAATATAATTATTGCATAATTAGTATCGGATTGCAAGACCATTCCCAGAACAGAAAAATAATCCGATCCGTTGGCACATTTAAGACGGACTCATTCACATCGGCCTAGATTTCCCATTTGAGGTAGGTTAGTATTATTTACGATGCGGTTAAACGTGCTTTGTCTTAGATTAAATAATTGGCCACCAACCTTTAATAATTTATGGCGCTGAATCAGCACCATAAATTGCTGATGCCCACTTACCCAATTCACACAAATGCCTATAATGGCATTTCTCTGTTGCATAATTCTACGCCAAAAAATAAGAAAAGTATTAATGAAAAATTAAATGTCTGTCTTATTTCTGATTAGTGAACAAACGTAAAACTGCCAGCAATCAAATTTTTAAATGATAAAAATCGCCACTGCTATAATGGGACAAAGCCTATTCTATTATTACTGTATTTGTGTAAGATCTATTAGGTCGGACGAGAACCTAAACGGTGAAATCAGCCCTGTGGCATCTATCTGGTCGGACGAGAACCTGAACGGTAATGTTAGTTTCCTGTAAAATTTATCTGGTCGGACGGGAGACTGAACGGTGACGTCATCGTTTACTATTTAAAATATAGGGCTAATCGAAACTAATATTTAAGAGCGTCGCATTCGGTACCAACATATATTTTGCTTGACCGTACCATTGGGCTAATCGTCATGTAATTTTCAACTGCCCGATCCGTTGTATTAAGTACTAATTTTAATTAAGCGTTATTATTCGTCCATTTACTGGCAGTGTTGAGTGTTTCAACACACACGGCATTAATTAAATATTTAATTGTTATATAAACCTACAGTTTTAAGCGCCCCGTGCCGGAGTTGCGCCGTATTGCCGTGATTTAATTTTAATTGAATCGGGATCGATGCGAAATACATATTTATATCTAACTTCAATAATACTACACGCGCGTAAAATCTTTTAATTAAATTTAATGCCGGAAGATTCACGGAGATTCGAATTAATAGAGGGGGGGGCTTGTTTAACAATTAAAAATGGATTTGTCAGTAATCAATATTTGTATTGTACCCACTAAATGTGTATGATTTGTTTTATCTAATAACAGTTTGTTCGAATTATGTAAACAAGTAAGAGGTTTGGCAACAGCGCGTGCACTATAAGCACTTGACCGTGGTACTCGGGGAAATCAAACAAAATTAATCGGTGGTATGCAAATAGCAATAAATGTTGCATCGTTACTTTCCATCGTACGGGGTGTACCAGTGGATTTCTGGCCTGAGAAGTAAAGTAAAACCTATTGTTGTAGCATTTTTTTTGAGTTATTTGATTCCGTGGGGAAATTAACGTCAAATATACGGGGTATATTCAAAATAAAAAATATTGCACCCTGTATATTATAATTGCAGAAAACGATACAATACGCGACCGTATAAATTCTGCCCTCTAATTACGTTCTTTTGTTTTGCATTCTGTGTGTCACTTTGTAGTTAAGTAATAATTATCGATTCATTAACGCAAGTTTAATTTAAAAAGCGTAAAATAATCCGTTTTTATTAGAAATAAAAATAAATTAATAGTCGTGACTTTCTACATAATTGCGAAACCTACACAAACATTGTACACCATCTTATGCTAGAGAAACTACGCGGGGTTTTTCGTAATTTTTTAGGCGAGATTGTATCATTATAGCCATTAATCATTAACGCCAACATTCCATTGATACTTGTGTAAGATCTATTAGGTCGGACGAGAACCTAAGCGGTAAAATCAGCCCTTTTGCAAGACCTATCTGGTCGGACGAGAACCTGAACGGTGACGTCAGCTTCCTTGCAAGATTTATTTTGTGGGACGGACGGGAACCTGAACGGTACTGTTAGCTTCTTCGTAAAATTTATTTGGTCGGACGGGAACCTAAACGCTGACGTCAGCTTTTCCTATTTGAACAAATATCAGTCATTGATAGTCGTGACTTTCTACATAATTGCGAAACCTATACAAACATTGGACACCATCTTATGATAAGAAACTATGCGGGGTTTTGGCGAGGTTGTATCATAGCCATTAATCATTAACGACAACATTCCATTGATACTTTATTATATTATTACTGTATTTGTGTAAGATCTATTAGGTCGGACGATAACCTAAACGGTGAAATCAGCTCTTTTGCAATAACTATCTGGTCGGACGAGAACCTGAACGGTGACGTCAGCTTCCTTGCAACATTTATTTTGTGGGACGGACGGGAACTTGAACGGTACTGTTAGCTTCTTCGTAAAATTTATTTGGTCGGACGGGAACCTAAACGCTGACGTCAGCTTTTCCTATTTGAACAAATATCAGTCATTGATAGTCGTGACTTTCTACATAATTGCGAAACCTATACAAACATTGGACACCATCTTATGATAAGAAACTATGCGGGGTTTTGGCGAGGTTGTATCATAGCCATTAATCATTAACGACAACATTCCATTGATACTTTATTATATTATTACTGTATTTGTGTAAGATCTATTAGGTCGGACGATAACCTAAACGGTGAAATCAGCTCTTTTGCAATAACTATCTGGTCGGACGAGAACCTGAACGGTGACGTCAGCTTCCTTGCAACATTTATTTTGTGGGACGGACGGGAACTTGAACGGTACTGTTAGCTTCTTCGTAAAATTTATTTGGTCGGACGGGAACCTAAACGCTGACGTCAGCTTTTCCTATTTGAACAAATATCAGTCTTCGTCTATCGGCCTTGTTGGTTTTGTTTTAATTGTCTATGCTTTAAGGTTACAATTAATTGATCGAGTCCTGGGTAGTGTAAAATAAAATGAGCAAAACGCCTGCTTTATATTTTGCTAAAGGGCTAATCGAAACTTATATTTAAGAGCGTCGCGTTCGGCTATTTATACCCAGATATATTTCGTTAAGTAGGGATAGGAGAGCAAAATAAAATGAAAAAAACTGCGACAGGCAAGAATGTAGATTGGATAACTGTGTCAGAGCAGATAAACATAAAATGCATGAATACACAACGGCTGAATTCAATTCTTATGGTAATACCAAACGTACCTCGTAAATATACTTGTATATGTTGTGGAGACCGGTCCTATTGGCATTAATTTGTTTTCGTGTGCAAAAATTTCATGTGGCAGCGTTTAAAATGCATAATTTTATTTTAAGAGCTTTCGTGAAGCTCATTTAATTTTCTGCTTCTCTTCTGCGTTGAACATTTTTAACAAATTTCTTCCACAAATTTGAGTTATTGTCGATATTACTACGGATAATTTGCGTAAGATCTATTAGGTCGGACGAGAACCTGAACGGTGACGTCAGCTCTTTGTAAAATCCATTTGGTCGGACGAGAACCTAAACGGTGACGTCAGCCTTTTAGTAAGATTCATTTGGTCGGACGAGAGCCTGAACGGTGACGTTAACTTTTCTTTAAAATCTATTAGGTCGGACGGGAACCTAAACGGTCAAATCAGTCTTTTCGCAAGATCTATTTGGTCGGACGAGAACCTAAACGGTGACGTCAGCTTCATTAAAAGATTTATTCCTTCTAATAGCTTCCCGTGCACGGAATACTGGGACACCCTGTAGATTGATATCTGCATTAAGATAAAATTAATAGTGTTATTTAAATGAGAGGAAAGTTGAACGACCATTGTTTGCATATTTCATGGCATATAAAGAGTGAACGAAGATATTTTGGAGGTCATTTGGCACATTCGCTTATTCGGTTTTATCTTCATTTGCATTTTGATGCCATGTACCAACTGGAAGAGGTAACCCCTGCCTTGCCCACACTGCTCCGCATAGAAATTTAATTTATTCATATTCGCATTGTCCTTATTTATTGATAGTAAAAAATTGTTCAAAACCGCCTCACGCGAAAACAAAGTGGGCAGTCGGCCAGTTCAGTTCACCTTTCGGCGTGAAACTGGACATTCGTAACAAATCAATTTATTAAAATATAAACATTTTCAACAGTGAATGTCGTAAATATGCGCGGGGAGTATGAGAAACTCGATAACGCTCCGAAAACCAGTTTTGCAGGGAGCATAGGCGTAGCAGGTTAAACAATGTTGAGGTAGTCGTAGGTCAGAACGGAGATCAAAGCGAACCATCTCAGTGCAATATAAGTTAAGGTATAATCGCCCTGATTGACTGACTGACAAGATGATTTAATATCATAAGAGGAAGAAGAGAAAGAAGAAGAAATGAAGAAGAAGAGGGCGAAGGGGAAGAAAAGGAAGAAGAAGAATGGGAAGAAAAATAAGAAGAAGAAGGCGAAGAAAAAGAAGAAGAAGAAGGCGAAGAAGAAAAAGAAGAAGAAGAAGTAGGAGACGAAGACGATGATTTAAAATTATGAGAGTAGGAGGAAGAAGAAGTAGTAGAAGAAGAAGAAGAAGTAGGAGACGAAGACGATGACTTAAAATTATGAGAGTAGGAAGAAGAAGAGGAGGAAGAAGGCGAAGAAGAAGAAGAAGTAGTAGAAGAAGAAGTAGGAGACGAAGACGATGATTTAAAATTAAGAAGAGGAGGAAGAAGAAGGCGAAGAAGAAGGCGAAGAAGAAGAAGGCGAAGAAGAAGAAGCCGATGAAGAAGAAGGCGAAGAAGAAGAAAGCGAAGAAAAGAAGGAGAAGACGAAGATATTAACTATAATAACGTCAGTTAAGCAGCAGCAAAATCGTAAACTCGTATAATTAATATGCCCTTAAAGTTTAATTTAACAAATTTTTCTTGATTGTGTGCGAAAAACTCTATGGGCGCTGGTTTACGTAACAGAATGAGGCGACGCTCGAATTAAATTATTTAATGAACGATTGGTGTGGTGCGTATAGAACCGTGTCGCGGTTCGCTCGTCGAATTTCCGATAAATCTCTATCTATTTCAGGAGTTAAGGTCGTTGCTAAGTTCAACCAATTAAAAAGTATTCACGGCGATAAGCCAATTGTTGAATGGGAATGCTGTCGAGTGCCCATCCTAGTTGGCAGTAGCGAATAATATAATTTTAATTGGAAAACGTGGCCATAATTATATTTGGATTAAGTGTGACACAAGTTTTTTTGATTCCCTCTCGGCGTGAGTGATTGCGAAATTATGGAAAAAAATCAGGCAATTTTCTCATTCGTATTTTACCATACAGACGGGCACGGGCACCCTGTATATACTTCATCGCAGGACAGCGTTTGCGCGTAATGCAAAATAATGTATCTAAAAGCAAAGCGGGTCGAGCCCATTTTTTTGTCAAATTGGATTCTTCATATATTATTTTATTTAATGGATCTCATAGATCCTATTACGGGTTCTCGTGAAATATCTCTCGGGCCTGACCCCACGCAGAGGCCACCATCCATCTAAATCTGATATGTGAAGTTTGATATACTTCTCAATTTTTTATTTATTGATTACAAATTAGGGCTGCTAACATGCGACTTGTCCGCCTCCGTACGCCGGCCGACCGGCCGGGTCGGGGGAAAAGGCTATTATATTAAGTTGAGATTAATAAGTCCGGCAAAGTAGTCGGTTTGTGCCGCTACTGCCGCCCGTTCTTTGAAATTGACCTCAAATTCGATGGAACACTAAACCTGATGTGGTTTGCATAATTTCACCTTCGACGTATCTCATCTTAAATTTATTACTGCAGTAAACTCCTTACTAATTCAATTGACAATACTAAGTATGCAAAATGTATTGACTGAAAACCAGTTATTGTGGGACAATAGAAATCATAAACAGTCTGATGGAAAATTTAAAAATGCCTTTCACTACTGGATAGTTAAATTTTACGATTCCAATTCGACAAGATGCAGCAAAAAGTATGGTATTGGTTGGCGTTAGTGGTTCGGATATAATATAACTATGACTAGTTTTAAATATGAAAGTAGGTACTGACAAATTCAAATGTTCATTTAGAAATAAACATAAAAGCTCTATAAGGAATATAAGGATTGTAATTTAAATTATGTTGGACAAACAAGAAGTCCAAGTCTAACTGTGGTTAAGGAACATATGACTAATTTTAATTATGGAAGTACTGGCAGAGTCCAATTTCCATTTAGAAAGAAACACAAAGTCTGTAAAGATTGTAATTTAAATTATGTTGAACCAAGAAGTCCAATTCTAACTACGGCTAAGGAACATGGCTAGTTTCGAATATAGACATACTGACGAATTCCTACGTCTATTTAGAAAGAAACATAAAAGCTGTGAGGATTGTAATCTAAATTATGTTGGACTAATAAGTCCAATTCTAACATATTTAAAAAACATATGACTAGTTTAAGATACGAAAGTACTAAAAAATTCCAACATCCATAAAAAACATAGAAGCTGTACAATTTGTAAATAATTTTATGTACTGACAAACTCAAACGTCCATGAAGGAAACAAATGCTATAAGGACTGCAATTTAAATTATGTTGGACAAACGAGAAGTCCAAGTCTAACTGTGGTTAAGGAACATACGACTAATTTTAATTATGGAAGTACTAACAGAGTCCAACTTTCATTTAGAAGAGACATAAAGGCTGTAAAGATTGTAATTGAAATTATGTTGGACCAACAAGAAGTCCAATTGTAACTATGGCTAAGAAGCAAGTGGTTATAAATATAAGAAATACTGACAAATTCCTACGTCTATTTAGAAAGAAATGTAAAATCTGTGAAGATTCAAGGATTGTATTTATATTATGTTGGACAAAGAAGTCCAATTCTAACTGTGTTTAAGGAGCAAATGGTTATTTTCATATGTGAAAGTACCGATAAATTCCAACGTCCATTTACAAAGAAACAATAGTGAAAGGATTGTAATTTAAATTACGTTGGACAAACGGGAAGTCCAAATCTATCTATGGTTAAGGAGCATAATATGGCTAATTTTAAATATGGAAGTACCGACAAATTCCAATTTGCATTTAGAAAGAAACATAAAAGCTGTAAAGATTGTTATATAAATTATGTTGGACCAACAAGAAGTCCAATTCTAACTATGGCTAAGGAACATATGGTTAGTTTCAAATATAGAAGTACATACTGACAAATTCCTACGTCTATTTCGAAAGAAACATAAAAGCTGTAAGGAGTGAATGATTGTAATTTACAAGAAATATAAAAGTTGTAAGGATTGCAAATTAAATTATATTGGACAAGCAAGAAGTTCAATTCTAACAGGTTAAGGATCATGACTAATTTTAATTACGGAACTACTGACAAATTCCAACGTCCGTTTAGAAAGAAACATAAAAGCAATAAGGATTGCAATCTAAATTATGTTGGACTAACAAGTCCAACTCTAAGCATATTTAAAGAGCATATGGCTAGTTTAAGATATGGAAGTACTAGCAAATTACAACATCCTTAAAAAACATAGAAGCTGTACAATTTGTAAATAATTTTATGTACTGACAAACTCAAACGTCCATGAAGGAAACAAATGCTATAAGGACTGCAATTTAAATTATGTTGGACAAACGAGAAGTCCAAGTCTAACTGTGGTTAAGGAACATATGACTAATTTTAATTATGGAAGTACTAACAGAGTCCAACTTCCATTTAGAAAAAGACATAAAGGCTGTAGAGATTGTAATTGAAATTATGTTGGACCGACAAGAAGTCCAATTGTAACTATGGCTAAGAAGCATGTGGTTAGTTTCAAATATAAGAAATACTGACAAATTCCTACGTCTATTTAGAAGGAAATGTAAAACCTGTGAGGATTGAAGGATTGTATTTATATTATGTTGGCCAAAGAAGTCCAATTCTAACTGTGTTTAAGGAGCAAATGGTTATTTTCATATGTGAAAGTACCGATAAATTCCAACGTCCATTTACAAAGAACAATAGTGAAAGGATTGTAATTTAAATTACGTTGGACAAACGGGAAGTCCAATTCTAACTATGGTTAAGGAGCATAATATGGCTAATTTTAAATATGGAAGTACCGACAAATGCCAATTTCCATTTAGAAAGAAACATAAAATCTGTAAAGTTTGTAATTTAAATTATGTTGGACCAACAAGAAGTCCAATTCTAACAATGGCTAAGGAACATATGGTTAGTTTCAAATATAGAAGTACATACTGACAAATTCCTACGTCTATTTAGAAAGAAACATTAAGCTGTAAGGATTGAATGATTGTAATTTACAAGAAATATAAAAGTTGTAAGGATTGCAAATTAAATTATATTGGACAAGCAAGAAGTTCAATTTTAACAGGTTAAGGATCATGACTAATTTTAATTACGGAAGTACTGACAAATTCCAACGTCCGGTTAGAAAGAAACATAAGGATTGCAATCTAAATTATGTTGGACTAACAAGTCCAACTCTAAGCATATTTAAAGAGCATATGGCTAGTTTAAAATATGGAAGTACTAACAAATTACAACATCCTTAAAAAAACATAGAAGCTGTACAATTTGTAAATAATTTTATGTACTGACAAACTCAAACGTCCATGAAGGAAACAAATGCTATAAGGACTGCAATTTAAATTATGTTGGACAAACGAGAAGTCCAAGTCTAACTGTGGTTAAGGAACATATGACTAATTTTAATTATGGAAGTACTAACAGAGTCCAACTTCCATTTAGAAAGAGACTTAAAGGCTGTAAAGATTGTAATTGAAATTATGTTGGACCAACAAGAAGTCCAATTGTAACTATGGCTAAGAAGCATGTGGTTAGTTTCAAATATAAGAAATACTGACAAATGCCTACGTCTATTTAGAAAGAAATGTAAAATCTGTGAAGATTCAAGGATTGTATTTATATTATGTTGGACAAAGAAGTCCAATTCTATCTGTGTTTAAGGAGAAAATGGTTATTTTCATATGTGAAAGTACCGATAAATTCCAACGTCCATTTACAAAGAACAATAGTGAGAGGATTGTAATTTAAATTACGTTGGACAAACGGGAAGTCCAATTCTTACTATGGCTAAGGAACATATGGCTAGTTTCAAATATAGAAGTATATACTGACGAATTCGTACGTCGATTTGGAAAGAAACATAGAAGCTGTGGGGATTGAATGATTGTAATTTATATTATGTTGGATGCCTATTTAGATAGAAATATAAAAGCTGTAAAGATTGTAAATTAAATTATATTGGACAAGCAGGAAGTACAATTCTAACTGGTTAAGTTCATATGACTAACTTTATTTACGGAAGTACTGACAAATTCCAACGTCCGTTTAGAAAGAAACATAAAAGCTATAAGGACTGCAATTTAAATTATGTTGGACAAACAAGAAGTTCAAGTCTAACTGTTGTTAAGGAACATATGACTAATTTTAATTCCAAACTTCCATTAAGAGACATATAAAGGCTGTGTAAAGATTGTAATTTAAATTATGTTGGACCGACAAGAAGTCCAATTGTGTAACCATGGCCAAGAAGCATATTTTTAGTTTCAAATATAAGTATTACTGACAAATTCCTACGTCTATTTAGAAAGAAATGTAAAATCTGTGAGGATTGAAGGATTGTATTTATATTAAGTTGGACAAATAAGTTCAATTCTAACTATTAAGGATAATATGACTAATTTTAATTACGGAAGTACTGACAAATTGCAATTTCCATTTAGAAGGAAACAAAAGCTGTAAGAATTGTGACTTAAATTATGTTGGACAAACAAGAAGGAGGTCCAATTCCAATTCTAATTGAGGTTATGGAACATGTGGCTAGTTTCAAATATGAAATGCTGACAAATTCCAATGTCTGTCTAGAAAGAAACAAAAGTTGTAAGAATTGTAATTTAAATTATGTTGGACAATCAATTTTAACTATATTTAAGGAGCATATGGCTATTTTCATATAGGGAAGTGCTGACAAATGCCAACGTCTATTTAGAAAAAACATAAGAGCCGTAAGGATTGTAATTTAACTTATGTTGGACACATAAAAAGTCCAATTCTAACTATGATTAAGGGCATATTATGGCTAATTTCAAATATGGAAGTGCTGACAAATTTGAAATTAGCTAAGGACTGTAATATAAATTATGTTGGACAAACAAGACGTCCAATTCTAACCTTGGTTAATGAGTACATGGCTAGTTTCAAATATGGAAATACTGACAAATTCCAATGTCTATTTTTGGAGAGAAATGTAAAAACTGTAAAGATTGAAGGATTGTAATTTATATTATGTTGGACAAACAAGAAGTCAAATTCTAGTTGAGGTTAAAGAGCATATGGCTAGTTTCAAATAAGAAAGTACCGACAACTGCTAACGTCAATTTAGAGAGAAACAAAAGTTGTAAGAATTGTAATTTAAATTATGTTGGACAAGCAAGAAGTCCAATTTTAACTATGTTTAAGGAGCTATTTTCGTATATGAAATTGCTGATAAATGCCAACGTCTAATTAGAAAAAACCTCGGAAAAAATAAAAGAGCCGTAAGGATTGTAATTTAAATTATGTTGGACAAATAAAAAGTCCAATTCTAACTAGGTATGTCTAAAGAGGATATGGCTATTTCCATAAGATTTATTAAATTTCGTGGCAGATGCGCTTTTTCCACAATAATCGACTGGTTCATCAACTGCCACTTTTAACAGCATCCATTTCCCGTTCAGCTTGTTCCTGTTGCTGTTCGCACAAACATTAAACGCGAAAATCAACTTTTTCCCGCAGTCGAGTCGTAAACCCCATTTTTAAATGTTCCTGCTGGGTTCCTTAATATCCATCCAAACACCGACATATTTTATGATGATAACCAGTACAGACATTAAAACGCAGTCAATTTGGGTCGAGGCTGACTTCAGCAGACCTCGGCGTAATACTGTGTGAATTTCACTCCATGTGACAGGGAGGAGGAAGGCTGAGATGAAGCTGTAGGGAGATAAAACGGTGTTATGTGAAATATCTCGACGTACGTAATAGTTTCAGTTCTGTCTGGAGTGATGACGAACAAACTTGTTATCGCAGGATGACATCGCTGCAGTTCGAATTTCATGAGCGAGGAGGAACTTAATATCAATTTTGATGGTTGGATATGTTCGGGCTAATGTTAAAAGTGTCGTTAATGTTAATTAAAAATTTAAGTTTTTTTTTGAAATTGAAAAAAATTTAAAAAATAAGGCGGACAGCTTCAATTCTTAAAGTTCTGACCGAACAGTCTTTTAAGGCAAATTCCTCTGCGTCAGAGCCTCAGTCAAAGTTGCAGGAGCCACTACACTTGGATGTATGCTACGGGATTCCGGAGCGCCGCCGCCGAGTTAAATGATAGAAACTTGCGAGAGATAACGGTCACGGAAACAGGGGTACCCGGCAGTTGATTGACGTTTCTATCTATATGGAATCCGAGCAACTATGTGGGCTTGCATGCGCAGAAAAATCCACCAGGATGGTTGTTCGATTGCGCCAATAAAACCAATTCGACCAAATGAATTTTGTCGTTCAGTGAATTCCGTAACGCTGCTGTATCAGCAAATCGAACGATAAATAATGTATGGCATTCCAACCCTCTTGGAATAGATATTGACTTGCGCCTTATATTCATAAACTGAGCCCTCCACATTGTCCACGTGCCGGGGAAGCTCATGAATCAAATAAACAATTTTCTAAAGGCATAATCAAATAACAGATTTTCCGCCTAGCATGGAGTGGAGCTCAGTTCACGAACTTAGTTATTACACTTTATAAAAGTCCGGCAGCAGGACTGCCAACAGTAAAACTGCTGGCGCGGGTGAGCCGAAGGAATATACCGGATATTAGATTGGGGTTCGTCCTCGCGTCACTAGAGCCTCTTTTAATCTAAGGATAAGACATCCTTTCTGCTGGCAATTCCGCACAGAGACAAGCCAGATGTGGGCGAGCGACAGGGCTGGGAGGCACAAGACGTAAATATTAAATTATGATGCCGGACTTATATCGGGAGGAACGCAAGTTAAATCGGATATACAACTTTCGATTGTCTCTGCCCCGCCTTCCTTTTTTTCTACACCGGACTTTCTGGTTTTAATCTTACACAAAATTAGGAGAGAAACTTTTTTAATTTTTAACTGCAGGACGTGAGGGAATTCCTATATAGGGGGGTGGCTGGCGGGCTAGGCCCTTTATTCCGGTTTTGGTTCCTATTAAGCTGGTATGATTTTAAGTGCCTCACTCGGTTTTCCTGCTTTATTCTTCACCTAGGAAAAATATTCAAAAACCATACTTGTGTACTTTTTTCCGAGGAATCCGGTTCCGAAAAGAAAAAAACAATTGAATGTCAAAGAAAGAAGAAAAACTGAAAAAGAAAAAAATATACACCCTGTATATTAATGCGTAAATGAATATTTTTGCATTTTCTTATTCGCCATGAATTGCTGATTTCAACGATATGTCACAAGTTGGCATTTGTTTATAAAATGGCGGTAGCGCCATTTTATTTTTGAATCATAGAGAAAGTAGGCGTTGGATTTGACGCATGGGTAATCATTTTAAGTACCTCACTCGATTTTCAAAAACTATTCTTGTGTACTTTTTTTCGAAGAATCCGATTCCGAAAAGATAAAAACAATTGAATGTCAGAGAAAAAAGTTATGGCCGAAAAACTGAAAAAGAAAAAAATATACATCCTGTATATTAACGCGGAAATGGATATGTGACATTTCACTGATTGTAAATGCGTATCAGATACATATTTTTCACTTCCGGTTTGACCGGAAATTGCTTTAATTTTTTTATTTTAGGTGATACACCCTGTATATTGAGCTCAGTTTAAAGAACATTTCTTTCTGAATTCAGCAATATATAACGTATCATCATTGTCTTTCATATTTAATAAGATATTGGGGTTTTAATTCAAAATAACACAAATATATGTTATGAAATAAAGTCATCCATGAAAACAAACAAAAACGTTTAAATTATTTTTTATTTATTTCAAAAACTAAAGAATATAAGTTATTATGCTATATCTTCTTTTGTTTTTGAAATAAATAAATAATTTAAATGCTTTTGTTTGTTTTCATGGATGACTTTATTTCATAACATATATTTGTGTATTTTAAATTAAAACCCCGATATCTTATTAAATATGAAAGACAATGATGATATGTTATATATTGCTGGATTCAGAAAGAAAAGTTCTTTAAACTGAGCTCAATGTACAGGGTGTATCACCTAAAATAAAAAAATTAAAGCAATTTCCGGTCAAACCGGAAGTGAAAAATATGTATCTGATACGCATTTACAATCAGTGAAATGTCACATATCCATTTCCGCGTTAATATACAGGGTGTATATTTTTTTCCTCGTTTTTTTCTTTTTCAGTTTTTCGGCCATAACTTTTTTCTCTGACATTCAATTGTTTTTATCTTTTCGGAATCGGATTCTTCGAAAAAAGGTACACAAGAATAGTTTTTGAAAATCGAGTGAGGTACTTAAAATGATTACCCATGCGTCAAATCCAACGCCTACTTTCTCTACGATTCAAAAATAAAATGGCGCTGCCGCCATTTTCTAAACAAATGCCAACTTGTGACATATCGTTGAAATCAGCAATTCATGGCGAACAAGAAAATGCAAAAATATACAAGGTGCTCCGTTTAAAATAAGAAAGTTGATGCAACTTCCGCTTGGACCGGAAGTAGTATTTCGTGCACAATAATGTAAAACTTTCAAAAGTCGATATTTCAAGGACGATTTTTAAAATCCTATCGCCTGCTCCAATTTCGTTTTCAGACTCCAGAATGCCCCCATCCTGCATGGATATAATATCTTGATAACTAGTAAAGTTTACTGGTTCAACTAGTAATATTTTACAAACTGGCACACACAATACAGAATAAATGAATAAAATTATAATAATACTGCCAAAATGTATTTAAACTGAGCCAGATCAATTCAGTGCATTGGGAGCGTTCCAATAATATATAAATTTGGGTATATTTACCATGCAAGTTTAAAATTGAGCGACTGCCTCTTTTTTGGTAACGAAATTAATGGCGGAACTACACAAAATGCAAATATGTACTCGGAATTATATTATTTTGTACTCGACTGCACATTTTTTAGGGCGTTTTTTTTATTCATTTTTTTTACTAATTGATAAACAGCCGCCGCTCAATCAATCCCCGTTTCCTCCCCGTGACGGCTATGTCAATCATAATACGGAGTAATTGAAATTAATTATATTGCGGAGTTGCCGAACGTTGATTGACCTCAATTGGATTTTTTATTGTACGAGTTTTTAACACTCTCAGCAATTAAAAATCATATCAGTTTAGTTTTTGATAATTTGTAGGGTGAATAGGGTGAGGTAGAGGCAGGGATTGTTTAGAATTTTTGTAATTTGCTGACGTAAATTTGTGGTAGCCAAGAAATTAATCATCGTTCTCTATTACTTCTAATTATTGCTAGTAAGTGGGGGCCCGATTCGCTTTGAACTTTCTGTTTCTCTCAAACCTCTTAACGTAACGATCCTCAATAACGTCAAGATTTCTATTAATAACGACTTGATTTATTGGCAGATCAAAGGTACGATTAAGACCACTTTCAAGTGCCACTAATATTACAATTCGTGCGCCTTTTTATTGTATGTATCGTGATTTTTCGTGTTTCGCTGGCGTATATAAAACTTAATCCGGACTAATTGGGGGCGGGACTAATAATCTGATTGCAATAAATTTTACTGAACAACGCGGAATTATGATGTCTCGCATGTGACTGGGTAATAACAAATCAGTTACCCGTCGGAATCATGTTTCTTTGACGTACCAACAATTTTTTTTTTTTTTTAATTTTTATTTTTATTTTTGGTGGATACGAAACTCATTTGCTAAAAATTATTATTATTTCCTTCAAGTCTTTTGGTCTTCCTGATGATGACCAATGCGGAAGAGAACCCGGAAACTCCTCTTCAAATCAGTTCGAAGATCACAATTTATGTGATTCGAGAAACAAGCGAATCAGCGCCGTTTGATGCCTAAATTGCATTGTAATATTTCACTACCGAATAAAAATTAGTATGTAAATGAGCGAGGCCTGCAGGTCGTTGTAAAGCATCCACCTCTGGGCCCCAATTGAGCCGGCTTTATTTTAAAAAAGAACACGAAGATTATGCAAATGGAATCAGGTTAAGCCAAACTTTTAAATTACGTGAAGGAGCAAAACAGTTTAGATTATGTACTAAGGAGGCCTCGACTTGACTTTGTTTATTAGTTTCTGTGGTTGCGGTTGAAAGTGCCACGCATAACAGTGGCTTTTAACGGAATTAGCTTTGTTTGATTTACGTTGACCGTGTCAAATTTAACTACTTCATTGCCATAAATAAATACAGGTGGTTTCAGGTTTGTTAGACCAATATTGTTTTTGTTCCGGTTTACTGTTACAATACAAATTATCAACCAAGCTTATCATCTATTAAATTTGAACGAATAAAAAAAATAAAACGGACAGCCCCTGCGGGGCTGTCGCTGTCTTTTTCGAAAGAGGAAATATAGGTTTTCTTCTTTAAAATAAAAAAAATAAAACGTAAAGCCCCTGCGGGGCTGTCTTTTTCCAATAAAATATAGTGTTTCTTCTTTAAAATTGAAAAATTAAAAAAAGCTGACAATTAGTTAAGTGAATCGAGGAAAAATCGGAAAAATAATTTTTTTCGGGGAGGCAAAATCGAAAAAAATTGTGTATTGGTGGTGGCGCAAAAATCAAAAAAATTTTTGTCTGCATTTTTTTGGGGGGGAGGCAAAAATCGAAAAAATTCAAATTTTTTGTTGTCATAGCCTACTTAGTTCCTTATCTCATGGGTGTAATAATTTGCTAACTGTGTGCTTTTGTTTCAGGTGAGTTAAGCAGATGTGTGTGAACGTTGTTACAACTTGGTGTGAGTATTTTAATTATGAAATTAAGAACCGAGTTGAGTAGACGTAAATGATAAATTAGAATTATTTATAATTTTATTGCATAAACATGTTTAAGGTTCACTGGATATTTTTTTTTAATAACTTTATCGCGTACACGTGGCAGAGAAGATTTACTCACAATGTATACAAATTGTGAGCTTTGAATCTGCTTCGGTTATTTGTAATTAGTGGAGGGCAATTAGAATTTTAAGTCATGTAATCGGGAAGTTGAATTTTTTTTTTTTTGTTTTATACATGCAAATGAGTCGGAAACCGACAAAATTAGCAAAATCGGGTTTCGCGAGAAAAGCGCATAAAAGTGCATTTTTGTGCATTTCGAGTGCATCGCTACACTATTTTTTAAATATGGTTAGGTATTCATTGAGCTCATCTCAGTGATTCAGAAATAGTATCTAGTGATATAATGGTAATATTACTAATAATGTTAATCTACAATCAAATGAATATTAATTATAATGTATAAATTGCTATTTATAACATATTTGATGTTACATAATAATATATGAAATATTTCGGTTTAACATTACAAATTATATTTATATAACATTTTGTAAACATTTAAGAACAAATGTTAAAGATACATTTAAGAGAATGTATTACATACAATACATTTACAAGGTGTATCGTATGATATTATAGAAATATTTTCTAGTAACATCGAATTAATATTGTATAAACATTTATTAAATATTTTACATTTTAATATTTCTCAGATATATCAATGTTAGTTATCGTAACAGAAATATAATATTTCATGAAAACATTAAAATTGTTACCTAGGTCTAACGTTACATAATATGGTGGTTATACCGGGTGCCACAGGATACTGGCTCACCCCTATATTTCCTTTATTTTTTTTACTTATCCATTTGAAATTTGGGGGCATAAACTACCGTTTAAAATGTATTTCTGCACATTACAAACACTATGGTACCACTTCCGGTTTATCCGGAAATTACCTCAACTTTCGATTTTCAAATGGAACACCCTGTATATTTTTACATATTTGGATGCAGGGCAACATTCTGCATACACCATGTAAGTTTCGCGAATTTTTGAGCCGATGTTCAATTTTTTCAAGCATTTTCAGAAATCCGTCTAGAGTGCTTTGGAATTCTAAACGAATGAAATAAAATTGAAAATAAATAGCACAGATATGATATAGATATCAATGAAATCAGAAAGAAAATTATAATTTTTCAAACACTATGAGCCACCACCTTCCCATTTGAAAAAAAAAGTTTTCGATAAAAAAGTGATATGTTCAACTTTGGAGGCTTCGCAAACAGTTGTTAGTGAAACGAAAAGAAAAATTATATTTTTCCTTTGAAGTTTACCTACCGTATAACGAATTTTGGAATTCCAAAGCACTCTAGACGGATTTCTGAAAATGCTTGAAAAAATTGAACATCGGCTCAAAAATTCGCGAAACTTACTGGTGTATGCAGAATGTTGCCCTGCATCCAAATATGTAAAAATATACAGGGTGTTCCATTTGAAAATCGAAAGTTGAGGTAATTTCCGGATAAACCGGAAGTGGTACCATAGTGTTTGTAATGTGCAGAAATACATTTTAAACGGTAGTTTATGCCCCCAAATTTCAAATGGATAAGTTAAAAAATAAAGGAAATATAGGGGTGAGCCACTATGCTGTGGCACCCGGTATATGTTGTTTAGTGGGATTATACATATATACTTTGTATTTTATATGTATAGTAAAACACAAGTAAATATAATAATTCACCTTACGAAAGCTCCTTTAGAGTCCATTCGACAGCGTCAGACAAAGTTGATATTAAATATTTATCCTTTTCAAATAATTATTTTAACTGTCATATATAATCTTCATAATTTAATTGAATTTCGTTTTATACAAAACTTATATGAAAATCTGTCATAAAAGATATGAGAAAATGTCAAAAAAGTGAAATTAATTGACATTTTAACTTGATAAACAAATTCTGCTATATGTTCACAAAAAGTACATAAAAAGACCTACTCTTTAAAAAAAAAGTTTACCCTACGACTATTTTGCATTAAGAGTGGGTATGCCGCTGATAAAATGCTTCTAAAACATCATGCCGTGCGCCCTGCCCTTATTTATAATTAAGTGATTGTAATTTAGAGATTCAAACAAAAATTAATTGACAGAAAACATGTCAATAGATGTTTCTATCGTCTTGTTTTTTGAAAAATAATAATTAGCAATTAATTAGACACAGGGTAATTAGCGGCAATTAGCGTACTTTTGTTATTTTTTTTTAAATATTTAGAAAAAAATTATTGGAAAAAGAGGACGATACAAACATGCATGTATTGTTTGGCTTCATGGTATTATTTTTGTTTTTCCAAAAAACATAATAGTTACTTCAAAAACAGGGTCGCGCGGTACCTCTGCATGTGTAAATTTTGCGACAAATATTTAGTGATACGAGCGCTTTCGATTGTCGATTTTATACTTAGCAAATGATTTGCCTTCAAGCATTGATCAAAATGCAATCAAGTGAGCGAATAGTAGTCGTTATCGGTTTTCAGATGTCAGTAATCAGTACTTCGCACTTTTATATTACGGATGTGGTGAATTTGTTGTCGCTATTGTTGTTAATATTTAACAATTATTATGCAACCATTTTGTGTGTGTGTGATGTGAATTCGTTTGTGGATTGGCATTGTCGGAGGAATGCTGTTATTATGTAAGCAACTAAAACTTGTAATTACAATTAGACATTGTATTGCATCTCGCCTTGAGCTTGAAAGCTTTAAAACGTATACAGGGTGAGTCACCAAGGGCGCCTCGGTGGATAACTCCTTTAATATTTATTATACGTTATTTCAAATAAAAGTTGTAAGGGACCAAGAGTGCCATATTTTAAAATTATTTCTAATCATACATGGTGTTTGATATTAGAGTGGCATATCAAAAGTATGTTTTTTTAAATGGGACACCCTATATATTTTTGCAAATTTTTATTCCTTCTTTCATTACCTTTTCGAATATATCTGGTTTTTGAAATTCCGTTGCGGCGTTGTCGAATTATTCAACTTTTTTCAGAAAAATTGTCACTTGCAGACCTCACTAATGACTTCTGCATGAGCGGTATTTTCACAGATTAAGCAAACTTTTTTTGTTAAGCGTTAAGCAATGCCATGTCCTAGCCTCCAGATATTTTAAAGTTGAAATTATTTGTACAGGGTGTTTATTACGATGATACAAAAATGGCTAACTTTAATCTATCATAACTTCATTTTTTTAAATGGAACACCCCGTATATTTTTACATATTTGGATAGAGTTTTTGTCGCTCTACAATTTTTATTAACCTATGGTTATACCTAAAACCAACGGTTTCCAGTGAAACTGCATTCTAATAAAAACATCAGGCAATTTCTAGAAATTCGAATATCATAGGAGGCATTGGCACGTGTTTTTTTGTCTTTGCAAGAAGTAACTATGAGCATTATTGTTTCAATTAATGTAAGTTTCATCTCTTATAAATGAAAAGAAAGTTGTCTTATTATTCTACATTTAAATACTTGAACTGTGTGAATTTTCCAAATATCTAGATGGCATTTATCACTGACATTTGTTTGTAACAAATTTGAAACGCTTTTAATTTGTAGACTTTATTGTTACCTTAATTTCTACTTAAATTAGTATTTAAAATGAATTTTTCTAAGCAAGAAAGAATTAATATGATATACTGTATCGGGGAGAGTTATGGTAATTAAATAAAAAACTGAATCGTGCCATATACCCCAAGGGATGAGACTGATGCACGATTTAGTTTTTTATTTATTTATATTTGGCCCCACGAATCCTATCTATGTTATGGTAATTGTTTGTTGGCCTCTAGATTGTATGGTCAAAAATATCCAGACCAAAGACATCCGAATTGTCGCGCTTTTACTAAATTAAAAACTAAATTCGATGAAAGCGGACAAGTTATGTTTAAGAAGCCGAAGTGAATTAAACCAGTCGTAAATGAAGAAAACACATTTTCTGTTGTACTAAACCTCGTAGAAAATCGTAGAAATTTTTGACCATACAATCTAGAGGCCAACAAAAAATTATTACCATGACTCTCCCCGATACAGTAAATAATATTAATTCTATCTTGCTTCGAAAAATTCATTTTAAATACTAATTTAAGTAGAAATTAACGTAACAATAAAGTCTACAAATTAAAAGCGTTTCAAATTTGTTACAAACAAATGTCAGTGATAAATGCCATCCAGATATTTGGAAAATTCACACAGTTCAAGTATTTAAATGTAGAATAATAAGACAACTTTCTTTTCATTTATAAGAGATGAAACTTACATTAATTGAAACAATAATGCTCATAGTTCCTTCTTGCAAAAACAAGAAAACACGTGCCAATGCCTCCTATGATATTCGAATTTCTAGAAATTGCCTGATGTTTTTATTAGAATGCAGTTTCACTGGAAACCGTTGGTTTTAGGTATAACCATAGGTTAATAAAAATTGTAGAGCGACAAAAACTCTATCCAAATATGTAAAAATATACGGGGTGTTCCATTTAAAAAAATGAAGTTATGATAGATTAAAGTTAGCCATTTTTGTATCATCGTAATAAACACTCTGTACAAATAATTTCAACTTTAAAATATCTGGAGGCTAGGACATGGCATTGCTTAACGCTTAACAAAAAAAGTTTGCTTAATCTGTGAAAATACCCCTCATGCAGAATTCTTTAGTGAGGTCTGCAAGTGACAATTTTTCTGAAAAAAGTTGAATAATTCGACAACGCCGCAACGGAATTTCAAAAACCAGATATATTCGAAAAGGTAATGAAAGAAGGAATGAAAATTTGCAAAAATATATAGGGTGTCCCATTTAAAAAAACATACTTTTGATATGCCACTCTAATATCGAACACCATGTATGATTAGAAATAATTTTAAAATATGGTACTCTTGGTCTCATACAACTTTTATTTGAAACTTTTTTCTGCATAATAAAAACTAAAGGAGATATCGACCGAGGCGCCCTTGGTGACTCACCCTGTATATGATTAAATAATTTTATTGCAATCATTTTTTTTTCTACAAATACTATTTGTGAATTAGTTATGTATTTTATGAGCAGCGAAAAGCGGGTACCTGCATATTTTTACAATTAACGCTTTCTTTTGTTGAAGTTAGTTTTGGGGCATCGATTTTTGCCCTCTAGATTCTGTTCATTTACGTGTATTAACATTGAAATAATAAATGTGACGTTTGCGAGTTATAATGTGTAATAATAATAAATAATTAAAATAATTTTATAGTCGTTTACCCAGTAATGACGATAATGAAACAGGTTATTGGGATGTGTTAATTATTTTCGTGTATTCAAATTAGCAGGTGTTAATAATTGAGAGAGTAGAAAATATGGAATATTGCTTATTAAAATATTCGCCATAAAAAAAAATGCATAAATAAGTTGTAAGCAAGCCACAGCTGCGAAAAAATACTTGGAATTTGTTTAAAAAATTGGCGTCGAAAATGTGAAATTCGAACAGTTATTTGATACAAAAAAAATGTATACGCGACAGTCCTTAATTTCCCTACAGGCGCCCATGGCGTCCTTTAAAGGTTACGAGAGTAATTTTTCCGTGTTCTCCAACCGCAACTCCCTTCATCTAAATGTCACACATTAATACGTGAACGATAAGGCCGCAATCTGCTATTTAACCTACATTTCAATAATTTCCTGAAACAACAGAAAAAGCAATCAGAAAATCCCAAAAAAAGACCTCGGCCGAGATTGAATAATTTAATAATAAAATAGGGGATTTTAAAGCCTGTCGTGGCTAGATCATCAATAATTCAAAACTTCCCCGAACAATATCCTCAGATGTAAACTTTATTTAGTTATAATTAAAGTTGAAGTTAGACAAACCTCTTTTTTTGCGTGCAAACTTTTAGTTTTCACGTAATAACACAAACGGACCTAAAACAAAATAAAATCGGAAATTATACAAACACTCAAAGATGTATTTTAATGGAAAAACTACGCGAAGTATTTAGTTGAAAGCTTGAATAAATAAGAATAAGTAGTTTTTGAGAAAACAAATTAATTAAAATACATTGCTCAAAAATTTACCCTTTGAAGTACATGTAGTACCAAGACAACTTTGTCGGTGATTTTATGGTGTTTTTTATATCTTTGAAATTTGTAATGGACTTGAAAGGAATTAAATACGTTGCGGGTTCAGGGTTCACCCTGTATACAAATTTAAGAATAAAGAAACATCGTTTCAGTAATGACCTGAATGGCTGACAGGTAATTCCGATGGTAATTCTTTTAATGTACGGAATTATTGAAACTGCCACTGTTTTGTTTGTCAGCAATCAATCTAGTAGCGTCGCCATTGGATTTGACCTCTTGGCAGTTCACTGCATGCCATGGTGGAATAGAATAATACTGGTAAATAAATCTAACGAATAAAAATAATCTAATCAGTTTGACACAGTATTTTAACCTTAACTTTCCGTGCAAGAGTCGCATTAATAATTGGACGGCGAATTTAGGATTTTGTGCCAACGTTATTCGACGCAGTGCCTGTAAGCAATCCCAATTTTCAGGACGATCCCTGCAGACTCTTATAATCCCATAGAAAATCTAGAGGATTTAGATCGGGAGACTTAGATGCTCGTGTTGAAAAATTGTATCGAATTTATTCCAACACCACTGCTGTTGCTGTCTGAACATGTTCCTATACTTGGGATATAAATAGATTGAAATGATACGCATAAAGCCGAAACGTGTGACAAGTTAAAGTGTATCAGTGACAAACTTTGACCCAGAGAACACTTTGTGTTATTTTAATCTGTTGCTCCCAAATTAAATGTATGGACAGTTTCTTGGCGTGGTAAATATTCCGAATTGGAATAAATGTAACCTCTAACAATTGTAATGTTTACCGTTCAACTTTTAACACCCTATAATTCCGAATCTGATCGCAACTCCATATTAATCATAATTTCC
Organism: Rhagium mordax; assembly: GCA_963680705.1. Taxonomy (NCBI): domain Eukaryota; kingdom Metazoa; phylum Arthropoda; class Insecta; order Coleoptera; family Cerambycidae; genus Rhagium; species Rhagium mordax. The sequence goes on along the minus strand of OY796659.1, from coordinate 79,100,797 downwards.
GACGATAACACGCGTACCGGCGAGGAATACAAATTTCTACAGTTTAAGCACTCACGACTAAGCCCCAACAGTTTTCTGCTTCTCGTTAAATATTTGTAATACTCAAGTCAATATTTGTAATGGTACACAAACTGAAGTACACACTTCAGTTTTTTAAATAACGTTTACATAGTTCGTCTTGGAGATTAGCGCAGCCGACAATTACTTAAGGCCAATTAGTAATTACCATCTCTGGAACACCTCGTTTGATCATTGTCTCGCGATAATTGATTCTCCTAGCATTTGAAATGACAATTACACTGTCTGTTTGAAATGATAATTATTTATCTAAAGAAGTGGTCAGTTTATCGTAACAAATGTCAATTTAAAGTGATATTTACCACTTTAAAGTGACAATTAATTATCAGTGTAAAGTCACAATTGTCAGTTTGAATATATGTTTATTTGAGAAATTCACCAATTTGATAATTGCTACTTTAAAATGATAATTAATTGCCCGTTTTAAGTCATAATTATCACTTTCAAATGACAACTAATTGCCAGTTTATGACAATTGCCAGATTAAATGTTAGTTTGCGATAATAACTTGTCCGTTTATAGTAACGATTATTAAGTTGATAATTACCACTTTAAGATGACAATTAATTGCCAGTTTGAAATGACAATCATTATTTGAAATTATAATTATTGTCCGTTTAAATTAGAAATTGTTTATTCAATTGTAACAACTTAGTCAAAAGTATCGCTTTAAAGCAACTAAATGACAGTTTGAGGAGGCAATTACCATTATGAAATGACAACCACTATTTGAAATAATAATTGCCCATTTAAAGTAAAAATTATCAGTTTGATGTCATAATTACGACATTGAAATGACAATGATTTTCGGTTTTAAAGTGACAATCACACAATTTGAAATAGCAATTCTCTATATGAAATAACAATCGTCAACTTAAAGTGATCATAGCCACTTTTAAATGACAATAGTTGAAATGACAATTACCACTTTGAAGTGACAATTGTCAGATTGAAGTGTCAATCACCAGTTTAAGATGATAATTGTCAGTTTGAAGTCATAATTACCACTTTGAAATGTCAATTAATTGCCAGTTTGAATCATCAACAATTGTTTGTTTGGAGTAAAAAATTGTCAGTTTAAAGTAAGACTTGTCATTGAGGTCATAATTAAGACTTTGAAATGACAATTAATTAAGAGTTGTCAATTTGAGGTCATAATTAAGACTTTGAAATGACAATTAATTAAGAATTATAAATTTGAGGGCATAATTAAGACTTTGAAATGACAATTTATTACCAATTTAAGTAATAATTATCACTTTCAAGCGACAATTAATAACCAGTTTAAAGTGACAATTGCCAGTTTAAATTTTAGTTTGCGATAATAATGATTGTTCGTTTGTAATAACAATTGTCAATTTGATAATTACCACTTTGAGATGACAATGAATTGCCAGTTTGAAGAGACAATTGTTTGGTTGGAGCAAAAAATTGACAGTTTAAAGTAAGACTTGTCAATTTGAGGTCATAATTAAGACTTTGAAATGACAATTAATTAAGAATGGTCAATTTGACGTCATAATTAAGACTTTGAAATATTAATTAATTAAGAATTGTCAATTTGAGGTCATAATAATTAAGACTTTGAAATGACAATTAAATAAGAATCATCAATTTGAGGTCATAATTAAGACTTTGAAATAGTAATTAATTAAGAATCATCAATTTGAGGTCTTAATTAAGACTTTGAAATAGTAATTAATTAAGAATTATCAATTTAAGGTCATAATTATGACTTTGAAATGACAATTAAATAAGAATCATCAATTTGAGGTCATAGGTAAGACTTTGAAATAGTAATTAATTAAGAATTGCCAATTTAAGGTCATAATTGAGACTTTGGCACGACAATTAATTAAGAATTGTCAGTTTGAGGTCATAATTAAGACTTTGAAATGACAATTAATTAAGAATTGTCAGTTTGAGGTCATAATTAAGACTTTGAAATGACAATTAATTAAGAACTGTCAATTTGAGGTCATAATTAAGACTTTGAAATAGTAATTAATTAAGAATTGTCAATTTAAGGTCATAATTAAGACTTTGAAATATTAATTAATTAAGAACTGTCAATTTTAGGTCATAATTAAGACTTTGAAATGACAATTAAATAAGAAGAATCAATTTGAGGTCATAATTAGGACTTTAAAATAGTAATTAATTAAAAATTGTCAATTTAAGGTCATAATTATGACTTTGAAATTAAAATTAATTAAGAATCATCAATTTGAGGTTATAGTTAAGACATTGAAATAGTAATTAATTAAGAATTGTCATTTTAAAGTCATAATTAAGACTGAAATGACAATTAATTAAGAATTGACAATTTGAGGTCATAATTGAGACTTTGGCACGACAATTAATTAAGAATTGTCAATTTTAGGTCATAATTAAGACTTTGAAATGACAATTAAATAAGAAGCATCAATTTGAGGTCATAATTAGGACTTTAAAATAGTAATTAATTAAGAATTGTCAATTTAAGGTCATAATTATAACTTTGAAATTACAATTAACTAAGAATCATCAATTTGAGGTTATAGTTAAGACATTGAAATAGTAATTAATTAAGAATTGTCATTTTAAAGTCATAATTAAGACTGAAATGACAATTAATTAAGAATTGACAATTTGAGGTCATAATTGAGACTTTGGCACGACAATTAATTAAGAATTGTCAATTTGAGGTCATAATTAAGACTTTGAAATGACAATTAGTTAAGAATTGTCAATTTGAGGTCATAATTAAGACTTTGGAATGACAATTAATTAAGAGTTGTCAATTTGAGGTCATATTTACGACTTTGAAATAACAACTAAGTCCTAATTAACTGTTTGAAGTAATAATTGCCAGGCTAAAGTGACAATCACCGTTGATAATTACCAGATTAAAATGACAATTCCACTGTCGGTTTGAAATAATTATTTATCTGAAGTAAAAATGGTCAGTTTATAGTAACAAATGTCAATTTAAAGTTATAATTACCATTTTGAAGTGACAATTACTTGCCAGTTTCACGTGAGAATCACTGGATAAAATGGTAATTGTTAAAATGACAATTAATTACCAGTTAAAGTGACAATTGCCAGTTTAAATTTTAGTTTGCGATAATAATAATTGTCCGTTTGTAATAGCGATTGTCAATTCGATAATTACCACTTTGAGATGACAATTAATTGCCTGTTTGAAGAGTTTAAAGTAAGAATTGTCAATTTGACGTCATAAGACTTTGAAATGACAATTAATTGTTATTTTAGAGTGCCCATTGAACAATTTGTCTATAAGGAGTGATAATTAATTATCAATTTGAAATCATAACTGATATTTAATTGCCATATTGACGTGACAATTGCCAGTAACACACAACCGAACGAGTCAAGGCCTTCTCTTAAATACGCATGTAAATTAGTATCTGCCTAATCGAAATTTTATAATCACCATCCATGACCTTTAGACATTGATGGCCAGTGGGTAATTAGCACCGTCATCAGTTTTAGGTGATTTGCGTCCGTGAATGGATAACAAAAAAATATCGTTACTTTTTTCCCCACCAACTAGATCTGATGGAACCAGATTACGAGTTTCTAAAGTAAACAAATCTAGTGAGAGCAAGCAATTGTTTATTGAGGCCTCCTGGCCCCCTTGGAAGCCGGATGTTGCAGTTTGTAACCAAAGCCATCGGGTGGAATTTTACAAATCGCCTCAACAGCAACATCATCAATGGATCACCCCTTTGCGAAAATATTTTTCTCGCACTCAGCACTGGACTTTCAAAGGTTGCATCGTTGACGCTTCAACGCCAGAAATTGTATCCTTTTAATTACCCTCGATAGCGAAATCCGAGCGTGCATCTGCACCCGGAACCGCACCCCTTCGGCCGCTTATCTTTGTTAAGGGCGTCCCTAAAATTCCACCTGTCGCCCCCGGCAGGTTTGTACGGCTTAAGAGAATATTAAATTCAATTTTCTTCCGCCTTCTTTGATCCCGTTAAGTGGTGTAAATTATCCGCAACAATAGACGCCGGGGTATGTCTCCGTGTCTTTTAGGCACACAGCTAATCATTTTCGTTACAATCCCCCCCAACCCAACAGACAACAATATGTGGATATTTTCCTTTACGATTTGAGAATTGTCGCCTAGGCATCCCCCAAGTGAAGCTCAGTTAATAATTTACCCCTCGGAGCCCATAAATCAGGGTAAAAATACTCCAGTAACCGTGATATACTAGCTGGCATGCATTACTGCTTTAACTGTTGCACATTTGCGCGACTTGCAACCGCTACATTGTGTACTAAGAGTCTGCGGGGATGGGCCATCTTGGATGTGGAGCCTTTTAATAGCTTTTTCATGTTACCAGAATAATGCGCCAGGGAACGTATCGATGTAGGTCACACGGTCTTGTAAATGTTAAAACGTTCGTCATTAAAAACAGGTTTGCGACCGTATGGTCGGTTAACGCTCCCAGTTGCCCAATTTTTATACAAAGGTGTATTCGCATTATTTCATTGAAGTATCTCCAAAGCTTCTGAAGTCATCAAAACAAAAGCTGTCTAGAGTCGCTGAACTCTACTGCTTCTTTACTAACTACTGACACTGACCTAGTTACAAGCAGGCGCTTTAAGAAAAAATAGCGATAAAAAATGTCGCGCTTGACCATCACGGCGTACGACGATGCGTGAATTCGTGTCCGATGTTTTAGGGAACGGCCAGACAGAAGCTAGATACCTATTATTGTGATTCTGTATAATATATAATATTAAATAGTTTCAGTTTTTAGTGAAATTTAAAGTGTTGTGTTTTGTGTTTGTGTATAGTGATAATATAAATTGAGTAGAAAACGCTGCATAACAGCAGCAGGATATCGAAATCTGTTAAATATTCCTGACGTCAGCCATTTTGTAAGATGTATTTGGTCGGACCAGCGCCTGAACGGTGGCGTCAGTTTTTCTTTTAAGATCGATTTGGTCGGACCGCAACTTAAACGATGACGTCAGACATTTTGTAAGATCTATTTGGTCGGACCAGAGCCCAAACGGTGGCGACAGCTTTCCTTTTAAGATTGTTTTGGTCGGACCGGAACTTAAACGGTGACGCTATCTATTTTAAAAATTCAAGGTCTAAGTTTTTATATTATAAAATGAGAAAATGTATCGAATGTTTAATTAATATTGGTATAATTCGTCCAATATCTACTGTAATTGATGCGTGTTTGGGGGAGCTGGCGATGAATTAGGCTGGCGTGGATTTCTGCGGGATAAATTCGATCCTGCGCCAATAATAGAGTCACAATAAATATGAAAACCTTCCCTGTGCTCCTGTCCGATGCCGTGAGCGCGATAAAAAATTCATCAGAAATTCAACGAGCAGGAAGAAGCTCCTATAACAATGGAGTTTCTTCGGCATCCTACATCACTGATTTATAAGGATCCGATAAAGACTCGAGCACATTACCTCCCAAGAAAATTATGCTAAAATATACAAGAGTGTGAAGAATAGAACGAGGTCCCCATTTTTTTGCCGGAGATGATTTATCTTAATAGCTCAGCTGCTGGAAATGAAAGTTCATGTTAAAACAAATCATCCGCGCGTTGATTTACACCGGGCTCTTACAGGGTGTTTAACGTACTGTGCTCGGTCATCGTTTTGTGTGGAACGGTCTAAAGTCTAAAGGGTTGGGTGAGATATTGGATTTTAAGTCGGGAAGTGCATATAATGTCTCTGCCGATTGGCAAGCTATGAAATTGTGAGAAAAGATAAACTATCTGATGGAGATTTTCCGATTCCTGGGCTTTAATCCGCCGTAAATCTTAAATACTCCGCGCCACGAAAAATGTCGTTAGGTTTCAATGCTTGTCCCTCTTGACGTTATGGCAGCTTAGTTGCGCTTGTGGATATGGAGGTTTGTTTGAAATCGTCCATAAGGAGCAATACAACTTGCAAATTATCTGCTCGTATAAATTTAAATAATAATGAACGCAGTGTCTTTTTTGCCTGTGTTAGCGCTGGCAATTCGCGGCTTTAATAATATTTTATAAACCGCTGATTATTCGCTTCCGAATTTCAGTTGCAGCTAATCATGGGGGGATTGCGAATTTATTACATGCCGCATGTTTATGCAGAATTCCGAACAACACACTACAACCAGACATTTCTGAAGTTAATAATTGCCCTGGGGGTGGCTAAAGCCGGTAGTTGTATTATTAAGGATTATTTTGTAAAGTCTCCTTTAAACTGGATAAATAATGCAGCAACTTATGTGCTTTGCGAGGCTTGCAGGAAATGAGCTCCGCCGGTTTTACTCATTTTTACAAGCCGAAAGTTTAATAAACTTTAATTGAACGTTTGAATTTTACGGCTGCCTTCTCCTAATTATCGAGAGATGCCTCAATCTGTAAAAAAACAGATTAGCTGTATTTCTACATTTTTATTTTTGACGTAAACTCGCATGGTTTAGTTTGTTGGTGCTACTTAGGGACACCCTGTATACGGTGCCTACCCACATTTAAGTAGATCAATGGCCTCAATAACAAACTCGTTTTATTTATTTTTATTTATATCATTATCTCTAGTAGTTATATAATCAAATAAATTACATATTAATATTAAAATGCGATTTAATGGAATTATTCCGTGTCATATTTTACGTAAGTAGGAGCATAATGTTGCGTTCGGTGTTCTCGATGCCCACTGGAGAGAAAAATTTAGATTATTACAGATAGTTTCGATGTGAGGGTTTAAGAAGTGGGTAGTTTTGTTGGAGCAAGGGATTTGTAGTTTTGAAAAAAAAATATAAAAAAATATACTCAATCCAAGTACAAGGGTAGATGCTACCCTTTTATTCATAAAAAATGTAATAACTTCCAAATGGCCTTAGCTAGAAATTTGCAAATTATTGAAAAAATAGTCTACTCTATGATCTATAAAAATACCTAATTTCTTGCAATCCAAGCAAAATAAATAAAATAAAATAAAATAAATAAAAAAAAAAAAGGGTAGAATCCGCTCCCTTATTTATAAATAATTTAATAACTTCCAAACGGCCTCAGCTAGGATTTTGCGAATCAATGAAAAAATTGTTTATTCTAAGGTCTAGCTATAAAAATGGTTTCTTGTAATCCAAGTACAAGGGTAGAATCCACTATCTTATTTATAAAAAAATTTAATAAATTTCGCACGGCCTTAACTAGAAATTTGCGATTCAGCGAAAGAATAGCCTACACTAAGGTCCGTAGTTAGCTTAAAAATAGTTTCTTACAATCCAAGAACAAGGGTAGAATCCACCCTCTTATTTATAAAAAATTTAATAACTTCCAAACGGCCTCAGCTAGGAATTTGCAAATTAGTAAAAAAGGTCTACAGCTGGCTATAAAAATAATTTCTTGCAATCCAAGTGAAAGGGTAGAATCCGCTCTCTTATTTATAGAAAATTCAATAGCTTCCATACAGCCTTAACTAGAAATTTGCGAATCGGTGAAAAGTTAGTCTACTCTAAGGTCTGTTGCTGGCTATAAAAATAATTTCTTACAATCCAAGTACAAGGGTAGAATCAGCTCTCTTCTTTATAAAAAAAATTAATAAATTCCGTACGACCTTAACTAGGAATTTACGATTTAGCGAAAGAATAGCCTACACTAAGGTCCGTAGTTAGCTTAAAAATAGTTTCTTACAAACCAAGTACAAGGGTAGAATCCACCCTCTTATTTATAAAAAATGTAATAACTTCCAAACGGCCTCAGCTAGGAATTTGCAAATTAGTAAAAAAGGTCTACAGCTGGCTATAAAAATAATTTCTTGCAATCCAAGTGAAAGGGTAGAATCCGCTCTCTTATTTATAGAAAATTTAATAGCTTCCATACAGCCTTAACTAGAAATTTGCGAATCGGTGAAAAGCTAGTCTACTCTAAGGTCTGTTGCTGGCTATAAAAATAATTTCTTACAATCCAAGTACAAGGGTAGAATCCGCTCTCTTCTTTATAAAAAAAATTAATAAATTCCATACGACCTTAACTAGGAATTTACGATTTAGCGAAAGAATAGCCTACACTAAGGTCCGTAGTTAGCTTAAAAATAGTTTCTTACAATCCAAGTACAAGGGTAGAATCCACCCTCTTATTTATAAAAAATTTAATAACTTCCAAACGGCCTCAGCTAGGAATTTGCAAATTAGTAAAAAAGGTCTACAGCTGGCTATAAAAATAATTTCTTGCAATCCAAGTGAAAGGGTAGAATCCGCTCTCTTATTTATAGAAAATTCAATAGCTTCCATACAGCCTTAACTAGAAATTTGCGAATCGGTGAAAAGTTAGTCTACTCTAAGGTCTGTTGCTGGCTATAAAAATAATTTCTTACAATCCAAGTACAAGGGTAGAATCCGCTCTTTTCTTTATAAAAAAATTTAATAAATTCCGTACGACCTTAACTAGGAATTTGCGATTTAGCGAAAGAATAGCCTACACTAAGGTCCGTAGTTAGCTTAAAAATAGTTTCTTACAATCCAAGTACAAGGGTAGAATCTACCCTCTCATTTATTAAAAATTTTGTAACTTCCAAACGACCTTAGCTAGCATCGACAACTTGACATCATTGGATTCGTAACGAATACGCCTAACGAATTATGTAGAAATATACAGGGGGTTCCGTTGAAATAAAAAAAGTCTGTAGTATTTTTCGTACTACCAGGTATATTTTGGCACATTTTTTCAAAATTTAGATTTTTCGCATCTGGTAAAGTCAAGATGTAAATTCTTACCAACTTATCAGATTATTGTAATATTTCGGTTAGGTACCATTAAAATAATATGCGTGTTCGTATTTCTAAATCTATCGCCCTGCACAGAGGTGAAGGTTATTCAATATTCAAAATTACATCAACGCTTAAACTTACCACTTTATTCCGCCAGCGTACGCCTCAAAACGTGTGTCTGCTATTAAATTCAGATATAATTAATTATTGAAAGTTAAAAAACTCATCCCGGGGATCGTGTGAGCGTCTCCTCTGAATAGATGCTCTCAGGGTCACACGACAGAAAAAAAATAAGTCCCAAGTTTTTGCCCATTGTCAGACAAATAAGGACAAATATTCTACGTGAAAGGAACTGGTAGGCTTGCGGCACCAATCACTTTTTCTAGTATTCATTACATTATCGAATAAAATTGAAAGTGCTCAGTGGTCGAATTGGATCATTATCATATCGGTACAATTAAAACATTGCATTATTGTTGCCTTCGCCCTGGAGAGTTGAAAATAACAGTGTCGTTCCTTGTACGGCTTTCTACAGGGTCGTTGCAGAATAAGGATCAGTAATTTGGTCCTTGTAAGGACTTCCTTAGACAGTGCCAAGATGGGGAGTTTTTATTGTTTGGCAACAAGGCAACAATAAAAACGTCTCGATTTCTATTATTATTTCGAAGATTATTAACGTGCATCACATCGCAAACACCAGCATATACGCCTGATAGGTATAAATATTCTTCTTTGTTGTATGTTTCTGGTTGATACGAAAATGATTGTGCATAAGTGTGGTTCATGTTTCTAAATATATGGCTCGCACAGAGGTCAAGGGCAATTAATATTCAGGATCACATCAACTTTCAAATTTATCAGTTTATTCTGACAGCGTCCACTTCAATACGTGTGTCTGCTATTAAACTGGGATGTTATTAATTGAATGTTAAAAAACTGGCAGGATGTTATAAAATATCCGAGCGGTGTGCAGGGACGTACTGAGGCTGTTGTAGTTGCTGTTTATCGCGAAAATCCACTTCGGGTACGATGACACACACACTTTAATATATATATATATATATATATATATATATATATATATATATATATATATATATATACACATATATAGAGGGGGGTTCTTTATTCAGGCAGTGTCCCTAGCGCCGACCCTGGCTTCTCGGTCGTGACCGAAAATATCTGCCAACTGATTATACATCGCGTTTAATTTCGACAGTTGAAAGGATCAAGGATTGCTAACCGCGTTTCCGCCAGCGTTATATAATCTTAAATAGAGTCAACAACACAACATCGAGTAAGTGAACAGACATATCCGCATGCAGAGCACTGGCCCCCTATTGCCGCCGCTCACAATGGATGTGGTCGTGTGTCAATCTATCCGATTGTGTCACCCAGCCCGATTCCTCCGTGCTGGTCCGTGTCTAACTATAATTTGTCGCCCCGCGCAACAACAAAAGCTTTATTGATGCTAGTGCGAACGTGTGGACTGGATTTTTAACGACCAACAAAACAAGATTTATTTATTAATGCGTCCGTGCATTTCGATTTGCCAGAGTGGCGCCCGGAATTAATTACATATTGGCCAGCGGAAAATGCGGCGATTATCGGAAAATTCGGGCGTATCCTCGAAATTAAAATCACCCTAATAAAGTTTCAGATTTTGAGCCCAGTCCTGTGCAAGAGCGTTACGCATTGAGATTTCGCCTCGCCTTCCGATGATTTGTTTATCTAATAGAATCATTCTTCGGCCAATCATACATTTTTTTGAGTTTCTTTAATGCCTTTACTGTCTTCAACCGCAGTACGGCAGTCACCTCAAAACAGATAAAAATAAGCAAACTCAACTGTGGAATGTCGTAAACATACAAGAAGAAATGTAAATGACCTCGAATGGAGCCGTGCGGCACCCCTTTTAGTTTATTACTTATCGTTAAGAAAAAGCAAAGAACGAATTCCGCACTGAAAGCGGCAGCGGCATAATTAAAGCGGCGCGTGCGAAAAAGCGTGGGTGTCCATCCTTCGTCCGCGCCGATTGACGTTTGACAAATCTAAATCTGTCACTGCGAAATGGGATTTCTTGCCGGGCACACGTGGGACTTCCGATCCCTGGCCATCGCCGGCGCGGGCAATATTATTTTCGCTAAATTAATAAGAACAACAATTACGTCCGGCTGAGTTCTAAGATGGAGTAATAAAATTCGTCGAGCGGGAAATAAATTTGATTAGCTCGAAGGAGGTCATAAAAAGTGATTTGTCTTTGGGTGAGGCAAATCAAGCGGAAAAGTTTTATATGAGGGGGAGAGGATGCTGCTGGGCGGGTGCAGGAGTTATGGCGGCAATATGATTGCGTAGGTGTGCACGGGAAAGTTTTTTATTAAAAAATTAAGCGCGATTTGGCGGTTTTGATTCATTAGTGGCCGTGCCCGAGATATATTACAATCTTAAAATTTAACCGCTTTGATGTGAGAAACCATGGACCGAATGTAAAGTGAGAGGTTGAGAAACAGACTCTGTAGCACTAAAAATAAGTTGTAAACATTTTTTTTACCACGTTCAATATTTAGGATTCTTAACATTTCGACCATCTTGTCGTGGGCTCCTTCTGAAGCAAAGTGAGCTCTGCTGGCCCGAGATTCTTTATATATGCGTTTTGCAGGAGGTGTGACTTCGTTCGATGGCGCGATGTGGTCGGTCGTGCGCGCGCCACCGGTATGAAACCACGCCCCTTCCCAAATGCATAAATATCGGAGCTCGGGCTAACAGAGCTCACTCCGCTTCAGACCATGAGCACATCAAGATGGTCGCTTGTGTATTTCAATTTTTAATTATATATTCAAATATATTAATTATAGAGTGTAGGACGTGATAGACACGCACACGTAATTTGACGACTTAAAACTTCTACCGAATGTTGTTGTAATTAAATCCTATCGCAATCAGTTATAATTAAATAGTGAATCGTGTTTTCTGTACCGTTTTGTTGTAAATAATTAAAATTATCAACTCGGAAACCTCCATTAGTCCTTATTTCCAATTCCCTTGTGACTCATTTAACTACTTCCGCTTCCGCAACACCCATTTATCACTTTACAAGTGAATTTCTCACAAGAACTGCCTAAAACAGAACTTTTACTGCGCGCCCGTCTCGCCTATGACATAAATCCGGCGATCCAAATAGTGCTCGTCACCACATCCCGTCTCCGCGACCATTCCGGAGACTGATCATTATTCATTCTTTTCCATATACCGAGTTTTATGGTTCCTTGTCTGGGGGGGTTGTCGGACATATAGACTATCGGCAGGTCGAATATATCTAATGTTATGAGAAATCGCGGCGGAGCGCTCGATCAAAAAGTAAATAGTGCCTTTTGATCGATGTGGCAGCGGTCCAGATTACTCGAGTGAACTGTTCGGCGAATGAATGATATATCGGGAATATACAAGGGTCTAATACTTTCATTAGTTTTTGCCCCTTGCGATGTGATGGTGGTATTTCTCTTTCCAGTCGAAATTAATTTAAGGTCTTGGACCGGTCGATTTATTCCGAAGGGTGTTGTCCACTCCGAATTTGCTGTCATGGCTATGGCGATTATTTTTTTGCCGTCTTAAACTCACTATTGATTCATCTAAATTCCCTTCATCTATTCATACATTGGTCCACAGAGCTTTTTGTGTTACAAAAAAAATCTCTTTTTTGGCAACTGCGAAATCCTTCTTTCAGAACAGGACCACGACAAGATGATGGAAACATCAAGAATTCAAAATCTTCAACGCGGGAGAGAACTCGGAAGCTCTTCTGCAAATCGATGAGTTGCTGCTTGTGGATTATTTGCGTTCCATGTTTTTCCAATGGTTTTGATCGCTTGATTTTGGCATCTTATCGTGGTTTCTTTTAGTAGCAGTTTGGCGTCTGGTCCTTTCATGTTTCATTTCTTTCTGGATGACCAGAGTCACAAATGGATTGGTAAAATGTTTACCTTATTTCTGTGCTGTTCTCTTTTAATCTTGACGTAGATATTTTGCTAATGCCACCTAGTTTCATACATGTTTACCTTATTTCTGTGTTGTTCTCTTTCAATTTTGACGTAGATATTTTGCTAATGCCACTTTTCATGCAAGAATCGTAATATAATTTATGCAGTGCAAGCGCGGATCTCTGGGTATTGCTGAACCAACTGGGTCATGTACATGCCACCAATGACCATTATACGGGCATAAGCCTAATAGAAAGCGCAGTTTATCTGAGGCGGGAGCATAACATTATAATTTAAGTCTATTTGACATGTCGACAATGAATTAGCATGATGGATCCCCGACCGCCATTAATTCGGGGTTTATTCATCGAAATAACGGTGAAGAGGACGTGGAACGGGCGACACAGGCCGGACAATCGCTGCCATGATTGAAACTGGCTGTAAATGGCCGTGATCTTTTTGTGAAAGGATCGTGCTCGCACCGCTCACGAGATGTGTCGGAAGGATGCCGCAGTTCTCACGAATCGGGCGGCGCTGGACCGCTCCCCCCGGCCACCGGGCTGGTGAATTAATGCGTTTTTTAGTCTCCGACGTGTACCTGCCAACCCCGAGGTACAATTATTGCCGGTGTTGTAAAACATCCCGGGGTCGTATGATGTGTGATGTGTTCCGCTCGAGCCTCGCATGGATTTCGTATCCCGTTTTCGAGATGGGAGCAGTCAGTTGCGTACGCATATTTTTCCCAAACGCCGGATATGAAAAATTGATTAAAACATTATTCACTGTACTTACTTACTTGGGTTAGCTTTAAACCCGTGTTTTTTATTCTATTTCAGGGTGTTCCAGGGATCTCATCAGTCGGAGTAACTTACCTTTCTCTAGTTTTATTTGATTTGTAATATTAATAAAGATGTGTCACAGCTCAAAACCAAAACACAATCAAAGATTGATATTGATCAAAAGCAAAATGAACCTTTCTAATGATTTTTTGCGAAAACTTTCTCTGGAAAACTTTATTGAATTTAGACAGCCGTGGTATGCAGAAAAACAAACTGTATACCTGGTTGCCTATTGCTGATCACGTGTCTTCCAATCATTCACCAATAAATGTAAAAAAGCATATCATGTGCAGTTGGCTTGAAAATTCCCGACTATCAATATGGAAATAGGTTTATCTCCCTCTCCATAATTTTTTTATGGTGGGTTTCCGTCGCGCGACCTTTTCTCGCGTCTGCCCTTAAGCAAAACATGTTTACATGAAATTATGCGGCCGGCGCGCCGGCAATGGCGATGCCTAGCCTCCGATCTACTAGAAAATAACTGCCGAATCAGCCAATTTATCACCGGAGTTATTACTGCTGCCGCCGAAGGGTGCAATTCTCACAAGTGGCAATCATTCCATTTGAAATTAAAGATGCCAGCAGTGCAAAAGGTGATTGAAATTTTGCTTAAACGTCCCGAATGATTACCCTTTTAGATTGGTTTATTGAATAAGCAGCCGGCGAATGCGACGCGTCTGCGGGAGATTCTTCCAGGGCGCGCACAAGCCAATCTCCATAGGCATCTTGATTGATAGGATGAGTGTGGCAGCCGGAAAAGTGGCTACAGACACGCCGCCTTGCTTTGCCTTCGTTGCATGGTCCAGTGGGCGCTGCCATGGGGTCGGCTGGATGCGAGGGGACACCCAATTGGTATCATGTGTGTTCCAACTTTCTCGATAGATTATAGAGATTCAGCTGCTTTCCGCCACATTTATTGTGTTATTTAGGGATTACTCGCAAGGGGCCACCAGCGACGGCACGCAGCAATGTGCGCCTTTTTGCACATCGGTGGCCAGCACAACGATTAATTAAATGGCGAAAATGTCCACGAGAGGAGGTATTTACTTTCAATAATAGTGTAATTATTTGCAAAATTTAGATTCAAAGTTGATTTTTTATAAAAAAATATCCTTTTTCTCAATTAAAATCAATCTACTGTTCACAAATATATGAGGATTCTCTTTATTTTAAAAATAGATAATAGATTTGCCGAAATAGAATTTTCATTTCTTTTTTTTAATTCTTGACAACTGCCAAAATAGGTATCAATTTTAAATTTTGCACATCGGTGGCCATAGAGCAATACGATTAATTAAATGGCGAAAGTGTCCACAAGAGGAGGTATTTACTTTCAATAATAGTGTAATTATTTGCAAAATTTAGATTCAAAGTTGATTTTTTATTAAAAAATATTCTTTTTCTCAATTAAAATCAATCTACAGTTCATAAATATATGAGGATTCTCTTTACTTTAAAAATAGATAATAGATTTGCCGAAATAGAATTTTCATTTCTTTTTTTTAATTCTTGACAACTGCCAAAATCGGTATCAATTTTAAAATTTGCACATCGGTGGCCATAGAGCAATACGATTAATTGAATGGCGAAAGTGTCTACGAGAGGAGGTATTTACTTTCAATAATAGTGTAATTATTTGCAAAATTTAGATTCAAAGTTGATTTTTTATTAAAAAATATTCTTTTTCTCAATTAAAATCAATCTACAGTTCACAAATATATGAGGATACTCTTTACTTTAAAAATAGATAATAGATTTGCCGAAATAGAATTTTCATTTCTTTTTTTTTATTCTTGGCAACTGCCAAAATCGGTATCAATTTTAAATTTTGCACATCGGTGGCCATAGAGCAATACGATTAATTAAATGGCGAAAGTGTCCACAAGAGGAGGTATTTACTTTCAATAATAGTGTAATTATTTGCAAAATTTAGATTCAAAGTTGATTTTTTATTAAAAAATATTCTTTTTCTCAATTAAAATCAATCTACAGTTCATAAATATATGAGGATACTCTTTACTTTAAAAATAGATAATAGATTTGCCGAAATAGAATTTTCATTTCTTTTTTTTTATTCTTGGCAACTGCCAAAATAGGTATCAATTTTAAATTTTGCACATCGGTGGCCATAGAGCAATACGATTAATTAAATGGCGAAAGTGTCCACAAGAGGAGGTATTTACTTTCAATAATAGTGTAATTATTTGCAAAATTTAGATTCAAAGTTGATTTTTTATTAAAAAATATTCTTTTTCTCAATTAAAATCAATCTACAGTTCACAAATATATGAGGATACTCTTTACTTTAAAAATAGATAATAGATTTGCCGAAATAGAATTTTCATTTCTTTTTTTTTATTCTTGGCAACTGCCAAAATAGGTATCAATTTTAAATTTTGCACATCGGTGGCCATAGAGCAATACGATTAATTAAATGGCGAAAGTGTCCACAAGAGGAGGTATTTACTTTCAATAATAGTGTAATTATTTGCAAAATTTAGATTCAAAGTTGATTTTTTATTAAAAAATATTCTTTTTCTCAATTAAAATCAATCTACAGTTCATAAATATATGAGGATTCTCTTTACTTTAAAAATAGATAATAGATTTGCCGAAATAGAATTTTCATTTCTTTTTTTTTATTGTTGACAACTGCCAAAATCGGTATCAATTTTAAATTTTGCACATCGGTGGCCATAGAGCAATACGATTAATTAAATGGCGAAAGTGTCCACAAGAGGAGGTATTTACTTTCAATAATAGTGTAATTATTTGTAAAATTTAGATTCAAAGTTGATTTTTTATTAAAAAATATTCTTTTTCTCAATTAAAATCAATCTACAGTTCACAAATATATGAGGATTCTCTTTACTTTAAAAATAGATAATAGATTTGCCGAAATAGAATTTTCATTTCTTTTTTTTTATTCTTGACAACTGCCAAAATCGGTGTCAGTTAAAAAATTTTGCAAGTAATTTGTATTTTTTTTTGTAAATTATCACTGCAAAAAATGTTTCCAATACACACAAGGAAATTATAGTTAAAGGTTATAAAATTCTTCTTGTGTGTTTTCGATCGCAACCAGCCGGTGCGCGGCTATCACCGACTTCGCTGTAGCTGTAGCGAGTGCCTAGATAAGACATGGATTTTTTTCAAATTGTCGCTCTTGAAACAACGAAATTAAAAGTAATTCACGAGCTTCCAGGTACTGATTTTATAATTTTCTAAATCGCGCATTTACATTTACAGCGAAATGTAAATTTCCGGCCCCAGCCCGGCGAATCGGACTCCTGCGATAATGAATGAAACATTTCTAATTTAATCAGTATAATTGGGGCTTGTTTTATTTCGCTCCACCTAAAACGCTTGTCGCCGACGACTCTACTAATTTTTCTATTCCCTTTTTATCGTGTTTGTTCATCTGTCCGGCCGGAGAGGTCGCCGGTGATGCATTTCACGCTCCCCGGCTATACAAACCGACACCGGTCATACATCATAAGGGCGCGTTCGGGGGTGTATTTTCGCGTGTTGCGCGGCGGCGTGTAAAAAGTTAATAAGAAGTTGAGGATGCATTTCTGTGGTGCATTTCAAGCGTAGATTATTTTTATTTTTATTTTTTTTTTAATTTTTTTTTTATTTTGTTGTAGACGTTCGACCGTCCTTCGATTTAGTCATAATAAATATAACAATTATAAATTAGTTGGTGTTGGCGCATAAGCGAGTGATACATGATCCGTCGACGTCGTTAAATTTTTGTCCCGACTCAGCTAATAATAAACAAAACGTAACGACTGATATTTTGTTCGAAACTGGAAATTAAAAGCTTCTAACGAGCAATTAGAGTAACATTATTGATGGAAGTTTACATATACAGTATTTATGGACCTCATTACAGTCGGCTGATGTTGATTATAGTAATTATTATTAATAGGAGCGAAATAACAAATGTTCTCCCGGCGCGAACGATAACAATAAATACTGCGAGTTTTCTTTTGGGATTATCGCTGTAAATTCAATGTTTATAGTAAACAGTTTTAAATTAATTTGCACGTCGAGCAGTTTACTGAAAAATGTAAATAATATCAGCTGGAAATCCCATAAATCACGCTTAAATTGATCAGATCGGCCTTATTTACGCGTTGCATAAATATGATATATTATCGCATTTAGAACGGGATGATATGACAGCATCGACGATATGTTAAAATGAGATGTTTGATATACTGGAAAATTAAGATGGATTTTATACATGCCCGCGTGGGTGGGTGTCAGGACATTATTGCGCGGCTTGTCGTCCCAGGTAAATTCTGCTGGCGCATCTAGGGGGTGTATAAATTCAAATTGCTCGTATGCTTTGTGGCTGAAACACTCCGCTTATATGGTCATAAAAGGGCGAGAGAAAAACGAGACGCTCGAAACACGAAATCATGTAATTTATCAAATTTAATCGTTTCCCGTGAATTTTTTAAAATGCAAAATCTGAGGAGAAAAGTGGCAACACACCTATGGGTCAAATCTAATGCTTAATATTAGATTCAAAAACAAAATCCCTCAGGAGCCCTACTATCGCAAAGCTCCACACTAGCTTTTGTCTGGCCGTTCACTAAAACATCGAACACGAACTAGCACGCATCGGGAACGTCCGGCTCTCGACCACCAAATGCCTCTGCTTGTAACTAGGTCAGTGTCAGTGGTTAGTAAAGAAGCAATAGAGTTCAGTGACTCTAACAGCTGACGAGTGGCAAAGGGGATGATAGGGGTCCTATAATTGAATTCTGTTTTTAAAATTTAAAAAACCTGGCCATTTTATAACGTACAAAAAAAAAATTATTATATCAAGTTGGACAGGGAATAATTGTGGTATACCATCCCCACTAAGAACAACGTACTTGCTAACTCGCGTTACTCGAACAAGTTGGAAAAACGTACAGTCGCGTGTGTTATCTCAAATAAATGACCGCCATCCTTCCACACAGTGTTCTCTAACCTAAATACCGACAATTTACTTTTAAAAATGGTCATTTATATAGTGAATACGTCCGTCCGCCAGCTCTCATCCTCATTTATTTTTATAAGAGTTAGGCGGGTAAATGATAGTGTCTGATTATTTGCCAGTTTTCTTATTAACTTGCCACAATATACAGTTGTACTACTCGTTACGTTTTTGCACGTACGTCGCCGGCTAGTCATAATTAATGGATGCAGTTATGATCTGATTTTGAGACGATCCACACGTTGTGTATAGGGTGAGTCAATGGTGCGATAAAGTCCAACACTTCCTTTATTATCGATAATAAAAACAAGCAAACCGAGCAAAAGAACAATGAACAATGAATTCTATAACTCTGTTGTTTGTGGCAGAAGGAATGTCTGCTAAAGTTACGTCCAACAGTTGGAATGTGCTGGTAGAGCGAAAATTGTATACCCACAAGCACAACTGAGCTGGCAGGCGATACGGTGGTAATTTATCTAGAGCGCCAGTGCCATAACCTACTATATATCTCGATTAATATTACTAGTTATATTTTTGCGATATTGTTTTGCGGATATGGCATTCCGGATGTTACGGAAAAGTTATGATTGCATATTGAGTTTCAATCGGTGAAAATATTTCGCAATCCTGTTGTATAAATAAATTTTTATTGCGGCATTTACCATGTTATTTTTTTGCTACATATAAAACAACAAATGGTCCATTGTGAATTAAATTTCGCCGGTATGAAAATATTTGCTCGATTTAGGTAAAAAAACAATATGTAGCCTATAGAGCGAGTTTTTATTAAATTATGTCTATACGGCAAAACGGTGGAAATATTTTCCTCATCGTGTTCGATAATAAACGCGTAGGTGGCGGATATTCTCGCAACAACGTAGGAAAAACGAACTCGAAGACATTTATAGAATGGAATACTTATAATAAAGAGAGAAAGCCCGCGTTAAAAAAAACCGTCTGGGTACCTAGGCAGAAGACTATTCATTTGCAGATAAATTTTTTCCATCGCCACATACATGTCGCAGATAATGAAAAGAAAATTTCCAAATACAGTGCGAAAATCATACTTGACTTCAGTGGTAAAGAAAAAAGTAATTATTTACAACTCATAGTCGATCACTTAGTGCAAGCGGTGGTGAGAACGTTTAAAAGTAGCTAGCATATGGAGATACGGTTATTTGTCCAGAGGTCCAAAGATGATTGTCTTGTCAACTGGACTTGGACAATTTCTCAAACGGGTTAATTAACTGAAATAATAACTCGTGAATTTTACCTATGTATACCAACGTATTTATTTATTAAACAGTAATGAACAAATTAATAAAGAGGATATTTCAGCGACTTTGCAGTCGAGTGTGTACAAATTTGATAATGTTAAGAAATATGCGAGCTGGCAATCAAGAGTATATACGCGTGAATTGATTTTATTTCGATAGACGGTGAGTTTTGATAACCGGTGTCTGTTTTCGCGGCTTGAAACGATTTCGGACGGCAAGCAAACGGAATTTCCAACAGGATGTAGTATGAACGGCGGGCAGTCGGTTAGCTATAGATATTCTTGTCTATACAGAGGATTGTACAATACGGCGAACTACTGCCACAAACGTAGAGCTATTTACCAATGACTATTTTTCGTAAGTTAAGTTTTCCGGTAGAACTTTATGCACTGAAGCCTTAAAGATTGCCCGAGCGAGCAAATCGGTAATATTTAAAGCAAAAACGGATATTCCTTGACTGGAAAAATCACTTCGTTACAACGCCCACTGAAATTATCCTGGGGACGCCCATCGCCCGAATTTTCCTGAATTTACGTCGTCCGTCCTGTTATTTGCGAGCGAGACTACGTTAACGCCGGGATTTGCGCGGGACATGCGTCCCGAATGAGATGAACCGGTTACCGGCGTTATCTCCGGATTTACTCCGGTGTACAACGGGACAGGGGATACAATGCTTGCACCGACTGTCAGACGCGGAGACGGTTGAAAGCTTTTTTGTGATATTTCTATTCCGAACAACAAAGGGAGTGTTGCGTTTTCCGCGGAAGAATTGATTAAGGAATCGTCAGGCGCTTGATTCTCAATATGTGTATTTTTTGCCGGAGGCGCCGGGGTTGTATTGCGAATATTTGACAAGATTCAACTGGAGGTGTCGAATTCCCAAACAGGACAGTTCAAAAATGTGTATAAATAATAATAAATTATGTAGAATTAATCCCATGTGGGAAAAACAACTAAGGTGTTAAGGACATTATTTTATTTTAAATTTTAATCTGTTGTCCTCGTACATTGTCTTTTGTGTTTTTAATTTTGATCAATTTAAAATTAATTAATGACATTAAATAAATTGAAGTACACGTATTTTTACATAATATTTATTAGTTTTCTTAATAATTGGACAAATTTTTCATTAATGCTAATATTGACAAACCTTTGGTATTTATAGAAATTCTTGTGGCCTGATGATGTGATGTATTGATCACGAAACCGAATGCAATAAAAAGAATTTTGTGGGAACAAGCTCTTTGTTGTTTTTCTTCTTCAATAATAAATTAGTTTTTGCCCTTTAAATTCCGGGTAATTCTTGGCGGACAAACAGAGGGAAGTTTTCTACGCCACTGTCTGACGTTAGCGAGTGCCGCAGCCTCACCTGGATGGTTAAAATGTACCACATCCACACTATAAACGTAATTTTGCGGGTTAACTCGATATATCCGCGCGGATTAATGGATGAATGGGGTTTTGTTTATGTTTATGAATTCCGTGAGAATCAGGATGTGTTCAAAGTAAGCCTCGGATAGCGTCGCGTCGGTATGGGATTATGCAAGCGTTGATAAGAGTAAATGACGCCCACTTCGGCAGGTATGATTTTGTATATGTTTGAGAAATCGCTAAAATCCGACAAAAACTCCTCTTTTCATAAATTCATACTTTCTTAGGAGAAAAACGATTACGCCTCAGGATTTTCTAAATTACATCTAGTTTTCAAAAAAAAACCTCTTTACCTGTACTATCCATTTTAATTATTTTATTTTTTTTTATTTCTCTGTAAAATTTTTAAAACTAAAATAAATTTAATATATTGAATTCCAGTTTATTGTCTTCATGAAATCATCCTTAAATAAATACATTTTATGTATTTTGCTATAATCACGTCTATATATCGCACATGCATACAAACTGGATAATTATTTGTTTAAATACTTGTTCAAAAATATTTATTTAGTGATTATGCTAATGTCAGGAACCATGAAATTAATAAATAAAATAACATGAGCCAGCAGAAAGGTTTAAACAAGTCAATAATTCACAAGCAGTAATTTATAAAGAATGAGCAAAGTTGTAATTTTATCTAGCAAAAAGTCTAACGTAGGAAAACGTAGCATTAATACTTGATGTTAATTAAGATTTAATTTTATGTGAAACTGATCGTCTATGCCACAAGGATAGACACATTGTAAATTAAAACTGTAGAAAGGTATGGTGAAGTGAAATTTAGTGCTCCTTCGTAGCCAAGATCGCTGCCAATCCTCGGTTTAAAAAGCCCATCCTGCGCCAATAAAGGTTCGATACATTATTTTAAAGCCCAAACAAAGGGCGATTCATTTAATAAAGAGCCCATACAAAATCACCTATAAAATCATTTAAATTCATCGGCAAACAGCCGGAATACAATATTAAATTACATAGTGCACTTTTGATACCGGGCGATGATTGAATCGTCGGTTTATTTTGCTACGTGATTTGTTGTTTTTTTGCCAAACAAAGCGCGGACTGTTCAGTTTCATTAATTACATTTTTGTGTGTGCACTTCATTTTATAACGCCGGTGGAAAAAAAAGCTTTATTAAGTGTTGAGATACGCTCGGATGTAATTACGTAGGATTACGTGCTTAAATAAACTGGGAAAAAATCGGCATGGATCATGAATTATGTTCGGGAGATTTATCTTTTATTATACGGGTGGGCCAGGTTTTAACCGAGAAACGTAGGGAATGCCGCAATGAATATTTGATTAACATGGCACAACTTAAGTCGAAACTTAATCGCTAATTTATTAAAACAAAAACTAAGAACATGTCGTGACCGGCTTTCGCATGCCTGTACAGTAGTCCTCTCGAGTGATACGATCTGAATTTTTACTTGTGTAATGATAATATCAATATGACATTATTAACGAGCATTACTACAAGGCTTCTACGTTTAGCACTCCCTAATATCGCAGTGACCTTACTGGTAGTTGTTTTTTGTATTTAGTTCCATGTCCATATCTGTCATACAATCTGAGAATAAAACTGTTGACATTGTTAACGTTGTATCGGTGTAAGAATTATTTATGTGAATGTTTGCGTTAACTAATAGGGTTGCGACATGACTTGCTAGTTTTGGATGATTTTGTGAAGGAGGTACGACATAAAGGACTTGAGTATTTTTTCTTAGCTAGTTTTGTTAGTTTAAAAAGGGCCTGTGTTAAAATTTTAGTCGAAACGTCAAGCAATTTAACGTGTACTATTATTTTGACATAAGGCTTCATTCTCACGTAAATATAAATAAAAACTTGTGTCAGAAGTTTTTTTTATTTTCACGTAAAAACAAATAAAAAGTTTTGTCAGAAGATTATTTTTATTTTAACGCGAATATACATAACAGAGACACTTGTCAGTTTTTTTCTGACAAAGATAATATAAATGTTGTAAGACGAACCTTTTTATTCTCACGTAAATATAAATAAATACTTTTGTCAGAAGATTCTTTTTATTTTGACTTTAAAACTAAAAATTTCTACTTTGAAACTAGAAATTTCTACTTTGAAACTAGAAATTTCTACTTTGAAAACTAGAAATTTCTACTTTAAAACTAGAAATTTCTACTTTGAAACTAGAAATTTCTATCTTGAAACTAAAAATTTCTACTTTGAAACTAGAAATTTCTACTTTGAAAACTAGAAATTTCTACTTTAAAACTAGAAAATTCTACTTTGAAACTAGAAATTTCTACCTTGAAACTAAAAATTTCTACTTTGAAACTAGAAATTTCTACTTTGAAAACTAGAAATTTCTACTTTAAAACTAGAAATTTCTACTTTGAAACTAGAAATTTCTACCTTGAAACTAAAAATTTCTACTTTGAAACTAGAAATTTCTACTTTGAAAACTAGAAATTTCTACTTTAAAACTAGAAAATTCTACTTTGAAACTAGAAATTTCTACCTTGAAACTAAAAATTTCTACTTTGAAACTAGAAATTTCTACTTTGAAAACTAGAAATTTCTACTTTGAAACTAGAAATTTCTACTTTGAAACTAGAAATTTCTACTTTGAAACTAAAAATTTCTACCTTGAAACTAAAAATTTCTACTTTGAAACTAGAAATTTCTACTTTGAAAACTAGAAATTTCTACTTTAAAACTAGAAATTTCTACTTTGAAACTAGAAATTTCTACCTTGAAAACTAGAAATTTCTACTTTAAAACTAGAAAATTCTACTAGGAAACTAGAAATTTCTACTTTAGAACTAGAAATTTCTACTTTGAACACTAGAAATTTCTACTTTAAAACTAGAAAATTCTACTTTGAAACTAGAAATTTCTACTTTAGAACTAGAAATTTCTAGTTTGAAAACTTGAAATTTCTACTAGTTTCTACTAGTTTTTAAGTAGAAATTTCTAGTTTTTTAATTTTTGCTGAGGCCCTTCAGAGCCATCGTAATTGGAAAGACAAGATGAAAATAAACATTTTTTAAAAGGCATCGTCCTATTGTGCTGCATCTTAGACAGCTCCTCCTGGCCGCGTTTTGGAGACCACGTTTAATACAATTATTTTGGCTCTCTTAGGATCAAAACTTGTGTAAACAAATGTGACATCGCCGAGACCTACTATAACTAAACCCTATTTATACGTGTAATTACGTTTGAAGACTGTTCAGTTCCTTTACAGTCCATTTATAATCGCGGCCTCGTAAATTTCCAGAAAAGAGCCACCGTCATCAAAGAGCAGCTTTAAGAGGACGTTTCGCTATTGAGTGGCTGCAAATTATCATGTTTTTAATCCGATTTGAAATTTCGCTTCAAACGCCGGAACGGTTGGTATTTATAATTACTGTTTAAAGTTAATTTATGTGAAGAAAATATTTAGCAGAAATTTTAAATGATGTTTTGCGAAACGGTGCTAATTGGAGATGGAATTTAATTAGTTTCAACTAATTACCATGTAGAAGGCTCTTAAAGTGAGATAACTATCTATGCGCAATTTGTCGCAGCCGGAAACTTGATATATGACTTAATTTAGCCAATGCGGCCCCGAAGGGGCCGTACCCATTCCCAAACGCCACTTTGACATTTTTTTTGACATTTAACGAAAAAAACTTCATATTCAACTACAATGTACAATTTTTTTTTTTATTTTTTTTTAATTTTTTTTATATTTTTTTTCGATTTCTCCTCGATTCATTTAACAAATCGGATTTTTAACGTCTAGAGCTTGGATCGCACTAGCAAAAATAATTTATTACAGTATTGTTAATAAGAAATAAGACCGCCATCCACAAAAGGCCATCCTCTTAACGTTAAATTTTATTATTTCCTCAATACCGAGTAACAGGAAAGTTAATGCACGTTAAATGGAGTAAACATGCTACATAACAGAACTCCCCGCATTTTCAGTACATTAGACAGTTAGCAACAACAGCCATAAATAACGCATTATTAAACTGAAACTTTAAAACGGATACCGAGATAAATCAGAGCACAAGTTAGAGCAAATTTTCTTCGAATATTTCAAAAAGTCCCGACTTCGCGACAAGGCACGTAGCAAATGGGTATCAAATATGTTCCATCATTTGCATTGAAGCCAGTTCTGCAAACCGGCGGAATAGTTTCTTCGTGAAACTTTGGGACGCGCACCGAATCGTAAACTTCAACAAATTGCATCCGTCATATGCAACTCACACTTTATCGGCGACTCTTTAAGAACAACTTTGTTGACAGCGACAAGCGGCGTATATCACACAATGCCCTGATACAAGAACCGGGTTGCCGGCCGGAATATCTTAGGATTTTCCTTTAAAATGGGCCACTATTGACAGCGACCTTAATTATATCCCGAAATAGACTTATTATATCAAACATAACATCCTTCGCCAAAAATGTTTAACAATTTATGCAATAATTTTTATTTCAACATTTTTAGAACTGCCGACATTTCGTCAAATATTTAAGTTGCGACAAATACTTACGCGTCAGAAATAAGTATCTCAAATTATTTGTCAAAGAAACTAAAACATACAGAAATAATCAAAAGTGGCATTGCTAATCAAATTATATTAAAAAAAAATCAATATCAGCGACACCAAAAATGTTGCAATTAAAAAAAAAGTAACATTTTCCGAAAGTTCGCTCATCATTTCCGGACATCCTGTATACGCAGCTGTACCAATAAATGATTGGAGACACAACCCCTACTTAGGCTGAAACTCATAAGAGCCTTGATTTTTTATTTCACACCCCGACGACGCATAAATCCATCTTTGAAAGTAATACTTCCTTTTAGCAGGATATCCCTCGGTATTTCCACAACTGTGTGCCAATTTCTATCTTAAATTGTTGCATATTTTCCTATTCTGTAGCTCGACACGACGTAACAAATTGAATACTTCCAAAGGTGAAGGTGCCCTAAAGTAGGTATATGTATAGAATTGTAGGAATTCCTAATATACTCCGTCTCCCTCCTATAACTCGCAAAGTAGGGGCGCAAGTGTCACAAAAGAGTATAAGAACTAGCGCAAGAAAACATCAATAGCTCGGATGTTAACAGGGTTGATAAAAATCATGTGAAACTAGAATCATCAATTGCTCCACCTCCAAAGAGCTTTCAATTGTTTGGCATCAAAAGTATTCTGTTATTTTTTCAAACGCATTCCATCCAACTTGAGCCGGTCGTCCTCTTTTCCAATCATATTGTCAATACCAGAACACAAAACCGCCCCCCTTTCGCATAAGTAAATCGTTCATCTCTTCACGCCACAGTAAAGCGGAAGGATTTTCCGTGTTACCCGGTTTGAATAAAAAAAAAAGTGCGAGCCGAGCCGCCGCCGGGCTTAGGACGTTGTAACATCGCAATAAAATGCTCCAAATGTCGCCCGGCTTAGTGCATAGGTTAGGTCGGAATGCTTTGCGGTTCGCTCTTATTGTTCCGTATACCGTTTAATTAAGGCCGTAATGCAAATGCGTGGCATTCGGGAGGAAAAGGCGACAGTAAAGAGCTAAAAGGTGGAAGGAAGTTGAATTATCTAAGTTTCCTAGCCACCAGCTAGCTTCGGAGAACGGATGTGTGCACGGAGGAACTGGAACTGGAGTACGCTTACGCCTACTGCTAGAAGGTAAACCACAAACACGACGTTTAAAATTTTACTACTACAGTCCAATAACTTGGTTTTTTGTTTGTTCCTAGTTTTTCGAATCATCCAAATAAATATAATGCCAATTATACGGGTATCCCATATTTTCTTTGCTTTTCTTAGCGGCAACTTATATTTGCCATAGTTTCTCCAAAAACTGCATTGATCATTTTTTTAAATAGCCTAGAACTGCAATAACTATCTCCTGCTAACAGTGCTATAAAGCCTAAAACTTTTGCAAGCTTGAAAAAAAAATTGGTAAATTTTAAACTTTTAAAATTTTACCACTACAGTCCGATAACTTGATTTTTTGTTTGTTCCTAGTTTTTCGAATCATCCAAATAAATATAATGCCGATTATACGAGGTTGAGTTTTTTCGGCAACTTATATTTTCCATAGTTTCTCCAAAAACTGCATTGATCATTTTTTTTAATAGCCTAGAACTGCAATAATTATCTCCTGCTAACAGTGTTATAAGGCCTAAAACTTTTGCAAGATTGAAAACAAATTTGGTAAATTTTAAACGTTTAAAATTTTACTACTACAGTCCGATAACTTGATTTTTTGTTTGTTCCTAGTTTTTCGAATCATCCAAATAAATATAATGCCGATTATACGAGGTTGAGTTTTTTCTTTGCTTTTCTTAGCGGCAACTTATATTTTCCATAGTTTCTCCAAGAACTGCATTGATCATTTTTATTTAAATAGCCTAGAACTGCAATAATTATCTCCTGCTAACAGTGTTATAAGGCCTAAAACTTTTGCAAGATTGAAAACAAATTTGGTAAATTTTAAACGTTTAAAATTTTACTACTACAGTCCAATAACTTGGTTTTTTTGTTTGTTCCTAGTTCTTCGAATCATCCAAATAAATATAATGCCGATTATACGGGTATCCCATTTTTTCTTTGCTTTTCTTAGCGGCAACTTACATTTTCCATAGTTTCTCCAAAAATTGCATTGATCATTTTTTTTAAATACCCTAGAACTGCAATAATTATCTGCTGCCAACAGTGTTATAAGGCCTAAAACTTTTGCAAGCTTGAAAAAAATTGGTAAATTTTAAACTTTTAAAATTTTACTACTACAGTCCAATAACTTGGTTTTTTTGTTTGTTCCTAGTTCTTCGAATCATCCGAATAAATATAATGCCGATTATACGGGTATCCCATTTTCCTTTACTTTTCTTAGCGGCAACTTACATTTTCCATAGTTTCTCCAAAAACTGCATTGATCATTTTTTTTAAACAGCCTAGAACTGCAATAATTATCTCCTGCTAACAGTGTTATAAGGCCTAAAACTTTTGCAAGATTGAAAACAAATTTGGTAAATTTTAAACGTTTAAAATTTTACTACTACAGTCCGATAACTTGGTTTTTTGTTTGTTCCTAGTTTTTCGAACCATCCAAATAAATATAATGCCAATAATACGGGTATTCCATATTTTCTTTGCTTTTCTTAGCGGCAACTTATATTTGCCATAGTTTTTCCAAAAACTGCATTGATAATTTTTTTAAATAGCCTAGAACTGCAATAATTATCTCCTGCTAACAGTGCCATAAGGCCTAAAACTTTTGCAAGCTTGAAAAAAATTGGTAAATTTTAAACTTTTAAAATTTTACTACTACAGTCCAATAACTTGGTTTTTTTGTTTGTTCCTAGTTCTTCGAATCATCCAAATAAATATAATGCCGATTATACGGGTATCCCATTTTTTCTTTGCTTTTCTTAGCGGCAACTTACATTTTCCATAGTTTCTCCAAAAACTGCATTGATCATTTTTTTTAAACAGCCTAGAACTGCAATAATTATCTCCTGCTAACAGTGTTATAAGGCCTAAAACTTTTGCAAGAGGCATATTTTCAGCTTCTCCTATAGTCTAAGCGACTGATTCGAGTAATTCGGCACGAGCATTATTCCATTTAACTGTGCTATTGGCAATACAACGCCACGCACTAGATTTGATAATATTGAGTGAAACGGGGCGTTATGGCGGATGTTCCCGCATAAATTATCTCTGTTTATTGAAAACGAAGCCACGGTTCAGCGGCCATCCAACGCCAGGCTAATATTTCAGGATACACTGTAATTTAAAGTGTATTAATATATATTCAATGCCGCTTTGACCTCGTCGTGGCTTACCTACCGCGTTAAACTTGGATGTACAAATGCCATCAACACATGTAAATGTTTTATGGGCGGGTTATTTGAGTTTACATACTTTAAAGGCAAAAAAGTCCCGTGTATTTAAGTGCTCGTATAAAACTATGGCGGAATAGAATCATCGTAAAATTTATTTTATTGAAATTGTTTCTCTAAGTTTCTTCAGAAATAGGCAGCTGTAAAGATGTTGCAAATAAACTAAATGTCAAATAGATGCACGTAACAAGTGATCGGTGTTATTACATTTAAATCACTTGCTGTAAGAAAACAGCTAAATATTGCTACTAAAAAGTATTAAAAAAATTGTGAAATTTGTTTTTTTTATAAATGAAATTTAGGTATGTCCTAATAGGATCAGATAAAACCTGTACCCCTCTTGTATTATCCTTTATCGGCCACTAAGTATTTCTTTAACCGTCAGGATATATAAAACCCATTATTCTCATTTCTTGCACACTTTGTTTCTTTAAAATATTAAACCTCTATCCTGGAAGTTTTCTTACAAAGTTTGAACTTAACTGTACTCTAACTCACGGATTATTTTCTCTGGAAGTTGTAATGTCCTTTAAAAAATGTCTTCATTAATTTTAAAGGAATTTCATCTACACTCAACTACTTACTATATTATGTAAGTGCCATTATATGCAATGTTTTATTAGATTAGATTAGCCTCTTTGGTCATTAATTTTTATAAACATAGAAAAATCAGGATCATAAACTTCCTATTGGAATATCTGCGCATAAAGGAAAATTACGATGATATAAATGAATTAGTCACCAGCAAGAGCTCCTGTGTGACTTCTGATCAATCAGTTATCTGGATTATGAATTGGAAGAGATGATTTCACCGAATGGCCAGTCACAACACCCGACTTGTATTTTATTGACGCAAGCAATACAGCCGGGGACGAAATTTAAAAAAGTGGAAATTTGTCGAATTTCTTTTTCGTTTCAATCGCTCGTATCTCGAAAAGGGACGAAGATAGCGATTTCGCGTTTGCGCCATTCGGTTTCCCTCGTCCAATTATATTATCATGAATTATTTCAGAATTTTCCTAGGACTTTTGATTTTTCTTAAATTTAGTAAGGTTAAGATGGAGAATTTCATCACTTTCTGGCACTTTTCCCTTTCAAGTGTTGTAACTTTTTTAAAAGAAAATTGACCCCCCTTTTCCTTTAGCTCAATCGATTCAGAAATGGTTGCTGATCGTTACGCCGTTTCGTTTGATTTTTTATCTCCACTCGTTAAGGAGTTGTCGGCTGTCAAAGATAGAGGTACGCGGATTTCGAGTCCAATAACTTGGTTTTTTGTTTGTGCCTAGTTTTTTTAATCATCCAAATAAATATAATGCCAATTATACGGGTATCCCATTTTTTCTTTGCTTTTCTTAGCGACAACTTATATTTTCCATAGTTTCTCCAAAAACTGCATTGATCATTTTTTTTTTAAATAGCCTAGAACTCCAATAATTATCTCCTGTTAACAGTATTATACGACCAAAGACTTTTGGGTCAAAAGTTGAAAAAGTGGCAATTTTTCTGTCTCATAAAGAAATAAAAGCTAGCAACTCACTTGTCTTTGAAGTGCACTTGCAACAACCGCAAATGGTGAAACTTCTTTGCGCCACGTATTAATCTGCATATAGAGGAGATCCCTATCGGCGTTTAACATTCCGGTCCTAATCCTATTCAGGAGTGGCAATTCTTCTGGCATAAGCAAAACAAAGTTAATTTGTTATCTAACCAGCTTCGTGCTTTGAATCCAGATAATTGCTTTATGCATGGCGGTAGACAGATAGGCGACATGCATTTTTAAATTTAGTGCCTTTGCCCGGCTTCTGCTCCGCGAAATGGGGGAATAGAGAAGGGCTTTCATTAAGTTTTTGTTGATTTTGTACTCTCAAGATACGGAAATTATTATGTTTGCTTTCCCTCGCGGAAAATACACGTCCCGCGTACACGGTGTGTCATCCCTTGCATAATACAAACATTAGACGACGGAAAAATATACGCCGACACGTAATTGAACAGGCAAGAGTAAATAACTGGGTAACAAAGGCGAGTAAGGGAGTTTTATTAACGATTTTATTGACAAAGGGCGCGATCCAGGGCATCTATATATAAATGCGATGAGACTATTATTATTGTGGTTGCTTTATAAGGTGGCATGTAAGTAAATGAGAAATTACAGTAGCAATCAAAGAAATCCATCCATCTCTGTCTCCCTATCTATATATGTATAGCTGTCCCTCTATCCTTATCTCTCTATCTCTATTGTCTATCTATCTGTCTCTCTATCTCTATTATTATATCTCTATCTATCTATCTACCTCTATTCTCATCCCTATGTCTGTCTCTCTACCTCTATTCTTATCTCTCTATCTGTCTCTTTATCTATAACTTAATATCTATATCTTTATCTCTTTATATATCTATCAATCTCTTTATATCTCCATATATATCTTTATCTCTCTATCTATATCTTTATCTCTCTATCGATCTCTTTATATATCTATATATCTCTTTATATATCTATCAATCTCTTTATATCTCTATCTATATCTTTATCTCTATCCATATCTTCATCTATCTATCTATCTCATTATATATCTATCTATCTCTTTATATCTCTATCTATCTCTTTATTTCTATCTTCTTTATAACTCTATCTTTATCTCTCTATCTCGATCTCCATCTCTCTATCTATATTTCTTTTTAAAAACGCCTCCGGTAATGTTTCTCAGTTGATTTTTGTAACGGGCGCTGAAGTGAATATAAACACTTCATTAAACCGTTTAAATCTGCAGAAGTACCCGGCACATAATTAAAGTTTATGCAGTGCCCGAGGTGTATAGAGGAATTACGTTGATCGACATCGCGCAAATTGAAAAAGTTTGTTATTTATTAGCCGTAATTAATTTCAAATATCAAAAGCTTTATAGAGAACCTGTGGACCAGATAACCCATTCGCTGGAATTTTAATTAGTCCTTTTATGAAATGCTGCAAGCAAATTACTCTTATATAAGTGATTATACAAGAATTGCGTTTTTGTTTTCAAAAGACAAAATGTCAACATTTGGTTCTCTCACTTAACATTCATGCTGTATGAAAGAGAGCTGTTTGATTAATTAATAAATGGTCGCGTCAAATAAGTGTCGCTCGAGTCAAAGCCATTTTGGTCTTTCTTTTTTGTAAGCAAATGTCCGATCCCGGTGCGTCGTGTTTTAAGGCCTCGTTGTATGAAGAATTATTATTAGGTTCAGGTGATTAAAGCCGAGTGAGCTGCGTGAACAATAAAAATCATTAAAAAGGGAAAATTAAAACGTTGAAATTAATTACATCGGCGAACGAACGAACGAACGTCGAGTCGAATAAATAGTTACGGGTATTATCCGAGGTTATTATTAATGGCTTTGGTTTGCAAATACTTCATTATGCGCTTATTTATGAATTATATATCACGCCTTCAACAACAGCGCAATACAAAGACTGAATGATGGAGACGGGGTTGAGGCGTCGAAATATTTTCTTTATATAATAATAAAATATCCTACCGAGAGCGGGGCCGACGCCCCGACAAGGGCAATTTATTAAGGTGATCTCCGCGTGTCCCTGGAAATTATTAAATTAGCATCAAAGGCGATAAATCCCCTCACGAAACAATGCCTCGGGTACTTCATATTCTTAATTCTAATTTGCTAGTATCCGTTCGCTTTCATCGCACTTCATCTCGGGGGCCTTTGTTGTACGTCTTGATAGCGGTGGGACAGTTAAAGATGTCTTTTTGCGGGCCATTGTTCATGTACGCTGACAAAGAGTGGCATTTAGAAGACACGCCTCCTCCTACCCTGCCTTCCAGCCCGGCAAAAACTATTCATTATGGTTTTTTTTTTTCTTCTGCAGGCGAGATAGTTTTTTGCTAATTGGCATTTCCGATGCGCTCCCCCAAAGACAAGTTGTAGCCGACGGGAAATGCGTGTTCGAATTATATATTTCGGGATGATCGTTTTATCCCTATTATTGCCACGTAATAAATCAAACCGTTTTGGCCAACTTCCCTAGTAAAATTGAAACCGAAAAACTGCTAGATATCATGAAGTAATTAACTAAATTTACGTCAGGATGAAACTAACTTTCTGACAAGAGTGATTATTTAAATTTACGTCAGAATGAAGAGAATCTTCTGACAAGGGTTTTTATTTATATTTACGTGAGAATAAAAAGAATATTACAACGGTTATTATTTATATTTGTCAGAATAAAATGGATCTTCTGACAAATGTCTTTATTTATATTCACGTCAAAATGAAAATAATCTTCTGACAAAAGTTTTTATTTATATTCACGCGAGAACAAAAAGGATCTTCTGACAAGAATTTTTATTTATGTTTACGTGAAAGCAAATAATCTTCTGACAAGAGTTTTTATTAATAATAAAATAATTATAAAAAGAACATTATTATAACTGTTATTACTTATATTTGTCAGAATAAAATTCATCGTCTGTCAAGTGTTTTTATTTATATTCACGTCAAAATAAAAAGAATCTTCTGACAAAAGTTTTTATTTATATTCACGCGAGAACAAAAAGGATCTTCTGACAAGAATTTTTTTTTATGTTTACGTGAAAGCAAATAATCTTCTGACAAGAGTTTTTATTAATAATAAAATAATTATAAAAAGAATATTATTATAACTGTTAATATTTATATTTGTCAGAATAAAATTCATCGTCTGACTAGTGTTTTTATTTATATTCACGTCAAAATAAAAAGAATCTTCTGACAAAAGTTTTTATTTATATTCACGCGAGAACAAAAAGGATCTTCTGACAAGAATTTTTTTTTATGTTTACGTGAAAGCAAATAATCTTCTGACAAGAGTTTTTATTAATAATAAAATAATTATAAAAAGAATATTATTATAACTGTTATTGTTTATATTTGTCAGAATAAAATTCATCGTCTGACAAGTGTTTTTATTTATATTCACGTCAAAATAAAAAGAATCTTCTGACAAAAGTTTTTATTTATATTCACGCGAGAACAAAAAGGATCTTCTGACAAGAATTTTTATTTATGTTTACGTGAAAGCAAATAATCTTCTGACAAGAGTTTTTATTAATAATAAAATAATTATAAAAAGAATATTATTATAACTGTTATTATTTATATTTGTCAGAATAAAATTCATCGTCTGACAAGTGTTTTTATTTATATTCACGTCAAAATAAAAAGAATCTTCTGACAAAAGTTTTTATTTATATTCACGCGAGAACAAAAAGGATCTTCTGACAAGAATTTTTATTTATGTTTACGTGAAAGCAAATAATCTTCTGACAAGAGTTTTTATTAATAATAAAATAATAATAAAAAGAATATTATTATAACTGTTAATATTTATATTTGTCAGAATAAAATTCATCGTCTGACTAGTGTTTTTATTTATATTCACGTCAAAATAAAAAGAATCTTCTGACAAAAGTTTTTATTTATATTCACGCGAGAACAAAAAGGATCTTCTGACAAGAATTTTTATTTATGTTTACGTGAAAGCAAATAATCTTCTGACAAGAGTTTTTATTAATAATAAAATAATAATAAAAAGAATATTATTATAACTGTTAATATTTATATTTGTCAGAATAAAATTCATCGTCTGACACTAGTGTTTTTATTTATATTCACGTCAAAATAAAAAGAATCTTCTGACAAAAGTTTTTATTTATATTCACGCGAGAACAAAAAGGATCTTCTGACAAGAATTTTTATTTATGTTTACGTGAAAGCAAATAATCTTCTGACAAGAGTTTTTATTAATAATAAAATAATTATAAAAAGAACATTATTATAACTGTTATTACTTATATTTGTCAGAATAAAATTCATCGTCTGTCAAGTGTTTTTATTTATATTCACGTCAAAATAAAAAGAATCTTCTGACAAAAGTTTTTATTTATATTCACGCGAGAACAAAAAGGATCTTCTGACAAGAATTTTTTTTTATGTTTACGTGAAAGCAAATAATCTTCTGACAAGAGTTTTTATTAATAATATAATAATTATAAAAAGAATATTATTATAACTGTTATTGTTTATATTTGTCAGAATAAAATTCATCGTCTGACAAGTGTTTTTATTTATATTCACGTCAAAATAAAAAGAATCTTCTGACAAAAGTTTTTATTTATATTCACGCGAGAACAAAAAGGATCTTCTGACAAGAATTTTTATTTATGTTTACGTGAAAGCAAATAATCTTCTGACAAGAGTTTTTATTAATAATAAAATAATTATAAAAAGAATATTATTATAACTGTTAATATTTATATTTGTCAGAATAAAATTCATCGTCTGACACTAGTGTTTTTATTTATATTCACGTCAAAATAAAAAGAATCTTCTGACAAAAGTTTTTATTTATATTCACGCGAGAACAAAAAGGATCTTCTGACAAGAATTTTTTTTTATGTTTACGTGAAAGCAAATAATCTTCTGACAAGAGTTTTTATTAATAATAAAATAATTATAAAAAGAATATTATTATAACTGTTATTGTTTATATTTGTCAGAATAAAATTCATCGTCTGACAAGTGTTTTTATTTATATTCACGTCAAAATAAAAAGAATCTTCTGACAAAAGTTTTTATTTATATTCACGCGAGAACAAAAAGGATCTTCTGACAAGAATTTTTTTTTATGTTTACGTGAAAGCAAATAATCTTCTGACAAGAGTTTTTATTAATAATAAAATAATTATAAAAAGAATATTATTATAACTGTTATTGTTTATATTTGTCAGAATAAAATTCATCGTCTGACAAGTGTTTTTATTTATATTCACGTCAAAATAAAAAGAATCTTCTGACAAAAGTTTTTATTTATATTCACGCGAGAACAAAAAGGATCTTCTGACAAGAATTTTTATTTATGTTTACGTGAAAGCAAATAATCTTCTGACAAGAGTTTTTATTAATAATAAAATAATTATAAAAAGAATATTATTATAACTGTTATTGTTTATATTTGTCAGAATAAAATTCATCGTCTGTCAAGTGTTTTTATTTATATTCACGTCAAAATAAAAAGAATCTTCTGACAAAAGTTTTTATTTATATTCACGCGAGAACAAAAAGGATCTTCTGACAAGAATTTTTTTTTATGTTTACGTGAAAGCAAATAATCTTCTGACAAGAGTTTTTATTAATAATAAAATAATTATAAAAAGAATATTATTATAACT
This sequence comes from Rhagium mordax, assembly GCA_963680705.1. Taxonomy (NCBI): domain Eukaryota; kingdom Metazoa; phylum Arthropoda; class Insecta; order Coleoptera; family Cerambycidae; genus Rhagium; species Rhagium mordax. The sequence goes on along the minus strand of OY796659.1, from coordinate 79,064,368 downwards.
GTTAATATTTATATTTGTCAGAATAAAATTCATCGTCTGACTAGTGTTTTTATTTATATTCACGTCAAAATAAAAAGAATCTTCTGACAAAAGTTTTTATTTATATTCACGCGAGAACAAAAAGGATCTTCTGACAAGAATTTTTTTTTATGTTTACGTGAAAGCAAATAATCTTCTGACAAGAGTTTTTATTAATAATAAAATAATTATAAAAAGAATATTATTATAACTGTTATTGTTTATATTTGTCAGAATAAAATTCATCGTCTGACAAGTGTTTTTATTTATATTCACGTCAAAATAAAAAGAATCTTCTGACAAAAGTTTTTATTTATATTCACGCGAGAACAAAAAGGATCTTCTGACAAGAATTTTTATTTATGTTTACGTGAAAGCAAATAATCTTCTGACAAGAGTTTTTATTAATAATAAAATAATTATAAAAAGAATATTATTATAACTGTTATTATTTATATTTGTCAGAATAAAATTCATCGTCTGACAAGTGTTTTTATTTATATTCACGTCAAAATAAAAAGAATCTTCTGACAAAAGTTTTTATTTATATTCACGCGAGAACAAAAAGGATCTTCTGACAAGAATTTTTATTTATGTTTACGTGAAAGCAAATAATCTTCTGACAAGAGTTTTTATTAATAATAAAATAATAATAAAAAGAATATTATTATAACTGTTAATATTTATATTTGTCAGAATAAAATTCATCGTCTGACTAGTGTTTTTATTTATATTCACGTCAAAATAAAAAGAATCTTCTGACAAAAGTTTTTATTTATATTCACGCGAGAACAAAAAGGATCTTCTGACAAGAATTTTTATTTATGTTTACGTGAAAGCAAATAATCTTCTGACAAGAGTTTTTATTAATAATAAAATAATAATAAAAAGAATATTATTATAACTGTTAATATTTATATTTGTCAGAATAAAATTCATCGTCTGACACTAGTGTTTTTATTTATATTCACGTCAAAATAAAAAGAATCTTCTGACAAAAGTTTTTATTTATATTCACGCGAGAACAAAAAGGATCTTCTGACAAGAATTTTTATTTATGTTTACGTGAAAGCAAATAATCTTCTGACAAGAGTTTTTATTAATAATAAAATAATTATAAAAAGAACATTATTATAACTGTTATTACTTATATTTGTCAGAATAAAATTCATCGTCTGTCAAGTGTTTTTATTTATATTCACGTCAAAATAAAAAGAATCTTCTGACAAAAGTTTTTATTTATATTCACGCGAGAACAAAAAGGATCTTCTGACAAGAATTTTTTTTTATGTTTACGTGAAAGCAAATAATCTTCTGACAAGAGTTTTTATTAATAATATAATAATTATAAAAAGAATATTATTATAACTGTTATTGTTTATATTTGTCAGAATAAAATTCATCGTCTGACAAGTGTTTTTATTTATATTCACGTCAAAATAAAAAGAATCTTCTGACAAAAGTTTTTATTTATATTCACGCGAGAACAAAAAGGATCTTCTGACAAGAATTTTTATTTATGTTTACGTGAAAGCAAATAATCTTCTGACAAGAGTTTTTATTAATAATAAAATAATTATAAAAAGAATATTATTATAACTGTTAATATTTATATTTGTCAGAATAAAATTCATCGTCTGACACTAGTGTTTTTATTTATATTCACGTCAAAATAAAAAGAATCTTCTGACAAAAGTTTTTATTTATATTCACGCGAGAACAAAAAGGATCTTCTGACAAGAATTTTTTTTTATGTTTACGTGAAAGCAAATAATCTTCTGACAAGAGTTTTTATTAATAATAAAATAATTATAAAAAGAATATTATTATAACTGTTATTGTTTATATTTGTCAGAATAAAATTCATCGTCTGACAAGTGTTTTTATTTATATTCACGTCAAAATAAAAAGAATCTTCTGACAAAAGTTTTTATTTATATTCACGCGAGAACAAAAAAGATCTTCTGACAAGAATTTTTATTTATGTTTACGTGAAAGCAAATAATCTTCTGACAAGAGTTTTTATTAATAATAAAATAATTAAAAATAAAAAGAATATTATTATAACTGTTATTATTTATATTTGTCAGAATAAAATTCATCGTCTGACAAGTGTTTTTATTTATATTCACGTCAAAATAAAAAGAATCTTCTGACAAAAGTTTTTATTTATATTCACGCGAGAACAAAAAGGATCTTCTGACAAGAATTTTTATTTATGTTTACGTGAAAGCAAATAATCTTCTGACAAGAGTTTTTATTAATAATAAAATAATTATAAAAAGAATATTATTATAACTGTTATTATTTATATTTGTCAGAATAAAATTTATCTTCTGACAAGTGTTTGTATTTATAATCACGTCAAAATAAAAAGATTCTTCTAACAAAAGTTTTATTTATATTTACGTTAGAATTAAAATGATCTTCTGGCAAATGTTGTTATTTATATTCATGTCAGAATTGAGGATTTTCTGACAAGAGTTCCTATTTAATGTACGGTGGAATGAAAAGATCTTCTGACTAGTATTTTTATTTAAATTTACACCAAATAGAAAATAGTCTTCTGACAACAATTTTTATTTATATCTACGTGAGAATTAAAAGAATATTACAATTGTCTGCTACTGTTATTATTTATATTTGTCAAAATAAAATGGATCTTGACAAGTGTCTTTATTTATATTCACGTCAAAATAAAAATAGTCTTCTAACGAAAGTGTTTATTTTTATTCACGTGAGAATAAAAAGTATCGTCTGACAAGCGTTTTTATTTATATTTTGCGTGAAAATAAAAGAATCTTATTACCACCACTGTTATTATTTATTATAATGTGTCAGAATAAAACTGGTCTTCTGACAAGAGTTTTTATTTATAATCATGGCAAAATAAAAGGAATCTTTGGACAAAAGTTTTATTTATATTTATGTGAGAATGAAAATGACCTTCTGGCAAGTGTCAAAATAAAGAAGACCTCCTGACAAGTGCTTTTATTTATTTTTGGCAGAATAAAAAGGATTTTCTGACAAGTGCTTTTATTTAATTTGTGGCAGAACGATCTTCTGACAAACGTTCCTTATTTAATTTACGGCAGAAAGACGAGGACCTTCTGACAAGTTTTTATTCAATGTATGACAGAATAAAGAGAATCTTCCATCAAGTGTTATTATTTACATTTACGAGGCATCAATAGGCTTCACTTAGGTCTCTTATGAGTTTTCCTGTCGCAATAGCAGATTTGCACTCCACTTTGATGCGATTTAAAATTCTCAAACTAACTTTGTAGGCATCAGCAACTCTCTGATGTTTCCAAAGATAATGAGTAACAATGGTCCATTATTTCCTTTATCTTTTACAAGGTACCTACTCAAGAAGACTCGTTACAAATTGCCGGCTCTGTTTCTGAATAGTGCACTTTGGTATCTGTATGCAGTTTGTGATGACATAATTACTTTGGTTAGAACTTATAGTGCGTTGCAAACTGCCAACTGATCACTCTACCTAGATTGTCCACTCTCGAATTACTTAACCCCACTTTCGGCCACGCTTTATTCAAGAGGACGATCGATCAATATATCATAACCTTAATTTAGATAATGTCATACTCTCTTTGCCGAAAATACGCATTATCTCTCACAACCGACGTCTCTCCGGAGCGATTCATTACGGTCGAATTATTTTTCTCTTGTTATTTATCTCCCACGCACTCGCACCAAGACGCTTATCATATTTTTCTGAGCGCTACGACAATGACGTACACCCAATGACCTCGAGATAACTGCATCGGCTTTGTCGGCATTGGAAATAATTCCTCTCTTGTTTGTTGTTAACTGATATGTCACAGAGAACAATAAGATTTCCCTGTGCATGTCACAGATGCGGCGTGATGTCACGACGTTTTATCAGAACTGAATATTAACGTTTCATGGTGTTGCGCACAATATAATGGGCAGCTGCTGTATTATTGCGACTTATAAATTAATTATTAATTATTTAATAAAAACATAAATACAGAATGTTAACCTCGTTAAAGATGTAGTAACTGTAATGAAAATTAATATAGAGCGAGAATTTGAAAAAAAAATCTGTGCTGATTTTGGTTGACGTAAATGTGAGGATGAAAGCCCGGATATTGCCACATTTCTCTCGGACCAGCCAAAGGGCGTGGTTGACTATGGTCTCGAATGTCAGTTCGGTATCGCGGAGATATAATCGGCGATACAATACACATTTTTTTCTATCAACTTCCTTTCTTTCCCTTTGAAAAATACTAGACTTCAACCTCATTATTCAAAAAAAATTCCAAGTAGGAATAATAAGTTGTGACAGTCAGGTGAATCAAATATAGATCGTAAATCTCGAGCTTCTCGACCCCGCTTTTTGTTTACCACGCGAATACGTCAAAAATATAATAAAAAGCTTTGATGGCTCAAGGATAAGCGTTTGAGAAGTATCCAGAATAACGACCTAATCACAATGATAAAATCAAAGCGTCTCTCTTAATCTGCGGCCGACTTCGAGCTCAACTAAGTATAATCCGTTAAACCTTTACTTCTGTAACAACTTCGCCGGGCACAGATAGCGAAATTATGAATGGACTTCGGTCTATATGATGGAATCCTCAGCTCTGACGGCTTAAAGAGCGCCATTTTATAAAACTAGCTGTTTGAAACCAGACATAATAAGTAAATCCAGGCAGAAAAAGATAATATATCGACTTTATACCGCTCCGGTGACATAATTTTTTGCTAATTTATCAAATAAATGAAACTTACTTTCAGGATTGAGTGCCTTTTTGAAAGCTGCAACAAAATCAAGTGTTCCTCTCTCCACTTATTACTCATCTCTGAGAGATTTTGCACCCCGCCGCCTTCGTAATCGTTCTCGAGAAACTTCAGTTTGCAAAGTTATATAAATAAAACTGTCTTGGCCTCCTAAATAGGGTTAAATTGGTGAAGTCTGCCCGCCTTAATGTTATTACGAGCAGAGCAGGAAGCATGGCAATTACCAAGAAGGACGCAAAGCGCTTTAAAATTGTTTTTTACTGACTTCTGTGTCGATTTCCCAAATTATAATCCGCGAGAATGTCTTATTATTATGACGCCATCAATTTCGGAAATATCCCGCAGCTGATACCCGACCGCTGCTAAGTGGCGACTTGTAATCAACGTTACTTGCCAAATCCAGATTGCCGGAAAACGAAATTTTAGAACGGGCACAGACACGCAAATGGTGCTTGGAAAGGGTACATATTCATAATAAAAAGGTCCTTCTGACAGGTGCTTTATTTATATTTAGCTCAAACGTAGAGGAAATTTTGACAGAAAGAAAGGAATCCTCTGACAAAAGGTTTTATTTATATTTATGTCAAAATGAATACGATCTTCTTTATATTTACGTCAAAATAAATAAAAAGGTTCTTCTGACAAGTGTTTTATTTACACTTACGTCAAATTGAAAACGATCTTCTGACAAATGGTTTTATTTATGTTAACGTCAGAATAAAAAGGATCTTCTAGCAATTGTTATTATTTGTTTTTACATTATAATTTAAAAAATTTCTGACAAGAGTTTTTATTTATATTTGTCAGAATAAAATGGTCTTACTGACTGACAAGTGCTTTATTTATATTTACGTCAAAGTAAAAAGAATCTTCCGACAAAAGTTTGTACCTATTTATATTTATGTGAGAATGAAAAGAATTGTCTGACAAACGTTTTTATTTATATTTACGTGAAAATAAAAATAATCTTCTGACAACTGCTATTATTTATATTTGCCAGAATAAAATAGACCTTTTAATAAATGTTTTTTCTGACAAAAGCCTCTATTTATACTCACGTGAGAATGAAAATTATCTTCTGACAAATGTTTTTATTTGCATTTACGTCAGAATAAAAAGGATCTTCTGGCAATCGTTATTATTTATTGTTACATTTAAATTTAAAAAAAAATTTCTGACAAGAGTTTTTATTTATATTTGTCTGTATGAAGAGGATTTTCTGTGCATCATAATTAAAGTTTATATTCTTTTAAAATCTAAAGAAAGTTCTGACAAGAGTCTTTATTTACATTTATGTCAAAATAAAGAGGATATTCTAAAGTGTTTTACTTGTATTCACAGCAAAACGAAAACAATCTTCTGACAAGATTTGTATTTATATCTACGTCACATTGAAAAGGATCTTCTGGCAAGTACAATTACATTAAAATGAAAAAATCTTCTGACACAAGTATTTGTCAGAATGAGGAGGTTTTCTGGCAAATCTATTTTTATTTACGACAAATAAAAAATAATCTTCTGACAAGAGTTTCTATCTTTACGTGAGAAAAGGATCTTATTACAACTGTTATTATTTATATTTGTCAGAATAAAATAGGTCTTCTGACAAGTGTTTTTATTTGAATTTATATCATAGTTAAATTAATCTTCTGACAAGGGTGATTGTTTATATTTCCGCCAGAATGAAGAGAATCTTCTGACAAGTGTTTTTATTTATATTCACGCCAAAATAGACAAAAGTTTTTATTTGTTTTTACGTAAGAATAAAAAGGATCTTCTGACAAGAGTTTTTATTTATATTTACGTGACAATGAAAAGGATTATCTGACAAGCATTTTTATTTATATTTACGTCAAAATGAAAATAATCTTCTGACCAGAGTTTCTATATATATTTACGTGAGAATAAAAAGATTTTACAAAGGTTATTATTTATATTTGTCAGAATAAAATAGATCTTCTGACAAGAGTTTTTATTTAAATTTTTATCAGAGTTAAATTAACCTTCTGATAAGGATGATTGTTTATATTTCCGCCAGAATGACATAATCTTCTGACAAGTGTCTGTTATTTATATTCACGTCAAGATAGAAAGAATCTTCTGACAAAACTTTTTATTTGTTTTTACGTGAAAATAAAGAGAATCTTCTGACATGAATTTTTATTTATATTTACGTGACAATGAAAAGGATTATATGACTCGTATTTAAATTTGTCAGAATAAAATTGAACTTCTGACAAATGTTTTTATTTAAGTATATTAAAGTAGAAATTTCTAGTTTCAAAGTAGAAATTTCTAGTTTCAAAGTAGAAATTTCTAGTTTTCAAAGTAGAAATTTCTAGTTTCAAAGTAGACATTTTTAGTTTTAAAGTAGAAATTTCTAGTTTCAAAGTAAAAATTTCTAGTTTTATAGTAGAAAGTTCTACTTTCAAAGTAGAAATTTCTAGTTTCAAAGTAGAAATTTCTAGTTTTAAAGTAGAAATTTCTAGTTTTTTAATTTTTGCAGTGGCCCTTCACAGCCATCGTAAAATAAATGTTATATGGATGAGTTCACCTTATATTTTTACGTCGCCTTGGTAATCGTAGCATAGATGGATATATTTTTGGTGAAAAGGACCAAAGTTTGAGGCCTAATACGTAGTATCTCCCCTCGTTTATCATCGATTGGATAAAACAGGGATTTTGAAACTTATTGTCATAGCAATGTCAGCATAATATCATCCCTTTTCTACGGCCAACCCTTAAAACACCACAGATTGAAAATACATTACTGTAATCTCTGCAACTTAGCTCAGTTTTAATTAACGAATTACAACCAATAATCCTGATGATACAAAATAATGTTATTTTGCCTATAGACCTATGTCGCCTTTTATAGGCGTTGTAAAAAAAAATTATTAGGCAATTTAGTTTTATTCCATTTTTATATTGTAACACTGTTTATCGGCGATCGTAAAGCAATATATGACAAGGTTTACGGTTACGATAAAACTGTTGTAATTCTCGATTAATTCTCGTTTGGCCACAAACCCACCATTTTCACGTGCTTAGCAAATCATATGCTGCATCCCTAGGAATACGTTAACTTGCAGATTGCGTTTTGTTTAAATTAAATCGCAGAATTTTTTTTTTTTTGTATATCATTAGAAGTTATTTTAAAAATAGCTCTGGACCGATTTTCCAGTCTGGCTGTAATGATAATAACTCTAGAACCTTTTCAAATATCTCAGTGGGTTATCTATTTATTTAAATTGGCATTTTTTGCAGCCAGCAGTATAAATTTCTAATTTTAACCTATAATGTACGTTGTAATCACGTTCCCCACCACTTCGCCCGCCGTGCTGAATATTTTACAAAGGACAGATTTGATTAGGAGCAAGAGAAATTTACTTCGTCCACCGCCTTTCCCGGGACTGCATTACCCACTGAATACATACGTCTCTTTGTGACGTTACACACACACACACACACAATGAAATTACTTATCGCTCCGACCCCGTGCCTCGCCGGGGATTATTTAATTACACAGCTTAGGTGGCATTAGAAAAATTCAATTTCGCTGAAACAATCACATATCTGGGAAAGGCTGCGAATGACCACTCCAAAGTCTCTTTATACGAGGCAGGGCGTCCATTAAAGCAGCGCGGAAAGTTTATTTAGGAAAAAGTCAACTTGACACGGAGGGCACTCGAACGGGAGCACTTTCGACGGCTTCAAATGCGATAAACCTAATCCGTAGTTTCTGTTATCTCGGCCCGAATCTTTCTGGACTCGTCGCAGGAATATTTATTCGAATCACCGACCATGCATGCCTCTCTTTTATTAGGAAGTAAGTGAAACATTCGGGGAGCCGGGAGGCAGGAAGAAGGCACCCAGGAGGGATGGAATTTCTTGTTGCTTAGCCCCACCCAAGTTTTTTACTATAAGTATTAATACAGAATCCAAAAAATAGAGGAAAAATATTAAATGTTAAAAAAATTATTGGCGCTTTGTGACGTCTGGTCAGGAACAGCAGCGGACGGGTACTGAAGGTAGTTCTCTCGGATTCGAAATATCAATGCTCTGCAAGATATCTGAGTAGTAGGGATGAACGCAAAATAAGCAGCGCAGTGAATAAATGCGTCACGGCAGCTCTCTTGGAATCGGAATATCAATCTTCTATCAATTGGCTGAGTGGTAGGGATAAGCGTAACGTCGTAGCGCAGTGAATAAATGCGTCTCGGCGAGGCTCTGACGTAGGACAGCGTTTCAACTGCTAGAGCGCTGCATCGACACGTCTACATTCGCTGGCGCATGCGGGCAGACTGGCTCGGCGTGGATACGCTTTTCACTAATCGGTGTTGCCTTCGTTACAGCTTTAAAAGTTATGAGGGGTAGAATGATAACCAACCTATTGCTTATTTTTAAATACTTATTCAAACCGAGGCGGGTCTCCATATTATTTTTATAATGACTGGAAAACGATATTTCACTTCTTCCATTTATATCCCGCATTTTTAAATATCCCATCTCGTGCTTTAATTAAACCTTGTAATACTTTTTAATAAAAATAAAAAAAAATCGGCCGGCCATTTCTCTCCCTGCTTATTTTCGTCATTATGCTGCACATCCCCGGACGTCTAATGAATAATGAAGTCCCGCAATTTAATAAAGATTATGCTGAGCCCGAATTTTCAAAATAAATTTCCTTTTAGCAAAGAATGTGTATCCGAGGCAAGGTGCATTTATCATGAATCCCGTCTTTTCTGCGAGTGGTTTACAGAATAAAATGTGACGTGTCTTTTGTCGCTAATCGTTCCCTCTGTCGCACACATTTATGAATAAATCGGCGAGCGGGCCTTGAATGCCGAGCGGTATGTAAATGGCACAAAGTAATTCAGTGTAATGTGGCCCCGAACCGTATTTTCCCAGGCCAGTGTATTGTCGCAGAAATAATGTCTTGTCTGCTCCGATTAGTTAAGTGAATCGAGGAGAAATCGAAAAAAACTATGAAAAATTTTTTTGGGTACAGCCCCTTCGGGGCTGGCTGCTGTTATATGGTGCGGGTTTTTTCGTGAAAAATCGTCAAAGTGACGTTTGGGAATGGGTACGGCCCCTTCGGGGCCGTTTTTGGATGATTTTCCAAAACCTGTCAAAAATGACGTTTAAACGTCACAGGGAAAAACCGAAAGTTATTTCGGGGTCCTGAAGTCGTCCGGATTCAGAAACTGATATCGTTTCTACCCTAGGACCAAAACAAAAAAAAAGTTCGCCGGATCGACTATAAGCTGTAATTTGTCGGACGGACTATAAATTTCAAGATAAAAATTTCAACAAATCTTGGTTCACTAAAAAATTAATTGTCCGGACGCGTTTGGATATTAAGGGTTAAAATTTGGAGGGACCAGACAGGAATGATGGGTCTAGCTTTTTTTAAAGTCCGGTCAAAAAAATCTTCCGGTTAAGGAAGCTACGGCCCCCGGAAAAGTACCATTTATCGATAAAATCGACCTTTTTAAAAAATTTGTATCTCGGGTAATATCCAAGATGGATCAAAGAAAAAAAGAGGAGTTCTTCATTTATCCTTCTTCTTGGTCGCCGTCCAGGTCCGGATCCTCCAGGTCAAAATGGAAAGGCTCCGGAACATTTCTAAAGGATACGTGTCGGGAAATTCGTTAAAGTCCGAAAAAATCGCCTCTTTTAAAAAAATCATAACTTTCTTAGAAAGCAAAATCGAGGGAAACGGTTTGGGCCGTCAATTTTTCAAATTTCATCTAGTTTTCAGAAAAAATTGTCCCGTCCGTCCATCTCGAAGGAGTCGCCAGTTATTAAGCTCGGAAGGGGGGCGTGTTTTAGAAAATTGAAAAAATTGCGAAAAAACTTCAAACGGTAATTCCAAACGGAAAACCGCCGCCGGGTGGCCATTTTGGACGTCGCACTTATTAGTAGTTGTAAAAAGTTACTTCGAACAAGACGAAATAAAGATGGCCGCAGAGCGACAGAAAACAGTCCGCATTTAGTAATTCGTTAAATTCAAGTGAAAGGAATTGCTCCCTTTACTTAGACGTTTCAAATTGAATTTAAAAAAGTTGTTGCTGTAACTCGGGATATCATTTTGCATTTCTCTTTGAGAGCTCCTCTCGATTTATTCAGGGGGATATAAGGCCAAACACGATTAGCGCACAACGTCACATCACATTCTACAACTTTACTTTTCTTGATAAATGTACTTAAGAAAATATCATTTACAAACACCCGCAGAAACTTTCATAAAAATGAAGATGTTATAGACACCGCGCCATTATCATAGTAGACAACTAGTGATTTATTGTTAGGGGGAACGGCAGGATGTGTTTTATGCCTACCAAATTGAAAGAAAGTTTTTTTTTTTAGATTAAGATACGAAAATAATGACAGATAATGTGGAGGCTTTAGTTTAAAATACGATCAATCAAATCGCGCAGCTTAAATGTTCATTATATCTTTTTCAATTTCTCTGGAGTACCTCGTTTATAATCCTTTTAAGGCAGACGTTCCTCTCGCACAAGGACGAGACGGTATAGTCCATCCGGCGAATTACAAGCGCGACTTCCGGGGTGGCGACTTTTGCTTATATATTTCTTTTGGTAATTTACTGCGGCGAACTACCGCGCATTAGAATTTTTAACGACGCATGCATAGCTAACTGCGATTGAGTGTGCCATGTTTATTTTCCTATGTATTCGATATAGGGGCGGAGACGCAGTGCTTAAAAGTTGCATATCCGCGCGTTTGTGGCAAAGAAACTTTATAATTAGTTGCACAGCCACTTTTGCCGAAACTTTTTCGTTTGCTCGCATATATTTATTCAAGTAGAATAATGTCAGATTTAGCCAAAGACCGTGAATAAGTCTCGCGAGCTTACACGGCATGGAATAAAACAACTCGTTACCTACTCTATGATGCCTCCTTCAAGTTGGCAAGTAAATTCCTTCGGAACTCATTTGTTTTTAGTTTCCATACATATACCCGTACAATAAACATATTTCCTTTTGCGTCTGAGCTCGTTCCTCGTGGTATAATGTTAATTTAAATGCATTGTGTTACTTCTTTACGGCCATGCATATGCAACGGTGTGGTGGTATTTATGCAAAATGGCCGCCTCAAGCCTCAAAACTTCAAAGTTCTCTTCTTCAACGTTTTCCTGCTGCGATAAGTTAATTCTGAAGCGGGTATTTACCACGCAAAGCCCTTTGTCTTTCATAAAACTCATAAATCGCAAGGAATCTGCATGAAGGTTTTAGTGCTGTTTCCATCATCGGCCAGGAGCAAGCGCATCGTCGCGTCGCTTGGAAAAATCCGCAAATTAAACTGTCGATATCCAGGGACTGTTCTGTTACAGAAAATTGAAGACGATGAGCTGCAAGTTTAGATTTAAAGAGAATTACGCGAAAAATATATCTGAATTTTTGGCGAACTACCGCGCATTAGAATTTTTTAAGGTCACGTCGCCTGGCGCTTTGCACACTTGGATAATATCTATTTTGCATAAATATGTATCTTTTTGAATATCGCAGATGTCGGCAAATGTTTGATTTATATAGTTAAAAGTTTTTATTACATCATTAATACATATTTTTTTTAAAGTTATTATCATATATAAATTTTATCAATAAAATAAAAATCGATATTATTTATTATTGTTTCTTAGTTACAGTTCCAGGAGCGCCATATTAATAAAATGGCCATCTATTTGGTTAGATGGAGTGTTTTTATTTCTGCAATAATTAAACTAACCGTATCATTAATAGCTTTGTGTGTATTTTCATGATGTTTGGAGTCGTTTGTTTACATAATTACACGTTACACCGTCTTGTTCATCAATAGGTTCACTCAGATTTTTTAAGCGTTTTTTTTGGATCTCATAGTCTTTTTCTTGGGTAAGTTTAAATCCGATGCAAGGTAATTCGCGTAAGGATATTATATTTGTTCATTACTTCTTTTAGTACAGCCAAATTTGCTAATTGTGATGTTTTCCCCTGACATTTCTGATTCTATCTGATAACAATATATTCTAACTAAGCTTAATATACATTTTTACTTGTAACTAAACTTTCACTCAATAAAGTAAAATTTTTTATTTAAGATTTATATGCTTCAACGAATCCTATTGATTTATTAAAAAACCTCCAGCCGCTTTTATATGTTAAATGGGTTGCATACCTAAGGTAAGAATAATTAACTTTCATCCTCGCGACAACTTCGGCAGCCCATGTGGACGCTGGGTGTACATTTGGTTACCGCTTTAATTTGATTGGCGGACAGGTTTCCTCGTGGAAGAAGCCAGAAAATGGCCTCTTGAGTTCTAACGAGAGGTTGTTCGAGGTATCTTTTTTAATTGTATTGCGTGAGTTGCATATCCACTTTTGTTGTGGGATCTCTTCAAAGTTTGCCTGGATTACGTTACATGGTATTTTCTTTTAAATTTTGGGTGGCAGACAACCCACAGTGTGGGATACAACGTTAAGTATTTGTTTATAAAGTAGTTAAACGTTTGGACACCCTCTCATATTATCTGCGGAGCCTGTCAGCGAGGTTGCTAACAGCTGGTGACGCCCTTTTCTTATATGTATATAGATGGTAGTATAATTTACACCTACCCTATTCGCCGACTGGAACTGAGCTTAAGCTAACTTTTCCTATTTGAAAAACTACCACCGTCACAAATTTTCGCTTGATGTGTTCCACTTTTCCACTAGCGAGTTCATTACTTGCACCTAAATTATCCTGCTAAATAAAACAGACGCGACGATCTAGATCCATCCCGCGCCGGTAACTTGACAATAATTAATCTGTCATAATTCACAAGATTACCCTAAGAGAAATTTAATGGACGTCGGGCCCTGGAGGACGGCTGAAGGTTGTATCAAATAATCTTACCGTTTATATTGATAACGCCCCATTATCTGTCATCCCTAAAAGTAACAACGCGTAATTATCCCTGACAGTCTGAAACGCTCGAAATTGAGACTGATAAGTCTTGCAGCCCTTTGGTAATGCCAAACAGAAAAAACACTTCTACTACCAAGTTGTGTGTCTTCTATGTGTCTAATGATGGTGATGACGCATATGTTGCGTTGGCGTAAAATCGTGCTATTTTCCCCAGCGGATGAAAACTTTTAGACTAGAAATTGCCTGAGCGTCATAATAATGCTTATTGTCGGTTTGTAGGTAATGAGGGAGGATGACTTTAATTAAAAATCGCCCACGTTCGACGTTATGAATGCTCCGGGTGCGAACTTTCGCGGCGCGCTCGAATTTCAGCAAATCGCTGCAGTTTCAAATGAAATTTAGACGCTTTCTCAGGAGTCTTAGCGCAAGTACAAGGGCAAATACCCTCCTCGGTGGCATCATTTAAGTGCAAATAAGTGTACGTTTCGCGTTATTTAATAACACCAGATTTCTTACTTACCACAGTTCCCCTTTCGCGAGCCCCACTAAAGTGCTTTATAAATATAACAGCTAAATATAGGGTTTACAGAATATTAGCTTAGATAACGCACTCGGCTGGGCAGGGTTGGGGCCGGGGTTGCTGCAGCGTCTCGTGCGCGCTATTGAAATTATCTTTGTCGCAGATCAAACGTATAAATTCTATCAAATACACAGGTCGGTTTCTCAGTTAATTTTGTTAATCGAAAGAAGACGCCCGAAATATTTTTCCTGATTTGGATAGAGGCTAGCGGGAAATCGGTAGCACCCCAAGGGTCCCACTCCGGGCCACTTACGTTCGTATTCTGTATTAACGACGTAAAACGCGTTGAACTCTTTTTCTTTCTGTTCTATGCAGGCTGCTAAGAAATTGTTTTAAATACTTATGAAATTTGCGATGTTTACGTTAGGTTAGACCGTGTTTTAAATGTCAAAAAAACGTAAAAAAATTTCAAAAAATGTGAAATAAAGTCAAAAAAAACGTCAAAATTTCAAAAAATGTAAAAATGTCAAAAATGTCAAAAAACGTGAAAATGTCAAAGAAATGTGAAAATGTCAAAAAATGTCAAAAATGTCAAAATGTCAAAAATGTCAAAATGTCAAAATATCAAAAATGTCAAAATGTCAAAAAATGTCAAAATATCAAAAATGTCAAAATGTCAAAAAATGTCAAAATGTCTATCCCAACCGAAAAGAAAATAAGATAAAAAGAAGGGGTGCACCCTGTATGTAAGCGCAGACATTTGTAGTATTTTATTAACGCGCGAATGAGGAACTAATTATAATCATTACGAATGCCTGTCAATCAAGTTTCTGCAGTGCACGCCGGGTGATCGATTAGAATTGCGGAGACGTTTAAAAATTCAACATTTTAATAACATTTCTCTGCGTAAAATTACGTTCATCTTCCGGTGCAGGCACCGAGCCGGAAACAACATTATCGCCGGGAATTATTCATTCCACTGGCGTTTTTCCGCCACTGTTTTTATTTTCAATAAGTTCTTATTAAAAATACGCCCGCCAAGTATTCATCACATCCTAAAGCTAACTCAATTTGCAAACTTACGAATAGAGAAAATTTTCTTTTGCGGAAGTAATTCGGTCTAAAATGTAATCAAAATAATGCATATTCATGAGTGATGAGAAATGAGAGGAATTTAAATATTTCACCGTGCACAAACAGCATAATCAACGAAGCCCGTACGGAAACAATTTTGGTTTTTGTTCATTTTGCAGTTTTTAAGACTAGACTTGAAAACAAATTAAGTCTAAAGAAACAGTATTATTAGGTAAATTTCACTGAATTTTTATGGCATATTAAACCAAGTTCCTTCGCCCAGAAGCTATGAGAACAAAATTAATCCCATAACTTTGCTGCTAGTGGTAGAAACAACACCAGTTAAAGTGCAGAAGTCCGCCGAAGTATGTTGAAATAACATGTGTTTGATGTTCGCAGTTAAACTGGGGAATAGTTTGCGCACCACTGGTCTAGAACGGAACGCTCAGAAAGTTATATTAAGTGCCGCTAGTTCCTTATTTAGTGGTATTATGGCGAAAAATAAATATATTATCGACATGAACCTCGTTTTATTATTCTATTTACTGCAATTTTATCTGCAGCACATCATTTGAAAATTTAATTTAAGCCCCAAATATATTCTCCTTTATTGTAGCTATAACCATTAAGATTTTCCATTACGGGAAATCCTTCTACTCGATCGTTACCAAATAATTAGCCGGTAAATTATAGAATACGCCGGATAAGGTTGGGAAGAAGTGAAACTATTGTTTGAAATGCCGAAATTGGCTTGATGAATAAATGAATTCCTTGACGGTCTTGTTCGTGTCCTAATATATTGATTGTTTCAAGTGTTGTATTTGTATCTCCCGGCAGTATTGCAGTGGATATCAAATTTCGAAAGATACCATAAGCGCCGCGCGAGCAGAATTCTGGCCCTGATAAAGCGGGCAGCTCGTTATCAACTTTTATCACCTATTAAAATTCCAAGTCGACTGTATCACAAGGCAGAACCTTTTGCATTTTAACTGATGATTAATTCTAAAATGGTGTCGGCGCGCGGACCCCACAGGTCGTCATCCACATTTAAATGGATTGATCCGGGTCCCGCGCCTCCCGTTCGAAGGTGGATGGGAAGTAACGTATGATACGATAATAACTGAAGTCTTTATAGCCGTGCACACCTCATAAATATTTATGGGAGCAGACGAGTAGTTTCGGGCCTTCATTACACAACTACCGTTTGTAATTTGTCAACAAGATTATAGTTAACGCATCGCGGGGATGAGTTGTACGGAAACGCGATTAGTCGGAGGGAGTTTGGGTCAGACCGCGGGCACCAGGCTGCAAGCTAAATGACCCGAAAGGCCGACTCCACAAAGCGTACCGAAACTTATTCAATAGTCAATTTGGAAATCTTCAATAAGACGGCCATCAATCATTGGCTGGCGAACTTTGCGTCGGCATGCAACTATTCGGTATGGATGAAGCCTAATTGCTTGTTCCAAATTTGGAGTGAACGTTTTGTGCGAGCCAAGGGCCGCTCGATCGATAGATGCGGAAAGCAATTAACTTGTCGGGCGTAGAAACATGTGGCCAAAAAAAGATCCAACCGAAAGAATTTAAGTCACGATTCTGGTTTTATTCACGATATTTCAACGTGATGGGTTTATGCTTCATAAAGGTGTGTTTACGGCAAGAAAACGCTTCGACGAACGTTCGCGAACGCTTGAAGTCGCTTGCGAACGTCACGCCACGAAGACATTGTCGTTTATGACGAGAATAAAAACTATTAAATTACCGGCGCATGCGCCAAAATATGCTGTGATGGCTACAGAAGTATTGCCTATGAATTGGCTCGAAATTTTTCTTCTGAATATTTTATTAAACAAAATTCAAATTCCTAGATAGGCTAATCCGCAGACATATTGTTAAAAAGCTACTTCTGTAACAAATGCAGTTGTATTTAAGAAAGTGAAATAGTAATCCTAAATCAGCCAGCAGATCTTGAATAGCCATTAAACAAGCTTTCCAATGATATGTCGCATCATCATTAATGATTTATGCGCCATTTTGTTAAAATGACGGCCTGCAAGAAATTTCTAGTTTGATTCCCAGCCTGGTATCTAATCACATTGGACTATCCAGATCAGTAGTAGAGAAATGACAGGGCAAAACGATCAGAGTGATTTTTTTGGACCGCCATTTTAACAAAATGGCGCTTAAATCGCTAAAGGTGATGTGACATATCGTTGGAAAGCTTGTTTAATGACTAATCAAGATCTGCTGATTTAGGATTACTATTCCACTTCATTATATATATACAACTGAGGTGAGAACCAAGTCATATAAAAATATTTCAATCCTTGCAGATTTTATCGAAGTAGGATTTTTCTGAATATTGATTTAATAATACCCAGACAAGGGAAGTTCAGTTTCGTATTAATCCGACCTAAAAAATACGATATGCAGCAGAACCTAAAGCCGTAAAGGAAAGGTCTGGTAATTATTAGGAGCTCGGATAAATTACATTAATAAACATTGTATCATGAAAATTAAGGGCACGAGACAAGGGGGAGATAAACCAGCATAAATAAACATGCCATGCCGTGGCATTATGGTTGGTATTTATATTTACACGAATTTCGAAAATCAAATAGGTTTTTCGTGATGCAATGCCGGAACGTGATTAATTATGGTTATAAGGGCGTTAATATTGAAGCCTAGTAAATAATCAAATTTTAATCGCCGTTCTCGATCCTCTTTGTTTCGCCGCGGCAGACACGCTTATTATTTGAAGTTGGATTCAAGCAAATACGCCAAATATTTGGTCTCTCTAAATTATTTATCCTCGAGCGGGATTACGGATTCCCGTAAAAAATATGCTTTTAGGTCGAAATTTTTTACCTGCTATTATAGTGTTTAATTTCAGTTGCGCTTATATATTATAAAAACATACTTCAATTATGCGCCGGTTACATCGGCTGAAAAGAAATTTGACTCGTTTGTTAGTATTCCCAGCACTGCACGATGCTAGCCCGCACCTAACGACACCGCCTAAAAAAACCCAAATATCATATAGTTACATAGTTAAAATTCGTCCCTTCGCCATAGGCCACGTCGTGCATGCAGATTCTAGATCGATGTCTCGGCCCCCACATCCACACACGCCCGAACCCCGGCCCTTTTCCGCCCCTGCAAGGCAAAGCATATAATCTCCGCGTCTCACGCAACTTTTTTCGCTAACTTAATATTATTTTCTAATCAATTTCACATCGTTCTGACGCAGATAAATTAACGCGTCATATTTCATAGGTGTCAACATTTTTTCTGAATGAAGTCGTGTTGTGTTGTGGTGCGTTATCTTTCAGCTTATGCGGAGGAAATGCGTATTATAAAAGCGCATACCTAATGATGCCGTACCCACTATCTTGGGAGTGAAAAATAGAAAATGGAATCGTTGACGGTTGAATACACAACGGAGGGTGGTGGGTGGAGTAAATATTTAAATATTTTTCCTGTGTGTGATATCACAAAAGCTTGCACTGTTTCTAATTGCATGACCTTGGCCCTTTAAATTGGGGTTTGGGCCAAGTTTATTGAGAAACAATTATGCAATGTTGCATTTTCTTCCGCGGAATTTCTTTCTCCTTGAAGGTAAGAACTCTGGAAACAGAATACATTTGAACTTCTATAAGATGAAAAAAAAATCAATTTCCATGCTTGAGTAACAAATGCAGTTGTATATAAATAAGTGGAATAGTAATCCTAAAGCAGCTAGCAGATCTTGAATGGTCATTAAACAAGCTTTCCAACGATATGTAACATCACCGTTAATGATTTATGCGCCATTTTGTTAAAATGGCGGCCTGCATAAAATGTTCAAGATTGGTCCCCAGCTAATGGGAAGTTAAATTTGTGATAGTGCTCCGTCTTTATTCGGTGGTGTCTGATCACGTTGGACTATCCAGGTCGTTATCGTTATCAAATTCAATGAAACATACAGTAATTGCAAATAAATTCTCTCCGCAAACTCGACCTTTTTTTTTATGGATTTCGATGAAGGAACTGTTTCTACCCTGTACAGAACCGTCGGATGATAAGTGAGGGAAAATAAGCAGACGCTTTAACAAGCGTCAGCTGAATAATTCGATCGGGGATGAGAAATTTATATTTTATGTAGATACCGTTGCCACAGTGACAAAAACAAATGGAGTATCGTGACATTTCCGGTCACTAATGATTGGCGGTAAAACAGTTTCGATCCAGCGTATTCCTTGAGGGGTGCAAAATAAGTACCGCCTTTCTTTATACAATTTATCGCAATGCTTTTTTTTCGACAAAAACCAACAATCCAATTTCCACACCTATTGTAAAGGGTCCTGTTGCACTCTCGCCTAAAAGGCATATAATTGACTCACCCTAACATATACATTTTCACTTTGTGGGGTTCGTGATACCACCGCTCACTGCATGATAAACGACTCTGTAATTATTTCCCACAGGTTGTGTTATTATTTTCAAATATATCTTCAGGTAGATAGGCGGAGGATGTCTGTTTTAAACTTTAGCGGTTCGCGATACGAAACTTTGTCATTATTATCTGAATCGAGTTTTTCTTCGCGTAAAAGTTTACAGCGAATTGTGTTTTATAGGACAATGCAATTAAACTTTGTGGAAGGGAAACGCACGAAACCGACGACACGTCATGAGGTGGCGAATAATCGTCATTTAATTAATTGGAAAATTTACAAGCTTCATCGTGTATAATATTGTAATAGTTATTTGCCGAAACATTTTATTTTCCAGTTGGTATCACTGATTATATAATTATGCAACTCATTCTTGTAAATCAACCAGTTGAAAATGTCCTTGGGGGTTATCCTTTTCACATTTTTTTTATATTTATGTATGTTAATTCTATTGTTATTGTTTCAGGTAAGCATGGACGTTTATTTGTTAGCGTAATCCTAGTTTGGTAAGCATAATTTAATTAAAAAAGCTCATAATAAAACTCGATAATTTTCCACTTAAATTAAATAATTTTTGCCTTAAAGGAAGCCCAACTCTGTAAGCTAAAGGCATGGATAATTAAAACAAAACAGAAATACCGATACACGGTCATGAAGAGTAGAAAATGTCGTTCGATCGAATAAATCGCACAAAAAAGCTGTCGTTATCGTTTAGGTTACCGTCCGACCTAGTAAATCTCAAACAAACCTGACGTCATCGTTCAGGTTACCGTCCGACCCAATAAACTCAAAGCTGCCGTCGCTTAGGTTACGGTCCGACCTACTGGATCTTACAAAAATTATTTTAAATAACAATAGGCCACTAACGTAATCATTAAAAATGAAATTACTAAATCTTTCTTTAAAACAAAATAAAAAGACCGATACACGGTCATCAAGAGTAGAAAATGTCGTTCGATCAAATGAGTCCTACAAAAAAACCTGTCGTCATCGTTTAGGTTACCGTCCGCCCTAATAAATCTCGTAAACAAAGCTGACGTCATCGCTTAGGTTACGGGCCGACCTACTGGATCTTACAAAAATTATTTTAAATAACAATAGGCCATTATTAAAAATTAAATTACTAAATCTTTCTTTAAAACAAAATAAATAGACTTATACACAGTCATCAAGAGGAGCAAATATCGCTCAATCAAATAAATTTCACAATAAAACCGTCGTCATCGTTAAGGTTACCGTCCGACCTAATATATCATAAACAAACCTGACGTCATCGTTTAGGTTACCATCCGACCCAATAAACTCATAAACAAAGCTGTCGTCATCGCTTAGGTTACAGTCCGATCTACTGGATCTGTCAAGAATTTTCAGTAATAACAATCATTAAAAATTAAATTACTAAATCTTTCCTTTACTGACGTTACTTTGACGTTGAAGTAACATTATTGCTTCCGAGCCACTTAACGTTGCAGGGCCGGAACGTGGGTTTAACGAAATATCCTGACGAGAGCATAAAACAATTACACACATGTTCTCTTAAACGCTAAGCTACCGGGAGCTCGTGCCGTGTGTACGAATAACACGGTGTAATAGGTGGAATTAAACCGTCACAGCGCGATTTATGGTCTCATTTGAATTAATCAGAAGCTGTATATATCATTGTGGAGCGAAGGTGAAATAAATTTCTTCTAAGCATTGTATATATTACACGTAATTTATTAAACTCAGATATGGTAAAAATGCGCGCCTCCGTCCAGTATTTTAATGTGGAATTGTGCACGAACCGTCTAATTTATATGTTACGTTGTGCTAGGAAATGTATGAATGCGCTGAGGAACAATGCTATCCGTAACAAAAGCAATCCTGTAAAATACTCTTGGGTGTGCGGCGGCGAGCACATATTTCCGTGGGCCCCTCTTTAAAAAAGGATACCGTACTGCTGTGGGCGCCGGGGTTACCATTCGTGTTGAACAGGAATTGTTCTTCTATGGGAAGGGTGCGTTTAGAATACACGACGTAGCATTTGTTAATTATTGTCCTATCTAACAAAATAATTAAAATATTGGGCACCGTAGTCAACCGCGCACTTCGGCGGCTCCCAGTAAAATGTGCTAATATCCGGGGTTTTACCTTCTCAAGAAAACGTTCGAGCAGTACATGTTTCGTCGAAAGATGCTATTTATGGGTGTATTGCATTATTAAACTCCTTAATGTGTATGGACTTTTTGCTGTGCTTTGCAGACAAATCCGGTTGTCAGTAAAAATCGCCGGCAAACAAGAAAGCTGCACAACAGAAATGGAATTGGAGCACGACATGACCGCTGGTATTTCTGTGACGTATCCAGTGTATATGTATATTTTCAGGGCATAAAGTGAATAGAGAATCGTGCATCTACATATTTTACATAACGCGGTGTTCATGCATATCTACGGAAAGCACCCTCTTTGATATTCCCGCGGTGGATGACGACACTTATAACACTTGAATTTATAAACTGCCTGATGTTGTATAACTTTGTTCTGTTTTATTAAGGGTTTGGAAATTTATCAGAGGTATTTTGCCAAATATGGGTTACACTCGGTTAATATATACTCCCGTTACGCGGAAATTCCAGCGAGGCGGTGAGGCAAAAGGATAAGTCGTGGAAATGGAAAACCTGCAGATTTTTACGACTGCATTTCTCAAGAAGTACCTTGGCTTATTAACTAAACAATTTACATTTCATGTCGTTCATGATTTAAATTGGATATTGAAAGCAGTATAAGACAGACAGACAGACAGCATAAAGGCTTCAACGATTTCATCGTAAGAACTTGGGGTGGGCCAAAGCGATATCGTTGCTATCTCAAAATCGACCTGGTACCGTAGTCTACCAACTCATTCGGCGTCTCCCAGTAAATATACTCGTAATAATAATTCCTAAAATACTTTCAGTTATACAGGGTGTTCCACTTAGGCTGGACAGTAACCCATATATATATATATATATATATATATACATGTATATATGTGTATATATATATATATACATGTATATATGTATATATACATATATACATGTATATATGTATATATACAAATGAGAGCGTCCAAGTTTCTTATCTTAACTAATGAAGCAGATATTAGAAAAGAATTTAAAACATCTGCACGGTAAATCCTAACCTCCTTTTCATAAACTGTGGGAAAACTTAATATAAAATATCAAACCGAATTTAATCTTGGGAAGCATTTGGGGTATGAATAACATTATTACGAGTGAAACTGTTTCCATCCATATATAAAAGAATCGCGGCGAGGAATCAAATTTCCGCCGGTTATATGGAAATATCGGAATGGAAGTGTTGCAAAGTCTTCTGTAAATGCAATAAACGCATAAAAAAGTTTGGCGAGTTCGTGTGAAAACGCTATTTGCACTTTCGACTAAGATTCTTATTGTATCTGAAAGTGCTAACGTTCTTTTCCACTATGGAACTTTCGGCAAATACTGTTGAGAAGATCATGCCTAGGACGAGATTTTTAGTTGATTTATTATTATTTAGTTTTGTGGAATGAATGATTTTTCTCTTACAGTATTCTATTTTTAAAACGCCTTTTATGTTCAGAAATCCTTTTCTAGACCGTTTGTCCGTTTGTCCCATATAAACTTTACTCCACAAAGGCTAATTCTCTTTATGAAATACCTCCTGAATGAAGTCCAACTTGCTCAATATCGGACAGTTGAGAAATGTAATGGCTTATTACTGCGATTTCTTGGTTACCGGAATTATCCAATATTCCGGTATTGAAAAAGTTTTCGGTACGGTACAGCGCATATTACAGTGCATCCTTGTTAAGCTGGAACCAATATAGAAAATCGTGCCGGCGATAAAGCGCATTTGATGTTAGTACGGCCATCGCAATGAAATAAAAGATTAAGTAAATAACCTATTGACTTGTGCTCTGACGAAACTTCCATCTTAATAGTCCAATTCTCTTTTAATGTCGCTGTAAATCGATTAAATGCTTCTACAGCTCGATATCAGCTTTCTAACGGGTGGAGCTAACTCATACAGAATAAAAATTTAAACCTGTTTTTGTAACATTTTCTCCGGAAACAGAAACTCGATATCCACAAACACAACTAAGCTAACAGCTTGCAAGTATGGGTCGGTAATTATTTGGACTGGTTTTGGGCCAGATTAAAATAGATCAACGTTTCTCGCGAACGCCCACCCCCGCACAGGTACAACGGCAGTTTCGAACACTCTAGCCGTGCAATAATTTAAGGGCCGCATATGTTCGTGGGTTATTAATTACGCGACTTCGATACTGTTGTCTATACGATAAAGTTTGCGGCCTTATTCTTGCCGAGTCATCGTATATCAAGAAATTAAGATTATCTCGGGGAGGGGCCATTGTTAAACGCAACTTAACACAACATTATAAATCACGATACAGCTCTGGGTGGTTATACGCTTTGCTTAGTGCGAAGTTTCTGGTAAGAGCCCGTCGCAAGTGCGGCGTGAAGTTATATTTGCCAATCACTTAAAATTATTAACTCAAATAATAACACAAATTGTATCGAGAGAAGTCCAAAGTAAACTCCACGCTTAGAGGGGGATTCGCCCGAATTCTATGCCCTCGAAAGCCTATTGGGTGCCAGATTGGTTTTGTACAGAGCATGTCAAAAGAGGGGATTTTTCTGACATTAAAAAATGATATTGAGGGCTGTTGAATTATTCCAAATAACTTTTATTAGTGTAAAGAGATGTACGCATGTGAAATATTCTCGTCGAGTTCCCAGAGTGTCAGTCAAAGTCACTATAACAATTAACAGATCATTTGATGTAATATTCGTTAAGTTCTGCCGGTAAAAAGTTTACACAATACATTACATATTAAACGAAATATCTCGTTACGTATGAAGCGGTTCTGTAAGAATTCTTTATTCCAGTGAACCGAATGTTGCATTGTGTGAAACAAAGGTCCTTTGTTTATGAAAATAGATGAGAAATGAAATAAGGTTTATTTGTGCTTGTACATGTAAAGTCCAGAGTCACGGTCGCGTTTGTGTCTTTGTTTGACGTACAACTTTATTATGTAATGGGTTTAGTTTATTATTTATGGGTTTTAATTTGAAATAATCGCTCTAAGAGATCACTCTCTGGAAAATAAAAGAAAACATTCTTGCCCCTCATGTTGGGCGCCAATAATTGATAATTATTACTCATTATTCGAGCTTTGTGCTCTTACGTATTGTCACCCCTTGACAGCCTTTTTCCTTCTCATCTCCACCTCCCTCTCAGCAAGACCAATACCAATAGGGTAAAAAAGGCAGTGATGGACCAGCAGTAATATTTCTGAGTAACAAATTTGCGAAGCATCTACCTCATGAGTTCTAAGCACCATCCAAAACTCTCGTCACACGAGATAAATTAGGAAACATAGTGGCAAATAAACACAACAATTTCATTTGTAGAGGACGTGAAGAAGCCGTGCCATCAAAGAACAAAGGCGTCGATTCTTCGAGTACACATAATTGGAATCCTGAGCTATAAGGGACACCCACTTCAACAAATTCCTGAGGTATGTAAACACAGCAGGGCTGCTGATTGAAATATAATGATTAAGGTGGCCACTGGTAGGATGCAGTGAAGAGTTAAACCACCGATGAGGATCCTGAGAATGTGCTAGCAGCTAAAGTAAAGACTAGACCGCTAAATGTAGACTGTGGTCCAGCTCGTTCACTTGTGAATGCAGTATTCAATAATTCAAATGCAAATTGAAGTGAATCAGGATCCTGGACTAAACACAATACGATAAACTAAACCGCACGTAACATGGCATTCGTTTCTGGTGTACGACTGGAAACATTGTTATTTTTCCCTAGCGCGAAACATCAGTAAATGAACCGAAAACATATCCTATTGAAATTGAAAACCATCGTGTAAATATTGCCGTATCCATTGTCTGTAGATATTCCTTTGTTTAAACGTCCATGGAAAAATGCACGCGAAATAAATACGTACAGCCAGAGCCGTCTTATTGGATTGGGGTCGCAGCCAGCGGCGCTCGACTCTGGGGAACCGAGCCGCGAAATGAAGTAAGATTGTTGTAATGTAAACGTTTCTAAGTTTCTAGAATATACACTATTGGTAAGGTCCAATCTAGGTTGCCGATATAAATGCATCAGACGGAGATAACTTAAAGCATTTACAAGTTAAACAGACAACGCGCTATCCCCTACCTCCCACCTTCCATTCTTTAACTGAAGGCTTTGCCCCTATGTACCTTCTCTCTAAGTTGCATTACAGATTTCGCACTCTAAGTTGAACCTTGCCAATAGTGTATAATTTTGTGAAAGATGAAGTACACCGTTATAAGTTAAGAATTGTTGCCACTACTCTCATCCTTCATAGTTCCATTAATCTATTAGACCTGAGCCAGCTCAAATGGTGCAATTCTCCTCTGGGGTGTGCAAGTCTCAGAGCCATTAAGGCTGGTCAATGAGGTGTTTCATTCGTTCCACTACATGCTCTGCTCCTTGACTTGTCCTGCACCCTTAATGATTGAATGGTTCTTCACTGAACATTCACAACGGCCGCATTGCGAATGTTCTCGTCCAGTTCAACTGGTGTTTCTGCCTTAGTGATTCCTTTTCTGATAAGACTGTTTTTGGCTAGATTGCCAGCTTTCTCTGCTTGGTAAATCCGCATCCACTTATGTTGTGTTAAAGTCAGTTTGAACATTGGAACTCACCTCACTAGCCAGGTTTAGGTTAAAATATGATGAATCTACCGAACCTCCCGGGCTAGTATAGATCCTTGGGGCACTCTTCTATTGCAGTCGTCCATTTAAATAGTTGCTAATAAATTTCAAGTAAATACAATGAATTCTAATGCGCAAAAGAATATTACGTAGTCGTGCAGCCCAATAACGTCTAGACGAATAAAATACGGTCCTGTATGCAACCTCTACAGTATTGCAAAATGTCGTATCGAACGACAAAGGGGCCTCTACAATTGCTCGAACATTTTCCCTGGCGTATTGTTTATTGTTAAGTCTTCGGGGTTTCTTTGCAAAAATTGCACAATTCTGAAAGTGGAGCACAGAACGAGGTGCATTTAATGCGTCTCGACAAAGTTTACCGTCATTGTCTATAAATATGGCGTTTAATATGGCACATATATAACCAGCTTCTAATTTGCGGTGAACGCTTAGAGTTACTTGTTTAAAGACAACGGCACACACACTCAGTATCCCAATATCTTCGTAAAATTAGCATACAATTAATTATATACGTGTAAAGGTGACCTGAGCTTAGACATGTTCTGTGTTGAAAATTACAATTATCTGGTGCATTAGATCGGTTTAATGGCGACCGCGGGGATTGGCGTGTTGTAATCTGTGAGAACAGAGGCCGGTGGAGAATTACTTGTGAATTTTCCCAGTCAATAAGACACGACAAGCTCGGATGGAGAAATCAGGTGTTCCTCTGCTGTAAACTGACCTGGATCTTGGCATTAACTGAACGAAACAAATAGAACCTCTTACTGTGGTGTGGCGTATTCCGAGGATGCGGTTTGCAACTTTTATTTTATTTTACTCGTGATATTTTACCGGACATTCTATTTAAATTAAACGGATAATCAATCGCATAATAGCACCATTTAAGTTTACAAACAAACACGATAATAACGAATAATGTAGACAATAAACATTTTATTTTGTGACGCACTGACGCAAGTCATTAACGGACACAATTTAATAATTGGATTTTCTGGAATGATTTTCTGGTTTGTTACTTCGCAATAATGAGTTTCGAGTAAAAAACTCGGGCAATTAAAAATGAATTAAACGTCTGAATTCTAATACAGAAACGAAATATCGTGCCGTGTTTTGTTTCACAAAGTGTTCTACTCTTTAACCTAGAAATAGTCTTTCACCTTGTAACTTTAGTTGTTTGGATTTGAATTGATGCGGCGGATATTGAAAATCTTTTGTCAGGCTCGCTCAATAGCCACCGATTTGCTAGGATATCGATTTTTTTAGTTCCATTATTGTCAATTATTGCGCAGTAAAAAAATTATTTGTATACCTAATTAAAATAATATTTTATTCCCTATCATTTTTCAATAATAGAATTAAATTTAATTAAATTAAGTATACTTTTCGACTGACCTGGTATATCTTAGGTTCCTGTAAATGAAAATGCATGTAAATCGAAGGTATTCTATTGTTACAGTATTGTTCGAATAGTACAAAATTCGATGCCCTTCATACGTCATTTTATTTTAAAGGTTCTTTATTCACATTACACAGAGTAGTACAGTGGGTTGCATATCCTTTGGTGCTAAGTTTACAAATTGCTGTAGATCACCCTCTGCTTAATTATCCTGAAACTAGGTCAATATACCGATATGACTTTCAAACCAGCAGAGTACCTATTTATTATTTATTTCCCGAACGTCTCGGGAAATAAATTGAATCCGTAAGAGCTCCGAAAAACTGTTAAACATTCATCGCTCATTAAACCCGACTCAACTCCTCCGTCCTCCCACAATAACACACTAAACCCGATTCCGATCAGGAAACTTAGATGACGGAAACTAGTTTTAAATGGCTTATCGATCCGCAACTAACTTTGCCCCCGACACATGTTGCGAACTGTATTGTACACGCAGTAACAGAGACGAAAATATAATTTAAAGTTCCGAATCTAATTCCCCTCAAATAGAGGAGTTACTTTAATATAGTAGCTGAAGGTGAGTTATATGTTGCCATCTCGGGCTTGATCGAATCGAATTCGAGTGGAGCAACTTCGAACATTATTTTATTCCTAGAAGACATTTTGATATTACATAAAGTTTTGTGCTCGCCTCACAGCCGTGATATATTATTTTCGTCTTCGATTTGAATGTTGGACGCCGGAGTTGAGTAATTCGGTTAGAAGGGAAATGTGCATGTTTCCATCAGGGGAATGGCACGTACAACTCTTAAGTGAATCAACTTGCCGGTTTTATAACATATAGTGTAAGGAATTATTAGAGAGTAAATACGTCACTTTACGAGTAAATAAAGCGAAAGTACATAAGTCAATGCCTTACATTACGTCTATCAAAGACATTTGATAATTGCTGATGAATTGTGCACATAATCCATTGCATTTCTACACCTAGAAAGGGTTAGAAAAGCTATTACAAATTGGTAAGTCATATAGGAGCAGGGCTATTGTAAGAAAAACATAGGAACACAGTGATATGGGATGATATAACCTCAATTTTTCAGGGCAAAGTTCGAACTGGAGTAATAATTAACCTAACTCATAAAGACATAAATGAATGTTTTTACGACGCGGCACGTTTTTAAAAATAGGATCCAAAATGCTCTAAAAAAACTACAGATGCTAAAAGTTAATACATGTTTCTGCGGTGAGTCTTTACGTAAATCCGATGATGTTGAAATTATGGAGAAAAAATATTTTAATACAAAGAACCAAATAATTGACTCTGCAAATGATTAAATTGTTTTCAAATTACCTAACGATATTTTTAATGCTTCATCTGAATTTACCGAAACTATTAGCGGATGGGCCTTGTATAGAATTCTTAATCATACATTAGATTACCTAAAAACTCTCATGTGAGGATCACTATTCAATCATGGACTAAAAAATCTCTCTATGGGAAACTTTTGGCAGTTTTTGGTTTAATGGTTCATGGTTTAATTACGTCTCGAGTCTTGTTTAAAAACTTCAATAATATAAAATTCTAAATTACTAAGATATTAATTAGCGACCATGAAGACTAAGCACCTACATAGCTCTAGTTACAAAATCAAAGGGATCAAAGAACAAATTTGTTGATAAACGCCGTTTTTGGCAAGACGATGGAAAATATACGAAAACACCGAAATGGGAGAATATAAAATGATGCCATCGAAAAGTACTTGAACCTTAATTTAGCGAATGAGTAATTAATATTTCTCGTGGAATTCGTGTAGCATTGGGGACACACCATGACGTAATATTCTTAATTATCGTTTTTCGCATAAAATTGTTTCTTAATAATCTTTTCATTGTCCAATGACAGATGTTACGAAATACGAAACACAACTGCTCCTTAAAATGGAGGCATAAAGAAGTTCGAAATTTTAAATAATGGGCCAAAAATTGTCGAGAAACCGTTTGGAAAAGTAATAACTGTACATTACAACTCCATTGTGTGTGTGTGTTTGATTAATGCAAAAATTAAACTAGACATAAAGTTACTGGCGTGTTGCCGAATAAAATTTTACTGCCAATAATAGCAATAAAAAGTTGACAAACCAGAACACCCGTCTACATATTAGCCATAACTAGATACTGCTGTATCATAAAAAAAAACAGGCAAAATAAAGTGGTTTCATAACATAATTTATTATTCACGTGCTGTCAGATATAAATTACAATAAATAATATGGCCTCAGCTCGGCCGCAAATAATTTGAATACGAAATATTAATTTGGCGTGGATGTCGCGATAAAATAACACCATTTAATTCTGTTATAATAGAACGGGAGCACTAGCGATTTAAATTTATTGCGGGTGGCCTTTGGACGGAAGAATCGGAGAGAAAATAAGTCATTTTGGATGGAAAGCGCCATGTAATTATGCAAAATATCTGATTCTTTGTATTATACGTCAGAACTTGTTGTTTTCTCTCACTTAGAGGAAAAATATAAAAAAGTGGACGCTTGTTAGTTCACACCTTGAACAAAGTTTCCGCAATGTCGGCGTTGGCACAAAAATATGTATACGTACAGTTGAGTAGCAAAGGGCAGATTCCGACCGTATATGGAAAGATTAAATGCGCGAATGAATGAATGAATGAAGTTTATTTTTTAAGCGCTATCTTGTGATGCCATCCTTTCATTACATTTAATTAAACCCGGGCCAAAATAAACCTGCCGAGCACTCAGTCATTCGCCGATGCTGACGTTGATCCATCTGAAAAGTATTGAATTCCACCACGTAACATTTATATTTGAGTTAATTACCTCTCCAGTTATGAACTGTAAGTTTGTTTTAATTGGATAATAAATTTCGCATTGAGTGCCATGAAG
This sequence comes from Rhagium mordax, assembly GCA_963680705.1. NCBI lineage: Eukaryota > Metazoa > Arthropoda > Insecta > Coleoptera > Cerambycidae > Rhagium > Rhagium mordax. The sequence goes on along the minus strand of OY796659.1, from coordinate 79,033,545 downwards.
GTGGCATTTGAAAAGGATTTAATGTAGAAAACGAGTAATAAAATCATATAATTCGGGACTCCTGGAACGAAACGAAATTAATTATATTATAAAATACTTTACGTATAATTAAAATGCGACGAATTTAATTATTTTCAATGGACGTTTTCGGAGCGTCCATGTTCACACCAATTAGATGTGGGCTTAAAACGCCTGTAACGAAAATATTTTGCCCGCGAGATGACAGCTCGCATAGTACGGAGAAGACGAAGAAAATGAATCGTTAAATCACTTCTCTCTGCAGCAGCATTCTGCTACAACATTAGCAACAATAGCACTGTGTAATTAATGGCGTTAGCAAATTAAGCAAATATTTTGTATTTTATGTTTTGTATTTTGTATTCTGTATTGTATATTTTATATCTTGTATTTTGTATTTTACATTTTATATATTTTATATTATATATTTTATATATGTACTTTATATTTTATATTTTATATTTTATATTCTATATTCTATATTCTATATTCTATATTCTATATTTTATATTTTATATATTATATTTTATACGTTTTATACGTTTTATACTTTTTATACTTTTTATACTTTTTATACTTTTTATACTTTATATACTTTACACTTTACATTTCTTGACTTGCTTTTTCTGACGTGCCATATATACTTATTGTATCATTTGAAATGGTAAATAAATTTATTATTATTATTATTATACTCTGACGAGCATCACTTAACTTCAATCGACTGCTTATCCTCCATTTGCATCCAGATCAAAGCGAATCCATCTCCAATTGCTTGACTTTATTGCAGACGTAGGATTTATCCTGCATAGGCGAGTGGGCAGTAATAAAAATACCTCAAGCAGGTCTATTAAGCATAATCTTGTAAATTTACTAAGTACAAGAAGTTTGAACATAGTTTTTACCCTCCGCCGGCCGGAAACTTAAAGCTGTATAGCGTTGGAATAAGTAAATTCGGCATTAAAACTTGCGAAAAAGTTCCCAGTAACCTGTTGAGAAGTCCAAAGGAAGTACAGAAGGCGTTCCCCGAGCAAAGAGCCGAGGAAACATCGGAATGAGTAGCTAGACTTTCAGAACAGATTAAGTCTTTAAAGTTTGATATGTATGTGCTCGGGGTAGCTTAAGGCACAACAGGCATTTCTAGGGTAGTAGGAGTTTTAGGGTTACGCTCGCTGCGGACCATTTTAAACAGTTTTTTCTTTTAAGTCATCATGTACACTATTTAGGAGATCTAATAAAGTTTATGGACGTAGATTCTTTATAAAATTGAAATTATTCCTTAACACTGAAGATCTGGAACGGATTTTAAACGATATTTTGGACTTAAGTCCTTTTTCATAAATGTAATTTAGCTTGGATTCTTTGTGAAACCGAAAATGTTCTTTAATACTTACAAAAATATTTTTAGTGGCTACTGCAAATGATTTTGAATGGATTTTAAACGGTATTTTGGACTTAAGTCCCTTTTGCACCAATTCACAGGGTGGTCCGTTTTCCAGCACTTGGGCACTATTTAGGATATCTAACAAAGTTTATGGACTTAGATTCTTTATAAAAGCACTGAAGGTATTTTTGAGAAACGATTGCAAAAGACCTGGAAAGGATCTTAAACGATATTTTGGACTTAAGTCCCTTTTCATAAATGTAATTTAGCTTGGATCCTTTGTGAAACCGAAAATGTTGTTTAATACTCACAAAAATATTTTTAGGGGCTATTGCAAATGATTTTGAACGGATTTTAAGCGATATTCTGGACTTAAGTCCCTTTTCCACTAAAACGGGTTACTAATGCCAGGCTTCTTGAGGGCCATGTGTACATTGTCGACTCAGAGTAGTCCTTTTTCCAACGCTTATTTAGTAAATCCAATAAAGTTCATGGACTTGATCCTTCGTGACATTGAAAATATTTCTTAATATTGGAAATAATATTTTGCAGGAATTATTGCAAATGATTCTTGAAGATATTTTGGACTTGAGTCATTTTTACACCAAAATTGGCTCCAGAAATGCCCTTTCTTGCCCTTACTGACACTCAAAATGGTGCGTTTTGCAACACTTAGACATTATTTAGAAAGTCCAATAAAGTTTATGGACTTAGTCCTTTGTGAAACTGAAAATATTTCTCAGTGTTAGAAAAAATATTTTTCGTAAATAAGTGCCAATGATTAGAAACGGATTTTAAAGATAGATTGGACTTAGGTTCTTTTTGTACTGAAATGGAAACCAGCATCGCTTCTTAAGAGCGATGTCGACTCTTAGGGTGGCCCGTTTTCTAACACTTGGACACTATCGCGAAAGTGTAATAAAGTTATGGACTTGGTCCTTTGTGAAATAAAAAAGGTTTCCTAGCATTGTAAATATTTTTCAGGAACGGTTGGGAATGACCTAGAACGGGTTTTAAAAAAGTTTTGGACTTAAATCCTTTGTTTTTAGTTGCAAATGGTTTGATATGAATTATAGACAATATTTGGGACTTAAGTCTTTTTGCACTAAAATTAGTTTTTTCGGTCATACGCGATCCTCTCGATGAAATTAGGGACATAGAGCCTTTTTGTTTATGAAATATACTTAGTAGTATATGGACTTAGATCCTTTGTGAAACTGAGAATATTTCTTGGCATTATAAATATTTTTTAGGAAATTTTTGGACTTAAATCCTTTGTTTTTAGTTGCAATTGGTTTGATATGAATTATAGACAATATTTGGGACTTACGTCATTTACACTAAAATTAGTTTTTTGGTCCTACGTGATTCTTCCGACGAAATTAGGGATATAGGGCTTTTTGTTTATGGAATATACTTAGTAGTATATGGACTTAGATCATTTATAAAAGTAAGTTTTAGTAATGGAAAAGATTTTAAGTGTTGCGAACAGTCTGAAATGAATTATAGGCAATATTTTGGACTTGGGTCCTTTTTCACCAAAATGGGCTCCAGCCAGCAGTACCTTTTCATTTTTATATGCGCATTGATGACAATCAGAGTGGTCCGTTTTCCAACATTTAGACATTATTTAGTTTTATGGACTTGATCCTCTGTGAAACTGAGTATATATAAGTGATTGCAAATGACCAGAAACGGATTTTAAAACGATTTTGGACTTAGGTTCTTTTTGCGCTGATATGTAAACCAGCAATGATTCCTCTTAAGAGCGATGTATACCTTTCCGCCTCAGGGGTGGTTCGTTTTCTAACACTCGGATACTATTACTGAACCGTATGGACTTGGATCATTTGTGAATCAAAAAATATTTCTTAACATTGTAGATAATATTTTTCAGGAATGGTTGTAAATGACCTAGAACGTTTTTTTTTTTTAAATTTGGACTTAGATTCTCTCACTAAAATGGGTGCCTACAATGCTTCTTCTTAACATCGATATGTACCTTATCGACTCAGGGTGGTCCGTCTTCCAACACTTTAATTTTATGTAGGAGATTTATTAAAGTTTATGGACTTGGATCCTTTGTGGGAATATTTTTTAGTATTGAAAGATATTTTTCAAAAATGTCGCAAATGGTCTGAAATGAATTATAGACAAGTCTTTTTGCACCAAAATCAAATTTTTGAACCTACGTGATCCTTTTGGAAAAATTAGGGACATAGAACCTTTTTGTTTATGAAATGCACTTAGTAGTAGGTATATGGATGTAGCGGGACTTGCTATAGTATATCATTACAAAATTATTTCTTTCTAGTTTATGGTACAATAATCTACCATAATGGACTTAGCTTATATTTTTTTATAGATTGCGATAAATTGCACCATGTATATTTTTACTAGTTTTTAAATATTTAAAAACATTTTAGTTGGTCTCTAAACTGAATACAGACTTCATCGTTCGGCCAGCATCGTCCTGTCTTAAGGCCGTGTTAAGAAAATTAGTTAAACCTAGCCTAATAATTAGAGAGCTACAAAAAATATCAATTATAAAATAATTAAACCATGATTTACCTCTATCCGCAACATTAAACAATAAATTTTATAGACTGTCGTATCCAATTAATAAACGTGAGCACGATTTATCGAATAATATTTTTAAACAAATACTCGTTTTTTATACAATTTTCTGTCAACGTTTGTCTCTGGAACTCATTATACACATATTTATTATTAACGGCGTCGTGATTGAAATGACCTTATGTACAGTAACGTATAAATCAGTTTCGATATAATCATTCTTTATATTATTATTATTAACGGATTTTGTCCTTGATTGCTCGCCACATCCTTATAATATAATATAGTAATTACGTAACTATTAAAAACCTGCTATCCACACAGCGCGGATGTGCCGCAACTAATTTCGTGTTGGGTAAAAGTCAGTCGTTACTTCTACGGCTATTATCTGCATTTTTAAGAAACAACAATAGAATGTTACTGGCTAACGCCGGCCGCCCCGAAGGTCGCGAGGAATTTTCGTGATAAATTAATAGGTTTTTAATTGGACGCAATTCGATAGCGGCGAAAAATAAACACCTGTTCGTTTAATAGATTTCGCTTTACCCAATTTAAATTCAATTTAAAAAATTATTTTTGCTCCATTCGGCAATGCTACTTCCGGTTGGTCTGTGAACGTCAGGTGTAAGAATCATCCACGTTAATTCTGTAGATGAAGGAGCCTGCACGGAGCGTACTATGGCCACCGAAACTGGCCGTATGGTTAATTGTTGAAGTCGTTAATGTGAAGGGGGAACGAAGCGGGCCTGAAGACGATGCTTGTGGAACACCGTCCCGACGAATATGTGTTAGTGCAACCTGGTAGGGTAGATAAGTATTGGAAAGGGCCCAGGAAATATTTTATAAATAAGGAGACTTGGCTGCGACATTCCGTTCAGCATTTTTCAAAGGTGCATGCATGTGTGCCGGAATTGTGCAGATAAAGGGATACAAAGCCATCGCCGGAGGCAATAATCTGTCGAGTAAACAGACGCCAGTATGCAACAAATATAAGAGGGTTTCGCTGCCGCCGCGCCGCACTTGTTAGCAGCTTTTCAAGGAGGGCGTCTTTTGTAATGAGGGTTTATCAAGAGAATAGTCCGCATCCTCGCAAAGAGGAACTTAGATGTTTTCCAGAATGAGTTTCCCAGTTCGGAGGATTATAATGAAGTGAACTTTGTTGCGTGTAGCGGAAAATAGTTTTGGGGCTGTTTAATTATTATTATGGCTGTATCTTTAGTGGGTCCGTTGTTTTAGTTTGGTTAGGTACAGGGTTTCACACCTCAATCGTTAAACGTTAGCGCGTTGTTTTAAAACAAAATCAGCCAAACAACTACTACTCCTGCTACTACTGCGATTGAATTTTATTGAACTACATTATAATTAAATGTGTCTTAATATATTATTGTTATCTACAAATATATTTTCGTCGAAATTCTTGTCTATTATAACTGAACAAGAAGGTTTATACGGTATTTTATATCGTTAAATTAATCGAAAATTGGCCTCTTTTGTTAATACATTTCTCTTATCCCTATTTCAGAATGATTTATTAAAGTCAGCGCACGATATTAGTTCGACTTTGAATGCTATTATCCGTTTAAGATAACTTAATTCAACGTAGATCATTTTTGGAATTCTTGGAATTATTTTTAACAACAAAAATATTCAAAGAATTGTTTTTTTTATTCCCAGCTCACAATCACGTTAGCAGGAATTTCGATAAGCGTTTGAATTAAAATCTATTCGGCGAGCCATGGAATTTTTCATGGGTTATCGGAAGCAAATATGTTTAGGCGAGCTACGGACTGACAATTTATGTTTTGTTTGTCGAAATTCACCACCTATCTTGAGAGGTTGTTTGCGATGTGCGCACGTAATTTTTTTTATTTGGGTAATTAAATATTGAATTTCTAGGTGGACAACTATTATTATTATTACTTTTGTTGTTGTAGTGTATATAGAGTAATGTACAGGATGTTCCGTAAACCTCAAAAAAAAAATAGTCCCGGATTTTCAACTAGAAACCCCGAGATAAAAATCCACCCCACCCTCCAATCGAGCCAACCCCCGCTAGGGGGGGTTGGCGAGGAGTTATTGACAGCCGCCGGCAGGCCTAGATCGTGCGATAGCACGATCTAGTCTCAAAATTAAGCAGTGATAAAAAAATATGAAAGATGAATTCAGTTTTTGTTGCAGGAAAAAATTATCACAAATAAAAAAGTTATTACACATTTTCGAATTCTGCCAACTGTGATATCTCGAAAACGGGAAGAGATATCGAAATCCGGTTTTTACCTTTTGACGTTTCACGAAAATTGAGCTCTAGACACTTTGGTCGGTTTTCCCCAAAATAAAGAAATTTGGGCCACCCTGTACGTTGTCTTTTAGCTCGTGACTGGTATTTGTCTCGAGTTCGGGGCACCACATTTGGCATTTCAATATTTAAATCACGTTTGTGAAAGTAGTTTTTGATGAACAGCATGATTCATGAACTTGTTTCTCTTCCGAAGTAGTTCTCGGTGTCTTCCATTTACTTTGCAAACTCCATTACCTTAATCGTTCCGGTTAGCATTGTAATAAGACAAAAGAAAAATTCGATGCAAATAACTTGTCCTTACTTCGTGAGATTTTCCGGTTCGCAGTAAACAATTAAATTCCTTATGAATTCCGGTTTTCCTAAATTACATTTTAAATTAATTAAAAATGGATGGCGGAGCAATCGCATCGGCAGAAAATTAATTGTTTTTTTTACTTTTATGTTTCGTGTGGTCCGAAATTTATTGCGCAACATCAGTCTTGCAGCAAGGGCCTAAATTTCATTTAAAATTCAACATAACTTTGTTGAAGCAAAAAATTCACTACAAAACATTATTTTTTTGTATTTATTTTCAGGTAAGTGGATGATTTTAGCGTTTCCGCAAACGAGTCGGTGAGTATCGAAAAGGTAAAGGGAAACAAAGCCGCCCCGAAGATCTGCTCCTTCCACGCAAATCCAACACTTGCCGTTCTGTTCCCTTTTGTAATGGGAAAAATAAATTAAACGTAATGCCCCTCATTTTTTCACAACAATTTAAAAAACATTCGCATTTCGGCGGCGAACAGCGGGCCTAAAACAATTTAAAAATAATTGAATAACTTCGTTTTTGCATATTCCTTTAATTTTTCTCGTCAGATTATTTTATGCAAATCAACTTGTCGCTACTGAATAATAACATTCCGAAAAAAAAAAAAACGCCTTAAAAATATTCATTTCGAGCCGGATTATCACGATATTGAACTTTAAATCTTTCTATCTGAAAATGCCTTTCACCGTGAAACTATGGATGATTGGGCGCCAGCGGCGTAGATCCAAGAGGGGCCATAAATATTAACCGAAATTAATTAATTTTAGAATTGGGAAAAATAAAAAATCCTGATATATTTTCTAAAGATCTAGTATATTCACAAAAAACATTGAAACTTACGTTACGGTTCAAAATAATAATTTCAATGTTTAACATTAAATATATTTAAATTCTTAAAAAATTAAACCCTCTAATTAGTCTTGATTTTTTTTTAATTTTGCGAAGAAAAATAAAAGAATTATGACGGTTTTGATTTTTCGCATTTTGGAACTCTTGGAATAACTTGAAGTTTTAGAGAATTTAATTTTCGACAATTTCGTTTTTTGTTTTTTTACTACACTTTCAAAATTTTAAGAGAAAGATCGACATTGCATTTTTTTGAATTTTTAAGTAAGAAAAAATTACGTGTATTTTCTTATTTATTTTAAGATAAAAAAGATTCTTTAATTTGTGTTTTTCTGTTTCTCTCTGCGGCGACAGGACATGAAAATTCCAACAAATTTGCAACTCTAAAAAGTAGGGCGACTTAGAACACCTATAAAAAAATGTATTTTAGCCTTTTATGTTATTTAAAACACCCGGTATTTGAAAGGTCGGAACGAGTATTTTATTTCTGATTTATTATTGCATCGGGGGAAATAATTATCTATTTACTAGACGCGTGAAATATTCAGTTTCACAAAGGATCCAAGTCCATATACTACTAAGTATATTTCATAAACAAAAAGACTCTATGTCCCTAATTTCATCGAGAGGATCGCGTAGGACCAAAAAACTAATTTTAGTGCAAAATGACTTAAGTCCCAAATATTGGCTATAATCCATATCAAACCAATTGCAACTAAAAACAAAGGATTTAAGTCCAAAAATTTCCTAAAAAATATTTATAATGCTAAGAAATATTCTCAGTTTCACAAAGGATCTAAGTCCATATACTACTAAGTATATTTCATAAACAAAAAGACTATGTCCCTAATTTCATCGAGAGGATCGCGTAGGACCAAAAAACTAATTTAAGTGCAAAAAGACTTAAGTCCCAAATAGTGTCTATAATTCATATCAAACCAATTGCAACTAAAAACAAAGGATTTAAGTCCAAAAATTTCCTAAAATATATTTATAATGCTAAGAAATATTTTCTGTTTCACTTTACGATGACTGGACATGAAGATACCAAAAATTTGTAACTCTAAAAAGTAGGGCGACTTAGAACGCTTATAAAACTATGTATTTTGGAAGCCTTTTATGCTATTAAAAACTTATCATTTGAAAGGTTGCATCGAATGAAATAATTATCTATTTACTAGACGCGTGAAAGTTAAAATAATTTGCTAGAGGTCTGCTTGAGATACAAATTTTCATAGACTGTCGCCCACGCCAATATTTGATTTTAGGATTATTTCGTCGGATCATCCGGTAAGACAATCCTCCTCAATTTACGAACGTCCATTGTCATTTTCGATCCAAGGATTTGACTGTCACAGCGTCATTGACAGTTTAAATTAGTTTCAGTTCCCATCAAAACTTCCCTCTCAACTCTAATTGATTTCCACATTTAATGCAATTTACTATCAGTATAATAATAATTACTAACCGACTCTGCATAACTCGCTTTAAAGTTTCCGCAAAGTGATGAAAAGTAGCCATTTTTTTCGAACTCTAATTTGATTTCGATAAGTTTAAGTTTCTTCACAAATTTATTGGTCTGGGAAATGAGTTTTCCTTTTATTGACTTTTCAGTTCTAACTTTTGTTATGTTGTAGCTTTGCTTTAAAGCGATTTCGTCCTGACAGAAAATAGACCTATTAAATGAACTGTGAGTTAGTTGCGGGACTTCCTACCCGTGACGTGTCATAAAATAAACAGACCTTAATGCCGGCGAGGTGGCCGGGAAATAACCGAGTTTAAATTTTTTGCTCGTAACTTTTTCACAGTTCGACATTGTGTACTTGGTAGCGTGAACGATTGAGTTTAAAATGTTAATATTTTGAAGATGCTCTCAACAAGATTTCGCCATTTTTGGTTCAGCCCCTGGGAAGTTAATCACCCCAGTTTTGTTTTTGCAAGCAAATGTTCTCATTAAGTTGATTGACTTGTTTCAAAAAATACTGGCAGCAGCGTTTCCCCCAAATTTACGGCCCGATACTAATGCAACCCTTTAAATTATGCTTACGAAAGAATTTTCCGTCCCGATTTCCCATTACTGTGCCCGGCTAAGTAAGCGTTTCTCCTGAAATTTCGTTTATTTTCAATTCCTTCCGGTTCTTATCCTAATTATCCTTAACTTAATCTAAACATCCTTGTTAAAATTTTAATACTTTTCCAAACTTCCGCGTCTGAGTTCGGCAATTCAGGGAGATTTAACGATTATTATTAACGACTCTAATATGTCTGAAACAACGTGACTTTGTGGCAAAGTTCATGTTTCCGCAGCCCGCGATTCGAGCGCATGTAGCGGTTTGTTCTATATTACTCCTTTCGTTTTGGCTCGCAACCAGCGGCGTGCTGCACCGAAATATTTACAGCTAGCGAATGGAAATTGAAAACATTATCATTATCATCATTTATATAGAAGAAACGGATTTTAAAGATAGATTGGACTTGGGTCCTTTTTGTACTGAAATGGAAGCCAACTTCGCTTCTTAAGAGCGATGTCGCCTCACAGGATGGTCCGTTTTGTAACGCTTGGACACTATTGCGAAAGTGTAATAAAGTTATGGACTTGATACTTTGTGAATAAAAAATATTTCTTAGCATTATAAATATCTTTTAGGAAATTTTTGGACTTAAATTCTTTGTTTTGCAATTGGTTTGATATGAATTATAGACAATATTTGGGACTTAGGTCTTTGTGCACTAAAATTAGTTTTTTGGTCCTACGCGATCCTCTCGATGAAATTAGGGACATAGAGTTTATGAAATATACTTAGTAGTATATGGACTTAGATCCTTTATAAAACTGAGAATATTTCTTAGCATTATAAATATTTTTAGGAAATTTTTGGACTTAAATCCTTTGTTTTTAGTTGCAATTGGTTTGATGTATTTAATTATAGACAATATTTGGGACTTAAGTCTTTTTGCACTAAATTTAGTTTTTTGGTCCTACGCGATCCTCTCGATGAAATTAGGGACATAGAGTCTTTTTGTTTATGAAATATACTTAGTAGTATATGGACTTAGATCCTTTGTGAAACTGAGAATATTTCTTAGCATTATAAATATATTTTAGGAAATTTTTGGACTTATATCCTTTGTTTTTAGTTGCAATTGGTTTGATATGAATTATAGACAATATTTGGGACTTACTTTTTGCACTAAAGTTTTTGGTCCTACGCGATCCTCTCGATGAAATTAGGGACATAGAGTTTATGAAATATACTTAGTAGTATATGGACTAGATCCTTTGTAAAACTGAGAATATTTCTTAGCATTATAAATATTTTTTAGGAAATTTTTGGACTTAAATCCTTTGTTTTTAGTTGCAATTTTTTTGGTGTATTTGATTATAGACAATATTTGGGACTTAAATTTTTTTGCACTTAAATTAGTTTTTTGGTCCTACGCGATCCTATCGATGAAATTAGGGACATAGAGCCTTTTTCTTTATGAAATATACTTAGTAGTATATGGACTTAGATCCTTTGCGAAACTGCGAATATTTCTTAGCATTATAAATATTTTTTAGGAAATTTTTGGACTTAAATCCTTTATTTTTAGTTGCAATTGGTTTGATATGGATTATAGACAATATTTGGGACTTAAGTCTTTTTGCACTAAAATTAGTTTTTTGGTCCTACGCGATCCTCTCGATGAAATTAGGGACATAGAGTCTTTTTGTTTATGAAATATACTTAGTAGTACAATATGGACTTAGATCCTTTATAAAACTGAGTATATTTCTTAGCGTTATAAATATTTTTTAGGAAATTTTTGGACTTAAATCCTTTGTTTTTAGTTGCAATTGGTTTGATATGGATTATAGACAATATTTGGGACTTAAGTCTTTTTGCACTAAAATTAGTTTTTTGGTCCTACGCGATCCTCTCGATGAAATTAGGGACATAGAGTCTTTTTGTTTATGAAATATACTTAGTAGTACAATATGGACTTAGATCCTTTATAAAACTGAGTATATTTCTTAGCGTTATAAATATTTTTTAGGAAATTTTTGGACTTAAATCCTTTGTTTTTAGTTGCAATTGGTTTGATATGGATTATAGACAATATTTGGGACTTAAGTCTTTTTGCACTAAAATTAGTTTTTTGGTCCTACGCGATCCTCTCGATGAAATTAGGGACATAGAGTCTTTTTGTTTATGAAATATACTTAGTAGTATATGGACTTAGATCCTTTGTGAAACTGAGAATATTTCTTAGCATTATAAATATATTTTAGGAAATTTTTGGACTTATATCCTTTGTTTTTAGTTGCAATTGGTTTGATATGAATTATAGACAATATTTGGGACTTACTTTTTGCACTAAAGTTTTTGGTCCTACGCGATCCTCTCGATGAAATTAGGGACATAGAGTTTATGAAATATACTTAGTAGTATATGGACTAGATCCTTTGTAAAACTGAGAATATTTCTTAGCATTATAAATATTTTTTAGGAAATTTTTGGACTTAAATCCTTTGTTTTTAGTTGCAATTTTTTTGGTGTATTTGATTATAGACAATATTTGGGACTTAAATTTTTTTGCACTTAAATTAGTTTTTTGGTCCTACGCGATCCTATCGATGAAATTAGGGACATAGAGCCTTTTTCTTTATGAAATATACTTAGTAGTATATGGACTTAGATCCTTTGCGAAACTGCGAATATTTCTTAGCATTATAAATATTTTTTAGGAAATTTTTGGACTTAAATCCTTTATTTTTAGTTGCAATTGGTTTGATATGGATTATAGACAATATTTGGGACTTAAGTCTTTTTGCACTAAAATTAGTTTTTTGGTCCTACGCGATCCTCTCGATGAAATTAGGGACATAGAGTCTTTTTGTTTATGAAATATACTTAGTAGTACAATATGGACTTAGATCCTTTATAAAACTGAGTATATTTCTTAGCGTTATAAATATTTTTTAGGAAATTTTTGGACTTAAATCCTTTGTTTTTAGTTGCAATTGGTTTGATATGGATTATAGACAATATTTGGGACTTAAGTCTTTTTGCACTAAAATTAGTTTTTTGGTCCTACGCGATCCTCTCGATGAAATTAGGGACATAGAGTCTTTTTGTTTATGAAATATACTTAGTAGTACAATATGGACTTAGATCCTTTATAAAACTGAGTATATTTCTTAGCGTTATAAATATTTTTTAGGAAATTTTTGGACTTAAATCCTTTGTTTTTAGTTGCAATTGGTTTGATATGGATTATAGACAATATTTGGGACTTAAGTCTTTTTGCACTAAAATTAGTTTTTTGGTCGTACGCGATCCTCTCGATGAAATTAGGGACATAGAGTCTTTTTGTTTATGAAATATACTTAGTAGTACAATATGGACTTAGATCCTTTATAAAACTGAGTATATTTCTTAGCGTTATAAATATTTTTTAGGAAATTTTTGGACTTAAATCCTTTGTTTTTAGTTGCAATTGGTTTGATATGGATTATAGACAATATTTGGGACTTAAGTCTTTTTGCACTAAAATTAGTTTTTTGGTCCTACGCGATCCTCTCGATGAAATTAGGGACATAGAGTCTTTTTGTTTATGAAATATACTTAGTAGTACAATATGGACTTAGATCCTTTATAAAACTGAGTATATTTCTTAGCGTTATAAATATTTTTTAGGAAATTTTTGGACTTAAATCCTTTGTTTTTAGTTGCAATTGGTTTGATATGGATTATAGACAATATTTGGGACTTAAGTCTTTTTGCACTAAAATTAGTTTTTTGGTCCTACGCGATCCTCTCGATGAAATTAGGGACATAGAGTCTTTTTGTTTATGAAATATACTTAGTAGTACAATATGGACTTAGATCCTTTATAAAACTGAGTATATTTCTTAGCGTTATAAATATTTTTTAGGAAATTTTTGGACTTAAATCCTTTGTTTTTAGTTGCAATTGGTTTGATATGGATTATAGACAATATTTGGGACTTAAGTCTTTTTGCACTAAAATTAGTTTTTTGGTCGTACGCGATCCTCTCGATGAAATTAGGGACATAGAGTCTTTTTGTTTATGAAATATACTTAGTAGTACAATATGGACTTAGATCCTTTATAAAACTGAGTATATTTCTTAGCGTTATAAATATTTTTTAGGAAATTTTTGGACTTAAATCCTTTGTTTTTAGTTGCAATTGGTTTGATATGGATTATAGACAATATTTGGGACTTAAGTCTTTTTGCACTAAAATTAGTTTTTTGGTCCTACGCGATCCTCTCGATGAAATTAGGGACATAGAGTCTTTTTGTTTATGAAATATACTTAGTAGTATATGGACTTAGATCCTTTGTGAAACTGAGAATATTTCTTAGCATTATAAATATATTTTAGGAAATTTTTGGACTTATATCCTTTGTTTTTAGTTGCAATTGGTTTGATATGAATTATAGACAATATTTGGGACTTACTTTTTGCACTAAAGTTTTTGGTCCTACGCGATCCTCTCGATGAAATTAGGGACATAGAGTTTATGAAATATACTTAGTAGTATATGGACTAGATCCTTTGTAAAACTGAGAATATTTCTTAGCATTATAAATATTTTTTAGGAAATTTTTGGACTTAAATCCTTTGTTTTTAGTTGCAATTTTTTTGGTGTATTTGATTATAGACAATATTTGGGACTTAAATTTTTTTGCACTTAAATTAGTTTTTTGGTCCTACGCGATCCTATCGATGAAATTAGGGACATAGAGCCTTTTTCTTTATGAAATATACTTAGTAGTATATGGACTTAGATCCTTTGCGAAACTGCGAATATTTCTTAGCATTATAAATATTTTTTAGGAAATTTTTGGACTTAAATCCTTTGTTTTTAGTTGCAATTGGTTTGATATGGATTATAGACAATATTTGGGACTTAAGTCTTTTTGCACTAAAATTAGTTTTTTGGTCGTACGCGATCCTCTCGATGAAATTAGGGACATAGAGTCTTTTTGTTTATGAAATATACTTAGTAGTACAATATGGACTTAGATCCTTTATAAAACTGAGTATATTTCTTAGCGTTATAAATATTTTTTAGGAAATTTTTGGACTTAAATCCTTTGTTTTTAGTTGCAATTGGTTTGATATGGATTATAGACAATATTTGGGACTTAAGTCTTTTTGCACTAAAATTAGTTTTTTGGTCCTACGCGATCCTCTCGATGAAATTAGGGACATAGAGTCTTTTTGTTTATGAAATATACTTAGTAGTACAATATGGACTTAGATCCTTTATAAAACTGAGTATATTTCTTAGCGTTATAAATATTTTTTAGGAAATTTTTGGACTTAAATCCTTTGTTTTTAGTTGCAATTGGTTTGATGTATTTAATTATAGACAATATTTGGGACTTAAGTCTTTTTGCACTAAATTTAGTTTTTTGGTCCTACGCGATCCTCTCGATGAAATTAGGGACATAGAGTCTTTTTGTTTATGAAATATACTTAGTAGTATATGGACTTAGATCCTTTGTGAAACTGAGAATATTTCTTAGCATTATAAATATATTTTAGGAAATTTTTGGACTTATATCCTTTGTTTTTAGTTGCAATTGGTTTGATATGAATTATAGACAATATTTGGGACTTACTTTTTGCACTAAAGTTTTTGGTCCTACGCGATCCTCTCGATGAAATTAGGGACATAGAGTTTATGAAATATACTTAGTAGTATATGGACTAGATCCTTTGTAAAACTGAGAATATTTCTTAGCATTATAAATATTTTTTAGGAAATTTTTGGACTTAAATCCTTTGTTTTTAGTTGCAATTTTTTTGGTGTATTTGATTATAGACAATATTTGGGACTTAAATTTTTTTGCACTTAAATTAGTTTTTTGGTCCTACGCGATCCTATCGATGAAATTAGGGACATAGAGCCTTTTTCTTTATGAAATATACTTAGTAGTATATGGACTTAGATCCTTTGCGAAACTGCGAATATTTCTTAGCATTATAAATATTTTTTAGGAAATTTTTGGACTTAAATCCTTTATTTTTAGTTGCAATTGGTTTGATATGGATTATAGACAATATTTGGGACTTAAGTCTTTTTGCACTAAAATTAGTTTTTTGGTCCTACGCGATCCTCTCGATGAAATTAGGGACATAGAGTCTTTTTGTTTATGAAATATACTTAGTAGTACAATATGGACTTAGATCCTTTATAAAACTGAGTATATTTCTTAGCGTTATAAATATTTTTTAGGAAATTTTTGGACTTAAATCCTTTGTTTTTAGTTGCAATTGGTTTGATATGGATTATAGACAATATTTGGGACTTAAGTCTTTTTGCACTAAAATTAGTTTTTTGGTCCTACGCGATCCTCTCGATGAAATTAGGGACATAGAGTCTTTTTGTTTATGAAATATACTTAGTAGTACAATATGGACTTAGATCCTTTATAAAACTGAGTATATTTCTTAGCGTTATAAATATTTTTTAGGAAATTTTTGGACTTAAATCCTTTGTTTTTAGTTGCAATTGGTTTGATATGGATTATAGACAATATTTGGGACTTAAGTCTTTTTGCACTAAAATTAGTTTTTTGGTCGTACGCGATCCTCTCGATGAAATTAGGGACATAGAGTCTTTTTGTTTATGAAATATACTTAGTAGTACAATATGGACTTAGATCCTTTATAAAACTGAGTATATTTCTTAGCGTTATAAATATTTTTTAGGAAATTTTTGGACTTAAATCCTTTGTTTTTAGTTGCAATTGGTTTGATATGGATTATAGACAATATTTGGGACTTAAGTCTTTTTGCACTAAAATTAGTTTTTTGGTCCTACGCGATCCTCTCGATGAAATTAGGGACATAGAGTCTTTTTGTTTATGAAATATACTTAGTAGTACAATATGGACTTAGATCCTTTATAAAACTGAGTATATTTCTTAGCGTTATAAATATTTTTTAGGAAATTTTTGGACTTAAATCCTTTGTTTTTAGTTGCAATTGGTTTGATATGGATTATAGACAATATTTGGGACTTAAGTCTTTTTGCACTAAAATTAGTTTTTTGGTCGTACGCGATCCTCTCGATGAAATTAGGGACATAGAGTCTTTTTGTTTATGAAATATACTTAGTAGTACAATATGGACTTAGATCCTTTATAAAACTGAGTATATTTCTTAGCGTTATAAATATTTTTTAGGAAATTTTTGGACTTAAATCCTTTGTTTTTAGTTGCAATTGGTTTGATATGGATTATAGACAATATTTGGGACTTAAGTCTTTTTGCACTAAAATTAGTTTTTTGGTCCTACGCGATCCTCTCGATGAAATTAGGGACATAGAGTCTTTTTGTTTATGAAATATACTTAGTAGTACAATATGGACTTAGATCCTTTATAAAACTGAGTATATTTCTTAGCGTTATAAATATTTTTTAGGAAATTTTTGGACTTAAATCCTTTGTTTTTAGTTGCAATTGGTTTGATATGGATTATAGACAATATTTGGGACTTAAGTCTTTTTGCACTAAAATTAGTTTTTTGGTCCTACGCGATCCTCTCGATGAAATTAGGGACATAGAGTCTTTTTGTTTATGAAATATACTTAGTAGTACAATATGGACTTAGATCCTTTATAAAACTGAGAATATTTTTTTGTACTGGAAAAGATAATTTTCAGAAATGTGCGTACAGTCTGAGAAAAATTATAGACAATATTTGGGACTTAAATCTTTTTGCACTAAAATTATTTTTTTTTAAAACTAGGGACATAGAACCTTTTTGTTTATGAAATGCATGCAGTAGTAGGTATACGGACTTAGCTTATATTTTTTTATAGATTGCTATGAAATTACGTCAATTTTTGACAGTTTTTTTGGAAAATCAACGAAAAAACACTATTCATCCAACCCGTCTCAAACATCACTATGATATTTTTTGACAGCTCCTGCAGGGCCAATTTTTTCTTAATTAATTTACTGATGAAAGTACCCCACATTGGCGGACCTTCGCTTATAATTGTTGGTAGACATAAAAAACTTATTTATGTTTTAGATTTTGTTTTCGACCGACCGCCAATGGCTCTCCGGCCGTTCATTTCCGCGCACAGTGCTATTGAAAAGTAACCGGGGGAAATTTATGGTTATGGGATAGTTAGTTATTGGAGAAGTGCAGGAAAACTGCTGCAGCACGTAAAATTGTAGTTAAACGTATCGTAATTAATTGTAAGGCACTTTCTGACTTATTTTACATTGCGTTGCGAGCCGTATTTTACCGCTGTAACTGATGAATTATGTAATTCGCTTTTAATTGAATTTCAGTAACGAGATTTTAAAGCGATAGAAATGAGGAGGAATTTGAAAGGTTCGCTTTTACGATTCCAATATTCTTTTTGCGTTTCGAAAATTCTCTTCCGGATAAATTGATTTACTTTATTGTAATTACGCCGTTTCTAGTACATCAACCGTATTAGAGAGAGGCATGAGATAATGAGAGAAGAAACAACCACAAATAAACAGTTTGCAAGCGAAAATAAAAAAACTGCTTGTTGTTCACTATTTTGATAATTAAACGGTTAATTGGACAAGCAATTTTCGCACATTTCACCTTGATTCGAGGTAGAGCGCATCATCAATTCGGATGAGTCATCGCACGTAAAAACTGGTATATTTCATTATATAAGACACTCGATACTTAATTACGGCAAATTCCATTAACATCAACGAAGTGTTTGTTACACGGACATCTCCGGCGCGAGAGATCTTGTCTCCCAGCCATCCAGAGTTGTAGGCGGTACATTAAGTTCGACTCCTTATAATGTTCACTTAGGCCAAATAAAAAGTTGCCCAACTTGTCGGGCCGGAGAAGTTTTCAGAGTTTTCCCTTTTTGGGGATTATAACAGATGCGCCCTGACAGTCCCTCTTATTTACTTAATGCGAAAGTTTCACTCGGCCAATTCGAAACAAATAGTGGGAGTCGATTCAATGAAAATGTTATCAGACAAGTACATTAATAATGTAGCGGTTATTTGGAGTTTTTCCCCTTGTCATTTAGGCGCACCAACTGGTGATTGCAACTTTCTTGAGGAGCATAACGGTTACGGCGGGAAGTTTCAAATAAAAGTTGCATGGATATTGACGTTACAGATATAGTTTTTTACAATTTACTTAAGCCATTACCGCGCTGGAAGGCAGTTTCAACCTTCTCCATAATCATAACTTCGGCCCAGTTCTTGGCGAAATACATTTTTTTGTTTAAAACTCAAGTTGTTTATCAAAACGATTTTCCTAATAGCTTCTATTATATACCAGTTTTCCTAGCCGAATGTTTTATTTATGCATTTCTCGTTCTGGCTTCGATCACGATGCAAATTTTGCTACAGTGCTTATCAAGAGGACTAAATGTTTTGTTAAAGAAAAATCCATTATCAGAAGCACTTAAACTACACTGTGATGGTGCCTTTTACTTACGGTGCTTTTTGGTCAAGATACTTACGTAATCTTTTATACGGAAATCTCGGGCGCCAGTCCTTTAATTTTTAAGTGCAACTACACTTTTTTGGCTCTCCTAATTGGGAGCACAACCCTGAATAGCGAAACAGCGGAGATACAGAATTGCCAGGGGTCGGAGCTGGAGATCTATCTAATGGATTTCGATCATGCTGCTCAAACGGGTTAATCAGAAAATAAATGACAGAAATAATAACTCGTCAATTTTACCTCTTTAAAATAACGTATTTATTCAGTGGTAATAATGAACAAATTAATTTACTCTAAACCCTCCACGACTGTACAGTCGAGTGTGTATAAAACTATTTTAAAATAATTTAAAAAAATCAAGTCAAGCTGGCAATCAAGAATCTTTACGCGATTTTACGGCGGGATTTCGGAGACGTTGAATTAATAAATTATTGTGTGCGACAAGCAAACGGACCTTTCCACTAGGAAATATTATAAACGGCGGGCGATCCGTTAGCTATAGATATTTGAGGCTAGACAAAATATTGAAACCCACGGCAAATTACTGCCACAAACGTAGAGCTATTTGTTAATGATTATATTGAGTAACGTAAGTTTTTCTATGCAGATCACCTGTACGGATGGCCCAAGTGAACAGATCCACGCAGTTGATGCATATAATGACTATTTGGTTTCACGTAGGTTTTCCGGTAACCTATTATTCAGGGAGGCTGTTAAGATGGCCCAAGTGAACAGATCTCAGCAGCCGTTGCATATGTTAGCAAAATAAAAGACCAACGGAGGTATTACTAATGAGCTCTAGTTTACTTTGGTAGCAAAATACGGCGATACTCACGGACAATAAGATCTCTCAACATCTATACTTAACTGAAGGCAGTACCGACAGAATGTAGCAGGCTACGTTGACTTCTTACCAATATTATATTCAAAGAAATTTACTATTAAAACTCAGAGCGGCGGTACGGAAAGATTACGGCTTCGGTTTGATCTTCAATCGCTGGCGGTTGAACGGATCTGATATGCGGACTATTTCGGAATGAACCTGAACTGCTGCCGGTTTTCTCGGAATGAGAGAGGAATGAGCATTCCTCTTCTTTTTGTAAACTTTATGACGTATCTAGGTCGCGTGATAGAGGGGCGGTCACCGACTTGAAACGAAGGATTCGGATGCACAACCCAGCGTAACTTGCAGAGGTGCAGCGGATTATGCAAGTAGGCGCATCAATTCAGAACGTATATAACCGGGAATGCGTTACTTATAATTTCTATACTATTTTGCAAAAGGAAACGGATTAAAACGGGCAAGGATTAACATTTTTAGTAACGAATGATTTTTATTTCCGACTCGGCCATTATTTATAATAATTCTCGGATATTACTTATACGAGGGATTGTCGAAAATTAATAATAAAATACCAAATATCGACGATATTTTGGATAAATTGGGAAAATATAACTATTTCACCACCTTGGACCTCGCATCAGGTTTTCACCAGACAGAAACGGAAGAAAAATCTATCTAGAAAACTGCTGAAAAATGCACCTGCCGCCTTCCAACGCTGCGATATTCAAAATTTGGCCATTTTGCAGCAGTAAACGGTTGCTAAAGTCTCCCAACTCGTTGATTATTTTAATATCATTTATGATTTTATTATTCCGAACGTTTTTATTATGATGTAAAGTACTAAAATAAAGATCTCTAAACTCGTGTTTCTTTAATGGTTAGACATTAGACGGCACCTAAGGACAGAATGGAAAATTATGCAGAAGATTTTATTCCAGACGACAAACTTGCTTAAAACTTTAGTCCTTATGCCGGTATTTATTTACGCTCCGACACAAAGGGTACCGGGAATTATGAATTTAAAAACGAATTCGGTATAACTCGGTGGAATTGCGTGTTTCCTACTGTTTGTTTATGCACCGTCGCCACATAAATTATGGATATGACGGACAAGCTTTATGTACCGAGGGAAAATTAATGAATACACAGCATACCACTACTAATTATGTAAAATTAGTACGTTTGAACAATTTTTTTCCTCAGTTAAACGGGCTTCCTTGTAGATTGTGACGACTTCCAGCATTTTTCAGCTCGGTCACTCTTATTTCCCGGTTCGGCCCGCTCCTCCTCCTGCAGTCCGTTAGCCGTGGTTTATTCTTTGGCCTCTTCTAATTTCCAACTTCAAAGTCTCCGCTGCATTCCAAAGCGCTCGAATGCAATTACTTCGGAAAAAGTCTTGCATATTTATAGCCGATACTTCATGCCCAAGAACTTTGTTTTCGGTTACTTGCCGGAAAGACCAATTGTGTTTTCAAACTGGCGAGGATGCGAATATATTTAAATTTCGTTGACCTAATTTTCGGGATTTTTTTCGGCCACCGGAAACCTCAAGTGTAAAAAGGTAACCATGATTAAATCAGGCGATGATTGAGGGTGGCAACATGATAATTTGTGTGTGATCAGGATGGGCCTATGTAGATGTTTCATGCCAAAAACAAGGCCGTCTAATTTGTAGTAAAAAAATGGGTGTTAAACATAAGCGTAACGAGGCGCGCAAGCCAAACAGTAGGCGGCGAATAAATAAGTTGCCGAAAATGAGACGTAAAACTATAACTCACCTTTCCATAATAATAACGGGGAGGCCCGTCCTTTCCACGGGTAATAACTCATGAAATTACAAGGGCTCAACAAATATTACTAAAACATGACATCCATTCTGATAATGAACTCTCGCACTTCTTACAATGGTAATGGCGTCGGGAGAGTGAGGGATGCGGAACTTCGCGCAAAAAGTTTGGTAATAACTCCACAAAAGGCACTAGGGACGGCAGGTTAGGTCGTGGAATGGAGTGACGTGATTTGTTGAATGGAACTTACTAATGAATGTTATGTAACAATTTTTTTTGTTATACAAGGTGTTGGGGCAAATCCGCGAACCACCGGCTTTGACGGCCGACAACTATTTAACGGGTGGAGATAAAAAATCAAACGACACGGCATGATGATCAGCATCCATTTCTGAATCGATTGGACCAAAAAAAGAAGGGGGTCAATTTTCTTTTAAAAAAGTTACAACACTTCAAAGGGAAAAGTGTCAAAAAACTTGATTTTGACGAAAATCGAAAGTCCCTGGAAAATTCTGAAATAATTCATGGCTATAGAATTCGACGAGTGAAATCGAATGGCGAAAACGCGAGATCGATATCTCGTTTCCTTACCGAGATACGGACGGCGAAAGTCTCCATAAGATCCTGGATTTTGGATCTTTTTTTTTTCTATCTGGCAACGATGATGATCGCTAAAAAGCGATACGTACCTTCTTAACATAATTCATCATTGTCATAAACTATAAAACCACAATCACCGTGTACCACCTGAGTATGATTATGAATAAACAAACTTGACTGGCACGCAACTCTTTCCAGGAATGTCACTATTTACGTTTGCACGTCACATTCATCAAGTGTAGCTTAACAACTAAAGTGCATATTTTATATTTGACCTCCAATTATTGAATCGAAAATTTCCATGACTCTTTTCTAATCGAGTGTATGGTTTAATCCGACTTACCAATAAAGAACACTTTTTTATAATTATTATTTTTATACTTCACTGTTTTCGATTGCGCTCGCCTAAACCGTACGATTACCAAACCCGTACGTGAGGATTTATAAAACTCTTCGGTTCGTTTTAATAAAACGACTACGACAAATCGACTTCCAATTTTATCGTGTATTTACTTTGAAATTTCAATTTGCTTGGCAGTGTTAAAAAAATCCTCCTCGGCGTGGAGGAAGTGATTTACAAAAGATGACACGATAAATATTCCTGGAGGAACACCGGCTACAATCAGCAAACATTCCCCATTTTCCGTCCCGGAAGATTGCGACGGCGAGGCGATTCCTATGAATTTAAAACCAAACAAATTCACAGAAAATTTACCGCAGACTAATTTTATTGGTTGGGCAAACTTCGTGTGAAAATCAAAGCTCGGCACTGCCTTGTTAAAAGAATGGAGGAGGTTATTTATATGCTCCGTGCATTTTAGTTCCTGCTCGCCGTGGAACACGTAGGAGAAGGCCGATGAAGCTTACATCCCCCGTTCTTTGCGTTAGAACCACTCCGTCGGAATTTTAAATTGGAAATCTGAAAAGGGCATAATTGAAATTTTCTCAAGGGCTAATGATACCGCGTGAATAAGGTAGGCGCGATTCGAATTAATATTACATCTTAGGATAATTGAGTTTCGAGGAAAAATTATTGGAAACGTGAATTTATTGATTGTGTGGACGTCAGGCAAAGCTGCAGGGGGTCATGTCAGTCCCATCCATTTATTAAGTGACGCAGGTTTTACATTATTTTGCAAACACTGGAATTTTCGTTGCAGCTTGTGCTGATTAATTCGCCCTGGGGCTGGACTAAATCGAATTCGCCCTAGAGTGGAGATAATCATCAGTTTTTGCCAACTAACTTTTAATGCACTTAACTCGTATGTGTTTAAGTAACTTCGACATTCCCAGATTATATTTTGAACGCCCACGGTTTCCTTCCGCCGCGCCGCGCCGTGCAAGAAATCTTATCACATAAAAATTTCCAGGTCATCTGTCTGTTAGCCTCGAGGATAGACAGTGACATCCAATAAAGTTGGACGGCCGGTGATGCACCACCGACGTGCCAATCTCCCTGAAATCCTGTTAGAATTTTATTCAAACTCCGGTGATTTATACGAACGCGTCCATTTAGGCGGGGGCCTTGCGGCGACTGGTACTTTCCCAGACAAATTTCACGCGCGTGGTAATAATTTGTTCATAGATAGCATCGGCGAATCCATAAGGAAACAGTGTGGATATTTAACTATTTTTAACGAAAGTTAAAAATAAATGTAACTATTATAGATAAAACGTTTAATGCGTGGATTTATTTACTTTGGTATATTATGGCGAATGCGCCAGTAATAATTCAATAATTTATTTTCAGTTATTTATCTGGGGATTCGGCAGTTTTGGTAATTTTTTTTTAACGTAAATAGACATAATTTGTTTCAATTGAGAGCTGAAAGTACATCCTTTCTTATGGCGCAAGAAAAATACATTTTTATTTAAAATTTGTTTACAAAATTTAATTGGTTTCCATAATTTTTTAAAACTGCAAAATCTTTAATCAAGAAGAATTTTGTTTATCTTTCGTAATATCCGAATTATTCCGTATATATATCATTTTTGTGGCATTCAGAATTTTAGCATATTGTGGCGAATGCGCCGGTAATTAAATAATTATTTTCTATCGTTATAATTAAATTACCGGAGGAACGTAGTTAGGCCAGTAGAATTAAACGGGAATCTGTAACTAATTCGTTTCAGATAGCCGTAGGTAAAAACAGGTGTATTTAGTTCTAAGGAATATACCTCTGCGATTCCTCCCAAATCAAATAAACAGAACATTGTTTATAAGTCACTTTTATGTGAAAAAATCATGAAATTTGGAGTTTTTTAAAAATTGCAGTAAGACTGCAGTAGATTAATTTTTTTGAATGTTTCTGTTTACTAGGTAATTCCAAACCGGTTAATTTAAGCCCCGGTTGATTTCATTTCATTGATTATTTATTTAAATAATTGCCGAAAACCATCGAAATTTTCGAAAATTTCAAGCATTTTTTACTCTGAAAGGAAAAATGCTAGACTCTTGAAACTTTGGTGGAATATGTGTCTCATTACCCTCAACTTACAAAAAAAATTTCGTTTTAAAATGTTTATTAGTTTTCGAAAAATTCTATTTGTTTATTAAAAACGTCCCAAATGTTTAATGAAAAATTGACCTATTAACGTTATCAAAAATAATTCAACCACAGCTCATTTTTTTCGTCAAGACGTCAATTTTACGAATCTGTTATGGGCGTATCGATTTTCAATAATTTTGACCGTCAAAATGGCGTTAACAACATTGCTACTTTTCGGAGCAGCATTTTTTGGAAATAACTTTACAACAAATGAACGTATCTGCACAAATCTTTCATATTTGAGTTGCTGGTATTTTTCTACAAATTTATAAAAAAAAATTGTTGCTCTGGGACATGTAGGAGCCGAGATAATTTTTTTAATTGTTTAATGCGCCAAAGGTTTATTTATTATTATTTATGGCCAAAATTGAAACTGGTTATTAATAAGATCTTGAATTTTGTGAATTCATCAAGTCCTATTGAAAACGGGCCCTTTTTGAGGTCAAAATATAATTTATAATAATTAGTGATTTTAGAGCGTCTTCAATTTGTTTGGCTCAAGGGACAGGGGAATTTTTTATCAAACGATTTTCAAATTGGGGTAGCGAGAAAAATATCTCCGTTATTTTCCGGCCAATTTCGAGTTTTTTTTTTAATTTGGGGTAGCTCACGAAAATAATAACAATGGGCACATTTGCAATATCCAAATATAATAAACAAATAATTGTTATAAACAATTTATTTATTTATTTTTTTAATTTTTTCTTTTTTGGTCTTATGCGACTTATAATGTGCTAATGTATTAAACATAAATTTATAAAGATTATATAATGGTAACAATGCAGTAACATCGTATATTGTTTGATGGAGAAATAGTTTGTGCATACATTGTTATCTACTATTATATAATCTTTATAAATTTATATTTAATACATTAGCACATTATAAGTTGCATAAGCCCAAAAAAGAAAAAATAAAAAAAAATAATAATAAATTGTTTATTATTTGGATATTGCAAATGTGCCCATTGTTATTATTTTCGTGAGCTACCCCAAATTAAATTAAAAAAAACGTCGAAATTGGCCGGAAAATAACGGAGATATGACGAATTTTTCTCGCTACCCCAATTTGAAACTAGTTTGATCAAAAATTCACCTGTCCCTTGAGCCAAACAAATTGAAGACGCTCTAAAATCACGGATTATTAAAAATTATATTTTGACCTCAAAAAGGGCCCGTTTTCAATAGGACTTGATGAATTCACAAAATTCAAGATCTTATTAACAACCAGTTTCAATTTTGGCCATAAATATTAATAAATAAACCTTTGGCGCATTAAACAATTTAAAAAATTATCTCGGCTCCTACATGTCCCAGAGCAACAATTTTTTTTTATAAATTTGTAGAAAAATACCAGCAACTGAAATATGAAAGATTTGTGCAGATATGTTCATTTGTTGTAAAGTTATTTGCAAAAAACGCTGCTCCGAAAAGTAGCAATGTTGTTAACGCCATTTTGACGGTCAAAATTATTGAAAATCGATACGCCCATAACAGATTCATAAAATTGACGTCTTGACGAAAAAAATGAGCTGTGGTTGAATTATTTTTGATAACGTTAATAGGTCAATTTTTCATTAAACATTTGGGACGTTTTTAATAAACAAATAGAATTTCTCGAAAACTAATAACCATTTTAAAACGAAATTTTTTTTGTAAGTTGAGGGTAATGAGACACATATTCCACCAAAGTTTCAAGAGTCTAGCATTTTTCCTTTCAGAGTAAAAAATGCTTGACATTTTCGAAAATTTCGATGGTTTTCGGCAATTATTTAAATAAATAATCAATGAAATGAAATCAACCGGGGCTTAAATTAACCGGTTTGGAATTACCTAGTAAACAGAAACATTCAAAAAAATTAATCTACTGCAGTCTTACTGCAATTTTAAAAAAACTCCAAATTTCATGATTTTTTCACATACAAGTGACTTATAAACAATGTTCTGTATATTTGATTTGGGAGGAATCGCAGAGGTATATTCCTTATAACTAAATACACCTGTTTTTACCTACGGCTATCTGAAACGAATTAGTTACAGATTCCCGTTCACATCGTCTAATTCTACTGGCCAAGTATGTTTTTACCATTGCTGGTAAAGAAAGAGATAGTGTGCAGTTGTTCAAAAATGCTGCAATCTAAAAATCATTTTATTTAAATTAATCCAAACGTTGCATATGAAAAATATAGCTTCATATAATTTCACAAATATTATTCATTTATGTACGTTACATGAATTATACTAGTATTTTATGTATTGCCTCATCAATTTTTTGTAATTGCCAGATCGACTATCTATTTGAATGATTAATTGTACGTTTTTTAATATGTTAAACCCGCAGCGCTGGGCATATTTCACTTCCTCTGCATTTTATTTATTAATTTTTTCGCAATAAATTAAATACTGTTGGTTTATAATACAGAACACGAAACAACAACAGCGTTTGTGCATTTTGTTGTTCCTTCGGTGTGTGCATTTCCGATTGTGCGCCTTTAGAAGAAGTTCACAAGCCGGAAGAGTACTCGCTAATTAACCACTCATATGACGAAGTTATTACGGAACACAATTATCATTGTTTTACTTGCCTAGATTCGCTGGAGTATGTACTTTTTGAAACTATGTATTTGCATATAATTATGTTGGCAAACTGTACCGTGTAGCAGCGTAAGCTCTCTATTCCCTATTGGTTAGTCTTTTTTTGTCTGGACTTTCATTTGTGCAGGTTATTTAGATGTGCAAGCAAACGCAGCGCTGTAAACTAATGAAACGTGCCAGTTTTTCAGGATGAGATGTACAGAATTAACAGAGGTTGAAGTGTAAGCCTTTAAAAGTCTTAGTCTATCAACAAGTTCATTTACATCATCCCAATAGACGTACTCTATATGTTTTTCATTATATACGACCTTACTTATTAATTAGAGTGAGAGCGACTGGCAGCGTTTAATAGATAATAGAACTAAAGTCTCATTATCGTGAGAGTCGGTGTTTCCAGCGGGCTTTGAAGCCTTTAAAAGTCTTAGTCTGTCAACAAGTTCATTTACATCATCCCAATAGACGTACTCTATATGTTTTTCATTATATACGACCTTACTTATTAATTAGAGTGAGAGCGACTGGCAGCGTTTAATAGATAATAGAACTAAAGTCTCATTATCGTGAGAGTCGGTGTTTCCAGCGGGCTTTGAAGCCTTTAAAAGTCTTAGTCTGTCAACAAGTTCATTTACATCATCCCAATAGACGTACTCTATATGTTTTTCATTATATACGACCTTACTTATTAATTAGAGTGAGAGCGACTGGCAGCGTTTAATAGATAATAGAACTAAAGTCTCATTATCGTGAGAGTCGGTGTTTCCAGCGGGCTTTGAAGCCTTTAAAAGTCTTAGTCTATCAACAAGTTCATTTACATCATCCCAATAGACGTACTCTATATGTTTTTCATTATATACGACCTTACTTATTAATTAGAGTGAGAGCGGCTGGCAGCGTTTAATAGATAATAGAACTAAAGTCTCATTATCGTGAGAGTCGGTGTTTCCAGCGGGCTTTGAAGCCTTTAAAAGTCTTAGTCTATCAACAAGTTCATTTACATCATCCCAATAGACGTACTCTATATGTTTTTCATTATATACGACCTTACTTATTAATTAGAGTGAGAGCGGCTGGCAGCGTTTAATAGATAATAGAACTAAAGTCTCATTATCGTGAGAGTCGGTGTTTCCAGCGGGCTTTGAAGCCTTTAAAAGTCTTAGTCTGTCAACAAGTTCATTTACATCATCCCAATAGACGTACTCTATATGTTTTTCATTATATACGACCTTACTTATTAATTAGAGTGAGAGCGACTGGCAGCGTTTAATAGATAATAGAACTAAAGTCTCATTATCGTGAGAGTTGGTGTTTCCAGCGATCTTTGAAGCCTTTAAAAGTCTTAGTCTGTCAACAAGTTCATTTACATCATCCCAATAGACGTACTCTATATGTTTTTCATTATATACGACCTTACTTATTAATTAGAGTGAGAGCGACTGGCAGCGTTTAATAGATAATAGAACTAAAGTCTCATTATCGTGAGAGTCGGTGTTTCCAGCGGGCTTTGAAGCCTTTAAAAGTCTTAGTCTGTCAACAAGTTCATTTACATCATCCCAATAGACGTACTCTATATGTTTTTCATTATATACGACCTTACTTATTAATTAGAGTGAGAGCGACTGGCAGCGTTTAATAGATAATAGAACTAAAGTCTCATTATCGTGAGAGTCGGTGTTTCCAGCGGGCTTTGAAGCCTTTAAAAGTCTTAGTCTGTCAACAAGTTCATTTACATCATCCCAATAGACGTACTCTATATGTTTTTCATTATATACGACCTTACCTATTAATTAGAGTGAGAGCGACTGGCAGCGTTTAATAGATAATAGAACTAAAGTCTCATTATCGTGAGAGTCGGTGTTTCCAGCGGGCTTTGAAGCCTTTAAAAGTCTTAGTCTATCAACAAGTTCATTTACATCATCCCAATAAACGTACTCTATATGTTTTTCATTATATACGACCTTACTTATTAATTAGAGTGAGAGCGACTGGCAGCGTTTAATAGATAATAGAACTAAAGTCTCATTATCGTGAGAGTTGGTGTTTCCAGCGATCTTTGAAGCCTTTAAAAGTCTTAGTCTGTCAACAAGTTCATTTACATCATCCCAATAGACGTACTCTATATGTTTTTCATTATATACGACCTTACTTATTAATTAGAGTGAGAGCGGCTGGCAGCGTTTAATAGATAATAGAACTAAAGTCTCATTATCGTGAGAGTCGGTGTTTCCAGCGGGCTTTGAAGCCTTTAAAAGTCTTAGTCTGTCAACAAGTTCATTTACATCATCCCAATAGACGTACTCTATATGTTTTTCATTATATACGACCTTACTTATTAATTAGAGTGAGAGCGGCTGGCAGCGTTTAATAGATAATAGAACTAAAGTCTCATTATCGTGAGAGTCGGTGTTTCCAGCGGGCTTTGAAGCCTTTAAAAGTCTTAGTCTGTCAACAAGTTCATTTACATCATCCCAATAGACGTACTCTATATGTTTTTCATTATATACGACCTTACCTATTAATTAGAGTGAGAGCGACTGGCAGCGTTTAATAGATAATAGAACTAAAGTCTCATTATCGTGAGAGTCGGTGTTTCCAGCGGGCTTTGAAGCCTTTAAAAGTCTTAGTCTATCAACAAGTTCATTTACATCATCCCAATAAACGTACTCTATATGTTTTTCATTATATACGACCTTACTTATTAATTAGAGTGAGAGCGACTGGCAGCGTTTAATAGATAATAGAACTAAAGTCTCATTATCGTGAGAGTTGGTGTTTCCAGCGATCTTTGAAGCCTTTAAAAGTCTTAGTCTGTCAACAAGTTCATTTACATCATCCCAATAGACGTACTCTATATGTTTTTCATTATATACGACCTTACTTATTAATTAGAGTGAGAGCGGCTGGCAGCGTTTAATAGATAATAGAACTAAAGTCTCATTATCGTGAGAGTCGGTGTTTCCAGCGGGCTTTGAAGCCTTTAAAAGTCTTAGTCTGTCAACAAGTTCATTTACATCATCCCAATAGACGTACTCTATATGTTTTTCATTATATACGACCTTACTTATTAATTAGAGTGAGAGCGACTCGCACCGTTTAATAGATAATAGAACTAAAGATTTATTATCGTGAGAGTTGGTGTTTCCAGCGGTCTTTGAAGCCTTTAAAAGTCTTAGTCTGTCAACAAGTTCATTTACATCATCCCAATAAACGTACTCTTTCACGTTTCTCCTTATAATTTCTTTTTTTCTCGTCAGGCAGTAAAAATGCATTTAGAATGAATTAATAGATTTTTACTTTCATCTACTGGTGCATTTGGAGTTGTTCACTATGTATTTTCATTCCCTTTTCGAACCTTCGATGAGTGTAATAAATGATGGACGGATTGCGGATTGTGTCAGGCAACCAAAAAAATCCGAGCGGCTTGGGTTTCCATCAAGAACATAGGCGCTGTGTTTATAGTATAATACTTCCGAATAAATTAGGCTACAAAAAAGACAGGCGTCTCATTCTGCCTCATCTCTTGATTTTTAGCCCTTTATCCTCTTGCGCCTTTGTCACTTTATATTTTGGAATTAAAAAAAGTATGTAGCGAATCCCAAATTATGTGTTGTGCCATCGTTGCTAACTTAATAATAATAATAATAATAATAATTGCTAAAATGTGCCAAAAATGTCTCCTCAAGTTTATTGGTATTTCGACTTTCTTTCATTAACAATAATATAGTAATTTATTCAAGAAACACGCAATCAATACCATTATCTGTAACGAGTTAAAAAGTTCGTTTGAAGAAGAGTACACGGCTTTGTTGGGCTGGCATGGAAGTTTTCCCGGGAGGGCATTAATTTTGAATTGGCTTTAATGTAAGGGATCCAATTTTAAACCGTTATCGCATCCCATTTTTTCACTGGATAGACACTACATTAATTCCTCGGGGTTAGAAAACTTTAAAGCGGCTTCCCAATGATAAATGGGGATATCTGACAAATTTGACGACAAGATTCCCGCACGCCTTTTCGCGAGGAATGCACGGGTTAAGGAAATTACATCACGAGCGTCTCCGCGTATCTTTCTCACATACAATCCTCTTACTTAAGAATTAAAAAGTTGCAGTCGGGCATCACTAACTTGTCTGACAACTACGAAATAGAATTTATCATTTCAAAGCCAACTCTGAAATATTAAAACGAGAAGGAGGTATGAACAAGGCTGAAAATTTATACTCTAAATCTAGTTGTTTGAAGCTCCTACACTCGGCCTCGAATATTCGTCAACAAAAAAGGGGGTCAGTTGTCGTGGATATGCCCGCCTCGCCGCGGCTGAATTAGCTCAAACAGAGCATGAAACTTGCTCACACATTTATTTATTCGTCTGCAATGGCTCGACCTGTAAGACGCCGTGTGACGATATTAAGCTGAAAAATAAACAATGAGCGAGTTTACAGTTTTTTCCCCAGCATCAGACTTCCTCGCATTTCCGGTTCGCCTGCCGGTTATGCGCTGGACTGGCATCGGTGACTGCTGACATCCAATAAACCCTCTTGGTCACTGGTGACAACTATGGGGAGTTTTTTATCCTGACCGGTTGACGTCGTCTTTCATCGCGTTGATTCTTATTTGGTGCCAACTTTTTTAAAGGATCTTATGTTTTATTGAAAAGAGCGGAAAGGAATCAAGCCTGGTTTAATTTTTAGCTGTTCTAGTCAAAGTTTTTCGTTTAGCGTTATGATGAAAAATAAATAGTTTTAAATATGAACGGATCCTGAGAGAAAACTGGGGTTATTGGTTTTTGCAAGTTTCTATAAAAAAATTTAAAAAATAAGAATATAGCTCGTGCCGAACAACACGATATAGAACAACATTTTCGGGAGAATGTGACACAAACAAATTAACTAATCACGAATCGCTTTCGTCTGTTTTCTAATACCTAATAATAAATAATTTTAAGACGATATGTTCCCATAAACGTTTTCTGCTGAATATAATGCGCGCAAACGGTATTCACGGTAAAGCGGCCACTTATTTCCGGAGCGCCGGTTTAAAATCAAACTTTTTGACAGGATAAATTAAGCACGATGTACACCGGCCCACCTAGGGCCGTAAAAAATTTATAATTTAAATTTAATTTGAAAAAATAGCCCACAATAATTTTGCTTGTGTATTTCCCGTGTCTAAAGGGCGATATTTCAGTGTAGCTTCTGAAGTATATTTTATCAAATTATTAAATTTAAGCCGCTATTTTTCATCGGGAATGAGAAATGGATATGTAGATCCCAGCGAGTTATATTTATATGCGCGTCTCTCGCGCGATATGTCCATATTTAAAGGAAATTTTAAAGCTCGTAAATTTCATTGAATATGTTTCCAACGAAAGCTTTAAATTTGGACCGATCCGGGATGCGGATAACTGAAATCGTTCATTGGAAATACAATAGAAAATGTTTAGTTGAAACACTATTTTAACTCAAAATGATCACAATATATGTCTAAAAATCTTATAATGTATTATTAAAAGAAGCTACAGGAATTAATAATAGCTCTGCGAGGCTGGCCCTATAAGTACGTATGTAAGTTGTTTTATCTCGGTGTTTTTTAGTTGGAAAAAGTTAAAGATTTCGGGAAAAAGTAGTCAGGCAGGGTTTCGGAGTAGAGAAAACGAAAAAATTTAGGGATTCTTTTTTAAAATTGAAAAAATTAAAAGAAATAACGCTAACATTAGTTAAGTCGAGGAGAAATCTAAAAAAAAAATTTTCAAAATTTTCAAAATTTTTGACATTCCTTTTTTTTGGGCAGACGCACGGACCGACATGGGAGTATTAAATCGTTCATAACTCTATAAAATACTTTTCGGATCACTACGAAAGATAGTTTAATCGATTTTCCTGACGTCTATTAAATATATAGCGGATCGTTCGGATGGGTCCTAAAAATAGGTTTTGATCCCGCAAAGTACATAAAAAAAACCGACAGGAGCTCTGATATTATAGCCAAAATGTCATTATCGTGAGAGTCAGCATTTCCAACAGTCTTTGAAGCCATTGAAAGTCTTAGTCTATCAACAAGTTCATTTACATCATCCCAATAGACGTACTCTATAGGTTTCTCATTGTATACGACCATAGCAGATCCGCTTTTCGATGGAGTATGATATGACTTACTTATTAATTAAAGTGAGAGGGGCTCGCAGCGTTTAATATATTAAGAGCTAAAATCTCATTATTATGACTAAGTATTTCCAGTAGTCTTTGAGGCCTTTAAAAGTCTTAGTCTGTCAACAAGTTCATTTACGTCATCCCAAAAGACGTACTCTATGGGTTTTTCATTATATACGATTATATCAAATGCACTTTTCTCATTAATTAGAGTGAGAGGGACTCGCAGCGTTTAATAGATTAAGAGCTAAAATCGCATTATTATGACTCAGTATTTCCAGCAGTCTTTGAGGCCTTTAAAAGTCTTAGTCTGTCAACAAGTTCATTTACGTCATCCCAAAAGACGTACTCTATGGGTTTTTCATTATATACGATTATATCAAATCCACTTTTCTCATTAATTAGAGTGAGGGACTCGCAGCGTTTAATAGATTAAGAGCTAAAAACTCATTATTATGACTCAGTATTTCCAGCAGTCTTTGAGGCCTTTAAAAGTCTTAGTCTGTCAACAAGTTCATTTACGTCATCCCAAAAGACGTACTCTATGGGTTTTTCATTATATACGATTATATCAAATCCACTTTTCTCATTAAATAGAGTGAGGGACTCGCAGCGTTTAATAGATTAAGAGCTAAAAACTCATTATTATGACTCAGTATTTCCAGCAGTCTTTGAGGCCTTTAAAAGTCTTAGTCTGTCAACAAGTTCATTTACGTCATCCCAAAAGACGTACTCTATGGGTTTTTCATTATATACGATTATATCAAATCCACTTTTCTCATTAATTAGAGTGAGGGACTCGCAGCGTTTAATAGATTAAGAGCTAAAAACTCATTATTATGACTCAGTATTTCCAGCAGTCTTTGAGGCCTTTAAAAGTCTTAGTCTGTCAACAAGTTCATTTACGTCATCCCAAAAGACGTACTCTATGGGTTTTTCATTATATACGATTATATCAAATCCACTTTTCTCATTAATTAGAGTGAGGGACTCGCAGCGTTTAATAGATTAAGAGCTAAAAACTCATTATTATGACTCAGTATTTCCAGCAGTCTTTGAGGCCTTTAAAAGTCTTAGTCTGTCAACAAGTTCATTTACGTCATCCCAAAAGACGTACTCTATGGGTTTTTCATTATATACGATTATATCAAATCCACTTTTCTCATTAATTAGAGTGAGGGACTCGCAGCGTTTAATAGATTAAGAGCTAAAATCGCATTATTATGACTCAGTATTTCCAGCAGTCTTTGAGGCCTTTAAAAGTCTTAGTCTGTCAACAAGTTCATTTACGTCATCCCAAAAGACGTACTCTATGGGTTTTTCATTATATACGATTATATCAAATCCACTTTTCTCATTAATTAGAGTGAGGGACTCGCAGCGTTTAATAGATTAAGAGCTAAAATCTCATTATTATGACTAAGTATTTCCAGCAGTCTTTGAGGCCTTTAAAAGTCTTAGTCTGTCAACAAGTTCATTTACGTCATCCCAATAGACGTACTCTATAGGTTTTTCATTATATACGATTATATTAAATGCACTTTTCTTATTAATTAGAGTGAGAGGGACTCGCAGCGTTTAATAGATTAAGAGCTAAAATCTCATTATTATGACTCAGTATTTCCAGCAGTCTTTGAGGCCTTTAAAAGTCTTAGTCTGTCAACAAGTTCATTTACGTCATCCCAAAAGACGTACTCTATGGGTTTTTCATTATATACGATTATATCAAATCCACTTTTCTCATTAATTAGAGTGAGGGACTCGCAGCGTTTAATAGATTAAGAGCTAAAAACTCATTATTATGACTCAGTATTTCCAGCAGTCTTTGAGGCCTTTAAAAGTCTTAGTCTGTCAACAAGTTCATTTACGTCATCCCAAAAGACGTACTCTATGGGTTTTTCATTATATACGATTATATCAAATCCACTTTTCTCATTAAATAGAGTGAGGGACTCGCAGCGTTTAATAGATTAAGAGCTAAAAACTCATTATTATGACTCAGTATTTCCAGCAGTCTTTGAGGCCTTTAAAAGTCTTAGTCTGTCAACAAGTTCATTTACGTCATCCCAAAAGACGTACTCTATGGGTTTTTCATTATATACGATTATATCAAATCCACTTTTCTCATTAATTAGAGTGAGGGACTCGCAGCGTTTAATAGATTAAGAGCTAAAAACTCATTATTATGACTCAGTATTTCCAGCAGTCTTTGAGGCCTTTAAAAGTCTTAGTCTGTCAACAAGTTCATTTACGTCATCCCAAAAGACGTACTCTATGGGTTTTTCATTATATACGATTATATCAAATCCACTTTTCTCATTAATTAGAGTGAGGGACTCGCAGCGTTTAATAGATTAAGAGCTAAAAACTCATTATTATGACTCAGTATTTCCAGCAGTCTTTGAGGCCTTTAAAAGTCTTAGTCTGTCAACAAGTTCATTTACGTCATCCCAAAAGACGTACTCTATGGGTTTTTCATTATATACGATTATATCAAATCCACTTTTCTCATTAATTAGAGTGAGGGACTCGCAGCGTTTAATAGATTAAGAGCTAAAATCGCATTATTATGACTCAGTATTTCCAGCAGTCTTTGAGGCCTTTAAAAGTCTTAGTCTGTCAACAAGTTCATTTACGTCATCCCAAAAGACGTACTCTATGGGTTTTTCATTATATACGATTATATCAAATCCACTTTTCTCATTAATTAGAGTGAGGGACTCGCAGCGTTTAATAGATTAAGAGCTAAAATCTCATTATTATGACTAAGTATTTCCAGCAGTCTTTGAGGCCTTTAAAAGTCTTAGTCTGTCAACAAGTTCATTTACGTCATCCCAATAGACGTACTCTATAGGTTTTTCATTATATACGATTATATTAAATGCACTTTTCTTATTAATTAGAGTGAGAGGGACTCGCAGCGTTTAATAGATTAAGAGCTAAAATCTCATTATTATGACTCAGTATTTCCAGCAGTCTTTGAGGCCTTTAAAAGTCTTAGTCTGTCAACAAGTTCAGTTACGTCATCCCAATAGACGTACTCTATGGGTTTTTCATTATATACGATTATATCAAATGCACTTTTCTCATTAATTAGAGTGAGAGGGACTCGCAGCGTTTAATAGATTAAGAGCTAAAATCTCATTATTATGACTCAGTATTTCCAGCAGTCTTTGAGGCCTTTAAAAGTCTTAGTCTGTCAACAAGTTCAGTTACGTCATCCCAATAGACGTACTCTATGGGTTTTTCATTATATACGATTATATCAAATGCACTTTTCTCATTAATTAGAGTGAGAGGGACTCGCAGCGTTTAATAGATTAAGAGCTAAAATCTCATTATTATGACTCAGTATTTCCAGCAGTCTTTGAGGCCTTTAAAAGTCTTAGTCTGTCAACAAGTTCATTTACGTCATCCCAATAGACGTACTCTATAGGTTTTTCATTGTATACGACCATACCAGATCCGCTTTTCTATGGAGTGTTATATGACTTACTTATTAATTAGAGTGAAAGAGGCTAGCAGCGTTTAATAGATATAGATTTAATAGATATAGATTACCATTTTATACTCACAGCGCATCGACTGGTCTACGTCGTTTACGGTGCTCGACCACTTTTGCTGGTATTGTTTTCCAAGACGCCCGGCGGAAATTACTGCGTTTCGGAGCTTTACTTGTCTTGGTCTGTGTATTTTAAGAGGGCTTGGCATATTCATGAGCATATTAAAGATAAAGATAAATATTTGAGAATAGTTTTACATAAAAGGAAGTATACTAATTATCGTCCGGAGTAATAACTTACAAATACTCCTTACTAAACTAGACCTAACTCGGATAACACATTAAACAACTTAACTACTTATATACGAGGTGCACCAAAAGGGGTAAAAATAAATTTGAAATTATAACGAAAGTCATTTTGTTACAAGTTTAATTTGCTTAAATTATGTATTAACTTAATTTAATTCGTCGCAACCCTAGTTTTTGAAAATAACTACGTTTTATGTCTATTTACATAAAAACAATATTATTTACTGTGTGTAATTTGCTGTAGCTATTTAAATTTTTCCGCATTACGATTCCATATAATTACACGTTATTTCAATAGCCCGTAAAATATATTAATGGAATGCCAACATAGCAAAACGGCGTTTAAAATAGTAATAATGAAAATGAAAATGAAAATATTTGTGTGTAAAAGCAAACAGAGTAGCGTGTGAGATTGAAGATAAATAAATTTAACTAGCGCACATAAATTCATTATTATTTTAATTTTGTTAATTTCACTTATTTTTGCATGCTCGTTGTAATAAAAATAGCGGAATTATAATTATCCGGAGCACTTAGGCGTACACAAGCCATGCGAGTTGAATTAAATTATGAAATACCAGCCAGCGTTGTAATATTTTAAAAAATTACAATAACATTCTATACAAGGGATTGTCACGGTAGTTTTAATGCTTACACCATCCGTGTGCCGGTTTCTGGCTCTTGGCCTTGGACACAAAATTGAGTTATATTAAAAAAAAGTCTCGTTTAAAACGTGCTAACAATTTTAAAATTTTCATCTATGGAGTTGACAAATAATATTACAAAATTCCCTTTCTTAAATTTCTTAGAAAAAGTAGCACAATCGCCACATTGTTTATCCTAAATTGGGTTCGAATCCCAGAGTTATTTTTCACGATATATTTATTTTTATTTTTATTGAATAATTTGAAATTTTTTTTTTTTTTTCATTTTATTTTTTTAACAATTTTGAAGTTCTGTAACCAACAGGTCGACGAGCGATTTTTGCCATTCAAATAAAATAATCCCGGTGCAGTAAATCACATTATAAAAATAACATTCCGTTGATAAACGGCGTTGTTTTAACGTCAACATTAATTACAAGAATGTTTGATTTATGGATCTTATTAACTTTTGCGTAAATTTATTACCTGTAAAACGTTAACTGGGATACATTGAATGATTTACACCCTTAATATGGCGTATGAGTATCTCACATTTGCAGCAGCATTCGAACAAAATGAGGTAATGTGCACACGTCGGTAAATGTTACTCTTCGTTAGGGGTTCTTGCAAAGGCAAAGGGTAGACGTGCAATTTGATACACGTGATCGACCTTTTAAAATTATTTGAAGGTTTTGTTTAGCTTAATATCAACGTGGCGATCTTAAACCACAATTGTTTGCATGAATTTTTTAGAATTGGCAATATAATTCAACTAGCCCCTGATGATGTCAGGTTGGTTGTCAAAACTTGAGTCGTGTAAAGTGTGCCGCCGCGTTTTTCTATCCAGATACACCCTGTATGTTTTCTATTTATCCGTGTTAATGATGGGAGGGGGGGGTTGGATTATCAATTTGTCTGTGGGGTTGATTTCCGCACTTTGCAGTCGATCCCCGTCTACCGATATAGAAGTTGAAATAAAGTTAAAAAGGAGGCAAGTGGCATGAAAAATTTATGAAATAACGAGGCATCCAGAGTGTGACGTGAATTACGGCGGCGCTGCACTTTTAACGGAATAAAATGAATTTAATGTGACAATCTGAGCATATATAACTGAAAATATCTTCGTATGGGGTACGTGCCGCCCATAAAAACTAAGTACAATTGCTCAGTCACGATTAGCGACGTAACTTATGTCGACTATATTTTAAGTTTGTTATTTCATTCAGGTTTATTTATGGCCGGCGAGGTTCCCGCTGGCAAAATGGCTTGAATTTTGTATGGCGCAAAGCTGGAGAATTATATTAAACAACTTTTTATTGTAAACTTGATTATTTCAGGTGTCATATTCTGATGTAGTCGCCAGTATCCAAGTTCCTGTTATTCAAAAGCAGTATGATGAAGAACAAAGGAATAACTTAATTGATATTTATTACGAAATATTTGATATTTACCCCTACGTATTTACTTTTAAAATTCTGCACGTTCCATGATGGTATTTAAAGTTCAGCAACGTACTTCGGTGGGTGGCTATTATTGGAATTTAATAACAAATTTAGAACTACCTCCAACCTTAAATGCTTTGTCCGTAACTTTCTTCAGGCATTCGATATTTAACCTGAAATGAAACAATCCGAACCGCAGGTATTTGATAACAGATTTAAAACAAAGACTTCGTATTATCATGCGTTGGCTGGTAAATTCTGCCATTGCAAATATCGACGTAGATTTAAGTTAATGAAACAGATTATTGGATGGACATAATCAACATAAAAATTATTTTAAAGTGTCATATACCTATATTTAGAATACTTTAAAATCTACTTATTTTGGATTATATTCCATTTGAAGGCATAAGCAAATGGCACTCGAAATAAGTTTTTTCAAACAATTGAAAAATTAGTTCCAGCAACTATGGGTGCTATAAAATATTTATTTTTCACGAATTTTCGTTCAGACTTTGAACAACGATCATTTTGCGGTCGAGAAATCTTATTTATGTGTAGTGAAAATAGTGCAGGACCCAAAGCGGTACCCTGTGGCCCTCCCAATATGAACTAGCTATTCAGGTCTTCTCGTCATCATTTCATATTTCATAGTAAAATAGAGGCGGATCCAAATACTCATATTACCGTTTTTAACTTCTGTTTCCCCACCAAAGTATACTTGTTACACCTTAACTTTTCCGTCCAAAGTTTGTAAACTTTCGTGTAGCGGCGATAATGTGGAAATATCATCTACTCAAGCCGCATCCACTGCTATATATTACCTTTGCAAATTGGATAACTTGCACCTAGATTACAATAGCACTCCCAACATAGATAAATTGAAAACTGCTCCTTGCGAACCTTCATAACATCATACACCCGGCCCAGTTAATTAGATCGTAAGACAATGTTAACTTTCCTAATTGGCCAACTCAGTTACACGTACACGTATTTTTCACAGGGTATTAGTGAGTTTGTATCACACATCCGAAAGTTTCGCATCCATCTGGGGACCGCAAATTAGTCCTTCAGCCTCTGCAGGAATCGGCGGAGGGCACATCGTGGCTCCCATGGGGAAATAATATACAGACTGTCGCGCTTAGTTATAATTAGCAGGATGATACGAACAACTGGGAGGGCGGCTACAAAGAGGCCCGATTAATGGGAACGGAGGGCCTGGAACGAATTTTTCCAAAAGTTTTTGTTTTTATATTGTACGAATTATCTGTCTCTATTGGCTGCAGTTATTAGGTCTTTATAAATCTGATTGTGGATTTGAAATCTGTATACGAATTAAATGAGTTAAAACGTGACGAGTTGCCAGAATTGGCGGCTCACTCGTCTGAAAGCGCTCTTTCCCATCGCAGTGACGTAAACTGAAACATAAGGATTTAGCGCATTTATTACATCAACGTAATTGATTTGTTTACACAGATATGAAAACATTCCTCTCATATAGCCGGCAATTTAAAAGTCATCTCGCTCTTTAAGCTCTTAGGAAACGTTTAAAATCCTTATTTTGTCTTTTTCCCTGCCATTTACATTCCTTTTGTTATTTTAATGGCATAGAAAAAGCAGCGCGAACGCTCACGAATGAAATACTAAAAGGCACTTTGTTGCTAGGAAAATAACATTGACATTTTCTAATGGCCGTTCTTTCCAGAAGCCCATCAAACGATACATGTTGAGATGAATAAGATTAAGTTATCGTTGCTTTAAGTGTTGCCGTCGCAGTGAATACTTAAACATACTTGGCAATGTACTTTTCCTTATAAATACAGTTTGAGTTGCGAATCTGACCACAAGGTGTCCCACAAGGGTCAAATTTAGGACGATTTTATTTTTATTACTTGTCAATGTGAAATAATAGCTTTTTTACGATATTATATTTCTAGTCGTCTCTCGTCTCCTAAAATAATTAAAGTATGTGGGAGGGATTGAATTTTTTCCCAAATACGGAATTCAGTGAGAATCGTGTAAGTTTTCACTTTGCTTTTTTAAATTCAACAACAAATCCAAAACAAAAAGGAAAGAAATAACAAATCCATAATCAGCCTCCATATTTTTTGCATCATTTTCTATTTTTTTTTTAAATTTCAATATCAAATTTATAATCAGCGACCCCCAAATCCCCCTAATACAAAATTCAGTGAATATCGCGTAATTTTTCTAGAAAATCTTCCGCCATTTTGCATCCTCCATTTTGTTTTTTTAAAATTCAACATCAAATTCATAATCAACGCCCTCGAAAGCCCCCATACACGGAATTCAGTGAACATTTTATGATTTCTCAGGAAAATCGTCCGCCATTTTGCATCCGCCATTTTGTTTTTTTTTTAAATTCGACATCAAATTCATAATCAACGTCCTTGAAAACCCCCATACACGGAATTTAGTGAACATTTTATGATTTCTCAGGAAAATCGTCCGCCATTTTGTTTTTTAAAATTCGACATCAAATTCATAATCAACGACCTCGAAAACCCTCACACACGGAATTCAGTGAACATTTTATGATTTCTCAGGAAAATCGTCCGCCATTTTGCATCCGCCATTTTGTTTTTTTTTAAATTCGACATCAAATTCACAATCAACGACCTCGAAAACCCCCATACATGGAATTCAGTGAACATTTTATGATTTCTCAGGAAAATCGTCCGCCATTTTGCATCCGCCATTTTGTTTTTTTTTTAAATTCGACATCAAATTCATAATCAACGTCCTTGAAAACCCCCATACACGGAATTTAGTGAACATTTTATGATTTCTCAGGAAAATCGTCCGCCATTTTGTTTTTTAAAATTCGACATCAAATTCATAATCAACGACCTTGAAAACCCCCATACACGGAATTCAGTGAACATTTTATGATTTCTCAGGAATATCGTCCGCCATTTTGCATCCGCCATTTTGTTTTTTTTTAAATTCAACATCAAATTCACAATCAACGACCTCGAAAACCCCCATACACGGAATTCAGTGAACATTTTATGATTTCTCAGGAATATCGTCCGCCATTTTGCATCCGCCATTTTGTTTTTTTTTAAATTCAACATCAAATTCACAATCAACGACCTCGAAAACCCCCATACACGGAATTCAGTGAACATTTTATGATTTCTCAGGGAAATCGTCCGCCATTTTGCATCCGCCATTTTGTTTTTTTAAATTCGACATCAAATTTGTAATCAGCGACCTCGAAAACCCCCATACGCAATTAAATGAAAATGGTTTATTTTTTCGAAATATCTTCCACCATATTGCATCCGCCATTTTGTTTCTTTTTAAATTAAATGTCAAATTCGTAATTCAGTGAAAATCGTGTAATTTTTAGGGGAAATCCTCAGGCATTTTGTTTTTTTTTTGAAATATTTAAAAAATTAGATAAAATTGTAATCTAAAATATCTACCAAATTTTTATGATATTTAACTGTCGTATGAAAATGTCATTGTTTTAAATCTATTTAGATTGAAAATCGAATATTTGAGCTGGAAGGTGGCTCCAAATTTGTTATTAAATTCCAATGATATCCGACCATTGAAAAATGTTGCCGAATATTAAATACCATCATAGCCTTGTGAGCGTCAAATCGTTTAAAATAAAAAAACGTAATTAAAACTTTTTCCGAACGCCTTATTGCCTCAGTTGTACTACAACAAAAATCCGTCGGATGATGCCTCTGGATCCATTCAATCCTGCTCATCTTAACGCCGCCTAACGAAGCCGAAATATAGAAAGCAACTTCTATTGTAATATTCAATTTAAGTCTGCAGCTGACAAATCAATATATCTCACTCATTCAGCCCGCGTTCTATATAAATTTAATTTTTACCCTCTTCCTTTGATGAGATTTGAGCCAATCATATTTTTGGAACAGATAATTTTAAACTTATGATTTCTTTAATGCTCGAATTTATTAGGGATCCTGCTGAGTTTTCGCCCGGCGGGGGATTAGCGATTTCTGTCCGTTTGCAAACAAATTAATAAATATTTGTGAATTGAATAGCTACAAATATTATATCCTCCACGTC
This sequence comes from Rhagium mordax, assembly GCA_963680705.1. NCBI lineage: Eukaryota > Metazoa > Arthropoda > Insecta > Coleoptera > Cerambycidae > Rhagium > Rhagium mordax. Next base: position 78,990,137 of record OY796659.1, on the reverse strand, counting down.
TTACTAAATGGCAAACATTGTCAATGCTTTTTATCTGGGATCACGCGACGTCTGTTTAGAAAGAGGTGTACGCACGCTTAATTAGGTGCTCACCTTCATAATTAATTACAAGAAGTAATTATCACTTCCACTTAGATCTGTCGAGATATGTGTCACGGCATTGCCGCATTATTTAGTGCCCCTTGAATTATTTAGTAAACGATTCACATCTACAGTTAACATTACGTCATTGACTAGTTTTTTACTCATTGTTTTTCCGTTTGTTTCAGGAATCGCACTAGCAGCGTAGTCACCTATGACCAAGTCTACCGTTCCTCAGCAGCTAATTTCAAGTTTTCTCACCCTATCTAATCGGCGCTTAGACCGGAACTGATACTTTCTCGAATATGGTTTTAGAAAAATTGTATAAAATTGTGATATGGACGGTCGTAATCGCGGTGGTAGTGTCAAAGATATCGAAGCAGGCGCCGATTTATTCCAACGAGTTCGCCGTGCACATCCCCGAGGGCAGCGAGATGGCCGATCTGATTGCTTCCAAGCACGGATTCGTCAATCGCGGACAGGTGAGTTTTAATCCATTAGTGGGTAGTTTTTTTTTTACCGATCCCCTCGGAACTATGTTTTTCCGATGGGATCAGTTCCCTTGTCCGTCCGACCATTAGGATCAGGGACGAGGGAATGACTTGTTTTTTAAATCCGGCCGAAAATTGAATCGGGACAAATTGAATGATCTAATTTTGTTGCCGCAAGAGGTCCTGACCGTCACAATTATTGCGTACAGTAGGGTCCAAAAGTTAGCTGCCTCGTCACTAATTTTTCTGCGGGTTTAAATATATATTTTTTTGACTTGCAGATAATTAATAATGATTGCTTCTCATGAGATGATGATCGATAAAATAATGTTCTTAGGAATGTTTTAATTTTCAATGTACTTTTGAAATCTTACGCCGGAGCGTTAATTTAATTTCCTCACTTACGGAAATGACTCGAATTACTATTTTATATCACGTTTCAAAATAATTAAAATATTTTATTTATCAAATTTATCATTTTATTTATCATATCTATACATTTTCTGTCATTTACTAACTCACGAATTATTTCCAAGTCCAGAATGATTATTTGAAGTCAACACAAGTCCCTTATTACGCTTAAATTAGTATTAGCTTACACCTTACCAAAACAAGACTGAAGCGGACGGCCGTCGATATAGACTATTTTTTATTCGAGCTCTCGGGAACAGCTTAGGTCTGGCCGCTGATAAGAGTTATACGTAGCTTGCCCTAAAATTTTATCATCAGTATTTTTATACCACTCGGTTTGGCATCGTTGATAATATAAATTTTACGTACCAGCCCTTGTCAACGTCCGTAATAAATCAAACAATACAATATAAATATATATGCATATTTATCCTGATTATTTACATTTAAACAGTCATAATATAATAATAATTATCATTATTCAAGCCATTTCCGGATACATTAACGTCCACCTAATACAGCCAGTCACAAAATATTACTCCATTTTGTCGAATAACTTCGTTAATGTCGTAATTGCGTAACCCAGCAAAATTTTACAATAATAATTATGGCGGACGTTTCATATAATTATCATTGAATAGTGTGGAAAATCGCATTTAATTAGGTTCTAAACAAAACGTAATGTGTTAATTAAAACTTGATAGACGATTGTTTAGGAAACGACATTATTTTGTACCAGGCGCAGGTTAATAACCATTTTTTAGTGCGCTTTATAATAATTATATTTATATTAAAAGGTGGCATTAAAGATCTATTTTAAAGTGTTAATAATTATAATATTTACAATAAAATAAAAGAATCTTCTGACAACCGTTATTAGATATTTTTGTGATAATAAAAAGATCCTCTACAAGTGCTGATAATCATTTATGTCGAAATGAAAAGAGTTTTCTTGACAAGTGTTGTCAGACGACCATTAATAAAGTCAGTAAAACAATCTTCTGACAAGCTTTATTAATTATATCTGCGCGAGAATAAGAAGAGTCTTCTGGCAGGTGCTAATAATTATGTTTGTCAGAATGAAAATAATCTTCTGACAAGTACTAATAATCATACTTATGCCAGAATGAAAAGGTTTTTCTGCCAAGTATTAATAGTCAATAAAATAATCTTCTTACAACCGTTATTAGATATTTTTGTGATAATAAAAAGATCCTCTACAAGTGCTGATAATCATTTATGTCGAAATGAAAAGAGTTTTCTTGACAAGTGTTGTCAGACGACCATTAATAAAGTCAGTAAAACAATCTTCTGACAAGCTTTATTAATTATATCTGCGCGAGAATAAGAAGAGTCTTCTGGCAGGTGCTAATAATTATGTTTGTCAGAATGAAAATAATCTTCTGACAAGTACTAATAATCATACTTATGCCAGAATGAAAAGGTTTTTCTGCCAAGTATTAATAGTCAATAAAATAATCTTCTTACAACCGTTATTAGATATTTTTGTGACAATAAAAAGATCATCTACAAGTGCTGATAATCATTTATGTCGAAATGAAAAGAGTTTTCTTGACAAGTGTTGTCAGACGACCATTAATAAAGTCAGTAAAACAATCTTCTGACAAGCTTTATTAATTATATCTGCGCGAGAATAAGAAGAGTCTTCTGGCAGGTGCTAATAATTATGTTTGTCAGAATGTAAATAAGCTTCTAACAAGTACTAAAAATTATATTTATGCCAGAATGAAAAGGTTTTTCTGACAAGTATTAGTAGTCAATAAAAGAATCTTCTGAAAACCGTTATTAGATATTTTTGTGACAATAAAAAGATCCTCTTCAAGTGCTGATAATCATTTATGTCGAAATGAAAGGAGTTTTCTTGACAAGTGTTGTCAGACGACATTTATTAAGTCAATAAAACAATCTTCTGACAAGCTTTATTAATTATATTTGCGCGAGAATAAGAGTAGTCTTCTGGAAAGTGCTATTACTTATGTTTGTCAGAATGAAAGGGATCTTCTAACAAGTACTAATATTCATATTTATGCCAGAATGAAAAAGTTTTCTGGCAAGTGTTAAAAGTTAATAAAATAATCTTCTGGCAAGCGTTATTAGTTACATTTGTGTCAATGAATATTATCTGACAAGTGCTAATGTTTTGTCAGAATGAAAATATTTTTCTGACAAAAGTTGTGAGAATACCATTAATAAAATCAATAAAAGCATCTTCTTACAAGCGTTATTACACATATTTACGTCAGAATGAAATAGTTTCTCTGACAACTGTTAATAAAGTCAATAAAAGAATCTTCTGACAACCGTTATTAGATATATTTGTGACAGAATAAAAAAGTGGTAACATTCATATTTGTGTCGAAATGAAAAAAAACTTTTTGACGAGTGCCTGACAAGTATTATTTCTTATATTTACGTCAGAATGAAAAGGTTTTCCTGACAAGTGTTAATAGAGTCAATAAGGTATCTTAGAAGCAAATATGCCTATGTATTCCGAAATATCCACGCTCCGGCTCCGGTTTTGCGAAAGCTTTGAATATTATTTAAAGCATAAGAGGCTGTTAATTTCATCAATTATTTCGTCGACGCGTCCGAAGAGCAAAAACAGGGCAAGAAGGGCTGCAAAGACAACCGTATATTTTCCTTAACAAAGTTATTCGAGTAAGCCGAAGTGTTTAGGACGCAAACTTAGCGTGGATAAACTTCCCTTAGTGAAACGTAATAGTGGCACCCTTCGACGACCAGCCCATAAATAACCAGAGGTACATACAGGCGGATGCAAAGTTTGTTTTTGGATTCTTAGTAAACATGCCCCGTATAGCGTATATCTAATGCACATATGGACTTGTAATCGATCCCAGGCTCCCAGAGGGACGCCAGGAGTGGTATTTTGCGACGCTCCGCTGACGGTTTACTATTCCTCTTCGGGCTTGGCGGATCTAGGATGCTGGAATATTTCAGTAACAGTTGACAGGCGGAGGGTGATGTTTTTAATTTAAAATGCGGCAACATCGAACGAAAGGGAATGTTTTTATGACGCGCGTTTTTCGCCGTGAAACTCTGCCAAGTCTGGTGTTCCACAGGGATCCGCATCAGGGCCCAGTACAGGGTAAACCTTCCTTAACACAATTTTAATCCCACCTAATACAATTTCATCCCACCTAATATTACTCTATTTTAATTAATCCCACCGCTGCCACCAAATATGTTACCAACCCCTAACCCTTATGGTATTTTGTGCGATTGGGGATTGCACATTCTGTCACTCGACCAAGGATAGCTTAAAAAAAATATTTTTGAAGTAATTTGAAAATTGTTATTATATTAATATTAGAAGGTAGGTTTGGCTTGTAATTAATGGATTTTTAGCGATATCTAAGAATAAACAACAAGGTAGCTGTGGATACGTGTTTCGGAATTATTGTTCCTCATCAGAACCATTTTAGTTGTTTCTGATCTATCCTGTCCTGACCCTGTTAGTTAAGTTTGCTGTTTAAAATATGCATAGATTGTTACTGTTTATGGGACAAGATGCGCAAAAATGGAGTATTTAATGGCTGTTATCGCCGTGTGGGAGGGTTCATTTATGTGTAGGCGATAAATCAAGATGATATTTGATTTCCTACGGTATCTCGTTTGCACTACAAATTGAACGGATTGTGATAGAATGTAAATCAATAATAGAAAATTACGATGGTATCCTTAAGATTAATGTTGGGGCGATTAACATGATTTATATTTATTAAATTCAGGTATAATCATTTTACAGATGCCTTATTTCAACGATAAATTTGAGAGACATTGATTAATTTGGGTGGATCATGTTAAAAATTGTGATTTGCTTTTAGTCGGGCGCCAGATTGAGGATTGCACGCGGAGATAATGAAAAGGGACGCGATTAATCTGGCCTTTGTATGAAAATTTTAGCGCGCCAGAAATGAATCTATGTTCATTAAACAGTGTATAACTTGTATTATTAAAGGGCTGTGATAACAATGCGAGGTTTTTGAATTGTAACCGAGAATGCAGAGACTATTTAGCGAAAGCCTTTTCACTAGCAATAAGACCGCTTAAACTGTATTATTTCCGTTCTCGTTTCTAATTTCTGCATTTTTATATAGCTCTCAACTTCTTCATCGTGGAAATGAATGAGCCAGTTCGGAAACGTCAGCGTTTAGCCAGTTTATATCGTAAAAAATTTAAAACGTTTCTCCGATTCGCTCGCAGTTATGGGAGCAATTTTTCTTTGTTTTCGTGGTACCCTTTATATACATCAATGCCCACTTTCCTCACGACACAACTCCCACAAAGTCTAGGCCTCCTTTGTAGTCAAATCAAAGCACGTTAATACTAATGTTCTGATTACAAAGGCATGCCTTTATGTGCGGCAGCCGCGGCAGCAACGCCATCATTTCACATATAATATATAACTAGTTCGTGTTATGTTTTTGGCTAACGGTATTATAATAATGAGGCCGGGTATATTTGGGCGTATTCCTTGTGTTCCTTTCTGTGATGTTAACTATGCGTTGGTCTAGTAGTTACCGATGTTTAATAACGAGATCGTGTTTCGCTAGTCATATAGAAGGTACGTTTTTTTGTGAGTAGTTTCAAACGGGTGGTTAATATAAACTGGTACACAATTGGATGAAATCAAAAGCAAGTTTTATAAATTGCGATATTTAAGCGACAAGAATGTACCACTTACCTCGGTGAAATTCGAAAGGCGAAAGATAGTCTGCCTAGCCTGAAACAAGGCTCGTCCACAGCGTTGATCCGCTGTCGCGTTTTTGATGTATTTTTTCCTGCCACATACCGATTATATGCAAATACAGGGTGATCCAGTAGTGAGGAGTCATATTTTAATACGCAAAATAGAAATTATAACCTGCTGTGACGAATTGCAACTTAAATCGTTACAAATGACTTACGACTTATATGCAATATCTGCATTGTTCCCCGTGGCAGAGGATCAAGACGTTCAACTGCTTATATTGCTGGCAACTAAATAATTATTAAAGTCAAACACAATTCACCGACAGTTCAAGCAACGAGAGAACACGGAGAAATGCTAAATGAGGAGTTATACTGCTTCTGAAGTACTGCGTCTTAATTAATTAATAATTCGGGCACCAAAGAGGTCTATATTGCATTGTAATTAATATTATATTAGTCAGAACTTGAACGGCGTAATTAAGGATAAGTTTAATTTATTGCCTAAGTGAACGTCCCAGCCAGGAGTGTATATTAGAATCCTGTTAAAACTTGTGAAGTGAGTTAAGAGCAGATAATATTTGCCGAATGTGTAGGTGTAGTAAAAGTGACGAGTCTCTTTTCTGTTTGTAAGCACGTGATAGCTGAAGAAGGAATAGGCATATTTTTATCATCTTCATTCACGATCTAACTATATGACAAATTTAACGAGTGTAGGAGTATCACGAGCTGTGTATTCGGCGGCTCGACGCACACGCTGAAATAATTAATGGCAACGCAAAAATAATTAATTTAATGCCGGTTTCATTAAATTATACACTGTTCTTGACCACCCGTAATTAATATGAAATTGTAAATAATTTATTAAATTTGCGCTGAATTGTACGTAATAAACCGGCTACAAAATACATTAAATTCTGCTTTTGTCAGCCCGAATTTTATTCAACGTTTATGCCCGTTATTTTATCAAATGCACTGTCTGGTTGTAATTTGTTTGTCGTTTTTGTAAACGGATCAGCTGGTCGACGAGGCAGTCGCCTACAGGGTGGCGCTACGCCAATTATTATTAGGCCCCTATAGAAAAAAATTTCGACGCCGTTCCATTTTTTTCAGGGCTTTCGCTGCGATATGAGCGAAAATTTGAGATTTATGGGGACTTTTTCCGGCTTTTTAATTAATTGCGGGGTCCGGGGAACCGAACACTTGGTATAAGGGTCGAGGGAGCCGCTCGGAGACGCCCTCTACCGATCCCCCTTCGTAAACTGCGAGAAAGAAGCTTCAAAATGGATTTATTAGGTCGGACGGGAATCTAAACGATGACGTCAGCTTGTTTTTAACATTTATTAGGTTGGCCGGGAACGGACGCGGTGGCGATAGCTTTCTTGTAGGATCTAATAGGTCGGACGGGAACCTGAACGATGAGAACAGCTTTTCTGTAGAATCTTTTAGGTCGGACGAGAACCTAAACGGCGACGCCAGCTTTTTTGTAAGATTTATTATATAGGACATTTTAGCGAAAAGCTTCTGATTGGTCCAATTTAAGACTAATTTTTTAACTGTCAAAATCGATTTCAGAAGGAAAGGGCCAATCGAAAATCTAAAAACTGATTCGGAGTCCTGAAGTCGGCCCGAGTCCAAAAATGTAGTGACCCGACGTTTTCGCCCATAACTGTCTTAATACTCATCGATTTAGTTTAAGAATTAATGCAACAGATGGCGCTATATGCTAATTTATGAAGCAGTTAGCGCCAAAGGATATGCAACCCACTGTACTTCCCTGTGCCGTGGTAAACTAACCTCAAATAAATTGACAGTTCAAAATAGTGCTTTAACAGATCCAGGATGACGTTTTAGCTGATTATTGGAGCAAATTGGATTCCTCATCTGATAGTTCTGCTACCAATTTGGCGGGCGTCAACCCATCCCCGAGGTACGGATTAAAATATACATCGTTGCATTCGCTCTGACAGCGTCTTCATTGTGGAAACAGGATATGAAATTGGTTCCCATCATTATTTACGACTGAAGTGTGTACGGTATCATATTCCTTGTTGTATCGAGTCGAATATTTGTATGCATGCTATAGAGCGGAGATATCCAGAAGCATTCCGTCGCGGCTTCAGTGTCTATTCGGAAACCAAGCCGCTGTAAGACGTTTGATATTCGTAGCCGCATTCGTAATAATAACTATCAGTAATGCCATAACTTCGGCTCTGTCGTGTCTCTTTCCGCTTCTTTGTCGTTTTTGCCATACAGATACAGACTAGATGCGCTGACTGTGACGTATGTATAACTTCAAATGTTGGAATAATGGAATTTTGATATTAATTGTCTTTAACAAGCTTATGCTATGAGGATTGTTAGTATTTTATCTAAAGAACCACTGAAGCAATTGGGGTTAATTTCTTAATCACGTAAGTGACTTTGAGGATGATAAACACCGTACATACATTCTAGAACTCCGCACAATGGCTTCCGATATTATTATTTAAATTTAACCGCCTAGGGGAGCGTTTGGCCCTCCACCAGCAGCGTCTTGATTATTATCACATTTACCAAAATCACCTGTATAAATCAAATAGGTTTTCTTAATACCGATCCGGCGCTTCCTCGTATATTCACCGCAGATAAGAAGAATGATAGATCGCACACCTACATATTACACCTCAATTTATTTTTCATAGCGGGATGTGTAGGCATAGAGTGAGAATCCCCTTTATACTTTTGACAAGCCGCCGTCGTGAATACCAACGAGATTGGGACGTTTAAAAGGAATGAGAGCTGTTTATAAACATCACAATGCGATTTTATACGGCAAGAGAAAGGAAATCTTAATGGCCGAACCATTAATTCTAACTAGGCCGGCGTTTTAAGACACCAGTATCGCGAAAAACGTGTTTTATTGAGTTTAATTTACAACCTTCGTATGGCCATAAAACATCAAAACATCATAATATATTGGTGGCCGCTTTAGGAGCGCCACTCGGGATATCTCATGTGCTCTGATGGAGAAAGAAATATACAGCGACTACTTAAAGCCATAAAAATATACAAAATTCTATGGTGCGCATGATTAGCCTCGTGATGTTGGTGGGGCAGAGCCACGCCTACCAAAACCACGTACTACTTTCCACGTGACAGCAAGGAACGAAGCCGCGCCCCTCGACGACGTATGATTGGCCACACGGGATTGGCGGAACCAAGCCACACCTCTTGCCGATTACATAAATAGAGAAACTCTGGTTAACAGAGCTCACTTGGCTTCAGAAAGAGATTTTAAGTAATTCAACTCCGATATAAATAATGGCGACATTTTTTTGAACTTAAACAAGACTCTGGAGCTGCCCTCAAAAAGATGTTCAGGCCTTCTTAATACCCAAAAAAGCAAAACATATCTTCTTCAATAAAGTCATTCTAGTTTTATATATTATGTTTTTAATTCCCTTAAGTAGCCGGTCAGATAATCTGCGACTTGATTAAATTTCATCGAATCGTAAAAAATCGGCCGACCGCGTCGGTACACTTGCAGCATCGGAATCGATAGCAGTTAATTCTTGCGAGCATCCAAACATTTCTACATTAGGGGCGATAAATTCCGAAGTATATTTATCAGCCCAAAAACAATTTGCAACGGAGAAGACCGGGGTCAGCTTATCCGAAACGTTTTACTGAAACACCGGCCAAGTTCAAATGTAGGAATTCATTTATCTTTAACGTGGGCCACGTAATTTCTCTCCTGGGGACAGTAAAGTCTACCATATTGTCGCCAGATTTTACCGTAAATAGCTCCGCGGCGAACATCACGGAAGAATCATCGCCATTGTCGAACTAATTGCTGGCAGCCATATTTAAGTATGTCGAGTGTTAACACTCTTTTCGTACAGATTTCAATTTTTAATGTTTTATTTTTAAAACATTTTTTTTGAGTTGCCATCATTTAAAAATCAATGAAAATTGTGATCTGTTAGGTCGGGCGGTAACCTAAACGTTGCTGTAAGATGTATTAAATCGGATGAGAACTTAAAACGACAACAACATTTTTGTAGGCTCTGTTAGGTCGGACGAGACCTTAAACGGTGACGTCAGCTTTTTTTTAAGATTAAATAGGTCGGACGAGAACCTAAACGGTGGCGTCGGCTTTTCTGTAACATTTATTAGGTTGGACGAGAATTTAAACGGTGTCGATAGCTCTTTTGTAGGATCCAATAGGTCGGACGGGAACCTGAACGGTGACAACAGCTTTTTTTATAGAATCTTTTAGGTCGGACCAGAACCTAAACGGCGACGCCAGCTTTTTGGCAATTTTTTACTATTTTAATTATTTAAGAATTGACCTTTATTTAGGTCGGACGAGACCTTAAACGGTGACGTCAGCTTTTTTTAAGATTTAATAGGTCGGACGAGAACCTAAACGGTGACGTCGGCTTTTCTGTAACATTTATTAGGTTGGACGAGAACTTAAACGGTGGCGATAGCTTTTTTGTAGGATCTAATAGGTCGGACGGGAACCTGAACGGTGATAACAACCCTTTTATAGAATCTTTTAGGTCGGACGAAAACCTAAACGGCGACAACTTTTATGTAAGGTTTATTATGTAGGACGAGAATCTAAACGATGACGTTGGCAATTTTTTACTATTTTAATTATTTAAGAATTATTGACCTTTATTTAGGTCGGACGAGCCCTTAAACGGTGACGTCAGCTTTTTTTAAGATTTAATAGGTCGGACGAGAACCTAAACGGTGACGTCGGCTTTTCTGTAACATTTATTAGGTTGGACGAGAACTTAAACGGCGGCGATAGCTTTCTTGTAGGATCTAATAGGTCGGACGGAAACCTGAACGGTGATAACAACCCTTTTATAGAATCTTTTAGGTCGGACGAAAACCTAAACGGCGACAGCTTTTATGTAAGGTTTATTATGTAGGACGAGAATCTAAACGATGACGTTGGCAATTTTTTTACTATTTTAATTATTTAAGAATTGAGCTTTCTTTAAGTCGGATGGGAACTTAAACGGTGACGTCAGCTTTTTTAAGATTTAATAGGTCGGACGGGAATCTAAACGATGACGTCAGCTTATTTGTAACATTTATTAGGTTGGACGGGAACTTAAACGGCGGCGATAGCTTTCTTGTAGGATCTAATAGGTCGGACGGGAACCTGAACGATGAAAACAGCTTTTTTATAGAATCCTTTAGGTCGGACGAGAACCTAAACGCTTTTTTGTAAGATTTTGTAGGACGAGAATGTAAACGATGACGTTGGCAGTTTTTTTTACTATTTTTGATCTTTTTAATTTAATTATTTAAGAGCGGAGCTTTCTTTGAGTCGGTCTGCCATACAGGTTTGTTGTTTATACTCGATCTATCCGATACTGTAGGATAATTAGAACATCCGGGATTTCTCATGCGGATTCCAAATAAAGAGGCTTTCATCGCCAGGTACTTGCTGTCATTCACAGGCGGATATGCCACATAATTCGCATGACGAATCGTCGAACTTTCTAAATTAGGACTCCCCTTGGGCCGTAAAACTCGGTTCTCCGTTCGCGTCGGTTTGCGTTCATAAAATTTCCATCGGTAATAACAGTTTTCGTCGCTCCTCGTACGGCATTATTTAATCGTTCGTGTTTGTGTTTTGTGTCAAATTTCGGCAGGTAATTAATCGCAAATATTACGTTTGTCGGTTCATATTCCACATCCCCCTGCCACGCTGAAAACTTTATTTCCCGGGCTCCCTGCCTCGCCCGCCGAGTCCATTTATCAAGTTGAGCGATACATTGTATAATTGAGCTCTGTTCTCTATGTGAGTAGCAGGATCTTATTAATTAGGTGGCGTTTTCTGGCTCATCTTCAAGGAAACGAGAAGGTGCACATTTTTCTGTATATTGGCGCATCAATTATTTAAGTAAATTTATCAACCCATTTTTCTGTCGGAAATAAATTCTTCGTAACGTTTTAAAAAAACCAATTATGTACTTAATAATCAAAAGTGATTTCCGCCCAATTAATCTGTTTTCTTTAGGAAAATGACCCATAAAGGGTTTTAATTGTAAGCTTCAATTAAGATGAATCGAGGGAGCAACCTTGCTATATAACCAGCGTTTAAAGTAATTGCCAATTTAGCACGAAACCTCCCTCAAAGGATTTTAAATTAAAATTAAATAATTATCTAATGCAATTAATTTTAGGAGTACTTACATTTTCACTTTCCCCTTATTTTTCAAACGGCCCGGCCGCTAGAACCCGATACCAGTTTGGGCTCAGATTCAGCGAAAACGTATTAATTTCGCAATGAAGCGCACCGCATAAATTATCCTGCGCACAAATCCAAACCCGAGGCTGTCCGTCAGCAGATTACGTTTAAAAAATGCAAATGAAATCGAAATGTGTACAATAAGCATTAATTATTGACTTGTCAAAAAGCTTTCGTGTAAGAGAATCTGAATGGTGACGACAGCTTTCTGTAGGATATAATAGGTCGGACGAGAACCTAAACGGTGAAGCTACCTATTTCTAAGATTTATTAGGTCGGACGAGAACCTGAACGGTGACGTCAGCTTTTTTGTAATATTCATAAGGTCGGACGAGAACCTAAGCGGTAACCACAAAGAATTAATGCATAATTAAGGTAATAATATCATAACATCCTGTATCTCGAATCTGAATCAAATTACGGAGTCCCTCCTGTGCGACTGGAAGTATAATGGAAGTCGGCACTTGGGCGAGGATTGCGTGAGAAATCAAAACCCAATTTTCTCTCCTGCTCAGCGGAAATCAGAGCTCGATCTGGATATGAAATTGAAGGTGTCTTCATCGCGGTCCCCGGCGAGGATCTGCAAACTTCGAAATTCTACAGGGAAATTTTATCAGAAACATTTATATGATAAATTCGAACGGCCCATTTCCATAATATTGTTTGGGAGGAGTATACGGCACGATAAAAACCAAGATAAACCTCCTTGTCTGTAATTAAGTCGAATAAGGACTCTCGACGAATTTGGCCTGACTGTACGAAGTGGCTGCAAATGTTTTTTTCTTGAGGCGGTCGCTATTCAAATCAGAAAGAAATTATTTTTGTAATTTGATTCCGTATTTTAAGTATCAACTAGCAGCTGGTATTTCTTGAGAGTAAATAAATGATATATTACACACCGCGTTGTCACTTGTCGAAGTATTTTGAGCAAGACGTATCAGTTTGTGCATTGCATGTGAGACCTGAGCGCTGGAGTTTTTTACTTTTTTATAATCCGCTATTGACATTTTTCTAATCTTCTGGGAGTGACAGCCGTACTCTTCTTTTAAACGCGTTGTCAAATCTTGCAACCTGAATATTGTGTGCTATATATATCTCGCTACGTTAGTTTACTATTTGCGCGCAGCTCCTGAGAACTTCCACGGTTGCATCCACCTATTGTTGTTTTAAGGAAATCTAGGGTCATTACGAATTCATCCGAATGCCGTTTTGCTAAAGACATTAATAAAAGCTTTAAAATGCCCTTTACGGAATGAAATATCAAATTAAACTGAAAGTTATACCTAAGCAATATTTATATTTAAAAAAGTGACTCTAGAGGCTGATATTCCGAGACAAATAAGCAAATATTAATTATTGAATTATTACTGGCGCATTCGCCAAAATATACCAAAGTAGGTAAAACCGCGCAATTCTTATTTTTTAATGGTTTAACGAATTTTAAGCGTTCATTTTTTCAAACAAGCCACACGGGGGACTAAAATTTTCGTTTTGCGATTTATTTGCGATTCGGCGCCTCGCCTAAAAAGTTCGCAGCAACCGATAAGTTTTATAACAGTTCTGTAAACAAAATTATATATTTTAAAGAGAGTTGGTACTGCATCCGCAGTTCCATCGAATATCTAACATCCAAGACGCGTTTCGCTAGTCAATTTGGCATCATCAGTAGATGATTAAAACTTTAGTGTCCAGTCGAAACTACTTCACATAATTATTTGAAGTTCTATAATAGACATATAGGAAAATTATACGCAGCTCAGTGCATTAATTTAATAAATACCAAAGCTTATAAACAAGCCCTACAGTTTGTGTTGACGTATCCGGCGGACTGCGAATAATAAAAGTTTAATCGTTCGGTGCTGCCAATTGGAGCTCGGATTGAAATGGACCTGCAATTTCACGGTTAAAGATATAACTTTTTGTGATAACCGGCATTGCCCGTTAAATAAAAACCAACACGGGATGTAATTGAAAATTAATATACGCCTCTCGACCGAATTTTTTGTTCAATTGCCACTTCGTCCAAATGATGTGGAGGTTAAAATGCGATAATACCAATTTGGTTCCGAGGTGGGTGATTTCTGGTGGTTGTATTTTATTCGAACCGCTCTTAATTACTGCATATGATACAGGAAAAACCGAGGAGTATCGATGAGTTAGTATCACTTTTAAAACCTTGTAGTAATACAATCAATACGACGGTCATCCTCTGAAGTGGAAATCCTTAGTTTCAAACCAGTCTTCGATTGCTCGATAAAACTGTTTTCTGTTTAAGCAAGTCCTAAAGACTTTTAACTTGGAGAATATATGGTGACTGTTGGTGTCAGATTGCAAAGGAAAGGTAAATTTTACAGTGGCTGGAAGCCTAATTTATTGTTTTTTTTGCTTTGATATGCGAGGCTTGGGCTCTGAAAAAGTTACGTAAGGAAATTAACCTGCTTCATCGCTCTTTCATTCCTTTACAGGGCATCCCTTTAATAATGAACGATTAGAAAAAATAGAACGATTGAGGCTTCAACATACAGAGTGTTAAAACCGTAAAAAAATGTCAAAACAAAAATCATGTATTTTTTTTTATTACCTTTTTGCGCTATAATTCTGAACTACCCTGTATAGTTCATTGAGAAATTACTACAGTTTCCTCTTTTCTTCCATCTCTCGAATACCTGCGCCTTGAAAACGAAACATCCCTATATAAATTGCCCTTTTTAGAGTATATTCATTGCAACATGTTATAAACTTCTTTGTAACTTCAATACTTATGTAACAACGTTTAAGGTGAACGAGGACGTTCAATGTCAACACCGCAACGTTCTATTAATCAAGCGGTGAGATGCTAGGTAGACATACGTACATATTTAGATTTCAGTTGTACGTTAATTAAGTGCAAACAGTACTTAGTTTTTCCAAACGTAAACAGTCTAGTCAAATTGTAACAGCATTGGTTGTATATTGTGTATACATCGCTTGAAGGTTGGAGGAAATTCGATAAAACTTGATTCAAACACTAACGACTATATGGATGTGCATATATTTTCTCTAACAGATGAATAAGATACCAAGCCAGCTAGATCTCCAGATCTAACATCTCTAAATAACCACAAATATATCCAAATGTAACGATCCGGAATCGACTGTGTGCAAATTTACAAGAAATCCCAAATAATGGCTGGATTCATTTCCAAGTTAAATCAAACTTGCAGAATCTGATTATTCAAGATTTACCGTCGAAATTATTATTTTGTACTGCAACACCAGCTCCAAACTGAAGCGGATTAAATTTATTGCAGGAGACAAACCCTCAAACGTCATGTACCAGACCACTTCATTTTTACATCAGCTTCCCTCATAGTTCCATGCACTTGCCGTTCTCCCCTAGTGCACGTCTCAAGACCACCGACGTGCGGTATAACGTAGTGGTGATATGAAGATGTGCAAAGTGTGTGCACGGCAAACACCCATCGTACTTAGTTCGTCTCGTCAAATATTTGAATAAAACTCCAGTCGAATTAATCTCTATCTGAAGCAGCAATTATTTTAAATGGAGCGTATTGTGGAGTTCTCCCTGCGAAATTCAAGTGTTTATTGAAATATACTTACTAGCTTAAACGGGCTGGTGAGAAGTGTGTTGATTTTGAGGGGGGGGGGGGGGCAGGCGTGTTTATTTGCATGGGAACTGTATTAAATCTGATGGCGAAGGTAGTGGATTTATGTAGTTTGTTGATGTCCTGATATGTTTCCATCAGTCGCAAGGAAGAAGGAAGTAGAATTTTACTGAGTGTTGCACAAGGATCAACGATAAATTATAAAAGAAATTAAAACCCGATTATTAAATAAATAAAACTAAAAACAAACTCTGGTACAACAAGGATAAAATAAAATAATCCTCTTAATAAAACAAATAACGAGAAACTTACGTATGGTATACCTACTCAATAGATAAATACAAGTTTAAAAAAAAGGATATCATGTAGGAGAACCATCTTGATAAATCTGCTGTAGAACACCTGTTGAGGCGAAAGAGGTCAACGAGCCACATGTAAACAAAAGGTCAGCTACGCTAAAACAAACCAAACGTAAACAAATTAATTAAAAGCCAAAATTAAAGGCGAAAATAAAGTAAATGAATTGTACTATGTTTCATTAAAATAATCAATAACAGAACAGCTGTTAGTTACATGAATTAAACAAAGATGGACTTTATTTCTGTAAATTTCTTTTAAAATTATAATTAAATAGTGTAAGACTTACCTGTGAAACCTCCAGTCCAGTCAAATAACTAGACACAATGTAAATTAGATCCTAAGAAGTGTTGTGTAGTGATCTTAGAAAAGTTCAGTGATGTTTTTAAAAGCGTTTGCATAGCGTAGCATTTTTGACCATTTAGGGTAGGTTGGCGAAGAGGGCTATTGCGATAACTGCGTTAAAGCTGGAAATTATGTGATCTGTGCGGCAAGTTATAAATCAGGCGATGCAAAACGTCTGCTAAATCGAAACGGCGGCGCGGATTTAATAAAAAAATACTGTGGTTGAGTAAAACATTCGAATGGAAAAAGCAGATATAATGCGAAAAGCCGACATAAAACACCGCCAGATTACGTGACAGGTAGCAACAGGGGAAGGCTTGTCATTGAAAAACTCAGAAATATGTTTTTATTTATTAAAGTAACGTGCCGGTAAGCGAGAGAAACTTGCCCAGACTTGGGAATAATATATCAACTTATTAGATTTAGATAGATGTACGTTCGGGAGGAAAGTTGTTGGGGAAAAAATGTAAAATATGAGTCGAAATGGGCTTTTAAATTGTTTTACAACATTTTAAAAACGGATTTGCCAAGTCGAAGCGCGTCTCGCAGATGCGTTTCGAGAGTTTGTCTTTATTTTCTTTACGGATATGTCAGCTTACTTACCGGAGAAATGGAATAATGATCAAGGTAGCTATGAGGGACGACGTGGAATAATTTATTAAACCTTCGGATGCGGCATTTATGCCCGAGAGTTTTTAAATCAACGTCGATTTGTAATACTACCTAAATTTCTTCTCGGTTTACTACTTTCAAAAAATTTGCATAATTTTGACAAAACAAGTTGGTTCTATTTCCAACTGAAAGTCAGTCTTATAAGTTTATACCAGGCTCATTTAATTACAAAGCATGTCTGCGCTGAAATAACAGAAATCGTTCTTGAATATAACTTACGATACCCGTATTAATAATAATATTTCTTAGTTATTCACATTTCAGCATAAAATCGTTTTGTATTCCGTGAAACATCGTTATTTTACAAAAATAAATTATTATTCCTACTCAGTTCCCAACGGGAGTAAAGCACAAGCAAGGGGCCTTTCAGCCACCGCTCAGTCTACGGACCGACCGGAATTCACTTCATTACCCGGCTCTCACGCTGTACCGGCACGATAAACAAATGACTTGATAATCTTAAACAAAAAGGCAGTAGTGGAAGTTATAATTTTAATTCCCAAAGTATAAATTCAGTGCATAAACTAAAGATATTGCAAAAAACTAGTAGTAAAAACTTGGAGATAAAATCCCTAAAGGAAATTCTTTCCCTATTATTAAAAAAAAAATTTCAAATAAATTGGAGCTTAAATTTAGAATATTAACAAATAATTGTTTACTTCGCTCTGGGACATCACTTCCTTTTTCTTCTTTCAAAAAGCTTGCCAAATATCTTCAACGTTTGCTGTCACCACTGGGAAATAATAAATACGTCCAATCTACAGTTTTACAGAAAAATTTCGTCACGAAGTTCATATCCAACACATCAAAAACACATTTCTTTCATTTCCAATGTCAGAAGTATTTATTGCAACAGGATGTGGAATCCACCAAATTTGATCCGAGGACACAAAGAGCAGCATGCATGTATAAACTTCTGAGGAGCATAAAATATTTTCTATTGGATGTTTGACGTTGTTTACTCGGAATGCAACAGCCGTGTAACGACTTTCAATCAACTTTTCATGTTCCATTTGAATGAGATAGGATCTTAAATTCGTTAAACTGCTCGAGGAAATGAAACACGAGACGATAAATTTTAGCAATGGTGTTTAAATTGAATGAAGATAACTGCCCTTTTTGCCACATACCGTCGATTCATATACTTCAGGAAATCATTTCGAATATTTGTATGACTGATGGTCGAGATGGTAGAGTACCTGCCTCTCACCCAAAAGTCCCGGGTTCGAATCCCGGTCGTGGCAATGGAAAATACTGTGAGAGGGATTTTTCCATTATACACGGATATTGGATGTGTGTCCCTTGTCTTTAAATGTGTAGCCCCCTCCCGCACAAGGCTCCTAGAGCCTTCTGGGATAAAGGGGGTCGTAATTACATGTGGTGTATTTATTTATTTATTTATTATTTTGAACACATTTGCACATCCCCAACATCAGAATATACGAATATATCCATTCGCACAAAATACAATTTCCCACTATTTTTTTTTCCGACTACATTCCATTTTTGTATTGCATGCTCGATCATAGTGTCTATCGTGAGCTGGGTTCTATCCCAGCTCCGACACGTGCGACATAGATATGTGATTTCCTATCTCATCATGGAGATTAAATTCAAAGGGATATTTCTTCGCCTTCCCAGAACTAATAATTAGTTCTGGAAAGCAAACTAAATGGCCAGTGGGACGTTACATGGATGGTAGAATTCTTGGTTGGTTTGCGAACGCGAAATAATCTTATTAAATCAGCTTACGAAGCGGTAATCTCTTCTACTGTGTGTGTTCTTTCAGCCGGATTATGATCTGGTGCCTGCTGGATGCGGCGGCGTCTTCTCAATTGCCTTCTAAAAGTGGCCGTGATATTATGTGGGAATTGAGAACGGTTCTAGTACATATTTATACACAAAAGGGAATATAATACTCATCCCCTTTTCTCTTAAGCTTAAACCGGAAGCGCAACATTTGACGATGAACGGGATTATTGCTAGAAATTAAATATAATTGAAAAATAAGATATGGATAAATACTTTATGAGGATTATATTAGACTTACTTTTTTTTAGTTAGTTGATCAAAATTATTTTTATTGAAAAAGACAGATAACTGTCTTTAAAACCAACATTTGATTAGAAAATAGTGCCGTCGCCGTTTAGGTTCTCGTCCGACCTAATAGATCTTATCTAAAGCTGACGTCATCGTTTAGGTTCCCGTCCGACCAAATGAAACTTACAAAAAGTTAAAGTTAAGTTAATAAATTTCTAGTGACACATATTAAAATTTCACGACCTTATGGCGATACGACAAGATGTTTGGTTTCGAAACTTTTGTCGTCTTTACGCGGGAACAAAACGAAAGTAACTTCCCGAGGCGCGGACAAATAATGATAGTTTATGTAAGGCAAAAACATTCTCTCGCATGTGTATGCTAGAAATGACACACGGAATATTAATATCAAATATTGAATATCGTCCCTCTACGTCTATTCCCCTTGGTAATGTCTCGATGCTTTCTTTATCCTGTTACAGTAATGCAGAGTCTCTGTTGACTCTTTTTGAATTTGATATGCGAAATTTTATGTAAACTCGATATATGTAACGGCACAGCGGACGGGCGAGGCCATACGAAACGGCAAAATTTGTAGCGAGAGAACATTTTTATGTATGCAAATTCTAGATTACTTTAGAAATATTAACACGTTTTCCTTTTTTCCAGGTAAGGGCCTTTAAGAATTAAAGAAAATTACGAATGACTGCAATACGTAAGTATACATAATTCAAAGATTCACAGCGCTGGATTACGTAGTAACTTTTTATTCTGGCTTATGTGTTATCTTCCGTATCAAGTCACTATCTTGGCGGCTACGTCATTATAATCGCACGGGTCAAGTAACGCGACAATTAGGACATATCGCGTTAAATAGTTCATGCAGCTATAAGAGCACATTTTTGTCTATGATATAAAAATAGAAAATTAAATTTTAAATGTTTAATTAGGAAATGAGCATCATAACCATTAAGATAGTTCTAAACATATCGCGTTAAATAGTTCATGCAGCTATAAGAACAGATTTTTGTCTATGGTATAAAAATAGAAAATTCAATTTTATTAAGAAATGAGCATCATAACCATTAAGATAGTTCTAGAGAAGTTCATTAAATATCCAATCGGTAATTAAAAACCCCGGAGGGGACTGGAACCGTTAATATGGAACTACTCCCACCTCTCCATTACCAGGCCGCGCCCCCTTCAAGGCGTGGCCTAAAGTGGAAGAGCTAGAGTGCATCAGTAATAAGGGGGATACTTGAGAATGCCCCACTCCTTCACTTTGAGGCCACGCCTCTTTGATGGCCTCCTTCATGTCGTGGCCTAAGGCGGAAACGTGGGGGTAGGTAGCATCCTCCTCATCTCTCTACGCGCGTCGAATGTTGTTAATGTTTTGATGTTCCCGAAAACTACGCCAACTAGTGCTAGTAATTAAAGAGTAAACTATTAGATACCGAATAAATTCTTCTGTCTAATCCTCACACGTTTTTAATTCCGTCTCGTAGAAACAAAGCGCTGACCTCACGGCGAACTTCCTAATTAATTTGCCCATGTAATGAATATTAATGAACCTCCTCGGTAGTATTATGAATCTTAGTTTGATAATTTATGAATTGCAACTCCGCCGGCACCGCTAAAGGATTTGCAAGTTTGCAGTTACATAACATTATATTCCGGGATGACGGCGATGTTATACGGGCCCGTTATTGAAACTGCTAATTATCTCGGACCTAGATGAAGTGCCCCAAGACATGCAGGTTAATAATTATGAGGAGCTCTCCTCGAACGTCAATATAATTAGCGTAATGTGGACCAACCATAAACGCTCGTAGATGTTCGCGCCGTACTAGGCGAAATTGTTTGCCAGCGAAATAATTAACAAAGTTATTTCGGTGTGCATTTATTTTTAATTTGATATTATTATCGTATTTTCTTTTCTCTTGTGTCGCAACATTTTTTGTTTTTTGCTTTACCACAAATAACATCTGCCATTCCCGAGGCTTGTTTCATAAACAGGTCTTGATATTCGGGGGACAACATCGATCTCTTACAAAAACAACCATCTCTTTGTTTTTGTAAATCTCTAATTTCAAAATATGTTCTTGCGCGTGTACGTAATATAATATAAACAACTAAGGACCGGCCTTTCACATTCTGTTAAATTTACCCCATTGTTCTACATCAAATTTTTTAGTGCAATCAACTAGTGCCAATACGGGCGGAAACTTTTGTCTCCGCGATCTAGCCTTGGAGAAAAACAACCCTCAACAACAACAAACTTCGCACGGGCTTATCGAAATGGAAAATTAATATAGCTATAAACTAAGATAAAGTAAAATTAGTGGTTTAAGCGTCTTAAAGTTTGACAATATATAACAGGAAATGAGCAAATCGTCGAGAGAGTAAACGATTTTAATACGGCCTACATTTCTACCTATTCTACAAACGTATTCGTAAATAAAATTACGTTTTACTCTTGATAATTACTTTATAAGCTGGCAGTTTCTCACATTCTAGGATTACGTTTAAACTTCGCAAAGTTGATTTTCGCGTACCTCTAAGCACCGTCATTCGTTATGCATCGGCAACTTTGAAATTCACTATTTTAATACATACTGGATTAATTTTACACCCATATACCGAACGCGATACGTCGCATCGCGACACAATATAATCAAGTCCGTGGAATAACCTATTACGCGAACAAGCGATCCAATTAATTTCTAATACGATCATTTTTTTAGAGACTGAAGGAAAGGTCAATTTTGTGAAAACCAATATCGTACAGTCTACCGAGCAATATTTGACCCGATACAAATTGTAGAGTGCATCAGAAATAAGGAGGATACTTGGGACTTCCCCAATTTTAGACCACGCCTTCTCCAAGGCGTGGCCTAAAGTGGAAGAGTAGGGATAAATCTGAAATCTCACTTATTTTCATCATAAAAACGCGCCGATAAGGCTTTACGAGTGTAGGGCATAAAAGTATTAATGCACTAATATCTCTATTCGGTATAATTTGAATAAATTGCAAGAAGTTTATATTATTTTCGTCGATTGATGTCCTCTTAGAGAGAAATAGAGGTGAGTCCGTGAGATTTTTCCCTTGCAGAGATTTGGATATTGATACGGACATGTGGAATTTGATTGAATACATATACATAAATATCCGTATCGCGCACTCCCGCATCAACGTTCGAACGACGTGTATCCGTTTATCTTCCCTTCTTTATCTTGATTTAATTTCGTCGTATTTCAATATACAAAAATAGGGTCTGTATTAGATCAAACGGATATTACCGAATTACTCTTTGCTTTCGAGGGTCGACGGAGAGTTCAAACGGAGGGAGATGAATTAGAAAGGCAAATCAAATGAATAAATTATTTAATATTGAATTATAGAGGTCAATCCCTCTTGATTTTGATAAACTTGCGACTTCCACTTTGACCAATTTGAAAACAACCCATTCATTGGGCGGAGCATTAAATAGAGTTTTAATAAGTAAATTACAGATGAAACTGAAATGAAATTAAATAAGACAAACATTGAAACAGAAGGAACCGCCGCCGCTGAGGTGTAAATACTTACTCATAGTAGATTTTTTAAAAATAAAATTAAACCGAGATGAGATAACATTTATTGGGACTAAGGCGTGTCGTGGCAATTATGCGAATAATTGCCCCACTTTTTCAGTTTTAGGCCACGCCCCATCGTAGGCGCGGCCTAAACTGGAAACGTTTAGGCCACGCCTCTCGAAGGCGCGGCCTAAAGTGGAAACTTTTAAGCCACGCCTCCTCGTACCTCCCCTCCCCCTTATACGTACATAATTATTTATTTGTCGTATTTACGTCTGTCCTGTTAAAATATCAATATTCAGATCGCCATTAAATTTATCTTCGTCGTTTTTTTTAAGTATAAAATCACGCGACACCATCTCGCTCTTGAGCATCGCTTATCGTAAGGGCTTTCAAGAAGCGTTTATATCTCCATCGGCGAGGAAGCGCATTACAAATTCCTCTATCTATCCGTACCTTATAATAAAAGTTGATTCAAACAACATCAATTCCGATTTATTCAGTTATCCCATTTCCTAGTTTGCAAATTCCAAGTTCGATCCACCAAGAATGAGAGCATAGTCTCCTCGACTCCACCGGCTGAATAATAAGTAAAACGTCGACGTTACTTAAATCAATAATGTTTGCAAAGCCGAATTTTATTACTTGTTAGGTTAATAATGCATATATCTAAGGTTTTATCAGCGGCGGCAGGAGGAAGAGCCTTGAATATGCAGCATCACGAACTTCGTTTCTCTTCTGTCAGTGATGCACAGTCGACTTCGGCACACAAACTATATGAATGGCATTTTTACATCTTATTTGCGGAATAAAATGCATATTTTATAGGCTCCTAGACAAATTTATACGACCAGGAAAGCGTATTGCAGGAATTTATTGCAGAGTGACGTCTCAGCAACGGGCCCACATTACAAGCGGGAATTATACAACACAAATTCGCCAATCTTCGGATGTTCAAACAAAGAAACAGTAGAAACATAAATAGAGGTCATTACCTTCATGCTTATCCTTCTCTATGTCATTATCATCAAGTTTTTTAATTTCATTATCCTCCTCTTCGACAGGCTGTGTAGGTTCACGCCCTGTAAAAAAACTGGGTATATTGCTATAGCAAAACAGGAACGGGAAACGCTGATCCTTGTGGAACACCATAGTTGGTAGACCGCCTCTCTGATGATACTCCTTCAATCACAACGTGT
This sequence comes from Rhagium mordax, assembly GCA_963680705.1. NCBI lineage: Eukaryota > Metazoa > Arthropoda > Insecta > Coleoptera > Cerambycidae > Rhagium > Rhagium mordax. Next base: position 78,966,370 of record OY796659.1, on the reverse strand, counting down.
GAGTGAACGGCTAGAATGAAAACTCGATATCCACAAATACGACCGTTAGTAGCTTGCTTAAGGTACCTTGAGGCTAGCCTTCCCACTTTTGAATTGACGACGCTATCAAGGACTGTTGTTGGTCTATGTGTTGATCTAGCCAAAGCAGCGCGTCTGTTATTTTGATAAACACTCAGTTTACGTTCACAAGCAATCATGTAGCATATCTGCGCAAACTAATCACCGGATGTAGTGTATGTCGTGCTTAATCGAATCTGTGGAGAGTTTCTTTGAGAGTAACCTGATTGGTCAGTACATCGATTGGAATATATCATACAATTAAGCTTTGTGTATCTTATAATTCCACAAGGTAATGCATTCACTAATTAACTCGAAAATTACGTTCGGCCGGCGGCCATGTCGGCGTTTACATTTTACTCGTTGTTTACAGGGTGGTTCGTCTACAATTAAACATCTTTGATTGGTGAATTAAAACGTAGTAATAAGGTTTCAGCATTGTAGCAATCTGGAAGGGTGATTTGCCACCTTACTTGAGTAGTCTTGAAGGGACAACCCCCTGGACAGTTCAAAAAGACTTGCAACACCTTATCCTGTCCCCCAGCTACGGTCGTTAAGTTTCCTACTGTCAGCAATAATTTACTTTAGCGCACGTGGTACTCATGTCTATATTGCTTATTAAACTCGTGCTATCGTATCGAACATTGCTAAAGCGGTGAAAAAGCATGCAAGGCACGACGTAAAAAAGGATATGGCGATGGGTGTTAAAGTGGCGCGAATTGCTATTAGAAAAGCAATCAATGTCCTTCGTATTCTACCGCTGCCAAAAACCGGAGGCATCTTACCTCTGATTCCAATATTTGCGGGCCTCTCCGCTCTTGGTGCTCTGTCTGGCGGTGCGGCGGCTATTGCAAAAACCATCATAGACGCTAAGAATGCTTAGAAAACATTGGAAGAAGCTCAACGCCATAATAGAACTATGGAGAATGTGGCTTTGGGGAAAAAAGGTTCCGGACTCTACATGAAACCTTATAAAAATGGATACGGTTTATATTTGAAAAAGCAGCAGCAGCATAAAAAAAACTACCATTGAAGCTACCCTCTAGAGCCCTCTCCGACCTCGACATCTTAAAATATGGGAAACAATTTGTGATCTTTACCAGAAAATAATAACAGTGCGAAATACATAAGTAGATATTTATTTTGCAAAATTAATAGAGCCTTGAAAGACCGATCTGCCACCTAGGGGGCTGGCATTAGCGATGTTTCTAATTATAGGCCTTAATTAATGAACGTGTGTTGATCCTCACTCCTCCGCCCCCATGGGGGTAAAGTGGAAGTGCTTTAAAGCAAACCCGATAATGGGGCTTATTTTTCACCCGTGAAATACAGGTATGTTTCAAAGTTTACGAACAGGCTACAACATGTAAATTAAACACTCTCTTGATTACATGCCAGGAAACAAAAGGATACGATTTGTTATCAGGCAGAGTTTAGCTTCAAAGTCTCATTAAGCGGTAAAAATAATAAAAAGGCCGGGGTGGGACTGAATGTTTAACGCTGTTATTGTTCCGGATGTGTTTCGCGTTCGATGTTATTGTTTTTCACTTTTCTATGGAAATGTAAAGCGTATGAAATCAAAGAGCGCCACCGAAAAGGATCTGATGCATTATTAATAATGTTTGCGCTCTCAGTTTTTAAGGTTCAAGCTTAATATAATTTGATTTAAAATATATTTATACATTTTTCTACTTGTTTTTCTAAATACCTATTACGTTTTCACTGTTTTCCCCAAACAGCCGACCCGCAATGATTATCCCATTTTGTCCCCAATCTATCATTTCCCCCAATCGCTTGACTGGCTATTTTTTACTTCCCTCATAAAAAATGGAAAGCCATATTCAAGTTTTTATGTTCGCCGTTATAAATATTCCTGGGAGGAGTAGTGCTAATAAAATCGTAGGTAGTTTATACATTCATAGCCTTATAAAAAGCAGGCAAACTTAAGCTATTAATTCGGAGATTTGTCATTTTTATTCCTCTCGAACGTATAAAACTGGAAGCGGGAACGCCGTTCCGGCGTGGAACGGCGTTTACTTAAAGAACCGAGTAAACAAATGAATCGTGCTAATCGTGAGAAAGTTTAAAAATTGCACCTAGTTGTTCGCAGTCTTCCTGAAAATGAGCGGATTTATTGTGTCTAAAAGTCTCGCGAGTACATTTTTCGTCTCTGCATCCAAAAATTTTGATAGTCATGTGCATATGCGGTAATACACTTAATTATAAATAAATCGACAGGTGAACAGCTGACATTAAAACTAGACTGACCACAATAAAAGAATACTTTCTTCCTAGATAATCATATGAAAAAAGGGGATATAAATCATTTGAGGTTTCTGACACTGTCAAGAAAAATACGGAGTGAGCCCCTACTCAAAGACCGTATACTCTTGTATGCAGTTGGTCGATTAAAAAAAGACCGATTAATTTCACCAGCGAAATCTCTTTGTAATTAACCGCTCCGTTTTGTGTTTATAACGGTCCGACCATTCATCATCTTTTGCAGCTACGAAGAAGACATAAGATGTAGCCCTAAACAATTCATCAGACCGTAGGCTATACATCTTGAATTTGTTGTCTATTCTCGCCCTGCCTGTATACATACAGAACAACACAGATGTGAACCGCCTCGGGACGACCTGAGGAAAAGCAGATCTTCTCTAATTTCATATTGTCGAGCGGTGGTCAGGCGGGACGTGATTGGGGTGCGAAATATCTCATCGACTGCTTAAGGGGGTGTACAGCTGACATATGTAGTTTTCTTTATTTGTACTGTGGAATTTTTATGCGGCAGTAACGTATTTTCCCTCGGCGCGTCTCCACGCTTTGATTTCTTTTTGATTTATCGGCGCGTATGCTGTTTACGATGGCGATTAAGGGCAGAAAGTGGCAAAATAAACGAGCTTTTATTAACAGTATTTCTCCGCGTCCATCTAACAAGGTTACATTGCCAGAAACGAAATAGTTATAAATCCTTCACCGCTGGCTTATCGCAATCAATGATTTTGTTTTGATTGCGTTTCTGTTACTAATTGATGATCGCGTGACGAGCTTAGAAAGCAGGAATGTATCCAATTTGTGGGCGAGAGGAAAAGACTGGATGACCAAATTTGACAAGTAAAAATAAATATATCGCGATCCCTTCTACTTGATGTTATTTTAACTAAAGGCTGCACCATTAAATTCCGTTAGATAACATACGTATATCTTCGGTGTTTGATTTATATAAAAATCCGACAAAAGAGATACAAAGCATTCGCCAATTTCGCTCTGACATTTCAATAAAATTTTTGTTATTTTCCCCAGTCGGGGTCTTTAATAATGTCGAAGAGGAAGGACATCAAAAGAAATACTAAACGGGCGAATTTGTATTGGTTTCGATGTATTTGTCCATCTGCACTCAATAGAAAACATTAATAGAAGCCATCCAAATCAATTAATGGCAAACAAAAAGGTCCCCTATAAATTGTGTGTGAAATGCCTTTGTCCAATAAAAGTGCTAATGTGCCCGGAATCTTGGATTGTGAGCGGAGAATTCATGTCAGCTTCCGAGATAAAAGTCTTCCATAGACAATGTATTTTCATTGCGGATTTCAAACTAGGGGCGGAACACGTAGAAAACATACAAACGTTATATAAATTATTTATGTTCCGCCAAATTCATTAACGCGTTATGGCATAATGTGAAAAGTTTTATACAAATAATAATAATAATAATAATCAATTTTGTTTGTACCTTTAACCGTACTGCACTTTAGCCAAGTTAGTTTAGATATACAGTAGGTTGTGCTATGCTACTATTATTATTATTATTAACAAACGGCTTTGCAGACTCTGGATTCGGTTTCAGATTTTTCTTTGCGTGATTTCAATATTTACGTGACGATAGAAGAACCCCAATAACCTATAAAGACCCTAATAACTTATAAGAACCCCCAATAAATTATAAGATCTCCAATAATTTATAAGACCCCCAATAATTTATTAGATCTTAATATATCATAAGAACCCCAATAATTTATCTCAATAACCTAAGATACCAAAATATATTTCAATAACTAATAAAAACCCCAATAACTTATAAGATCTCAATAACTTATAAGAACCCCCAATAAATTATAAGATCTCCAATAATTTATAAGAACACCAATAATTTATTAGATCCTAATATATCATGACCACCCCAATAATTTATCTCAATAACTTAAGATACCAAAATATATCTCAATAACTAATAAAAACCCCAATAATTTATAAGATCTCAATAACTTATAAGATCCCAAAAACATATACCAATAAGTTTCAAAATCCACAATAACTTTTTTTGCATGATTTCAATATTTACTTGACCATAGAAGAACCCCAATAACCTATAAAGACCCTAATAACTTATAAGAACCCCCAATAAATTATAAGATCTCCAATAATTTATAAGAATACCAATAATTTATTAGATCTTAATATTGTATCATAAGAACCCCAATAATTTATCTCAATAACCTGAGATACCAAAATATATCTCAATAACTAATAAAAACCCCAATAACTTGTCAGATCTCGATAACTTATAAGAACCCCCAATAAATTATAAGATCTCCAATAATTTATGAGAACACCAATAATTTATTAGATCCTAATATATCATAAGAACCCCAATAATTTATCTCAATAACCTAAGATACCAAAATATATCTCATTAGCTAATAAAAACCCCAATAACTTATAAGATCTCAATAACTTATAAGAACCCTCAATAAATTATAAGATCTCCAATAATTTATAAGAACACCAATAATTTATTAGATCTTAATATTGTATCATAAGAACCCCAATAATTTATCTCAATAACCTGAGATACCAAAATATATCTCAATAGCTAATAAAAACCCCAATAACTTGTCAGATCTCAATAACTTATAAGAACCCCCAATAAATTATAAGATCTCCAATAATTTATGAGAACACCAATAATTTATTAGATCTTAATATATCATAAGAACCCCAATAATTTATCTCAAAAACCTAAGATACCAAAATATATCTCAATAACTAATAAAAACCCCAATAACTTATAAGATCTCAATAACTTATAAGAACCCTCAATAAATTATAAGATCTCCAATAATTTATTAGATCTTAATATATCATAAGAACCCCAATAATTTATCTCAATAACCTAAGATACCAAAATCTATCTCAATAACTAATAAAAACCCCAATAACTTATAAGATCTCAATAACTTATAAGAACCCCCAATAAATTATAAGATCTCCAATAATTTATAAGAACACCAACAATTTATTAGATCTTAATATATCATAAGAACCTCAATAAATTATCACAATAACCTATGATACCAAAATATATCTCATTAACTAATAAAAATCCCAATAATTTATTAGATGTCAATAACTTATAAGATCCCAAAAACTATACCATTGTTACAAATTCCACAATAACTTTGCATGATTTCAATATTTACGTGATAATAGAAGAACCCCAATAACCTATAAAGACCCTAATAACTTATAAGAACCCCAATAAACTATAAGATCTCCAATAATTTATAAGAACACCAATAATTTATTAGATCTTAATATTATATCATAAGAACCCCAATAATTTATCTCAAGATACCAAAATATATCTCAATAACTAATAAAACCCCTAATAACTTGTAAGATCTCAATAACTTATAAGAACTCCCAATAAATTATAAGATCTCCAATAATTTATAAGAACACCAATAATTTATTAGATCCTAATATATCATAAGAACCCCAATAATTTATCTCAATAACCTAAGATACCAAAATATATCTCATTAACTAATAAAAACCTCAATAATTTATAAGATCTCAATAACTTATAAGATCCCAAAAACATATATACCAATAAGTTTCAAAATCCACAATAACTCTTTTTTTGCATGATTTCAATATTTACTTGACGATAGAAGAACCCCAATAACCTATAAAGACCCTAATAACTTATAAGAACCCCCAATAAATTATAAGATCTCCAATAATTTATAAGAACACCAATAATTTACTAGATCTTAATATTGTATCATAAGAACCCCAATAATTTATCTCAATAACCTGAGATACCAAAATATATCTCAATAACTAATGAAAACCCCAATAATTTATAAGATCTCAATAACTTATTAGATCCCAAAAACATATATACCAATAAGTTTCAAAATCCACAATAACTCTTTTTTTGCATGATTTCAATATTTACTTGACGATAGAAGAACCCCAATAACTTATTAAGACCCTAATAACTTATAAGAACCCCCTATAAATTATAAGATCTCCGATAATTTATAAGAACACCAATAATTTATTAGATCTTAATATTATATCATAAGAACCCCAATAATTTATCTCAATAACCTGAGATACCAAAATATATCTCAATAACTAATGAAAACCCCAATAACTTGTAAGATCTCAATAACTTATAAGAACCCCCAATAAAATATACTGATACTTATAAGAACCCCCAATAAAATATAAGATCTCCAATAATTTATGAGAACACCAATAATTTATTTGATCCTAATATATCATAAGAACCCCAATAATTTATCTCAATAACCTAAGATACCAAAATATATCTCAATAACTAATGAAAACCCCAATAATTTATAAGATCTCAATAACTTATTAGATCCCAAAAACATATATACCAATAAGTTTCAAAATCCACAATAACTTTTTTTTGCATGATTTCAATATTTACTTGACGATAGAAGAACCCCAATAACTTATTAAGACCCTAATAACTTATAAGAACCCCCTATAAATTATAAGATCTCCGATAATTTATAAGAACACCAATAATTTATTAGATCTTAATATTATATCATAAGAACCCCAATAATTTATCTCAATAACCTGAGATACCAAAATATATCTCAATAACTAATGAAAACCCCAATAACTTGTAAGATCTCAATAACTTATAAGAACCCCCAATAAAATATACTGATACTTATAAGAACCCCCAATAAAATATAAGATCTCCAATAATTTATGAGAACACCAATAATTTATTTGATCCTAATATATCATAAGAACCCCAATAATTTATCTCAATAACCTAAGATACCAAAATATATCTCAATAACTAATGAAAACCCCAATAATTTATAAGATCTCAATAACTTATTAGATCCCAAAAACATATATACCAATAAGTTTCAAAATCCACAATAACTCTTTTTTTTGCATGATTTCAATATTTACTTGACGATAGAAGAACCCCAATAACCTATTAAGACCCTAATAACTTATAAGAACCCCCTATAAATTATAAGATCTCCGATAATTTATTAGATCTTAATATTATATCATAAGAACCCCAATAATTTATCTCAATAACCTGAGATACCAAAATATATCTCATTAACTAATAAAACCCCCAATAATTTATAAGATCTCAATAACTTATAAGATCCCAAAAACATATATACCAATAAGTTTCAAAATCCACAATAATTTTTTCTTTGCATGATTTCAATGTTTACGTGACGATAGAAGAACCTCAACCTATAAAAACCCTTATAACGTATAAGAACTCCAATAAATTATAAGGTTAATAATTTATAAGAACCCCAATAACTAATAAAAACCCCAATAATTCGTAAGTTCCCAATAACTCATAATATCCTCGATAACGTAAAGGAACCTCCAATAATTTATAACATCTCAATAACTTATACGAACCCCCAACGACTTATAAGATCCTCAAGAACTAATAAGTCCAATCCAATAATTTATAAGAACCCAAGTCGCGTATTCTCCAATAACTTTTGACTCCTTAATAACTTATAAGACCTCTATTGATTTTCCCTTAAATTCTATTACATCGTCGTACATAAAAATTCGTAACAAGAAAACTGTCTCCCAATACTCTAAAAAAAATTCAGAGATAGATGGAGATATGACGAATCGAATGGCGAATCTTATTTCATTGGGAAGATAGAACCTCTTGAATGCACTTATAAGACCCCCATAACAATAATTTATAAGGAACCCAAGAACTTATAAGATTCCAATAGCTTGAAGTTGAAGAGACATTTTGGCATGTTCTTAGTAACTATATAAGCATTGTCTAAAACAGTAAAAGCAGACAAGAAAGGAAAGGTAAACAGCTACCCCGCTTTGTAGGCAAGTCTGTGAATTAAACTGCTGCCTGACCGCCTGATGATCTGCCCCAGTTTTCAACAAATAAGAAAGAATGAAATCCCCAGCGAGAGAAAACCTAATTGTAATAAAACCGACTCGGTGTTTTATTTGATTTAAGCGAGACGGTTTTCGATGGGCGAATGAAGAAACGTTCCTTTGGAAACCGCATTACCCTATCCGATAATGCATTTAGTTTAACAACTGAAAATTTGCGCTGTCTCTGAATTTCAGCGCCTGATGAGCCAGTAGTAAGTGAAATAAAATTACTTAGTGACGAAACACATTTTATATATAATGTGTTGCAATATACGTCATATTATTGAATATGTTCACTCCTGGAATAAGGCAATATCTATCAGTATCAGAGTGTTTTGCAATAAGATGTAATCAGCAGGTTCAAGAAGTAATATTTGTCGAAGGAGGGTTGAGTCATTCCGAATACAAAGGAATGCTTGAAGAAGATAATAACGAGATTTACGGGGTTGAAATAGATATTGCCAACTGATGACTGAACTTTCACGAGAATCTGATCGACATTACTAAATAAACAAATACATAATAATTATTGCCTTTATATTGGAAATTATAATATATAAATGTATTGAGAAAACGATGAGGTAGGAAAACACCCTGTAGATATATGCACTACCTCTTAGGTCGCACTCTATGAAGCGAGCTCTATCCGAACTTGGATAGTAAAGTGGTTGGGAGCTTTCGGTAACAATAAGAACAAATAAATGACCGCTTTCTGAAAAGTATCTCGTGTCGAACGTAATGGATTTCCCATCCGTCTTTCAGACGAAGTACAGAGTTGGATAATTAAACTAGAAAAAGTAATTCGGTTTCATCACATCACGGTCCGACAGTGTTCGATCAGGACCCCACATTACATTGCATTCGAGGATGTTGGTGCAAAGTGGAGGAGCGGCGGATACATGGGAAAGTGGAAGGTGTGAACTTTTCCATCGGCATCGGAAATGCGAGGATTAATTAAGGATATTTGCTTTTTAAATTCGTGTTGCCTCAGCTGGATGGGATACTTTTTTTATCAGATCAGCATCAAAGCATCAGTAAATATCGTCTCATGTATGCCGGTTACTCATATGGTCACTGCAGTATACATACGGGTAGCGTAAGTTATATTCCAGAACGATTTCGATCTTTGTTTCAGCGCAGACAGGCTTTGTAATGAAGTGAGCCTGGTATAAACTCGTAGACTGACTGTTTCAATTGGGAATAGAAAGACTATAACAGCGTTGACTGGCGTTGACAGTTCAAATTCCAAGGACACACTTGGCTTGATTTATAAGTTGCTTTATTAGAAACTCGGCTCCGCTTAATATGACAGCCCTAACACATATTTCGAACCATAAGTGATTTCATCTGGTTTGTAGACCGCCAAATAATAGAACAAACCAGCAAGGAGCAGGATAATTATTGGAAGTATAGTATAATTAATCGCGTTACACATGCACCCTGGCGCCTTCACTAATGTTAAACAAGGGGCGTTCGAGCTCCAATTTGATTAATTGCTTCTAAGGGAAATTACACGACACCAACAGAAGAGTGAACATACACACCTGAACTGACAAACAGACAAGCGAGATTTCAGAGGCGTGAGGGAATCATACAAAAGGTACATAGGCGTGTTCACGTCTCCAGAAATAATTATTTTAAACCATTGCATCCGCCTAGGACGTAGGATAACGTAAAGACAATTAAGCAGCGTTCCATGTTGCGTCCAAGTTGTTCTTTCTCTGGCAGATAGATAAATAAATTAACCAAAATTAACTACTTAACAGTGATTACAATCTTCCGTACCGTCACTGCTCAAGTACAAATCTAAGAAAAGCACACAGCTCCAGACAACGCTACGTGAATTATTAAACAACTGTGTTCGGTGTACGATTCACAAATGGTTACACAATTCCGAGTCGAGACGTAGAAACTTTTAAAATTTGCGGCAAGGTAAACTATTCCTAAATTAACATCTCAACGTTTTTAGTCAGAGTAACTACTTGTACTTGTAATGTTTCAGCTAGCAGCTAATCGAATGATGCAAAGTTAGCGCGGTGCAGTGTGTATAAGGAAGAAATTCGCGGTGGGGAATTTATTACTCTAGCTATTTCATTATTAACGCTTTAAGTTCGAGCAAACTCAGTTTGCAGTGAAATGCACATACAGATTATGGAGCTACCTTTCCGATGAAGTTATAAGTTGCTCAGAATTCAATTATTGTCTTGTCAGCAGCTCTGGCGGAATTTCAGGTTTGAATATCGTGAATGCCATCAGTTTGTATGACAAAGAGAATATACACAGTTCTCTTATAGGCTATCAAGCCATCTTGATTTTGGAAGAAAATTGTAAACATTTTTAAATGAACCACCAAGGCTGATTTAATATTCGTTATAGAAAAGAGTTACAGATGCGTTAATAGTTACTAATTGGTTACAGAGAGTTTTAAATCAGTTACAAAGTCACTAAGTAAAGTGAAAAGCCCCAAAATTAGGATCTGCGCTGATGTAGGAATAGTTGTTAAATGGAGGTAGAAAGGAAAGTTAATACTTTCTAATTAGTGTTAAATTATAATTGGTCTGTTACAAATAGTTATAAATTAGGCACAAATTAGTTATTAATTACTAAGTGAAGTGAGAAGCACCAAAATTAGAATCTGTGCTGATGCAGGAATAGTTATTAAATGGTGGTAGAAAGATAAGTTAAGAGTTACTAAATAGTTACAAATTATAATTGGTCTGTTACAAAGAGTTATAAATTAGTTACACTTAATCACTAAGTAAAGTGAAAAGTCCCAAAATGAGAATATGTGCTGGTGCAGGAATAGCTATTAAATGGTGGTAGAAAGAAAAGTTAATACTTTCTAATTAGTGTTAAATTATAATTGGTCTGTTACAAATAGTTATAAATTAGGCACAAATTAGTTATTAAATTACTAAGTAAAGTGAGAAGCACCAAAATTAGAATCTGTGCTGATGCAGGAATAGTTATTAAATGGTGGTAGAAAGATAAGTTAAGAGTTACTAATTAGTTACAACTTATAATTGGCCTGTTACAAAGAGTTATAAATTAGTTACACTTAATCACTAAGTAAAGTGAAAAGTCTCAAAATTGGAATATGTGGCTGGTGCAGGAATAGTTATTAAATGGTGGTAGAAAGAAAAGTTAATACTTTCTAATTAGTGTTAAATTATAATTGGTCTGTTACAAATAGTTATAAATTAGGCACAAATTAGTTATTAATTACTAAGTGAAGTGAGAAGCACCAAAATTAGAATCTGTGCTGATGCAGGAATAGTTATTAAATGGTGGTAGAAAGATAAGTTAAGAGTTACTAAATAGTTACAAATTATAATTGGTCTGTTACAAAGAGTTATAAATTAGTTACACTTAATCACTAAGTAAAGTGAAAAGTCCCAAAATGAGAATATGTGCTGGTGCAGGAATAGCTATTAAATGGTGGTAGAAAGAAAAGTTAATACTTTCTAATTAGTGTTAAATTATAATTGGTCTGTTACAAATAGTTATAAATTAGGCACAAATTAGTTATTAAATTACTAAGTAAAGTGAGAAGCACCAAAATTAGAATCTGTGCTGATGCAGGAATAGTTATTAAATGGTGGTAGAAAGATAAGTTAAGAGTTACTAATTAGTTACAACTTATAATTGGCCTGTTACAAAGAGTTATAAATTAGTTACACTTAATCACTAAGTAAAGTGAAAAGTCTCAAAATTGGAATATGTGGCTGGTGCAGGAATAGTTATTAAATGGTGGTAGAAAGAAAAGTTAATACTTTCTAATTAGTGTTAAATTATAATTGGTCTGTTACAAATAGTTATAAATTAGGCACAAATTAGTTATTAATTACTAAGTGAAGTGAGAAGCACCAAAATTAGAATCTGTGCTGATGCAGGAATAGTTATTAAATGGTGGTAGAAAGATAAGTTAAGAGTTACTAATTAGTTACAAATTATAATTGGTCTGTTACAAAGAGTTATAAATTAGTTACACTTAATCACTAAGTAAAGTGAAAAGTCCCAAAATGAGAATATGTGCTGGTGCAGGAATAGCTATTAAATGGTGGTAGAAAGAAAAGTTAATACTTTCTAATTAGTGTTAAATTATAATTGGTCTGTTACAAATAGTTATAAATTAGGCACAAATTAGTTATTAAATTACTAAGTAAAGTGAGAAGCACCAAAATTGGAATCTGTGCTGATGCAGGAATAGTTATTAAATGGTGGTAGAAAGATAAGTTAAGAGTTACTAATTAGTTACAAATTATAATTGGCCTGTTACAAAGAGTTATAAATTAGTTACACTTAATCACTAAGTAAAGTGAAAAGTCTCAAAATTGGAATATGTGCTGGTGCAGGAATAGTTATTAAATGGTGGTAGAAAGAAAAGTTAATACTTTCTAATTAGTGTTAAATTATAATTGGTCTGTTACAAATAGTTATAAATTAGTCACAAATTAGTTATTAAATTACTAAGTAAAGTGAGAAGCACCAAAATTAGAAACTGTGCTGATGCAGGAATAGTTATTAAATGGTGGTAGAAGGATAAGTTAAGAGTTACTAATTAGTTACAAATTATAATTGATCTGTTACAAAGAGTTATAAATTAGTTACACTTAATCACTGAGTAAAGTGAAAAGTCCCAAAATTAGAATATGTGCTGGTGCAGGAATAGTTATTAAATGGTGGTAGAAAGAAAAGTTAATACTTTCTAATTAGTGTTAAATTATAATTGGCCTGTTACAAATAGTTATAAATTAGTCACAAATTAGTTATTAAATTACCAAGTAAAGTGAGAAGCATCAAAATTAGAATCTGTGCTGATGCAGGAATAGTTATTAAATGGTGGTAGAAAGATAAGTTAAGAGTTACTAATTAGTTACAAATTATAATTGGTCTGTTACAGAGTTATAAATTAGTTACCAAATCACTAAGTAAAGTGAAAAGCTCCAAAATTAGAATCTGTGCTGATGCAGGAATAATTATTAAATGGCGATGGAAAAAAAAGTTGCAAAATATTGTATAGTACGATTGTAACAACGAAAGCTAACTAATCTAATATCTGTTAAAGAAATGAGTTACAAATTTCAATGTAACTCACCGTGTGCTAAAAACAAATTCTTAAGGGACATACAATATTTATATTTCGTGCCTTACGCATTTCTGAACCTCCTCCGCCCCTGCGTTTCCCACATCATAGATAATACACACGAAGATTAAAGACCTCAAATAGAGAAATGCCCCTAGCTCGCAACTTGCAAATAGCGGGTTGGCCTCCCCGTGCACATCGTCCGCGTTCAATTTAGCAAAGCACGCGCCATATCATGTATCCTCTAAACTAAGCCGTATCGAAGTAATGCCGGGTGATTCCTTAACTTTTTGATGTGGGTCAAACAGCAGGTCATATTTCAACAAAGGACGCTGTTAATTATTATATCAAATGCTCCTTGGAAATGGGTCCCCACGAAGTTATTGTCCATTGCGGACAAACAAAATTATTTGCGCGCTCGACTAACCGCACGGGCCGCGCGTCTCACTGACCCTCGCCACAATATTATTGGGGCATGTGAACCGCTAAATCTGATCAGCGCCATTGTTTTGTTTACAGCCCTCGGGGCTCCCGGCTTATAAATTTAAGCAACAACTTATCTATTGTCGACCAGAGGTCGATAGTTTCGCACTGATGCCATCGGGGCAATATTGGGTAGATGTTGTCGCAAATTGCCATCACCTGTGTAACGATTTAAGTTGCAATTCGTTACAGCAGGTTATAGTTTCTATTTTGCGTATTAAATAAAATATGACTCCTCACTACTGAATAACCCTGTATGTGCATATGATCGGTATGTGGTAGGAAAAAATACAACAAAAACGCGACAGCGGATCAACGCTGCGGACGAGCCTTGTTTCGGCCTAGGCAGACTATCTTTCGCCTTTCGAATTTCATCGAGGTAAGTTGTACATTCTTGTCGCTTAAATATCGCTATTTATAAAATTTGCTTTTGATTTCTTGCTTTAGTTGATTGGGCAACCTGTCGAGAGGCACGTAAAGATGGAAGTGTTATATTGTACCGATAGATGGCGCAGCTGTCTCACAGTTTCCTGTATGTTTCCGATTATTCAATAGAGGTTTAGAATGATCTTAAATCAGATAGTGGTTTTTCTTGTCTATACTTTATTCTGTCTTGATTGGACATTAAGGATAGCACCATTTTTGCTGCAGATTTTAGTGGACGTTGTTCGTAATTGTATTAATCATACGAACAGATCTTTATGGGCCGTTAAGATAGGTTACAACTTTTTCTAATTGAATTAACGAAGAAAAGCAGAATGGCTTTTTATCGTGTCATAAAAATTAAATGTCTGCCTGGGAACAATTAAAAAACCAAATTAATTTGAAATACTCTTCTTAATAAAGCCAGCAAGCGAGCGATAAGACTCCCAGACGGATATTTTATTATCCTTCTATGTTTCTTTGTATTTTAATTTACAAAAAGGGTCCTTTTTTGTCGCGCTGTTTTGTTTTATTCAGTCAAGTGCTACGTTCCTAATGGAATGGGCAGACTTGAACCGTGGTAAAATATTTATGTATCATCTAACTTAATTACTATGTGTTAATTCTTTCGATATTGGACATTTGCATGCGTTTGTGAACAGTTTTCAACAACACCCGGTAGGACTCACTATGTTTCAATAACATTCCGACAAGAAATATGTTTCCCAAATTTAGCACATACTTGAAAACCATCTGAAATATATGTATTAGAGCAGAAATACATAAGGAGCGCATCCGCCATTTTTTGAAAAATGGCGGCCAAAACTCGGATTATGTTTTTTGAAACCATTCATTTGACTTAAAAATGTCATCATTAGTATTTCCCAACCTATTGTAAGTACAAAATGTTGGTTACTTCATGTAAAATCCACTGTACCGGGTGTTTTCAAAAATCTTGTCGGAAAACAATTGAGTCGCGATCCGAAAATATGAATCGAATTTATGTTTTTTAAATGATTAAAGTACATTTTCCTCTTCATATGGAGAAATTCCACTGCAGAATAAAAGTGGAACGAATTTTTGCGTCGGCATTTAAACTATACAGCCCGGCACAGATTTTAATCAAACTCATTGTTTTAATTATAAGCCCTTCAATTCTGACTTGATCGGGCTGTAGTTTTTCCTGTTTGAGGTAATTTAATTAATTCCGAATACACAGAAGCGCCCTACAAAAAAAAAGTATTAAAAAACCTCCGCCTTTCCGTCGATGAACAAACGGCAGTCATTTAACTGAAAGGTCGCAAGCTGGCATAAACGTGGGGAGGCACGTGCAATGATGAACAGATTTTTATTCATCGCGTACAGAAGGAAAAAACGTGAGAGCACAATAACTAAATGTTCATAAAGGAGAGCTTCCCTCGTCAGTGGAAACGAACGAATTTATGTTCAGAATTAAAACGAACGACTACTATAAACAGATTTTGCTCAGCACGGGGATAGTAAGCGTAGAAAGTTATATTTTACGTATATATATGTCAATGAGTGTTGCAATTCATATTTAAAATTAGTTCTAATTTTAAAACCGGTCCTGGTATATTAATTCGTTATGCAGTCGAGTGTGTACAAATTTGATAACGATAATAAAATGCGGGCTGGCAATCAAGAGTATATACGCGTGAATATGATTTTATTTCGGAAGGCGGTGAGTTTTGGGGTCTGTTTTCGCGGCTGAAACGATTTCGGACGGCAAGCAAACGGAATTTCCAACAGGATCTAGTATGAGCGGCGGGCAGTCGGTTAGCTATAGATATTCTTGTTTATACAGAGGATTTTACAACACGGCGAACTACTGTCACAAACGTAGAGCTATTTAACAAGGAGTATTTTTCCTTGAATACTGACGGTACTTTATGCATTGAGGCCTTAAAGATTACCCGAGCGAACAAATTAACCAGCCGATGCATATTTTATGAAACAAAAGACAAACGGAGGAATTACGAATTGACTCTAGTTTGATTTAGTAGTATTATACAGCGGTACTCACGAGCAATAAGATCTCTGAAGATCTATACTTAACTGAAGGCGGTACGGACGGTGTATTCTTACCAATATTAGTTTCAAGAAAATTATTTCCATGGAAAGAAAGTTTTCCAGAAACAATTATAGAAACAATAGCCCAAATACAAACCCTTGAGATACCCCGAAATTTATTGCTCCTTTTAAATTCTTTTATTAGGAGTTGAAGCCGACGAACCTCAACTTATAGTGTACCTAAATAATTTTTTTCTAAAAATATACAATATCTGAGATAGGTCGTTATGTTTTCTATAAAGGCGCATCTCGCACACAAACAACCGCTCCTCGCCCCTCGGCCCCGTCCCACGTAGCGACTTCATGAAACATACACGTTCAGGCCCGATGAAACGAAATCAGTTTTTTAACAGGATTTTATTGGAGCCGGGGAAAGTCTAGATATTGTTCTCAAATAACTTGTCTGTTTGATTTTCCCTTTTTTTGCTCCCAAGCCTCACCCTACTTTGTTAAAAGCCTTCTTATGTTTCGCGGATTCCATTCCGAAAAATTCGGCACCGAATTAACTTCAGCTTATATATTTCTTTATCAATTCGATAAATAATACACTCGACGAGAATATTAAGTGGGCTCTATCTCATCTGGCGATGACAAAGGATCGGGAATCAATAATTCACGTTAAAATTAGTCACTATAAAAGTTGTTTTTGTCGGAGTTTGTCGAAGTTAATTACGTCGAAAATAGCGTAGAGAGCGAGCGGGAAGGAAGACCTAAATAATCGTACGTAATTAAAATTTAAAACGTTCCGATAATAGCATTTTGTGTAGCGGCAGCGACTCGCAGCTCAAATAGAATTTTATGGTAGATTGGAATTAACTTACCGAAGACGAGGTCCTGTTTTTTCTAAGGAAACGATGCAACAAAAGTGGCTCGTGAAATTGTTGGTGTCTGAACCGTGCTGATGAGGGCCAGATAGTCGGAAACCGGTTGGCGATTGTACTCATTTTGTTCTGCGCTTTCACCTGACCTAACCCTACTTGAATTTTCATTCTAACATCGCAGCAGTAACAGGACAATCAAAGATATACGTTCGTAAGCATATGTAGGTGTGCTTTGTCGATCTCTCGTCTAATGTATACATTGCTAGTAGTGCATTTCTGTGCCGTTAGTTTCTTCTGTTCTGCGAACTACAGAATCCTCACATCCGATATCCCCGTGGCGTGTAGAATGCCAACCATACTCCCTCCGCCGTTATATTTCACGCATCCCGATATGCTCGCAAAACTGTATCGATTAAATGTGTGCGTCTTGGGGTCGGAAGGGCCCAGCATATGCGGTCACCAAAGTGAGACATCAATCTTATCTGTTTCGCGCTGAGAGCAGTCTAGAATTGCTTTACTACTGCACCACCGTAAATCCCCGAACTTTCAGCCCGTCGAGATGGATTAGATTCTCTTTTCATGTTTTACAACAGTTTACGACACAATTGGGGTTTTCAATGCGAATGTGTAAGGGCGCCCATGTGGTCCACGTGAAGAAGGACCCGAGAATGTTTTTTCGTCGGGCCATAAACAACTTAACGCGATGACTTGTAATTAAAAAAACAGAGCCTGTTTTTAAAATCCCTTCAGACGGCTACACCGGGGGGGGGGGGGGGGCGAAGGGGATTTGTTACGTCACTGTTTCTTAACCCCTGCGCAAAAACAACCTCTCTTAAAAACGCATCCTGGACCAATTATTCGCATAACGATATCTATTCATCTCGCACTGAATTAATCAAAATATCCGGGGCGGTATTAAAAAATCATAATAGATGAATGCTCTCTCCGGGGTGTACTTGGAGACCCTGTAGCATCAATCATCCCCCGTGTATTTTACGTTCCGGAACGATCCGTCTGTGCTTAGCAAAAATGATGTGTCAATATAAGAAACATCGGAGCGGCTTCAGCATCGGATTGTCAACGACACCGCCATGATTTATATGGAAACTTGGCGAAATCCACTTTCTCTTTGTTGTATACATCTAACATGGGTATGTGCCATCGGGAAATTGATTTTAACCCCTCCGATATTCTATCAAATTACTTTATTATGCCACATCCGGGGCGAGTCTAGTAGTGTGTTTTTGAGACCAATTCGATTGTTTCAGGAAGGGAATTTCGGGATCCGGCGATTGAAAAAAATAAATTATGGTAATAATATGGGGAATCCCACAAATAACGCTATAATATGGTCGTATCTGTTTGATGTATCGCAGGATTCTGCGTTGTGTAACGGCCCCTTGGTTTTATTAAATTTACATTTATGTCGCATTATTTGATAGATTTTATTTACTTGCGGACTTTGTTGACCGTTTTTCCCTTATTTTGCCGTAAATAAAGGGGCGGTTCGTTTTGGGACTGTATTATGTAGGTATATGAAAATTGATTTACTAACGCAAAACTTCCCAGGAAAATCAATTTCAGCAGGAAAAAAAATAATTTTGGTCCTCTTTTGGCATGGAGGCAGGCTAGCAAACATCCGAGATGTGCATCCTAGTTCAGAGATTAAATCCCGGAAAGTTCCCGATGAATTACTCGTTGATTTTAGGTGAATCTTGTAAAGAAAGTGTTCTGTGCTCAGCTGCGCCTGAAGCTATTTTAACTTCTGAAACAATTGGCACATTATCACGGGGCTTAACAACGCCTGACTTTCATAAAATTAATGGACTTTAAAGATGAAACAATAAAATTTCAAAACGGCCTACTTAACAAGATTAATTGTCTCTACAACGATATTATGGCGCCGATTTGAAATGATAATTATTCGGTTTGTAGAAGTGGCAATAGCCAGATAAAATAAAATATTTGCCCTGTACAATTTTCATCGATAATACGATACCTGGCATCTAACAAACGGATTTGCTTTGAATTCGCTGCGTTTTAAAAGGGATCCGTATTGTATGTAAAGCCATAAAACTTCGCCAAAGATTAGCAGCGTCACATTACATGTATCACTCACCTAATTGATCCCACAATACATGAAGGATTACCTACACTGCTTAATAACTATTACAGAAGTTAGAAATCTTAACCTAAACAAAACCTTTACTACTATAGGTATTGGGTCACTTGAGACCACCCCGCCCCTCCACTTTTAGCTCCTCTCCTTTTCCCCCAGTCCATGAACGGCTATGACCTAGTCATGATCAGGTCATGGATGGTACAGGTAACAGCTTCTTGTATCTTCATGACCATTCATGGTCACACCATGATCAGGTCATAGCCCTTCATGGGCTGGCGAAAAAGGGAGGAGCTAAAAGTGGAGGGGCGGGGGTGGTCTCAAGTGACCCAATACCTACTAGCTAGCTAGACTTACACCATTGGCAAGGTTCAATTTAGAGTGCGAAATCTGTAATGCAACTAAGAGAGAAGGTACATAGGGGCAGAGCCTTCAGTTAACAAGAGACGCCTAACAATTCCTACACTCCTACTAAAGAGGGATATGTGTGTGTGACGTGGCGCGCGACGACAGCGGTTCAGCCGACCTAAGCCGAGCCGAGAATTATGTTTAGTAAGTAAGAATGGAAGGTGGGAGGTAGGGGATTGCGCGTTGTCTCCCCGGTCGCAACCGAACTTTGGGAGGTCGGACCTAGTTAAATCACATATAGTAAATACAAATCAGCAAAATGCCCTAAATAAAATTAATTTAAAATGAAGTGAAAATGCATTTACAATGTCTTTAAAAGGGACTTAGGCACGGTCTTACAATTTTTCATTTGCGTTTATTAATTTATTTTATAGCCAATAGAAGACACCGTGCAAAAATGGACAGTAATTAGTACACACACAATCCGAGCAGAGAGTTGTGGGGATCGTCGATTTTTTCCGCGCCCGAAAGATTTAATTTATGGCGGTATAAAATGGCGTCGGGTTGTAAACCTGTTTTTATTATGGCAATAAAGCGGTCGAAATAGGTTAGTCCAGTACAGCGAGGAAACCGTCCTACTTGATTAATTTAACTTGTGTGGTAACGTGCGTGTGGTGCGTTTATGTGCGTGCTGCCTACTTTTCTGCCTCGAATTACCGGTATTATTCACAGAGCGACCACGAAATCACAGCACGGCAAGGATAAGACGGATGGGCGTGGAATACGGGTTAAGGACTATGACGAATGGTTTTAAGTACGTTTGAATTTTTACACATAATCGCCGTGAGAAATTAATTAACGTTACTTGCGCTTGTGTAATCCCTTATTTATTCGCCGGAAATCAGAGCGCACAAAAAGATGAGATAAATCATTTCTATGCAAGAAAAATATTTGTAGAGAAAACCGCAATATTCCGGCAGATCGCGGAGGAAATTGCAAGCGTTACTTTTCTAGAATCAACATCCCAGCAGGCGCATCCGTATATTCGTATTTTCGCACGGTGGCATATCCAGGGAGTCCGACCCAGCAAAAAACCACCGGGTTATGCTTAAATAAACGGACAGAATTTCTTATATGGGGCTCCGGAATTCAGGCCGTACGGCCGGCCGTATTTCACGCCAACCGACGATATATGTTGACAGGACTCATCTCTGTACGTGACTGTGGAAAAAACCCTCATATACCAAATAAAGTCGATTGTACTCGGCTTTATAACTCCTCAGATGGACATATTCCGCAGCTCCCCCGTATACGTGCACCCTAAACAAAAAACAATGATACCTCCTGACCTGAGACATACACGAGAAACCACAGGGGTGCACTGCATAATAGTTTCGAAATGGTGAGGGCAAACATTCCTAATTAATCGTAAAATATTCAAAAAGAACTTTCATTGCAAGGAAGCACTATTAAGTGTGTTGTATTGTAGTTAATAAGTATAGACATAACCTTAAATATTAAGCAGCAGGCAATTTAAAAATTCAAAGCCAGACGTGAACTATTTATGAGCACTTAATCAATTATTATGCTAGAATTCTTAAATAGTCACTCGTATTCTTCATTTTAAGTTAGCAGGGATAATATTAGTTGTGCACTAATACTCAACGATCACTAACGTTTTCGATTTGTGAATGTTTAAAACTGCAATTTATTTCAAGGATAAATTAAAGATATAGTTGAAAAGATAAGGCAGTGATCTTTTATTTATTTGTCCATACTGAAGTATATGCAACATAGTATACATTTAACAGTTAACAAAATTTATGCAGTAAGTTAGGCAACACAAAATACAAATTAAATAAAATCCATTTAGACAATATCAAGTAAATAAATCAAATTTCAATATATTCAAGGAACCCAGATGAGCCTGAGAAAAGAGTAAAGTAAGTGAAATATTATAAATTATTTGCTATGTGCATAGAAATTAAAAATTAATAATAAAAATTCAATATAACAAAAAAAAGTAAAAGTAAATTCCAAAAAATTAACAATAAAATTCCAATATAAAATAACATAGCTATAATAATATAGCTATACCGTGCTGATGATGACCAATGAGTCTGAAACACGTGTCCACGGTTGCTTCCTTTTTATGCACGTTTTGCCGTCTAATTCTGTTTTTGTCTTATATGTATATATATACTCGGGACTGGATTTGTTTGACTTGAAATATTGCGTATGAAGTTGTGCGTGAAAAAGTTTGGGTGGAAATTGAAAAGTTGTCTTATTGGAGATTAAGCCTCCCCGAGGCAAAAAACTGTGTGTCGAAAGTAATCGAAAATTGAAATCGTGGCCTGGGGAAAGTAAATAATTACGTCGGCGAGTACCGATACTGTTTTTGCAAACTTGGCTGCCTGCTGAATTTTAATTAGGTCTTTAATTCGGTTAAGTACAGAATGATATTTTGAGAGGCGCTTTATATTTATGATAATATCAAATTTCTACGTAATTCCGCCCCAACGCTCACCGCAGTACCTCCTTAATGACTGCTAGCCCGACTGCTTAAATTATTAAGGCAATACGGTTTCGGTTAGAGCTATCGATTATTTATTATTTGTTCAGTATTCAACGCGGTGTATTAGAGTACATCTCAAGATGCTAAGCATCTGTGTTGGGACACAGAGGAACAAACTAAAACTTGCCGGCTTCTCCGAGCCCCAAATTGAATTTTGGTGAGTGTGGATGGGAGATTTATACTTTGGATGTGATTACGGAGTCTGAAATTTCCTTGAATGTCGCAGGGAATTGAAAAATATCGCCACATTATTGTCGCCGGACCGATTGCGTCTGGAGGCCAGTAAAACAAATAGCCGGACCTAATACTTAAAAATATATCCACTCTGTTGAAGCTAAACAGCGTATAAACAAGCAGAGAGAAACTTACCGAAATTGAACTGTATATTGATAAGTATTTCTTTAATATTGGATTTTTGTTTGGCTTTGTGTTTTTCGTTTGTTCGGCCGTGGGCGGACACTTAAACGCTTGGGGTACGTCGTCGGTAAAAGACCAAAGTCGGCGATCGATGCCTTGAGATTTTCATAACAGTCGCAATTCCTTCAGTGGCTTAATAAGTATGAAAGTTATATCCGCTTTAATCTTATTACGTGTACACGGCGAATCGAAAGGCGGACTTTATTTGGAACAGAGAGGGCAATAAAAGTGGAATACGACAAAATTTGAAATAATTTTAAAATTTAGATTTTTAATAAATAACTAAAAAAAAATTTCTACCTAAAATAATTTCGTTACATTAAGCTGTCGACTTCAAATAAACTTTTGCGATTTTACTCAGCTACGTATTTTTAGAATGCGCCAATGTAACGTCTTTTTTGTTTCAGGTGAGACCTACTTAGGGAACAATTCGAATTCCAGGCGTTAACCTGGTACCTACGAAGGAAGGTAACAGCTTTAGCATATTATTTAATTTAAACTAGAAAATCACGATATATGTACGTAGGTACGTGTATAACTGATGCATTCTATCCAGCGGAAAATTAGATTAGCTCGGCTGAGGGATTTGCCACATCTTTATGTCAACCTATTTGCAATGTGATGCGATATATTTCAGGCTAAAATTAAAACATAAGTCTTTTGTGTCATTGCAAATATAATTGGGGAGTGTTTTCTTTGATAGAGTTGGGCTATATATACACAATAATAACGTAAGTACACCGGGCGGTCACATATTTAATGTTACATATTTGAAATATTTCGGTTTAACATTACAAATTATATTTGTATAACATTTTGTAAACATTTAAGAAAAAGTGTTAAAGATACATTTAAGATAATGTATTACAATACATTTGCAAGGTGTATCGTATGATGTTATAGAAATGTTTTCTAGTAACATCGAGTTAATATTGTATAAACATTTATTAAATATTTTACATTTTAATATTTCTCAGATATGTTAGTTATCATAACAGAAATATAAAATTTCATGACGACATTACATTTGTTACCTAGGTCTGACATTACATATTATGGTGGTTATATACCGGGTGTAAACGAATAGTGGGCCACCCCTGTAACTTCCTCGTTTTTAAAGATATCAGGATAAAATTTTGTATGGTGAAATTAGATAAGATTTCCAACTTTTTGAGACCTATCCGCCATATTTGTCACTTCCGGTTTCACCGGAAATGGTCCCAATAGTCTTTTTCTAAATGGACCACCCTGTATATTTTTACATTTTTGAAATAAAGATCACATTTTGGATACATTTATGCTATTTTGAACAATTTATACAGGGTTGCACGAAAAATAATTCGAATTTTAGTTGTCAATCTAGATGGCTGCGAATATGTTAAAATTATTTGTGTTCCAATGTAATTCATATAAAATATACGAAAACGTCAATACGTCCAAAAATACATTATACAGGGTGCTTTAAAACTCATGAAAATCACATTTTTCAAAATAACTCTTTTTTTAAAAACATGATATGGGCCACCCAGATATTCAGAAAGCTCTATTTAGTAGGGGTTAAACGGTAACAAAAGTTCCGTAATGTGTAATCGTTACCGGCAGGAATGACAATTTTTCTTAAGAAATTTATGATTTATATCGAAGTTCAATTAAATTTTGATCAACCCTGTATATTTGTGTTCATATTTTATGATTTGCAACAAGAATGAGCCCATTCTAATTAACACAAATATACAGGGTTGATCAAAATTTGACTCGCCCTGTATTCTGTTCATTTACTTTTTGTTCACTTGTTATTGTTTATTGTCACGCTGAGATTATTTTCAGAAAAAAATTTTTTAGATTTTTTGGTGAAGGCTGTCAAAAAAATGTCAAAGTGATGTTTTCTTTAAAAAAAATTGTGACAGCTGTCAAAGTGACGTTTTCTCGAAAAAAAAAAATTGTGACAGCTGTCAAAGAACTGTCAAAGTGACGTATATATCTTACCATTTCCGAGATCTCATGGTGAGCATCGAATTTGATTCGCCCTGTATTCTGTTCATTAATTTTTTTGTTCACTTGTTATTGTTTATTGTCACGCTGAGATTATTTTCAGAAAACATTTTTTTAGACTTTGGTGAAGGCTGTCAAAAAAATGTCAAAGTGATGATTTCTTTATAAAAAAATTATGACAGCTGTCAAGGTGACGTTTTCTCGAAATAAAAAAATTGTGACAGTTGTCAAAAAACTGTCAAAGTGACGTATATATCTTACCGTTTCCAAGATCTCATGGTGAGCATCGAATTTGACTCACCCTGTACTTTTTGTTCACTTGTTATTGTTTATCATCACGCTGAGATTATTTTCCTTCCCCGAAAAAATCCAAAATATCTGCCGTTATTTAGGCCATTAAATATATTCTCGTTCATTAATAAACAAGAGAGATCCGTTTCTCCGGAGCGAGTTAATGAAATAATTGAATAATTTCGTAATTAAAGAACAAGGTACTTGCCGCGACAGCCGTCAGCGCGATTGTTCCTTTTTTCTTGTAGTTATTTAGGAAAATTGTGACGTGCCTCATTTTCGAGTTGACACAGGCAATTAAATTTCCACTTTTCACTGCACCACGGCAACCTGACAAATTGAGAAACAGGTACAATATTCTCTCCGCTGCTTGTAAACGACTGTCACTCTTGCATCCATTATAAAGGCGCAATTTGAATACGAAATAAAACGACGCTGCCAGGACTCTTGAATATTTAAAAAGGGGCACCGGTGGCATCAATTTCATTAACGGAACACGCGCCCCGGCGCTCATTGTCAACTATCAAATTATTGGTGGAGACAGACCGAGTGCTAATTCGGCTCGATAATTACCCGAAACGATATTTCAAAGGGACCGATTTTAACCGAAAATAATAATATTAGAGTTAACTGCAACGTTTCGTTTGAACTCTTGTCCAGTGAGAATCGACCACCTATTGCATATTAGTTACTGAGGCTTTTTGGCAAACAGCCATATCAATAACGCATAGATCACTCGCTGTTAGATAAATAACACGTGTCTGAAAGCGCGAGCAAACGAGTCGTTATCAGCGATAACAAATAAGCAAACAGTGTCCGCGTGTCCCTGGCAAATTGTCACAATATGTAGATGCAGGTTCGCACACATGTAGTATATAATTTCGGTCTGAAGCGCAATTTGCTTAATTGCGTTTGTGTACCGTTTGACCAATTAGGGTTGCCCCGAAGGCACTGTTAGATATGTTTTGGTAATAGTTATTGCTTATCGGTATATCGTCTATTAGTTTAATTAGACGGCGGCCTGCGGCGCAGATTAGAGATCCCAAGGTGACACCTGGGAGGCTTCTTGATCGCTTTGGATGTTGTATTACTCGAGAAGGGCGGTATGTGACAACCGCTAGGAATATTCTGTAGAACGCTCAACAACTTACATCAGACTATATTTTCGTTCTAGGCTAGTTCTTTTTATGTTACTTACATACCTACAAAATTTGCAGTTTTGGCGAATGCGCGCAAGGCATATTTCACCTTGTCCTGAAAAGGACCTATCAAAAACAAAAGCAGTCCACTTGTTCAATTTCTATTAAGTGCCTCCCACGTAATTAAATGTTTTCTTGTAACTGCAGGCAGCGCAAAAATGTTGTTTTAATTAGGTGTCATTCTGTAATTAATGTTGATGGTGCTCTCATTTGCAATTTTGGCGAAGTCGCCGGTAATACGACGAATTAATATGATGCCACTTTGGGCCCGATGAAAGAGCCGAACAAAGAGAATAAACACCTACTGAGTTTTTATATCGCAATATCTCGCGAACTTGGATTCCGGTGTTCCTTGTCTCTGGCGCTCTTGAAAGACAATGGATTTTTACGTCGCATTGGCAATTATTGTTAAATGCTAATTTAGGTCTTGGGTTATAAATTAAAAATTGCAATAAAGATTTAGACCCACAATTAATCTGATGAGTAGATTGCATGAAGCTTCGGAGTAATTTTTCCAATTCTGGCGGAGTCGCCGGTAAGATCGATCAGATGCCCAAATAAATTTTGGTGTAACCCCCTGCACTGCAAAGTACATCATTTTATCAATTCATAGTTATTAAATCACTTAATAACTGATTTGTAACTTTGTAACCCGTACAATAAAATTTGTAACTCAACCATTGCATCACAATAAATTATTGAATTATTATTGCAATATTTTTAATTTTGGAACTTAATTTAGTGTCTAATTTGTAGCTTTGTAACTCACATATCAAAATTTTGTAACTCATTCCTGTGACAGGTATAAATTTTAGTGTAAAATAATTTTATAACCTTGTCATCCTGTTATTATTTAGTAACTTATTTGTAACTGTAACTCACTTATTAGTATTTGTAACTCCAACGTTGCATCTTAATGAATTATTTAATTATGATGGCAGTATATATTGCAACGTGTAAACAAAAAATATGCAATATGATGGAGTTACAAATTCCAATAGGTCAGTTACGAAGAGTTACAACTTAGTTACTATATTCAGAAAAGCTATAAAATCTGAAAAATGAACATTTTCAGCAATAATTCAATAATATATTGCGAAGCAATGGAGTTACAGATTGTTACATATCGGTTATAAAGTTATTATTATTATTATCAATTATTATGACAAGATTTTTAATTTTGTGACTATCCAGCTTGCTATCACATAGTAACTGATTTGTAATTCACTTGGTCGATTACAATTTGTAACTCCTTATTTGAATATTTTAGTTTACATGTTGCCTCATTTAGTAACTAATTTGCAACTGCATGTAACTCACTTATCACAATCTGTAACTCATTTCTGTAGCAGATATAAATTTTGGTGTAAACCTCCCTGCACTGCAAAGTACATCGTTTTAGAATCTTTTATCAATTCAGTTATTAAATCACTTAATAACTGATTTGTAACTTTGTAACCCGTACATTAAAATTTATAACTCAACCACTGCTTCGCAATAAATTATTGAATTATTATTGCAAGATTTTTTATTTTTGGAACTTAATTTAGTGTCTAATTTATAGCTTTGTAACTCACATGTCGAAATTATGTAACTCATTTCTGTAACAGATGTTAATGTTGGTATAAACCTCGCGGTAGCGCACAGTGCATAATTTTGGATCTCTCATTCTGTTATTATTTACTTTATTTGTAACTATGTAACTCATTCATTAGAATTCGTAACTCAACCGTTGCATTTAGTTGACACGTTGCCGTCTTTTTGTAAGTGATTGGCAACAATTTGTAACTCACTGATCAAAATCTGTCATGTCAAAGTTATGTAACTCATTCCTGTGACAGATAAAAATTTTAGTGTAAAATCATGTTGGAACCTTGTCACCCTGTTATCATTTAGTTCCTTATTTGTAACGTTGTAACTCACTTATTAATATTTGTAACTCCAACGTTGCATCGTAATGATTTATTTAATTATGATTGCAAACGTTTAAACAAAAAATATGCAATGATGGAGTTACAAATTCCAATAGGTGAGTTACAGAGAGTTACAACTTATGAAAAGCTGTAAAGTCTGAAAAATAAAAATTTTCAGTAATAATTCAATAATATATTGCGACGGAATGGAGTTACAAATCGTTATATATCGGTTATAAAGTTACAAATCAGATGATAAAGGTCCAAAATTTATTTATATAGTGCAGGGATGTTTACAACAAAATTTATCTGTTATAGAAATGAGTTACAGATTTCGATATACTAGTTACAAATTAGTCACTAAATGATGGCAACGTCCTTGGCACATCATGAAATGTGCGCTGTTGGGAAGTTAGCACGAAAAATTATGTTTAATGTCTCTTGACCAGGTGAGTTACAAAATAAGGCGCTAAGATGGACACATAAATAATTTAACGTACATTTGCTTCCAACGCAAAATCACATTATCGGAAACCATGCTAAACGAATCTTTTTATCCGCACAAAATTTATTATGTACATATAAAATGCGCCGTCCTCCTTTGAGGGAGAACAAGGGATATCTCCACGGCCAGTCCGAATACTCCCACGACACCAGATCCCAAATTAATAAGGATCAGTTTAACGAAACAGGATAATTCATTTTAGGAGGCTTCGAGCGAATATCCGACCAAGCAGGGTAGCTCGCTTATCCGGAAAGTTCGTTTGCTAGTCAGTCCGTAAGCAGCTGTTTATAAACTACGTCGCACAAACTTTGTGTCACACCTTTTATCATGCTAAATAAATAAAATAACTTCGCCTAACAATAACTTATGACGTTTTGACGGGTTCTAATACGTTTACAACTTTTTGGCAGGTAGAAAGGAGTTCTCTTTTTGTTTACCGAACGCTTTACGGAGACTCTATTAAATTTGAGTGGTTAAGTTGCGAAAGTTGCCGCGATACCGAAATTTATTTACCGAAGAAAGGTAAACGGAAAAAATAATCCTACAAAGTTCTAGTTT
Organism: Rhagium mordax; assembly: GCA_963680705.1. Taxonomy (NCBI): domain Eukaryota; kingdom Metazoa; phylum Arthropoda; class Insecta; order Coleoptera; family Cerambycidae; genus Rhagium; species Rhagium mordax. The sequence goes on along the minus strand of OY796659.1, from coordinate 78,937,257 downwards.
GCACGATTTAGGCACCGGGTCGATATTTGCAAGGGGGTGGCGATAATACAAACATCAAAACATAACATGTCCTGATTTAATGCACAATTTGTTGGCTTCATACATTTATTTTGTGTTTATTATAATTCTACCGGCGACTCCGCCAGATTTGAAAAAATTGTTCTGAAGGTTCAAAATCTTCCAATAACAATTCAATAATTTATTGCATGCAGTAGTTACAAATTCTAATGTACGAGTTACAAAGTTACAAATCAGTTATAAAATGGTTTATTAACTGGTTGAAAAAAGGTTATAAAATTATGTATTTTGCAGCGCAGGGAGGTTTACACCAAAATTTACATCTGTTACAGAAATGAGTTACAGATTTTAATAAGCGAGTTACAAATAATTGAAAATCAGTTACTAAATGACGGCAACATGTAAACTAAAATATACAGTGATGGGGTTACAAGTTCTAATCGATATAGAGTTACAAATCAGTTACTATGATTTTGATCGGTGAGTTACAAATAGTTGCCAATCAGTTACAAAATGACGGCAACGTGTAAACTAAATGCAACGGTTGAGTTACGAATTCTAGTGAGTGAGTTACAAAGTTACAAATAAATTAGTAAATAATAACAGGGTCAGAGATCCAAAATTATGTACTGTGCGCTGGCGCGAGGTTTATACCAAAATTAATAACTGTTACAGAAATTTCGCCTTGTGAGTTACAAAGCTACAAATTAGACTTTATATTAAGTTCCAAAATTAGAAATCTTGCAGTAATAATTCAATAATTTATTGCGTTGCAGTGGTTGAGTTATACATTTTAATGTACGGGTTACAAAGTTACAAATAAACAGTTATTAAGTGATTTAATAACTGAATTGATAAAAGATTCTAAAATGATGTACTTTGCAGTGCAGGGAGGTTTACACCAAAATTTATATCTGCTACAGAAATGAGTTACAGATTGTGATAAGTGAGTTACAAGCAGTTGCAAATTAGTTACTAAATGAAGGCAACATGTAAACCAAAATATAAAATATGGAGTTACAAATTGTAATCGACAGATTATAGAATTACAAATCAGTTACTACGTGATAGCAAGCTGGATAGTCACAAAATTAAAAATCTCGTCATAATAATTGATATTAATAATAATAACTCATTTGTAACTTTGTAACCGATATTATAACAATCTGTAACTTCATTGCTCTAAAATGTTATTGAAAATTTTCATTTCTCAGACTTTACAGCTTTTCAAAATATAGTAACTAAGTTGTAACTCTTCATAACTGACTTGTTGGAATTTGTAACTCCAACATTGCACGTTTTTCTTTACGCATTATAGTATATATATTGCAGTCATAATTAAATAATTGATTATGATGCAACATTGGAGTTACAAATACTAATAAGTGAGTTACAGAGTTACAAATACGGTACTAAATGATAAGAGGGTGACAAGGTTACAAAATAATTTTACACGATAATTTATATCAGTCACAGGAATGAGTTACATAATTTTGACATGTGAGTTACAAACAGTTACAAATTAGACATTAAATAACGGCAACATGTAAACTAAAAATTATACTGATGGATTTGCAAATTCTAGTCGATCGGTTATAAAGAGTTACAAATCAGTTACTATATAAGCTGTGAGGTCTCAAAATTATAATTCAATATATTGCGATATAAAGGGTGAGTAGTAAATTCTAATGAATAGGTTACAAAGTTACAAATCAGTTGTTAAATGATACTGGCGGGGCGAGTTACAAATTGTGGTATATCAGTTACAAATAGTTAGAATACGAATACGAGGTGGTATTAAACTTTTGTTTATAAACAATTTTATTAATTTGACGAGCGCGGAAATCACGAAAAGTGTTCGACGAACTTGCACATTCAGCAAATAAACTTTCCTGAGTTACAATTCTTTCAGGTATCAATAACGCCAGTTCCCTGCCTCTTTACCATTAAAATGGGCCAATCGGTTATGCATTGAATAAAATTCCTAGACAGACAACTTGTTTGTGTATCACAAGCGGATGGAAGTACCGCGCATCCGAAGTAAATAAAAACCCCAATTTATTTGATGAATCACCCACAGCGGCCCGAATACGAGTATGAAATAAAAGTTAAAAATTCCTTAAAGTATATTCGGTTAGTTAGAGCTTAAGAGAAACGGAACAGGCAGGCCATGAAACTGAAACGAATGAGGCAAATCAGACGTGCGGGAAGCAGCAACTTCAAACTGGGTTAACTATCTGAATCTGAAGGGTCTAATTTGGCTAATCAAATACGTTTGTGTTGTTTGCAACAAGGATCAATAACTGTACTGGTAGTTTGGAATAACTATCGGGCCTGTTATTGCTTACAACGTGCAGGGGTGAATTCACGATCTACGGGCAAGAAGGATATCTATCGAGGCAAGGTCGAAAATAAAAAAAATTTCCTTTCGTCTGCAATAAAAAAAATTATAAAAAGGAAATGAAAATATTTCTAGACTGAGAAATATCCACCAATAAATGAGGTTGCTGAGCAACTAAGGATATTACACGGAGGCCTTGTGTTCTTCACATTATCAGGACCGGAATCAAAACTTGAAATATTTGTAAATAAAATTAAAAAATATAGTATTTAGAGCACCCTGTGTTTGACAATGGTAATTCTAGTGTAAAATATTTTGTTGCTTTAGTAGTTTTGAATTTTAAATGCATTTATTTCAAACGAGTATTTATGTATGACGAAATTTAAAACAGAATTAATGCATTAATTTAAAAGCATTTATAGACAGAAGTAGGGAATGCGGATGAATGGTCGGCTTTTAGCAGCAATTTTTATATTATTTCCTCGTCGCTGAATAATAAACACGCAAAAAGTACGCTGTGCATTTAGCGTTCTCATTAGTTTGAAAGTGTTGCCTGCGCGATCAGCTGACCTGAAACGCTGGCACATAAAAAATGGGAGAAGGGTGTCAGGCTGACAAAAAATACCCGCCAGTTAGTGCAGCAAAAAAAACTATATTTTATTTTTAATGCTCTCCAATTTTTCAACTTGTAATTTTCGTTGCAAACCATTAAGCTTCGAAATTGAAATTAAGTATAATAAAAGGGATTATGGAAGCAATTTAAAAACAAAGTGAAAATTGAAGCGTAAATACACGAGTTAGTTAGACCCATTATGTCGGTTCCACGTAATTATTAGGGGAAAAGTGAAACATGGTTTTCTACTTTGCACTGGCAGATCCGAAAATAGGCGCGGACCTTGGCAAATCTTTTCCGGAACGAACACAGACGAGGATGCGGATTCTCCGTCCGGGATGCATCGGTAATTTGAAGTTGCAAAAAGGCTTAAGCATTTCTTAAGAACGCCCCTATTACCACCCAATAAGGGTTAACCCCAACTTATTTCATTCCTTTTAAAGTTGGCGCGTTTGATGTGCTTGTGTAAACAAATGGTATAAAAAGTATGCGTTTCACAGACTTCCGAGCAAAGCTATTATTATTATTATTATTTTGATGAAGTTTTGTTTAAGTCTCTGTACTGTACTGGATATTTTTACAAAATTTCTTCTTGGCTGAACAATAATAAACTAGCATACCGATAAATCTATAACTGTGAAAATGTACTGTAATGTCGCCATATAACCTACATGGTTGATGCGAGACACAAAAAAAAAAAAAATAATAATAATAATTTTGAATGGGCATGCATATTTTATAACTTACCAGTCCGTGGCGCAGCTGCATCTGAAACAAAAACATATTATTAACTTCTCCTGCGGTTTCTTGTATATTTGATTGTGAACAGCGATTTTAAAGGATAATGCCTATAGGGATGGCGTTGTCTTGCACTTGTTGCGTCGACCGTTCCAATAAATATTGCGTAATTGCTTGGTATTTCACCACCCCCGTGCGATGTACCTACTTACTCGTAAATTTTAAAGAGCATAATAGAGCAGAACGTAAATAAGGATAATAATGATAAAGGAGGAGGGCGTTCTGCTCAGGCTTGCCAGCTCTTAGTTTCAAATTAGTAGACCCATAAATGTTTAGCAGAGCTTTAAAATATTTTTAATTTGAAACAAAGAAATTGCAAGAAATGTAAAGTGTATAATAAAAAAAAGTATAAAAAAGGGAGTGTTTTATGTTTTATTCTTGCGTTTGCAGAAATTTAATCGCCTTTAAATGTCTTTCTTGAAAGTAATTCAATTATATAAAGAATATTCAGGCTCGTATTCATCCCGCCGTCCTCGTTTACCATGGAGAATTACTGGCAATGATCAAATTTAAAAATGCATTTATTTAACCGTAATGGGGATTAGAAAAATTGTATAAAATGAAAGAACGTTTCAGTTTCGACTAGAATAACTACATTGTACAGTACGGTCCATGGCAATAGAAACAACGTATACAGTGACTTTGTTTAGGCTTTATACAAAGCTAATAACAACAAACATATCCAAATTAATATACTTATATTGATGTTTCATCTCTAAACATGCTATTATTAAATTCATTGGACTTTCTTTAATACATGATGAATATTGGATTAAAAATCATAAAATTCAAAACGTCTAAAAACAAATTATTAAAAATTTTTTTAACTCACCACAAAATTTATTCATTATGGTCACCAATTAAAAAACGAAGTCCTCAAGAAGATGTACATATTCTTTCGCTCTTACGAGTTCTTCAGGTGGACGATTAATCTCGCAAAATAAAGTTATTTACTGTACTAATCATACTTTACTTTCAGTCCGCTGCCGCCCGAAAAGAAGCTTCCTGTAATATCTTATTTTTATTCCAGCTTTGAGTAAGCCAGCTACCAGTCTATGCTGTATACGAGGGTAGAAGTACCCTCGTGTACAGCATAGACCGGTAGCTAGCTTACTCAAAGCTGGAATGAGGGTAGAAGTACCCTCGTATACAGCATAGACCGGTAGCTAGCTTACTCAAAGCTGGAATAAAAATAAGATATTACAGGAAGCTCTTTTCGGGTGGCAGCGGACTGAAAGTAAAGTATGATTAGTACAGTAAATAGTACAGTAAATAACTTTATTTTGAACTTACATTTTATAATTAATAAACTGTCATGTAACCATAAGAAACAAATTTCTATAATTAATAATATAATTTAGACGTTTTGAATTTTATCATTTTTAATCCGATATTCATCATGTATTAAAGAAAGTCCAATAAATTTAATAATAGCATGTTTAGGGATGAAACATTAATATAAGTATATCAATTTGGATATGTTTGTTGTTATTATGCTTGTATAAAGTCTAAACAAAGTCATTTATAAACAATGCATATCAAGTAAAGAAAGAATTGTAAAATAACGTATACAGGATGAACCCCAATTTATTTATTTAATTTTAAGGTACGGTAAATCCACGTAAATGCATATTGAAACGCATATTTTTTATACCATTTGTTTACACAAGCACATCAAATGTGCCGATATCTGCCTTCAAATCTGCATCCCGTTGAACAGCTGCTGACTTTATTATCATCTTTCTTGTGAATTTTTTTTGGATAATTTATTGTTTTAGATGTAGCGTCAAGACAACTTTGTCGGTGATTTTATGGTGTTTTTTATATCTTTGGCATTTGTAATGAACTCGGATAAACAATGTGCATCGGTAGAGATTTTTTATATTATAAAATACGATTCATTCAATCAGTCGCCACGAACTGTGCACATTTGAAAAATCGCCGGAGCGAAAAAGCGCCATTAAACAAAATCCCATCGCCGAGTTTTTTTCAGATACCCATTTCCACTCTCTTGTCGCCTTTACGCATTACCTTGATGTGTGCCAATTAAGTGGACCGACCGCAGCCAATTACCGGAGCTAGTCTAACGTGTGACACTGTCGGTCTGAGGCATTAAGGAAATGAGCCGCTCTAATTAGCTAATTAAACGATGCGAAATTATTGGTTTTGTTAGTCAGCTTCGCACAGCGCAGCGACCTGTTTTCAAACGAAAACGTGGCTACTTCCTACAAATTCATTTCGGTGGTATTAAGTCTTAACACCCGATGACCGAACTTTCAAAATACTTCCCAGTACTTATGAAGCAGCTAAAAAGAATTCCCCTTTATTTTTGCTACGAAATATATGAATGAAACATTATTTAAAAACACTCTGTGTCAAAAAATCGAGTCTGGCGAAACAACCCTTCAGATATTATTAGACCGTACATTGATTCCCGTGGAGAAACTCCAACTTAACAGATAAAATGAGGGAATCTAGACACAAACAGAAATTGATACCGCCACTGAATAGCCCCGATGGAAGAAAAGCAACGCCATAATGATTATACTTTTTAATTAACTTTTCTGGAGGGTTGTGTTAAGTTGTGAAGATGCTGTTGGGAGTTAATAGGAAATCTGATCATATGGCCGGAAAGAGGAGGGGGGGCGGCGGGCGGGGAGGCAAATAGCGGACACTGAGGGCGAAAAAGCAGACAGGCGAGAAGGACTCAAGCTGGTCGTTCACAAAGTGTTAGAGAGGCGGAAGTTGAAAAGAGTTGGCGTTCATGGGCGTTCAGTTAGTAATACGGAAGATTGCATTGGGGGAGTTGAGTAACTGGACCTAAAATAAACCGCTGGGAGTATACTTGAAGAAAACGCACCACACAAGTATTCAGAATTAGTGTATATATATATATATATATATATATATATATATATATATATATATATATATATACAGGGTGAATACCAATAACTCATTTTAATTTTAAGAGGGGGTTTCTGTTGATGTTTATAACACAAATTACCAATAAAAAAATATGAAAAAGAAAGTTGAAAAACTGACCTACCCTACGTAAACTTTTGAGTACCGCTTCGTCGCTCTACTGACCCACTTATGGGGTGAACAACATGCCTTGTATCCAAGTCACAGACTCCAAGTTCTAACGTAAAAAACGCGACAAAAAACGTCTAATAAAGTTAAGCCGTCGTTCGGCGGTCTTTCATAAATTTGCGGTCGGAGACAAGTTAATAAAACTAGTAAATTTATGATTACAAAAACAAGGTGAATGCCAGAGGCAAAGACCTATCCTGATTTATTTTCTGTTCAGATATGTACTAAGGGACCTACCATCCCTTAAAATTAAAATGAGTTATTAGTATTCACCCTGTATTTGGTAATTTTCAAAATTAAATAAAACACTTTCGTTCAACAATTTTTTTTCGATGTTGCCAATTGTCGCGTCCTCGATGAATATTCATGGCACGCCAGTGTTTACAAACTGATCCCCATGCAGAACCTCCGGGCCTATAAATGTCAAGAGCCCCTTGGATTCCGGTCTGCTGCGGATTACACCTAAGTCCACTAAGCTGACGTACTAAGCACAGATCAAATAAACAACGACTTATTCAGGGATACAGACAGACGCTCGTATTGGTGCCTTGATCGAAGCCAAGACGTGCTGAAAATTCGTTACAATAGAGCTGAAGCCTCAAATAATAATTGGGCGAAAAATTCATTTGTCGTTTTGTTAATCATTTCTAAAGCAAAATCCTGATTTGAATATGCAATTCGTGGCCCACTTGTCTCCAAAATGCAAATGTGTTTTCGCAATAATTTCTCGATCGACGTCGCGCTTAAGCACTCATAGCAAAGATATTTTATTGCTTTACGAAGATAAATACTTGTGCGACGCCCGACAAAGCTTCCCACGCCACCCCTTGAATTAGTATTCAAAACCTGATTTAAAATATGCTTTAATACAACCGATTAAAATATGTTTTATATCCAAGATAGGCGACAGCTTCGATTTGAATTTGAATCGACTGTGTAATCTAAAATTCCAGCCGGAATGTTAGGTAGATATTTATCGATTGCCCTTAAACAGAACCATCACAAAAAAGATTCCCCGGCAGAAATTCATATTTCCGAGGCTTGTCACGTAATGTCGAAATTCTTGCTTTACTTCTGGCAAATTTTAAAGTTAATAAGCGACTTTCGCGGTCAAGGCTGTTTGACAACGTACCGGGTGAGTTCGTGGGCGGCTTTTACCAAAAAAAAAAGACACATCGCGTACAGCAACAAAGAAATACGATTTTATACGTTTAAGATAACTATCACTAAATATACTCCCCTGCAGTAAAATTATGTAATCGACGTCATATGTTTGTTTTATGACTGTTTGGTTGAGAGCCAAGCACACATGACTACCCAGATGCCTCAGATACGGGGGGTGGGTGTCCCTCTATCAAGATTTGTACCTCCCTCCCACAAGGTTCTTCAACGCTTTCAGAGGCGTATGAACTGTAGTATTTATTTGTCTTTTTATCACCTATCTCTTAATCTAATTATTTGTTTATTTATATATATCTATTTATTTGTCTAATTATTTACTTTATTTGTCTATTTATTTATGTTTATGTATTTATTTGTCTATTTATTTACGTATCTATTTATCTGTCTGTTATCTATTTATTTATATATTCACTTGTTGGTTTATTTTATTTTCATGATGATTCTGCTATTTTTATTTACATAATTATTTGTCTATTATCTATTCCTCCTCTATCACCTATGTATTTATCTATTTACTAGGTTGCTTATTTATCTATTTATTTGTCTAATTAGGTATTTACTTTATTTGTCTATTTATTGGTGTATTTATTTATATATTCATCTATTTATCTATCTAATTAATTATCGATTTATTTATATATTCACTTGTCTATTTTATTTGAATATTGATTCGGCTATTTATTTACCTAATTCTTTATCTATTTTCAATTTATTTATTTATGTTTTATCTGTTTACTGGTTTGTTTATTTACCTATTTATTTGTCTAATTATTTACTTTATATATCTATTAATAAATCATTTATTTATCTGTTAACTTGTTTGTTTATTTGTCTGTTTATTTGTGTATTTATGTATGTGTTTATCTGTTTATTTATCTATCTATGTATCTATTTATCTGTCTATTTAATTAATTATCTATTTATTTGTCTGTTTATTTATCTATTTATGTATCCATTTATCTGTCTGTTTAATTATCTATTTATTCACTTGTCTATTTATTTTATTTGCATGTCGATTCGGCTATTTATTTATCTAATTACTTGTCTATTTTTGTATTACTTGTCTGTTACTTACCCGTGTATTTATCTATTTACTTGTTTGTTTATTTGTGTATTTATTTATATGTGTATCTGTTCATTTATCTATTTATGTATCTATGTATCTGTCTGTTTAGTTAATTATCTATTTATTTATACATTCACTTGTCTGTTTATTTTATTTATATGTTGATTCGGCTATTTATTTACCTAGGTATTTGTCTATTTATCTATGTATTTACCTATGTATTTATCTATTGATTTGTCTAATTATTTACTTCATTTGTCTGTTTATTTATTTAATCATTTATTTATCTGTTGACTTGTCAATTTATTTACCAAATTATGTATTTATCTGTTCACTTGTTTGTTTATTTGTCTATTTATTTATCCATTTATCTGTCTAATTAATTATCTGTTTACTTATTTATATATTCGCTTGTCTGTTTATTTTATTTCCATGTTTATTCGGCTATTTATTTATATTTATATGTTTATCTGTTTATTTGTCCGTTTATTTTATTTGAATGTTGATTCAGCTATTTATTTACCAAATTATGTATTTATCTGTTCACTTGTTTGTTTTTTTGTCTATTTATTTACGTATTTATATGCTTATCTATTTGTCTAATTAGTTATCTATTTGCTTATTTATATATTCACTTGCCTGCTTATTTTAATTTCATGTTGATTCGGCTATTCACCTAATTATTTGTCTATTTATCTATTTATTTGTCTAATTATTTCCTTTATATGTCATTTATTTAATCATTTATTTATCTTTTAACTTGTCTTTTTATTTACCAAATTATGTACTTATCTGTTCACTTGTTTGTTTATTTGTGTATTTATTTATTTATCTATGTATCTATTTATCTCTGTTAAATTAATTATCTATTTATTTATATATTCACTTGTTTATTCATTTTATTTTCATGTTGAATCGGCTATCTATTTGTCCGTTTATTTATCTATTTATATATGTATCTATTTATTTGTCTGTTCAATTAATTATCTATTTATTTATGTATTCACTTGTCTGTTTATTTTATTTGCATGTCGATTCGGCCATTTATTTATCTAATTAATTGTCTATTTATCTATTTACTTGTCTGCTATTTACCTGTGTATTTATCTATTTACAGTTTGTTTATTTATCTATTTATGTATCTATTTATCTGTCTAATTAATTATCTATTTATTTATATATTCACTTGACTGCTTATTTTATTTTCATATTGATTCAGCTATTTATTTATCTAATTATTTGTCCATTTATTTATTTACTTGACTGGTTATTTATCTGTGTACTTATCTATTTACTAGTTTGTTTATTCATCTATTTATTTAACCATTTATTTATCTAATAACTTGTCTATTTGTTTATCAAATTATGTATTTATCTATTTACTTGTTTGTTTATTTGTCTATTTATTTGTGTATTTATTTATGTGTCTATCTTTTATCTATTTATTTGTCTGTTTATTTATCTATTTATCCGTCTGTTTAATTAATTATCTATTTATTTATATATTCACTTGTCTGTTTATTTACCTGTGTAGTTTACTATTTACTAGTTATGTTTATTTATCTATTTATTTATTTTATTTGTCTATTTATTTGCCAAATTATGTACTTATCTGTTCACTTGTTTGTTTGTCTATTTATTTGTGTATTTATTTATTTATCTATGTATCTATTTATCTATCTGTTAAATTAATTATCTATTTATTTATATATTCACTTGTTTATTCATTTTATTTTCATGTTGAATCGGCTATCTATTTGTCCGTTTATTTATCTATTTATATATCTATTTATCTGTCTGTTCAATTAATTATCTATTTATTTATGTATTCACTTGTCTGTTTATTTTATTTGCATGTCGATTCGGCTATTTATTTATCTAATTAATTCTCTATTTATCTATTTACTTGTCTGCCATTTACCTGTGTATTTATCTATTTACAGTTTGTTTATTTATCTATTTATTTAACCATTTATGTATCTGTTAGCTTGCCTATTTATTTATCTATTTATGTATCTATTTATCTGTCTAATTAATTATCTATTAATTTATATATTCACTTGACTGTTTATTTTATTTTCATATTGATTCAGCTATTTATTTATCTAATTATTTGTCCATTTATTTATTTACTTGTCTGTTTATTTATCTGTGTACTTATCTATTTACTAGTTTGTTTATTCATCTATTTATTTGTCTATTTATTGAACCATTTATGTATCTGTTAACTTGTCTATTTGTGTATCAAATTATGTATTTATCTATTTACTTGTTTGTTTATTTGTCTATTTATTTGTTTATTTATTTATGTGTCTATCTTTTATCTATTTATTTGTCTGTTTATTTATTTATTTATCTGTCTGTTTAATTAATTATCTATTTATTTATATATTCACTTGTCTGTTTATTTACCTGTGTATTTATCTATTTACTAGTTTGTTTATTTATCTATTTATTTGTCTGTTTATTTGCATATTTATTTACTTATTTATTAGCTTATTTATTTATATCTATTACTTTATTTACCCATTTCTTGATTTATATATTTACTTGTTTAGTTGTTTGTCTATTGTTTATTTACCTATTCCCTACTCTGTTTATTTGTATATTTATTTACCTACTTATTCATTTATAGATTTACTTATGTAGTTATTTGACAATTTGTCTGCTTATCTAGTTAACTATCTATTTATTTCTTTTTCGGTATCTATGTATTTATGTATCTATTTATCAGTCCATTTATCTATTTACTCAGTTATTTATTTCTGTAATTAGTGAGATACAAATGATATCAAATAATCCTAGGGAGTTAATTATTTCGTAAAATTTAGCAGATGACTTTTCGTAGTTATTAATTAGATTTAATTAATAATTTTAACAAATTAGATTTTTTAACAAGAAAGTAAATAATTACGTTTTAAATTATCTTTTTAATTATTTATATTAATTATGATGCTTTTAACATCCAAATTTCCTTCGGCAAAAAGTAAATAATTACATTTTCAGTAACGTTTTAAATTATTTCATTAGCAAATACTTTTCTAAATGTTTTTGTCTGTTCAGTGCACACTTTATAGGATATCCCACACTGTTTTATGTCCTATATTTTCGAGAAATGAAGTGACGAATCTTGATTTTGATTAGATTGTCTCGATGTGTGCATTATTGTATATTATCGAACTGATGTTGGACATGAAGTTTTACAAATATCCGAGTGGACATAAAGCACAGCGAACCATATTCAATAAGTAATAAGCTGAAATTACAAATGCATTGAATACATATCACGACCGTATGATAGCTGGCTAGTAATAAATCATAGTTACATGAATATTTTGTCGATATTTCATTTCGCATTATAGATTGATTTATCGCATAGGATATTAATCCATTTGATGAAACGAGAATCGACCATTCCACATGGTTCAAGTGTTCGTTTCGAAAATACTCATTCGATTATATTCGAACGATTGGTTTTTCGTTTTGATTTAATTACGAAATATATCAAAATAATTATTGCACACCGTCAGCAATTTTACTGGAACAAAGAGTAGTTGCCGATTAATTTTTTTGGGGGGGGGGGGAGCTTTCTAGTTCTCACTTCTTCTTGGCTTGTTACGGTTGTTTGAGGGGCCATTTTGAATTCTACGTCGACGGTTAATGCCGTATGATTTTTCTCCCAGGACGTATAATTAGAGATCTGCGCCAGCGGTGGCGAAGTTAGTTCCTCCGGTCTTGTTCAAGCACACATAAGTGCCGTACGTCGCGAACGCTTTAATAACTACATAAGTTACATATTCGCAAGTAAGCATTCTCTATGCAGGAAACTAAATTAGCGACTGCTTTAATTGGCAGATGTAAGTACTCATGCAGCAACGTAATTCGATAGCGCACGTCGTGCGGAATCCTACACAAAATACAATAGGAGATGCATGTCCTCGAACCTCATCACCAAAGATATATATTGTCTTCTGCTCAATTAAGGCCTCTCAGCCATAATTACCCGATTATTATTACTCGTATACCGTATACCCATAGTCGGCCTTTCATCCTTCAGGGTTTATTATAGAGCTAGAGCCAATACAGCATTCTGTATAGTTTCTTTTAACATTGAATAATACTTAACATAAAAAAGTTTCAAAGACGAAGAGCGTCACTTATATGCTACTGCAGCGAGTAGATTATGTGAATAACATTTTCCATTGAGATTTCGCCCCTTCCCGTAAGGTTTTGCTAATCTACACTCCATATTGTTTGAAATTTGAAACGAGAACGAGAATAAGCAATGTCGTGCTCATTGCAAAATTCGTCTAATGGATTAACACCAGTATCACCTCTTGCAATTCTCTTAGAGAGTTTTGTTCGTAGACCACAATAATTGTAACTTGGTAAATGCAATTCAAAAGGAAGTTTATCAATAAGCTTATTAATAAACCCTGAAAAATGAAATTATTATTAAAGTACCAGTGTTGTTTGATTAGTTGACATTGCAATCGGAAACGTATTCGTTATTAGCAACTTTAAATTAGCAATCAGCTCTGGACGTACGTTATATAATATGATATCAGTGAAAATCAATTCAAACTTCTCCAGTTGTAAATCGAGCCAGCTCCATTACAAAGTTGTTTTTAATCCTTAAAGTTGTTTTTAATCCTTTTGCTTTTTCCTGTCATTGTTCTCCGTGATTACATGCCGGAGTATTGACCAACACGTATCGAAATGTTTCTGTTTTATCCCTGACAGCACGATCGCGTTTCATTTTCGAACGGAAACACACATAGACGCTGGACGTTGCGGGAGCATATCAGTTTGCAAATAACACGAGCTGCATCACACACACGGTTCTCGTTGAAAAACCAGTACATAATCCTATTCAGTTTCGTGTATTCCTCTTGTTTTAGCGCTTTAACATTTCTCTCCCGTCTGTTTTCAGCGCAATATAAAATATTTGAATGAATATGACGCATCGATCCTTTTTTGGATTATCAGAAGTGGGATCGTGATTAGGAGATAATTTTGATACTTTGCTATCGGCTTGTTCGTTTCAAATGCACCTAATGAAGTTTCATTTCTATTTAATTAACCAGTAAATTACTATTTTCAATAATCGAAATTAATTAAATGTATGGCCTATCTGTACATTATGATAATACACTTTTATAATTTATCTACATTAATCCATTTATACGTACGTTCGTTATTGTTATTTTGTATGTACAATTGTAAATGCTAATTGAATTCACGTGGGTATATTTGTATTTAAAGTAATTAGATTTCACGTGTAAACATGAACTCTACCTGTTCATTTTAATACTACGAATGTTGCGCAATGAAACCATTGTTCCAATGTTTAAGCAATAGATTTAATTAATAATGTTAGTAGGTATTATTAATTAATGAAAACGTGTTCGGAAATGTCGGTTCATGATTATATTATACGTAAATAGGTATTTAAGGGATTAAAATCGGTTGGTAATTTGGTGCTAATTACCATCAAAATACTACCGCAGTTTTAACCATGGCGTTCCCCGAGGACCAAATTTGGGGCCTACATTCTTTTTTATTTATATTTTGGTGTTTCAAGGTCGTTAAATAATAACACTATATCATGGTAATTGTAAGCGTAATTTTTCTACGAAAACACCATAAAGGATAAAAGGATTAGTCTGCCTTTCATCCTTCAGGGTTTATTATAGAGCTAGAGTTAGTACAGCATTCTGTATAGTTTCTTTTAGTATTGAATAATACTTAACATAAAAAAGTTTCAAAGACGAAGAGCGTCACTTATATGCTACTGCAGCGAGTAGATTATATGAATAACATTTTCCATTGAGATTTCGCCCCTTCCCGTAAGGTTTTGCTAATCTACACTCCATATTTTGTTTGAAATTTGAAACGAGAACGAGAATAAGCAATGTCGTGCTCTTTGCAAGTTTCGTCTAATGGATTAACACCAGTATCACCTCTTGCAATTCTCTTAGAGAGTTTTGTTCCTGGACCACAATAATTGTACCTGGTAAACGCAGTTCAAAAGGGAGTTTATCAATAAGCTTAATTAATAAACCCTGACCCTCTCTTTGCAGATTTTAGTTTACGATTAACTAAAGATGGGTTGTGTATAAGCATTATATAACTTGTTGGAAGTCTTATACAGAACTAATTTTTTAATAATGTGTAATCTTATATATAGCAAAGATATATACGTATACTAAGCTATATTTGTTTGAAATTTGAAACGAGAACGAGAATAAGTAATGTCGTGCTCTTTGCAAACTTCGTCTAATGGATTAACACCAGTATCACCTCTTACAATTCTCTTAGAGAGTTTTGTTCCTGGACCACAATAATTGTAACCTGGTAAACGCAGTTCAAAAGGGAGTTTATCAATAAGCTTAATTAATAAACCCTGACCCTCTCTTTGCAGATTTTAGTTTACGATTAACTAAAGATGGGTTGTGTACAAGCATTATATAACTTGTTGGAAGTCTTATACAGAACTAATTTTTTAATAATGCGTAATCTTTTATATAGCAAAGATATATACGTATACTAAGCTATATTTGTTTAAATTTGTTTATTTAACGGTCATATTGCGAACGAGAGCACCGAAAGATAATTGAAGTTAAGTATTAGAGCGAAATAAAACCGAGGTTGAAAAAAGACAATATTTCTTGCAAATAAATAAGCGAAGCAGAAAGGGTTGTTAGATAGAATAATCCGATTTGGAATGGCGTAAAAAGGGGCCGAAAATCCAAGCCATCCATTGATCAACACATCTGGACCCTTTCATATTTGTTGCACCAAAAATTCCCAAATATACCGCGCGGTGTAATCCTCGTTTGATCTGTTTGCCAATATAGCGGGGTTGGCGTAGTCTCCTTAAGAGGCCTTTACCGTCTATAAACACATCCTCGATGACGATCATCCATAATAACCCCAAATAGAATGTTCCATATAGAGTTCCTGCTCGGGGCTCTAAATTCCAAACGATTTAATCCAAATAATCCCCGGCGCTTTCTCCGTGACTTTCTGATGAACTTTCGAAACAAAACTGTGACCTACGCAGTTAACATTTATGTGGATGATGCTTATCTGGAGGAACTTATCCTTTCTAATCGTCGGGAGTGAAGGACAGGAAATGTCGGCACTTCGGTCTCGAAACATGAAACAACACACAAGGTGGAACGAACCTAACATTTCTTCATGTATATACGGGGTGAGAAATGCGACCTTCGAGGAATTATTAAAAACATAGATTGTGAAAAAAAAATGCTGAGAGCATTACGCAATTATTGATGATATCTTTCTTTGCACTTGACACTTTATCTTTAACTTCTTCACAGCCAGTGATCTTGCATTAGAAGCAGCATACAACAGTTGCTGTGACGTAAACTCTCGCTCGCCCTTGTACATCTACGTTCCCTTTGCCTTATGTCTTTGCAGATTTCCGCTGCATGTCAGCAAATCTGACACGACCAAAGCGAAACCTCAATTTGCCTTTGTCTGAGCACTGTTGAGCACGCCGTGCTGTACTGTATGTGCCGGCAGCACGGCATTGTAGAACGTGCTGGAACGCCCCATCTGTAACCGCACCGCTGGTTTTGTGGTCGAATTACGTAAACTTGGCCGCAGTTTGCCTTTATGACCCGCCGCCGGACGACCAGCTATTTTAATAAAGAACTTAAATAGTTCGGTTAAGTGAGGGCCAGGCGACCTGCGTAAATCGATTAGTGATTTCGGTGTTTGGGAAAGGTGAAGGTAATTTAAGAAAAATTTTGGGACACCAGCACCAGAAAAAGGAAAAGTTACACCTTGAGTTACAGAATATGTAAATTTATTCTGGTTGACTATGTCAATTTGAAGTGGTTCTTATTGATTGTGCGTTAATCAGTCTCTGCCCAAATGTATTAAAAGTATATAATCGCGACCTGCAGCCAAATAAATTACTTCCGAGGATTTCTACCGGATTTGCCCTCGCGATTTATCCCGGGATATAATAAACAATTTTAATCAGCGTAATGTGTCGATGAAAATCCCAGATTCACATGAAACTGTACAAGCGATAAAGGAATACAGCAAATTGTAACGACGCGTTACCGTGCGCGATTTGTTTAACGAAATGGAACCTCTCTGTTGAGTCCGCCTATTGCCGTAATGCATTCATTAAAACTGCAGGATTTTAGCATTCGACAATTAATATATCCGGAGCGCCAGATATACGCCGTCCTGCAACGAACTGTAACACACTTCAACCGTGAAGATAATAAAAATGGCGCCCGTTAAATATGCTTTTGTTGCCATGTTGGTACGAGATAAAAGTGCCATACGGTGTAAATATTTCATTTTAAATACGGCCACTGACCACCGCGCCTTTGTCGGCCCTGAATTATTCACCGAATTGTCAATTTACGACTCGCCGGCTGTCAGTAAATATTTTACCGAACTTGAGTTAGTGCCGTTTCGGTTTGTTTAACAGCGGCAGGTTAATTAAAACGTAGTAGTTGTCAACATGTTTACCAACACGGACTTACAAAGTTACCCTGTAGTTATTCAATAGATCGATCAGTTAAATCATTTAGTTTTTCTGCCACCGACGCTCGTTAGTACTTCAACTTGGGAATTTCAGCCCCCCCCCCCCCCCTCTTTAATGGGGCCAAGTTTGCATCATCGCATGGCATTACAACACTAATAACAATGTGTAAGAAAAGGTTAAATAATGAGACATTTTCAGTAACATCTGTATCATACATAGTGTAAGACCCAGCGATCGCCGGACGTTACGTTACGTTAGCAAGCTTCATATTCAGTGTAGATATTGTCATGTATTTTAATAAAAGAAAATTAAATTCAATACTTTAAAAGAAGAATGACAGTTAAAAAAAAATTGTCCATATAGAACTTCCCTCTGAATAAAGGCAGCAAATAACTTACTTTAAATTAAAAAAACAGTAAAGTAAACCACAAAACTGATAAATAAAATAACACTAACCAGCAGAAAAGTAATATTAAACAAGTCAATAATTCACTAGTGTCAAAAAGCAGTAATTTGTAAAGAATGAGCAAAGTTGTAATTTTATCTAGCGAAAAGTTTAACGTAGAAAAACGTAGTAATACTTGATGTTAATTAAGATTTAATTTTATGTAGAACTGATCGTCTATGCCACAAGGATAGACACATTGTAAGTTAAAACTGTAGAAAGGTATAGTGAAGTGAAATTTAAAAATGTAGTGCTTCATCGTAGCCAAGAACGGCAAGTCAAATGGCATACACGAGCTAATTGTTCCGTGTTATTACGAAATGGCATTACAAATTATTTACAACCAAGTATTGACTCAGTTGTAGCAAACGAGATTAAATAGTAAATCCTTCAATATTTCAGTCACAAGTCCTTCTGCCAATTGGTTGAAGGACTTGTGACGCCGCCGCGGTGTTTTTTGTCGTCATATTATCGAACGCGCCCTTGTGAGAGGCGTTAACGCCTTTTCTTTTTTATAAAGTCAAAACACTCGATGTATTCTTTTGTCTTTTAGCTGGCTCGGCAGCAAGAAGAGTTGCAATGCACTCTAGAGCTGCTTACGCGGAATATATATATTGGAAGCTTTACGTAAGTCCATATGGGGTGGATGCGGGCAACCCATATTGTTTCCATTATTAACGTATCATCAAATACATATTTTTTCATCATCTGATCATTGGAACCATTGTGTAAATTATATATAATATGCAGGTAATGCAATCACCCCCTTTTTGGGTGAAATAATATAAAATATTTCAGGATTCAAGGTGTATAAATAATGCATACAAAAAACAAAAAAAAAACTTCATAATCTTTGGTATTTTTTGTCGTTGAACTAGTTTATACCGTTTTGGCAAATAAATTATTGTCTTCACCGATTTATTTTATGCGAGATGTAGTGATTTGTGCGCGTCTTGCCCCCACACGTGTGACATGCATACCAGAAACTGCTTCGCCCACATGCAGATCAAACGATCTCTTAACGTAAGCATTTTGTTGTTGCAGGTTGGCAGCTTGAAGGGCTTCTACTTGTTCGAGCACAAGCACGTCCACAAAAGGTCCCTCCAGGCCGACGATCACCATCACCGCAAGCTGAGCTCCGAACCCCAGGTCAGTAGGACACTATATATCTAATAAATTGGTCGGGCAGTTGCAGAGACGGCAACAATTTCGAATTTATGTACCAACTGGTTTTAGTTACGGATAAAGTCGCAAAGAAATCCGTTGTCCCAGCAGAAAATAAACTTTGCGGAGAATATAAAAAATTCATAGAGTTGTAGTGTAATGGCTAGTTAATATTATTAACGATTAGGAAACTGTGACGTGGATTCCCTTCCGGATTTCCTTAAATGAATGGTATATCGGCCATTAAGGGAAATCAAAGTTTGCAATAAAACCTGATTAGTTAATTACAAAAACTCCTTCGCTGGGAATCGGGACAGGATAATGAATGAAAATTTAAGAGCGCAAAAAAAGCGTTGTATAATTTCCTAATTAAAACAAGTATATCCCCCAAGACTAGAGAGCAGAATCTATCCTGGAATCCTGTCGGTATTTCACTCATTAAGTGAAAATCCCTAAATCATTAGCCGAGCACAAAGCAGAGATTAAACGAAAGTGAAAATGCAAACAAAAAAATAAATATTCCGCTCAGTTTTCAGTGCAATTATTTGGGTCGTGGGTATTATTGGGATTTATGGCTTCGCAATTCAAGTAGAAGATAAAACCGAAAATTTTCGATTTGCTACCAACCAACCGCGATTTAATGTATTTATTCGCTCCCAGGCGCATAGGCGTGCCAAGGGTGGGACCAACAATCGTCACGAAAAATATAATTCGCCATTGCAAAGATTGTTTCTGGCATCGTAAAAAATATATGCAGTATAACATTTATTACAACAAAACGAACTTATGAGTCAAAGGACAACATCTGAAGTGTGCAAACAATATACGTTCCTGTTCAATTTAAATGTGGCTTAATATCCTTTTCTGGATAATAATCCACAATTTTTTTTTCAACGTTCACTATAGGTTCGAATGCTCCTCCCCCTCCCCCCACAAAATAATTTTGTTTAAATTTCTTTTCTGTGGCATTTACGGAACTGATTTATAGATGACTGGTCATCATTCAAAACAACCAACGCGGAACCCTTTTGCCCACTACGCCTATGGGGGGTTCACTTTTCGTTCCGAACTGTGGAACGGCTTATCTAAGCTAGCGCAACGCGCCGATTCACCGAAGCCAAAATCCTGAACAGATTTTCCACAATGCGTGATAATTTATGGTGTAGGGCTCTGTATTTTCGGCCACCCCGCTGTTTATCGCCCAAACCAGCTATGACAAAACAACGGGGCAGCGTTTAGTACAGTATTTTCGGATTACCGGGTAATTTGCCCCGGCGACTGAAAGTGCAAAGCCGCAGGTCCCCCGGCAGAGAAAAAAAACGTGTCATCGACTGTCCCAACCCTTCCGCGTAGGCGGCGAAGACGAATGACCGACGATTAGAAATTTTATTTGAATCCGTTGTTTCATTATCTATCAATTGGTAATGAAGAAAAAAAATGTTTACAACAAATTCTTTTTATTTTTCGTAGCATTCCTTGTACCAGAGGGAAACCGTAATCGCCGTTTGATTTCATGTTTTCTCTAATAACAGGACAGAAATTCAAAAATTGCTCTTGGAGTTTATCCAAGGAATGTAAATCTAAAAAAGCGCATAAATAATCCCTTCCGGTTTAACAGAAATGAGTTTACTGCTGCTTTAATTTTTCCCTTAGGTATCTATAGAGGTACTAATCTGAAAAATATGTGATTTTTATAGCCATTAAAATTTTTTAAAATATCTAATAATTTAACCGGATATGACGGCTACTTCATTATTTAGGTCACACTAAAACTCTACAAAGTACTAATCTGAAAAATATAAGATTTTTATAGCCAATAAAATTTTTTAAAATATCTAATAATTTAACCGGATATGACGGCTACTTCATTATTTAGGTCACACTAAAACTCTGCAAAGTACTAATCTGAAAAATTTTTATAGCCAATAAAATTTTTTAAAATATCTAATAATTTAACCGGATATGACGGCTACTTCATTATTTAGGTCACACTAAAACTCTACAAAGTACTAATCTGAAAAATATGTGATTTTTATAGCCATTAAAATTTTTTTAAATATCTAATAATTTAACCGGATATGACGGCTACTTCATTATTTAGCTCACACTAAAACTCTACAAAGTACAAGAGTATGGTTTTTAGATCGGTACATTACAATATTTCACATCCGGTGTAACCGGAAATGATCTACTGGCGCATTTCCTGTTAAACCGGATGAATATCTCAATATGCCTTAAAATATCTGTATAAACGATAACTTATTAATTTTTACGGTTTCTTGTTAATATTTACTGCCAGTGTCCTCTAGACAACCGTCTTTTAAGAAAATGGTAACAAGGAGCATCTTGAGATTATCAGAGAACGGACGAATTAAAATTGGATTGTAGTAAGTATAATGGCGTTTGAACAATACGGAGGAAATAAACGTGGCTTTGGTTCCAAGCATGTTCTTGTGCGTCAAGCCATATACACAAAACACCTTGCGGCAGTTTGAATAGAGCGGGAAAATGATGAACAGAACGTCTACTTAGAAATTCGCCGTCGGTGCGATTCGAGGAACAAATGGGGGCTTTCAGGAGAAATATGTGCATGATGTAAGCCAAAAAATGAAACAATTTATCGCAGGAACACGCCCAGCTCGTACAATTTCGCATTTTCATTTGATTATGGCAGAACGTGAAGGATTTATGAGCCAACTTAAAACAATTGCTGTATTTATAGCCGGTAATCCGCTGTGGGATTGCTCTGTGAAAGTTTGATGTGCGCCGGATTAAAAAGTTAATTCGGAACGACTAGAACATGCAAAATGTGTACATTTCACGGGCTGTACTGGGGATGTATCAAGTTGGGCCTTGGAACCGACAAATCGTAGTAACCAATAAATGATAGACCACGTGATTTTATAAGCAGATAATTTAAATCGTTATATCGTTGATTGACTTTTCAGTAGTTGATTCCAATCAATTAGTATTAGTAGTAATAAGTAATTTAGTATCTTATAGAAAGATATGCAAGGCAAAATAATTTACCTGCTATACACTGGCACCTTCGCCAAAACTTGTGATCGCGATGATGCTGCTGGGACATGATTATTTTTGTTGGTATCGGAAATTCTGTTTTTTTCACATTAAATATTTCATCATAATTCATATATTATATCGAAAATATATATGGCTTACCTTATAAATCAGTTCCAGGGTAGGAAGTCCACGTTTGTTAACTTTTTCGAAATCGGGCTTACGGCTATATACGTAAACACAAAAAAAAATCGTAAACAACTTATACACATCCATTTCCATATATCCACCGCTAGCTTTTATTGCATGTTTCTTCCGTTTTCCTTTTCTTTTGACCCACTTACCGCAGCATTATGTTGTTTTTTATTAGACCAAGAATCGCGCATTATATTTTATCGATCGATAAGGAATCGTATTTTATCAGTTTCCGCGGACAAATAGTCGGAAATAGTATGTTTCGCTCACGTTCTCTTACTTTAAAACACCCTAATGACTTCCCGTCCCGCAAAAACACAAATAAATTATTAAAATGCTATTGGACAGAAAACTTTCCGGCCCAGAGCTGTGTGTATTGAGTTTGAACAATTTTTCAGGCCGTTGTTTACGACGTTTAGAGTTTGGAATTTTAAATCAGGAATCTCGTTAATACAGGTTCCGGTAAATGCCCTGGGCGGGTTTAATCATCGGATAAAAGGGAAATAATTTGGCGTACAGTAAACATTAATTAAGAATTGAAAGGCAACTTCGCGGAATTATTTCTTAGAGATTTAATTTTTTAACATTTTCCACCTGCTTACGGCAACTTTAGGACTCGCAATAATGACGGCATTCATTCGATATCCACAGAAATCCATTGTTGTTACATTCGCCTTCAATTTTAACCCTAAATTTTAAAACCTAACAAAGCGATATTTCGATTTCATTTCAATGAATAATACAACTCATTTATTTTTTTGACCCACGCCACGTGTAGATAATTTTTATGAAAAAAATTCATTACATGAAATAAAGTCATAAAACCACTGATAATGATGGCGATATTACAAATAGATAATAAAATTATACGTTGTGGATTGTGGAACACCATTCAATAACAATTATTTAGAAGATAGAATTATTAGTAGTAATATTACATTCGAGGATTTTTTATTAGGAGCCATTGAAAGAATATATCTATTATTCAAAAATCAAAATCGATATTAAATATGTAGCGCTTGTTCTTAAAGGCGGTAATAGTAATAATTATGAGTCCAGTGGAAAGTTAAAGAATGATTTATGAATCAATTACATAAAATATTGTAGAAATTGATACGCGCTTTAAAATCCAATTTCATATCTTAGGGATAATATTCGGAATTTATACATTTTATGTGGAATATATTAATATTGTCAAATAGATTAATATAGCTAGCTGAAAATAAAAATGGACCGGTCCGAGCATTATTTTATAGCAAATAATCATAATAATAATAATCCCATTTTGGCCACTTTCATATTGGGAATATTAGCCCCGTAACTCGTAATTATACTCATTTAAAGCTTCGACGGAACACAAAGTACTATTTCGATTTCATTTCAATAAATGATATTCATTATTTTTTTATGGTTGACCCACGTGTAGACAATTTTTATGAAAAAAAATCCTTACACAAAGTCATAAAGCCACTTATAATGATAGCGATATTACAGACACGTAAAAGGGCCAACAAAATTATACGTTCCGTATGACAGAACGAAGTTCAATAACAATTATTTAGATAGAGTTATTAGTAGTTGTAATACAGTTGAGGATTTTATTGAATAAATATACCTATTATTTAATAATCAAAGTCGTTAATAAATCTTTAACGTAGGCGTTGTGCGAATGGCTATTTGCTGGAGATATATATATATATATATATATATATATATATATATATATATATATATATATATATATATATATATATATATATATATATATATATATATATATATATATATATATATATATATATATATATATATATATATCCCTCTAAAATAAATCTTAATAAATAAGATTTAAAACCAAGCCGAGACCAACAGCTATTTTCTGGACTATATGCCCCAACGAGCACTGGATTACAAATCTCTCAAGTTTCCTATTAGAAATAATTCTTTCTGCTGGTGTTTACTGCAATCAATTAGTCCTTACATTGTAACGAAGTGAATTTTAGCACCGAAATATTATTAGTTTTAATTAAAATATAATTATAGCCATAAAATATAATTATACCCAAATGTATAAAACAGGCAGATAAAATTTAACTAACATTAATTTACTTCAAATTAAGCCTTCTGCACCGCATCTTTTCCGTTTATACATTTTTAAATTATGCCGCGACGAATGGAATAATCTTGATGTTGATCCGATCACTCCTTATGCAAGAAAATGCACGGACTGCAGTGAGCCTGCAGTGCCAGCCTACAGTGCGCCAATATAGGTATAAGGCGCTTGAAGTCAGCAAAACTAACAAACCCGCCGTTTAAAAATAAGTTGGCGATTCGGTTACAGCATTTTTGTGGTAATATGTGATTATTACACAAAATGCGGTCAAGCTAGAAGATTTGTAATCCAGTTTTCTTCTTCATTTATATATTTTTGAGTGGCTGTACTGCGATTTTAAAAACTATCCAATTTCGGCAAGAGCTGAAAATTGCACTAAATTAGAGTAGCACTTCTTAGCAGGTGAGTACTGAATATGTAAAGAGCGAGATCTATAAAATAAGCAAATTATGTGGTATTAGAAAACATTCGACATATTTAATAATGCAGTTAACAAACTAAACATTTGCTGGCGATTGATTGGCGATAAATTTATACAATAGATGTATTAATTTTCGTGTCGTTTTAAAATCTGCACCAAGGCGTTACTGTAGCAACTGGGCTTATTGACATTTTCGCAACGGTAATCTTGCACGAAGGTCTCCCGCCTACAAAATCCGCTTATGTGTACGTAAAAAAACACAATTAATTATCAGGATGGTTTGAAATGGTTTCTCCGTCGTATGTATGCCTATCCCGAAATATGATACTGTTGTTTTTCAGACGCGATTTTCATTTTGGGATTTAATGCGAAAGGGAAAATTAAAGTACATTAGGCGTATTTAAATGGATTGTTTTTAATATGTAGCTTAATTGGCGCCGGGCTCCGCTAATGGGAGCAGAATATAAAAACGTAAATATTTTCGCCCGTTCCATTTTTGCTGTTTCGGGCCGAACTGACAAGCAAAATTAACTTACAGTTTCGATTACTTTCAGGTCAGCAGATTGTATTTGCAAGTCTTGGTATACAGGATATTCCTGAAATACTGTACCGAACTTATTGGCAAGTAATTCTTTGGGATCGAGTCACCCGATAAAGCGCACAATTTAAAAGCCGTTTCGGTTTTTTTTCCATCTACTCACATAATATAAATTGTGCCCGACAAAATGATGGTGTGTGTTAGAAATGGAGGAAGCGAAAGTGAGCTTATCAAATTAATGCGAATAATGGAGCCTGGAACACCCCGCTAATGTGAACGAAATGCCGGGTGCTGGTTTAAATAGGCATATATGAGATAAAAAAGCAGGCTCGTATTTGGCCGCAGGAATTGTCTAAATAATAATGGCTCCCGGTAGATATTAGTTTTTAGGGTATGCAAGGGATAATGTAATAAACGGGGAAGGTGCGTGCTGGTCTTAAAATGAAGAGGAATAGCTGATTTGACAATAAATGCGGAAACAACCTCAGATAGGCATTTGTTACAATGAGACGCAGTCAAAGGAATCCTCACATGACTTCTTATATAAGGATACAATAAGCTCCATGGCGTTTTTTTCCTCCACCCACTCGCAAAATTTGACTTACTTAAAGGGATTTATTACATGTTTTATTTCGTGTTGTTTGTTTGATCCCGGCACGACCCATGCCGGCTAAAGTCTCTTTAAAAGGGCTGAAAGGAATGCATAAATTTAAACAATTTTACTGGAGCTTTAACCCAAGTGGATTTTGTGAAGCAATCCAAACAAAATTTAAATTAGTATATTTACTAAAATTAACTGAAAACAGCCATAGGTAATATAGGAAGTGATGAGTTAATTCGTATAATAATTATTCTCGTTCCTGTGCCCGGCTGGTTGCACACCTTGCCTCAACTAGGTTTGCTAGGTTCTGTTCTGTCAGGTATAATAATGTATTTACATTTAAATGGAAATATTGGCATCACACGGCCAACGTGTATTGGATTGGATGCAGCATGAATCGTAACATCTTGAAAAATGTATTAGTCAGCAGAGGTCGATCGCCTTGCGGGTAGAGACGCTAAGAATTATATTTTGTCAATTTTTCGTAGGTTTCGACCTGAAATAAGTCGCTTTAAATAGTTTGCAGGGGTAAGTTAAAAAATGTGGCCAAATGAAAGATGAAATGTTGTTATAAAAATGTTCTTGTCTATACTGGCTTTCGATTTCGATTTTTGAAAATACCGGTATTTGCGTATGTAGGAAAAATAAATATCCGAAGTGTAGCAGACAAATTCACCAAATATGAAATCAAATACTCATTTAGTTCTTATGGATATTTGATCTGAATTTGATGGCAATACACCAGCAACTAAATAAACTGAAAGCACTTTGAAACACATTATTGAAAATCAATCGCCCATAAATTTTGCTCCATCAGAAATCAAATTAAATCTGGCTTCTTTAACAGATTTGACCGTTTTATGGCAAAAAAATTACGAAGTGAAACTAAAACAACTCTCCATCATTGAACGACTTTTCAATCTCAATACGTACGAGCTACGAAATGTATTTATTCTTAGATGTACAAAATAGATTTAATTTATAATACCAACCACTTGGTAATGATTTAAAACGAAGCGTTACTTTTTGGATGACTCTCAACGTCCTGGATCTTCTTCCTTGGGAAGGATTTCAAAAAAATTATGACGATTCTTTTCATGAAGAATATATATATATATATATATATATATATATATATATATATATATATATATATATATATATATATATATATATATATATATATATATATATATATATATATATATATTATATATATATATATATATATATATATATATATATATATATACTCTCAACGTCCTGGATCTTCTTCCTTGGGAAGGATTTCAAAAAAATTATGACGATTCTTTTCATGAAGAATATATATATATATATATATATATATATATATATATATATATATATATATATATATATATATATATATATATATATATATATATATATATATATATATATTATATATATATATATATATATATATATATATATATATATAACTATACAAGGATTTAATTAATTTCGTTATTTGGAAAATATAATAATTAATAATTATATGATTCTAGATAATAATTAATATTTTGTAATTATCCTCATATCTGTTACTAATCGATTGATAGCATACCTCTAGGCTACCATTGTAATTAATGTATAAAAACTTTTAGTCCAACCTAATATTACAGCACGGTTATTTTTAGAAAAGATATGTTTCAATTAAATTTTATATGGTAAATATATTTTTAACGAGGAATTATTGCTACTTGAAGTGGAATTTTAGCCTCATACAAACGAAGCAAGCTGCAAATCAACATTTTTTGGTAGATCCAGATTTCTCACGCTTAACTTAAGTAGACGTAAATGTCACTACCACGATAACAGTAAGCCCAGCGTTTAGATATTGCCCTGTATTTTCTCTATCTCAGGTGACCGTTCGGCATGTTCTGCCTTGTCCCGCTGCAAGATTTATCACTGCCCCGGCGTCGGAAACTATTTTCTCATTTTGTAAATGTCCGCTGAGATATTAATAATACATGTTCCAACATTTTGTACGTTTAAGTTCCTTGTAATCGCGATTTTTAAGAATCTGGTAGTTATCCTTGTAGTCTTTAACTAAATTTAGTAGATTTGGAAGTTGCAAGAATCATGCGTTAATAATTACAAGCAGTATCAAGATCTAGAATTCTGTAATTTTGCAAATTTTGGTTAACACTGTAACAAACTACATTTTAATTGCTCACCTGTGCTGGATCGCGTGATACAATTAGACGGTGAAATCAATATACGAAGTGGTGTTTACTTAACATGGCACATGGCTAATGAGCAAAAAATAACATGTTTGTTGTAATGTATCATTCGCGTTACCAGTGACGATAAAATGTATTATATGGAGAGGTAAAAAAATTATGGTCGATTCTTAAGTTCGTTTTGTATTTTCCCTAGGCCGTTGCGGTGTGTCTGTTTGATTTATCGGTGGACACTAGGGAGGTCGCTAATCAACGCGAGAATAAAGTTTGAGCCGCCCAAGCAGCCAATATACCGACTAATATTTACCCATCGGAAATAAATTAATTACACTTGTACAAACACCTCTCAATCATTAATGTCAATTAAGTATACGGGGTGTTTCCTTTTCCCAGCGGATTAGGATCGAATCAGGTTCCAGTTGGGACAACAAACGTGATGAATTATCCCTCGGAATCGCCACGCGATTTATTTACGCTGTCCATTGTTTTTCCAGTATAATCAAGTCCAGAGTTACCTGTGCTCCGTTTTTAATTTTTTTATCCGCGCGCGAACGCGCCAACTGGCGATTGACCGACTGGCCACCATGCAACGATGAATTGAATTGATAGGCTGAGACTAATGAATGAATTTTTATTACTTGGACGCAACTAATTTGTATGGATCAACGATGAAATTTTGACTTGGAATATCCGCCATACTTGCGCGTTGACATGAAGCAACACATTGAGCGTTCCCCTACCGCTTAAAACCAGTGATCCAGCTCCAGTTGCGTCTATTTTGCCGCCAGTGATTTTACGGCTGAAAAATTCGAAATTAATCTCGGCACGCCAGATAAAACTACGGACAAGTTTCTGATTACTCGAACTGCAAAATGCCATTGTGTTTCCTCCGCGCAATTTCGAGGGGGCCATAAAATTTCCGGCACGCGAAAAATTAAGATGCAACCGTAAAAAAGACAGACATAAAACATAAACAGCGCGGCGATATATTTATCCCATCAGAAATTTACAATTCCCGTTACGTCGATGTTATTTTAGGTTTCATCTTGTTGATGGTACCGGGGCGCGGCGCAAGCAGCCGTTCGCTTAGTTTAAAAACATTTACATGCTTAGCATAATCGGCATAAACAAAATTGCTTGTGGAAATTGTGCACACCGTCTTGTAAAGGAAGGAACTCGGAGGGCGGATGTAAGGCGACGGAAACAAGCTGAAACCGACTAGATTATAGGGGATGTCCCGAAACTGTTATTATCCAAATTTCATTTCACTCTCGGTTAAATCAATTACCTATGGGAGTGGATTTTGATTTTTTTCCTCTCGGATTAAGTGCGCAGGAAATTACGCGCATTCTGATAAATACAAGCCTATGGCATTCTTTTCAGATACGATTTTAATAAAATACTTTAAAATTAAATATGCATTTTATACTTTGGTTAATGCTGTTGGGCCATATGAATAATTCTTCTTCCAAAGGAAAACAATAATAGCCACTACTTTCTAGGTGAATTTAGATAAACGAAAGGGACTTCTGTTCGACTTCCCACTCGGCTTGGACAGATTCCAATAACTTGATTTTACACCGTCGAAAAACGACAGACAATAACAGTCCCAGTACTGTAATATGCGGCAATAAACTTGTATGCTCCTGCAATCCCTGTCTAATTTATTATCCGACTTAACTAATTTACCCGGTTTAGTATGTGTTTGTTATTAGCTTTAATTTAAGCGGGTTCTGTTTGAACGCGTTCCCGTTGCACGTATGGAAACGCGCGAACAATTATAAGTCGGAATCAAAAGAATATATATATATATATTATATATATATATATATATATATATATATATATATATATTATATATATATATATATATATATATATATATATATATATATATTATATATATATATATATATATATATATATATATATATATATATATATATACTGTCATGTATTTTAAACAAACTAAAACCCCACTAATAAATTAATAAAATTAAAAAAATAAATTCAGTTCAAACCAGGGTAAAATGAAATAATCCTCCTAATACAATAACGAGAAACTTACGTATGGTATACTCATTAGATAAATACAAGTTCAAAAATAGGAATAATATCGAAGAACCATCTGATAAATCAGCTGTAGAACACCTGTTGAGGCGAGAGAGGTCAACGAGCCTTATATAAACAAAGGGTCAGCTACGCTAAAACAAACCAAAAGTAAACAAATTAAAGGCATAAATAAAATAAATACATCGTGCGATGTACTTTAAAATAACAATAACAGAACAGCTGTCAGATACATGCTTTAAACAAAGGTTGAACGATTGTCAACAACAGTTAAACAAAGATGGACTTTATTTATGTAAATTTTTATTAAATTTGTAATTAAATAGCATAAGACTAACCTGTAAAACCTCCAGTCTAGTCAATTGACCAGACACAATGTAAATTAGATCCTAAGAAGTGAGTGTAGTGTTCCCTCGTACAAGTCAACGGCAGATAAAAAATTCACATCACGTAATATCAACACATGGGTATCCACAGATTCATCTTCATATAAGGATGCTAAAATACCATAATTTCATAGCAATATTATATAAAAACCATTGGAATAAAGTGAAAAAAGGCGAAAATACCAACCATCATGACAGTTGAGAATCTAGAAATCCATGGTTTGGCAAATTTTTTGCATGTTCCTTAGAAACGAAACAAAAGGAGAGTTGTTATTGGGTGGTGAAAGAAGCAAACCCACGTCCAGATCGCTCCTGAAATAAATACAGAAAAATATAATTTAAATTAAAATTTTATATTCCCAGTACTTTCGAATGATGGTTCAAGGCCAAATACGACAAGGTAACAGAAAAGCAGCTTCAACTTACCAGGAATAAAGGTAAAATTTATCCTAATTAATAAGCAGCCACCTGATTGGTCGAAATCCGAAAGTGCATCCAAGGCCTATGTAGTTTATGCAA